>OX377622.1:139221515-139944015 GCA_947397865.1 Polietes domitor | reverse complement strand
ATGAATAAACTAATTAAATTAAGGGGGAGCATTGAAATGGTTGTTAATGCTAAACTAACACAGATAGAAGCATAAAATTTGAAATATTTTTAACAGATATTCTCCTCTTTCATTTGAGATATATATCAGTATCATAGGGTGCGAAGAAGTATTTGAAATAATTTTTGAAAAATATTATTATGAAATAAAAACTTAGTTTTTTTCTCCAAGGCCTCGAGCTCGAAAAAACTAAAGCTTTTATTTTATAAAAAATTGTATGCTTTGAAATTTTGTAGTCCTATGAAGGAGCGACAGGATGAGCAACTGAAAATTAAAAATGCCAATAAACTCCACGTCGCATATAGTTGCAGACGTATATCATCCGATTCAAGTGTAAGGACTTTTCTTAAATTGTCGTATGGTGGGGAAAATTATGATATTTGGATACTATTTTCAACGACCACGCCCACTAATATTTTCGATAACTTAATTTTTGAATGAAGCTATAAATATAGTCCTCTTATCAAAATAATTTCTATTCAAATAGTGTAGTTAATTTTCCCAAAGTCCTCCAAATAATAGCGGTTTCCAGTGGCTCTTATTTTAAAAGTATAATTTCCCCCTCTTCTCCAATTCCCAGCTACTTACTTGGCGCTGCATTTGGTGTCAGTTTCAAGGGATCCGCAATATTGGCCGTTACCACGCCCACATTGGAGGGCGGCGCCCGTATTCTCAGCTGCGAACTATTATCCAATTTGTCATTTGTTAGACAATCCATGCCCGTGGACTCGTCGGATTTCTCATCGTTCGATGTATCCATGTCGGTGATGCCACCCTCAATCAGATGATTTGGACTAGTCTGTTCGTGTTCGAGGGAATTGTTGGCGCCATTGTTGTTGTTGATGCTGCCGCTGCCGCTGATGATGCTGCCGCCATTCACATTGCTCGAGGTGGTGGTTAAAGCCTGCATTTCCCACATTTGCTCCTGTCGAATGTCATCGTGGTAATCCTGCGAAGAGAAGACGAGAAAAAAAACAAAACAAATTGAAAATGAAAAAGACAGTTGTTGCTAGTTGTTGCATTGCCAAAACACTTCGGCCTCCGGTGTTGTCAAGTGGCCTCTTGGCCGACACTTCACCCCAAAAAATATGAAATTATAATATTTTCCACAAAAACACTTGAATTTGAGGCTACAAGCTCCACAGCCGCCATCACTGCCACTTCATCATTAAATGTAAATGTTAACAATTGTGTGTGGTAAATGCTGAAGTATGCGGACATTAGAGTGGGTTGTGGCTCAGGCAAAAAGATAAAATATAAATAAATGACAATGCAAAGTGGATTTTTGGAATGATTTGTGATGATTCCGAAACTTTAAGCGCTTCGAATGGAACTCTAAGAACCTAGTCTTTTCCCCCACTTTTTATCATTTTTATGATCGAGAGTCTTTTTAATGTTGGTTTTTACGAGTTTTCGTTGAGATCGTAAATAATAATCGGAATTTCCCTCCGTGAGTTGTCTGTGGCTTGTACCAACTTTGATCGGTGATATGCGTTCATTGTGAAATCAAACCCGTTCCTGAAATCTGTCTAAAAATTAAATTCCACTGATCGTTTTTAAAGAAATATCTACCAAATTCAAAATATTCCCCCCCCAATTTCTATTCGAATTTAGTATCATAGGACCAATGCAAATGTTTTGGCTGCTGCTATTTTTTTTTTAAATATTTCTACTTAAGAAACTGAACATAAATTTCTATTTGTGATTTATTTTCGATACCAGAAAGTTCGCCAGAGATTTAAAATTTCAGAACCTAAGCAATTTTTTTTTGAAAAATATCATAAATTATTGTAAATTTAAATTTTTGTTTTTCGTGACCCACTCTAGTGCACACATGTATACATGTGTAACTGTACGGAGTACCTATCTGTGAAGATTTATTGCTGTTGCCTTTGCCGTTGCCTTCAGTGTTCAACAACACCAATAAACAGGTTGATATGTTGGTATTGTTCAACATTATTAAAAAATCATTGCAATCAAATTACAACAAAACACGACACATACATACATCCAACTACAACAATGACAGCAACAGGAACATGTAAACTATTGCCAACTGTCACAAGTTGTGTATGTTGTGTGTGAGTGTATGTGTGTGGTGTGCAACAACATCATCATTTAATGTTAAAAGTTACGATACTTCACATAAATACAAATGACACAACAAATACTCGTACATAGTATGTATATAGCAGCCATACATGAACGTGTAGCTTAGGGTGGACCGAAAACAGCATTTTTTTTATAACGAAAGTGGTCAAAACTTAAAAGTTTTTACAAGACAAAACTTATTCAAAAGAAGATATCTTTACGAAAAATCTGGATTTTTGGGTGAAAAAATTCTGGATATTTGTGAGATCACAAATTATCCTCCTTTCAGCTCTCAGGGCTATATTTAAGAAGTTATGGCCGATTTAATATTTAAAAAAAAATGCTGGATTTTTGGTTGATCACAAATTATCCTTCTTTTAGCTCTCAGGACTGTATTTAAGAAGTTATGGCCAATTTAATTTTTAAAAAATTCTGGATTTTTGGTTGATCACAAATTATCCTTCTTTTAGCTCTCAGGACTGTATTTAAGAAGTTATGGCCAATTTAATTTTTATAAAATTCTGGATTTTTGGGTGATCACAAATTATCCTCCTTTTAGCTCTCAGGGCTATATTTAAGAAGTTATGGTCGATTTAATGTTTTTAAAAAAATCTGGATTTTTGGGTGATCACAAATTGTCCTCCTTTTAGCTTTCAGGGCAATATTTAAGAAGTTATGGCCGATTTAATGTTTTTTTTTTAGAAATTTCTGTATTTGTGGATGAAAAAATTCTGAATTTTTGGTTGATCACAAATTATGTTCCTTTTAGCTCTCCGGGCTATATTTAAGAAGTTATGGCCGATTTAATGTTTTTAAAAAAATCTGGACATTTTGGGTGATCACAAATTATCCTCCTTTTAGCTCTCAGGGCTATATTTAAGAAGTTATGGTCGATTTAATGTTTTTAAAAAATTCTGAATTTTTGGGTGATAACAAATTATCCTCCTTTTGTCTCTCAGGACTGTATTTAAGAAGTTATGGTCGATTTAATGTTTTTAAAAAATTCTGGATTTTTGGATGATCACAAATTATCCTCCTTTTAGCTCTCAGGGCTATATTTAAGAAGTTATGGCCGATTTAATTTTTTTAAAAAATTCTGGATTTTTGGGTGATAACAAATTATCCTCCTTTTGGCTCTCAGGACTGTATTTAAGAAGTTATGGCCGATTTAATGTTCTGGATTTCTGGGTGAAAAATTCTGGATTTTTTGTTAATCACAAATTATCATCCTTTTAGCTCTCAGGGCTATATTTAAGAAGTTATTTTTTGGAGAACAAATTCTGGATTTTTTGGTCATTACAAATTATCCTCCTTTTAGCTCTCAGGGCAATATTTAAGAAGTTTTGGCCGATTTTTTATTTTAAAAAAATGCTGGATTTTTTGTATAGAGTGATTTTTTTGAGGTTAGGATTTTCATGCATTAGTATTTGACAGATCACGTGGGATTTCAGACATGGTGTCAAAGAGAAAGATGCTCAGTATGCTTTGACATTTCATCATGAATCGTCTTACAAACGAACAACGCTTGCAAATTATTGAATTTTATTATCAAAATGCGTGCTCTGTTAAGAAAGTTCATTGCGCGCTTCCATTTTATGGTCAGTTTAATCGACCCACTGAAGCGGCTATTCGGGCTATTGTGACTAAATTTCGCACCAAATTTACATTGTTGGACATTAAACCACCAACACGCTTACGTAGAGTGCGAACTGAAGAAAATATCGCAGCTGTATCGGCCAGTGTTAATGATGACCACCAATTTTCGATTCGTCGCCGTTCGCACCAATTGGGTCTCTGTTACTCAAAAACGTGGAAATGCCAAAATTGGACTAAGCGGATGGACCACCTAAGACGCAGCCGCGGTCAACATTTAAATGAAATTATCTTCAAAAAGTAAATGTCATGGACCAATCTAACGTTTCAAATAAAGAACCGATGAGATTTTGCAAATTTTATGCGTTTTTTTTTTTAAAAAGTTATCAAGCTCTTAAAAAATCACCCTTTACAAACAAAAATTTTAATTTTTTTTTCGCAAAAATAATATTTCCTTACTAAAAATAAAAGAAAACACAAAAAAAAATATTTCAAAAAATTAAAAAATATGTATAAATATTTACAGGTTGTTCGTCTAGAAACTATACTGAATTTATAATTTAATTTTCAAATACTTTCATTTTATATGCTATTCAAATAATCTGAATCACTTAAAAGTGGACATTATAAATAAAAAATGTCTGAATCATGAACATTACAAATAAAAAATGTTTGTTTACATCACTACACATCAATATCAGTGGATATAGCGTGACCTAGACCACTTTCCAACTAACACTAAAGACAATTTTGGTGTGCATAAAATGAGAAATGCCCTTTTTTATAAATGTCAAAAATAAAAATTCTTAAATTAGGGATCTGATCAAAGTAAAGAGAAAAATTGGCATACTCAATTTTTTTTGTATTTTTGACCACTTAGACCACTATCATTCTAACGGGGGCACGTATATTGTTGTTGGAAAGTTTAGCCATGTTTACACTTTAAGATTTATTGCACAATTTGTCTGTGGCGTACAAAAATCCTATAAATGTGAAGAAAACCTTGCGATAAACTGGAAAATTTCGGAAAACTATAAATTATCGAAAAGTTATCAACTTCAATCCAAAACTTTCTCAAAGTATCGTTGACGATAATTTCGTTGTACAACGATGATTCTACCAACTGGGTACTAAATGTGTGTAATAAACTTCTCTCTCACACACGCCGAATTACCTGTCTGTCTATTTAGTATACATTGAAACAATTTGGGGGATCCCTCCTTCCAATGAGATGAGACGACTTTTATCATATGGCATTTTTTACGAATACTACAAAATTTTGTACAAAGCAATTGGGTACATCAAGTCGTGATGATTTTACGGCCTTTTGGACCGTTTGATTGAATTGGGTTTTATCAGCAATGTCTTTGCTTTTAAATAAAATTATTGAAAACAATCAGAAATATTTGGAATCTGTCATGATTTATTTATATTTTTTATTTTATTATATTTTTGATTTATTTATAGTTTGATTTATATTTTAATCTGTGAAGTGTTGACTACATGTTCTCGATTACTTGTTAAATATTTGAGGCGTTTGATTAGTCAAAATGCATTATCTTCCACTTTATTTTTGCCCAAAACATATATTTTCTATATTAAAATTACTCATACGTCACCTAGCGGACATCGTGGCGTATGATTTTAATTTTCTAAGGAAGCTCAATTAACAATAACAATATAACGTACTCAACCGTTCTCTCTCTGCAAAACTTTCAGATCTCAGAGGAGTGAGAGAAAAAGAGCGAGGTGTATTCACACTTTACACTATCTCCACCCGATTAAGTTAACACTCACTGTTATGACATATCTCTACCCTGTAAATTTTGCTCAGTGTCTACAACATCTGGTATTCTCTTGCTCACAAGCATGCATGTATGTATGTGTGCATGCATGCATGCATGTGTAAGTTCGTCATGAATGTGAAAAACGAAATTAAATGTACACAACTGCAATTAGTTGCATTGTTTGTGTGAGGCCACAAATGTCACAAACGGTCCAACGGCACCACAGAGACAAGTGCATAACCACTCACACACACACACGCACTCACACACACTTCACTCACTTGCACACTAGATATGTCCACTAGTGTGTGTGTGTGTGTGTATGTAAGAAACTTGTGTATGTACACATTAATAACCCATAGTTTCCTGGAACATAGTAATTACGAAAATAGTTTGTTTTTGTTGTTTGTAGCCGTAAATCCCCCCACAACGTTTTTGGGCCAACCACAAAAACTAACAACAGACGTCAGCATTTTTGTATCCAGCAAGTATAGACCACTAACAATAACAACAACAATTTTTAATTAAACTTACCGGCACCAGAAATCTTCGAACTTCGGCCAGAGCATAAGCTATGCGGGCATGAGCTTCTGCGGGCGCTGCAAATGTCGAGATTTCCACATGTAGATCCTCGAAGAGGTGGGCATAACGACTATCACCACTGCCGCGCAGTTCCTCCTCCTTTTTGCGATCTCTCATCGAGCCTCGGCCGAGAACGGCCATTTTACACATGGTCTCCTCTTGCAAACGTTTCATGGAGTTGCCCTTGGGGCCCAATAATTTGCCAACGAAATTGAACTGGAAGAGATGGATAGGACATTTTAAATACACAAATTATATAAAAATGCTTGTCTAAGTCCATATTTACACGACGAATTTTTTGAGTCAAGTAAAAAAAGTCCACGTGTAAATTGGGTCTAACATTTCAGTGAATTGACTGCATTCAAGTATCACTTACCTTGGGATGATCTCTAACGGGCACCGCCACCTTTACAGCTACCTTCACCGGCCGATCCCGGGTTATATCCAGCATTTTTGTTTTCTCTGCAAAAAGGAAGGAAAAAGGGGAATGTTATTTTAAACTAATTTAATAATACAACATTGAAAAGAAAATAATATTCAGGAAGGTAAAAATGGGACGTTTAAACTAATTTAATAATTGAAAAAAATTATAATATCTAAAGCATTGTACGCTACTATCAAACATGTTCGATGGACAATTGCCAAAAACAACATTTGACTTTTGTTCGTCAAACATGTTCGCCAGTGATTAGCGTTACACTAAAACAGTTGCAAGCCTGATTTAAATGGGAAGATTAATTTTGTAAGTATTTAGCTATATCTCCAAACAAATTTTAAAAATTGATATTTTTGGTTTTTAGATAATGAAAAGACCATTGCAATGGAGTATTTGTGTTTTTAGAATTATAGAAGAATTTAGGCAGATAGCGAGGTTAAATCAACATATTTTATTAACTCTTTTTTCACAAATATATGTTTTTGTTGTAATGAGTAATATCTCCAAACAAATTTTAAATAGTGATAATTTTTGTTTTTAGATAATGAGTAGATCTTTAAAATGACATATTTGCGTTTTTGGAATTACAAATGAATCTGGACAGAGAGCGAGACGAACACAATATATTTTATTATGTATTTTTTTTCAAAAACATATGTTTTTGTTGTAAAGAGCTTTATATCCAAATTTATTGAAACATGGACAATTTTGGTTTTTAGATAACGAATATACCTTTACAATGGCATATTTGTGTTTTCTGGAATTATAGATGAATCTAGACAGAGAGCGAAGCCAACACAATATATTTAATCTTTTTTTTTTCAAAAACATATTTTTTGTTGTTATGATCTATATCTCCAAACTAATTTTAAAAATGGATAATTTTGGTTTTTAGATAATGAAAAGACCATTGCAATGGAGTATTTGTGTTTTTAGGAATTATAGATGAATCTAGACAGAGAACGAAGCCAACACAATATATTTTATTATTTGTTTTTGTCAAAAACGGATTTGTTGTTTTAATGAGCTATATCTCCAAAATTTTCAAAATTTTCAAAACGGATAATTTTGGTTTTTAGATAATGAATTAACCTTTATAATGGCATATTTGTGTTTCTGGAATTATAGATGAATCTAGACAGAGAGCGAAGCCAACACAATATATTTTATTCATTTTTTTCAAAAACATATTTTTTGTTGTTATGAGCTATATCTCCAAACTAATTTTAAAAATGGATAATTTTGGTGTTTAGATAACGAATAGGCCTTTACAATGGCATATTTGTGTTTTCTGGAATTATAGATGAATCTAGACAGAGAGCGAGACGAACACCATATATTTTATTAAGTTTTTTTTTTCAAAAACATATTTTTTGTTGTTATGAGCTATATTTCCAAACTAATTTTAAAAATGGATAATTTTGGTTTTTAGATAACGAATAGACCTTTACAATGGCATATTTGTGTTCTTTGGAATTATAGATGAATCTAGGCAGAAAGCGAGGCCAAAACAATATATTTTATTAAGTCTTTTTTCAAAAAAAAAAATGTTTGATGTTGTGATGAACTATATCTCCAAACTAATTTTAAAAATGGATAATTTTGGTTTTCAGATAACGAATAGACCTTTACAATGGCATATTTGTGTTCTTAGGAATTATAGATGAATCTATACAGAAAGCGAGGCCAACACTATTGTGTATTTTATTAAGTTTTTTTTTTCAAAAAAAAAGGTTTGATGTTGTGATGAACTATATCTCCAAACTAATTTTACAAATGGATAATTTTGGTTTTTAGATAATGAATTAATCTTTATAATGGTGTATATGTGTTCTTTGGAATTATAGATGAATCTAGACAGAGAGCGAAGCCAACACAATATATATTATTAAGTCGTTTTTTTTTCAAAAACTGATGTTTTTGTTGTAATGAGCTGTATCTCCCAAAAAGTTTAAAAATTTATAATTTTGGTATTTTATATAATGAAGACAATTTTACAATGGCATATTTGTGTTTCTGGATTTATATAAGAATCTAGGCAGAGAGCGAAGCCAAAACAATATATTTTATTAAGTCTTTTTTTCAAAAACAGATTTTTTGTTGTAATGAACAACATATCCAAACAAATTTTAAAAATGGATAATTTTGGTTTTTAGATAATGAAAATACCTTTACAATGGTGTATCTGTGTTTTTTGAAATTTAAGATGAATCTAGGCAGAGAGCGAGGTCAATGCAAACTATTTGATTAGTATAACGTATAACGAACTTCGAACTATGTTTCTTTTGGTCTTCCTCAGTTTTTCACGTTAAAGAATTTTTTGGCTACTAAATTTCTTAAAAACGAAAAAGGTCTTGTACGTGTTTCCATCAATTGTCAACAGCGCTTATCTGCCTCAAAGGCAGCTCAACTGATTAATCACGTTAACGAAATGCCGTTTGATTGAATAAAAGGCTAATGATGTTTTATCCCCAATGTATGTGCTTTTAAATAAAAAAATTGAATACAATGAGAAATGTTTAGAATTTGTGATGAATCACGAGAATCACACCGTTTTGATGTTATTGGTGAAAGAATCAAAAATTTCTATATTTAAAGAAAATAATAGCTTTAAAGTGTTGTCAACATTGGCTGGATCGCTTGTTAAATAGTTGAGAATAAATCAATGTAAAGCGATAAATCTAAGGCTGACAATTTATTTACACATTATTATGTTTTATGATCAAAAATAGTAATCATAGCCTTACACGTATGGTCAGTTGGTCTTCTGACATATGACCACTAAGGCGTATGATTATTATTAATTGTTATTATTTTATTATGGTAGCGTATATGTAACATTTCATAAAATAGTTATCATACGTTAGTGTGTCCAGTGCTCTATTTACTTATGGCCACTATGGCGTATGATTATTATTAATTGTTACAAAATATGCATTTAATTGAAATAAATCAATGTATGTAAATGTACTGAACATTTTGTACTGATCTCTTTTACTTGATAGTATATTGTATTATCTCGATATTTCTAAAGTGTTACACTAAGCAACAAAAAAAGAAAAAAGTGGCCAAGCCGAAAAAATATTTTGAGTGTGTATTGAGGCAATCAATACAAAAAAAATCATAATAAAAGTCGGATAACACTTAAATGTTCAATTAAAGGCAATTATGATGTCTACAAATGTCGCGAATTACATTTTCACATAGAAACAGTAGTTTAGGAACATCCTCCAACAATTTGGGAATCAAATAATTTTTTGAAAAAAATCTATTTTTGTTGGCACGAAAAAATCATAAAACAAATCATTCTAATGCAAAAAAAAACAATGTTTATATGTAAACAAACTATGGATACATGTAGAAGTCTTATTATGATAGTCTTATTTTAAATCATGATTTTTTATTTTTTAAATAGCGTGAAAAGTCCCATTGTGAATTATATAACAGAATATATCGTTTTAGTTTGTAATAGTTGTAATCTTATGGTATTTTTAAAAATATCTATTAATAAATGTAGATGTTATTACCACCCTATGTTGAAGTAAGGGAATTTTAAAAAATTAAGTGTCAGTTTTTACGATTTTTTTTGCTTAAATTGACTTAGTCATACGTTGAAGACGACATGTACTTCTACAAGAAGGACCATAACTTCAGCAATTATCAAAAAAAAATCTTTAACTAGGACTTGTTTTCTTTCTTCCAGCTACTACAAACTAAAATAAAATATTATGTTATCAATTTTAAATCCTTTAATCCTTTTTGCGCTATTTAAACAAAAATTAAAAAAAATTGATTTAAAAATCCATAGATTTTTTATTAAAAAAAATAAAAAATCCTTTTTTCCGACATTTTTTATGTTTTTATGATTTTTTTGGTGCCATTAAATTTTTTTTTGAAATTTTTGAAGACTGTTCCCAAATCACTGTTTCTATGTGAAAGTGTAATTCACAATATTTGTAGCCACCATGGGTAACTTTAATTTAACATATAACCGGGTGTTATCGGACTTTTATTTCCAAAATGAGAGCACAAATATTTAAGGTACCTTCGCCGAAAATTTTAGTTTAAATAAAAATTAAAAAAGAAATACAATAAAAAAAGGGCTAATGGCTATTCTTCTGAATAGCCATTTCTTTGTTGGGGAGAGTATTGGTAATGTTGAATAAAATAGTAATCATACGTTATGACCACTGTGGCGTATGATTATTATTAATTTTTGCAAAATATTCATTTAATTGAAATACATCAAAATGTTCTGTACAATTTGTCATGATCTCTTTATTATGAGATAGTATATTGTAGTAACTCGATATTTCTAAAGTGTTATCTGACCCAGGAAGTGAATTAAAATATAATTCCGCAATACAATGGGTACTTCCAAATCATTTATAATAACCTTTGAATCTGACATGCTTTTCTATCGATCATTGAGTTGAGGTTCTTCTGAATAGCATTTCTCTTTATTATGGGTTATATTGAATAGTATGGGTAATATTGAAAAAATAGTAATCATACGTCAGGGTGTCCAGTGCACTGCTGACTTATGGCCACTACCGCGTATGATTATTATTAATTGTTACAAAATATCAATTCAATTGAAATAAATCAATATGAGATATATAGGCTGATAAGTTATCTACTCCTTATTTAGGGGGTAGTATTATTAATATTGAATAAAATAGTAATCATACGTTAGGGTGTCCGGTGTACTGCTGGCTTATGATCACTACGGCGTATGATTATTATTAATTATTACAAAATATGGATTTAATTGATATAAATCTATATGTTCTGTACATTATTATTATATAGTATATTATAGTAACTCGATATTTCTAAAGTGTTATCTGACCCAGGAAGTGAAGTAAAACATAATTCCGCAATACAATGGGTACTTCCAAAGCATTTAGAATAACCTTTGAACCTGACATGCTTTTCTGTCGATCATTGAGTTGAGGCTCTTCTGTATTTCACTTTATTATGGGTTATATTGAATAGTATGGGTAATATTGAAAAAATAGTAATCATACGTCAGGGTGTCCAGTGCACTACATACGGCGTATGAATATTATTAATTATTACAAAATATGACTTCAATTGAAATAAATCAATATGAAATATAAAAGCTGATAAGTTATCTACTCCTTATTTAGGGGGGTAGTATTATTAATATTGAATAAAATAGTAATCATACGTTAGGGTGTCCGGTGTACTGCTGGCTTATGACCACTATAGCGTATGATTATTATTATAAAATATGCATTTAATTGAAATAAATCAATATGAACTCTATAGACTGATAAGTAATCTACTCCTTATTTAGTGGGGGCGGTATTAGTAATATTGAATAAAATAGTAATCATACATCAGGGTGTCCGGTGTACTGCTGGCTTATGATCACTACGGCGTATGATTATTATTAATTATTACAAAATATATAATATATATATGAAATCTATAGGCTGATAAGTTATCTACTCCTTATTTAGGGGGGTAGTATTATTAATATTGAATAAAATAGTAATCATACGCCAGGGTGTCCGGTGTACTGCTGGCTTATGACCACTATAGCGTATGATTATTATTAATTATTATAAAATATGCATTTAATTGAAATAAATCAATATGTTGTGTATAATTTGTGCTGATCGCTTCATTATTAGATAGTAAATTATATTTCCACGATATTTCTAAAGTGTTTTCTATTCCAGGAAGCGAAATACAATATACATTGTTTCGCAAATTTCTTATTCCAAATAATAAATTTTTTCTAGAAAGTTTTAGTTTAAGGTAAATATTTAATAAAAATTGAAATTCATCTGAAGCACCATATCTAACGTATCAAACATGATCGATGAATTATTCGTCCAAATGAACTGCTGTTTTACTATAGGGTCCCGCATCTAACGTTTTTTTTTCATCTACTCAACCGTTGGACTATTATTTGTGGGGTGCCCGAGGCAGCCATTTGAATGAAATTATTTTCCAATATTAACCGGAAGGATTGTACTTTCAAATAAAAAAGAAATTTGAGAAAATATTCAGTAGTTTTTTTTATAGCATTTTCAAAATTTGGCGGACCCTATATTTGTTCTTTGAACATATCCATGTTATTTATTTTGAATTATTTCTCCCTCAGCTACTCTATCCTTTTCAGTGATATTTCTTATGAAATTCCTACCAATTTTGTAATTTTAAATTTTTTTTTTTAATTTTACTCTCTTAGCTTTGAAGATCTAGCGTTAGCTTATCATAAAAATCATATTAGAAATTTTCATTTAAATTTAAAGAAAATTTTTCCAAAAAATTACAATTTAAACAATTTTGTATTTTTCGTAAAAATCATGTAAGAAATTTTCATTAAAAATTCAAGAAAAATTGTCCCATAACTTTCCATTTTTTTTTTTTCAATAAACAACTTCTTCGTATTGAGTATTTTTCATCTTAAATATTTCACCTTAAAAAGTCTCCTTCTGACGTAGAGTGATTAACATTTTTATTAATAGACCAGCAGAGATTTAACGGAGATTGTCAATGAAACCTGAAACCGCATCATCATCATCATCGGCATCAATGTAACCTCCTCAATTGCCATCAATGTCATCGTCGCTGCCATATCCGTAGCCCTGGTGAAACCAGCAAATGATTGATGTTTATTTGTTCATGTAAAAACATTTTAATTTCATTAATAGTTAAAGAAACTCACACACGCACACACATTCACCTAGACACACACACATGCACAGAAGCACAAACAAACATAATGGCTTCCGTGCACAAGAAGTTAACAAAGGCAGAGCCTTAACACTTAAAGTGCCGCCAAACGGGAAAACACATAATGATGTGGTTACACGTGAAGAATAAGCATAAGGCTGAGTGTGAGTGTGCCCTCGTACACACACACATCAAACACTTTAAACAAAGAATTGAAGTGACGTCCGACCAAACAATCGTGTCGTGGCGTGGCGTGTGGCGTATGCATAATGTTATGAAAATATCTCCTGTGGGGCCAAGCGGTGAGACCAAACTTCAAACATGCTCTTGCCGTTATCTCACCCACTCTACTCTCAAACTCAAACACTCAAACACACACACGTAGTAGTAGAACTGACATTCATCAGTGAGTGATATATGTTGTGTGTCTGAACGGGAACGGGCATGAATTACGGTGCGGGGATGTTGTCTTCGGTAACAACGTTTGTTTACCGAAATAAAAAATAAATCAATGCCGTTTTCTTTTGTTGGGAATATTTCTTTTCTATTTTTTATTGTTGTTGTTCTTCTTCTTTTTCGACATACAACAGCTCAGAGTAGAGTAAGTGGCGGGAGGTGGAGGAGGAGGAGGGCGTTGATGTTATTGTTACCGGATTTGGGATTTCGTGTGGTAAACACGGATTGGGTGGATTTTGATGTTGTTCCTATTGTTGTTGTTCTTGGAGAGAGAGCGTGAGAGTACGAATATAATCACATGTCGATTTGGAGGAAATTAAGTGTTGCGGAATGTATATGTAAATAAATTAAACAGCTTTTTCCTCAATAGATAGAAATGATATGTATTTTTATAAACAAAATTTAAAGATTTAAATCTTCTTTTGTAAGGAAAATATATAAAAACGAATTAATAGACATACTTTGCAGAAAAACAGGATCATATAGTTATAGGGAAAATTCTGTGGTTTTCAGAAATATTAAAACAATTTCCGTTTTGACATTTTGTATGCAAAATTGTTCAGCTATTTACAATTTCCTCATTTGAAAATATTTAAATAAATGGTAATTATAAATCAGGGTGTACTGCTGACTTCACTCCATAATTGCTTATCTAATAATTTTCCATTTTAAGATTTTTAAGGAAAATTATTCAGCTGTTTCTTATTTCCTCACTTAAAATATTTAAATAAAATAGTAATTATAGGTCAGGGTGCACTGCTGACTTCTCTCCGTCGTATGATTATGTTTATTTTTTTTTTCGAAATATGTATTCAATTAAAATAAATCAATATGAAATCTATAGGCTGACAAGTCTACTCGTTATTTGGGGGGGGTAGTATTAGTAATATTTCTTAAAATAGTACTCATACGTCCGAGTGTCCGGTGCTGTACTGACTTAAGGCCACTACGGCGTATGATTATTATTATGAAATAAATCTGTAATAAATCTGTAAATTCTGCACAAAAATATTTAAATAAATGGTAATTATAAATCAGGGTGTACTGCTGACTTCATTGCATAATTGCTTATCTAATAATTTTCCATTTTAAGATTTTTAAGGAAAATTATTCAGCTTTTTCTTATGTCCTCACTTAAAATATTTTAATAAAGCAGTAATCATAGGTCATGGTGCACTGATGACTTCTCTCCGTCGTATGATTATTTTTAATTTTTACGAAATATGTATTCAATTAAAATAAATCAGTATGAAATTAAAATTTAGTGGGGTAGTATTAGTAATATTTCTTAAAATAGTACTCATACGTCCGAGTGTGCGGTGCTGTACTGACTTATGGCCACTACGGCGTATGATTATTATTAATTTTTACAAAATTAATAGTAATCATATATAGATTTATTTAATTGAAATAAATCTACATATATATTCTGTACAAATTGTCCTAATCTCTATCTGATATTTGTAAAGTGTTATCTATTCTAGAAAACGATAAAGCACACTTTCCTGAAAATAGGGACAAATAGTTACAGTGAAATTTCAGTAGTTTTCAGGAATATTTGTTTATCTAAACGGCCCATATGTTCCTCAATGAAACGACGGGAATAAATAATAAACATTTTTCCTTTTTGATACTTTTCAGCTATTTTATATTTCCTCGTTTAAAAATATTTGAATAAAATAATAATCAATTGTGCACCCATCATCCATCGTATGTTATATGATTATTTTTAATTTTTACAAAATATGCATTCAATTAAAATAAATCAATATGAAATCTATAGGCTGACAAGTTATCTACTCGTTAGTTAGAGGGGTAGTATTAGTAATATTGAATAAAATAGTAATCATACGTTACGGTGTCCGGTGCTGTATTGACTTATGGTCACTACGGCGTATGATTATTATTAATTGTTACAAAATATACATTTTATTGAAATAAATCTATATATTCTACAGAATTTGTCGTGATCTCTTTATTATTAGATAGTCTGTTATATTAAAGTGTTAGCTATTTCAGGAAGCGATTAAGAACACTTTGCACAAAAAAGAGACAATAGTTATAGTGGAAATTTTGTGGTTTTGATGAATAATTGTTTATCTATTTTTTCCATTTTGCGATTTTCTTGCAAAATTATTCATCTATTTCCTCACTTAAAAATATTTGAAAAAATAGGGTTAGGGTGTCCGGTGGCCATTATTACGTATGATTATTATTAATTGATACAAAATATGCATTTAATTGAATTAAATCTATATATTCTGTACAATTTGTCCAGATTTCTTTGTTATTTGATAGTATATTATATTATCTTGATATTTCTAAAGTGCTATCTATTCCAGGAAGCGTTTAAGAACACTACACAAAACCAGGACAAATAGTTATAGTGAAAATTCTGTGATATTGAGGAATAAATGTTTATCTACAATTGTTTCCGTGCTGCTATTTTTATGCAAAATTATTCAGCTATTTTCCTTTTTCCTCACATCAAATATGCATTCAATTAAAATTAATGAAATCTATAGGCTGACAAGTTATCTACACCATATTATGGGAGTAGTATTAGTAATATTGATTAAAAAAGTAATCATACGTTAGGGTGTCCTGTGCTTTACTGACGTATGTCCACTATTATTTTTAATGTTTACAAAATATGCATTTAATTGAAGTAAATCTATAAATCTAAAAATAAATCTATACAATCTCTTTATTATAAGATAATATAATATCTCAATTTTTTTAACGTGTTATCTATTCCAGGAAGCGATTAAGCATACTTTGTACAGAAAAGAGACAAATAGTTATAGTGTAAATTCTGAGGTATTCAGGAATAATTGCTTATCTAAAAATGTTTTCGTTTTGAGATTTTTGATGTAAAATTATTCAGCTATTTTCTATTTCTTCGCCCCTTCATCTATTTCAGCAGGGCGCACTGCTGACTTCTCTCCATAATTGCTTATTGTGGCCTCAAAATATTGGAGCTAAAAACAGGGAATTCGAAGCGCATTTTATTATATTATATTATATTATATTATATTATATTATATTATATTATATTATATTATATTATATTATATTATATTATATTATATTATATTATATTATATTATATTATATTATATTATATTATATTATATTATATTATATTATATTATATTATATTATATTATATTATATTATATTATATTATATTATATTATATTATATTATATTATATTATATTATATTATATTATATTATATTATATTATATTATATTATATTATATTATATTATATTATATTATATTATATTATATTATATTATATTATATTATATTATATTATATTATATTATATTATATTTTATTTTATTTTATTTTATTTTATTTTATTTTATTTTATTTTATTTTATTTTATTTTATTTTATTTTATTTTATTTTATTTTATTTTATTTTATTTTATTTTATTTTATTTTATTTTATTTTATTTTATTTTATTTTATTTTATTTTATTTTATTTTATTTTATTTTATTTTATTTTATTTTATTTTATTTTATTTTATTTTATTTTATTTTATTTTATTTTATTTTATTTTATTTTATTTTATTTTATTTTATTTTATTTTATTTTATTTTATTTTATTTTATTTTATTTTATTTTATTTTATTTTATTTTATTTTATTTTATTTTATTTTATTTTATTTTATTTTATTTTATTTTATTTTATTTTATTTTATTTTATTTTATTTTATTTTATTTTATTTTATTTTATTTTATTTTATTTTATTTTATTTTATTTTATTTTATTTTATTTTATTTTATTTTATTTTATTTTATTTTATTTTATTTTATTTTATTTTATTTTATTTTATTTTATTTTATTTTATTTTATTTTATTTTATTTTATTTTATTTTATTTTATTTTATTTTATTTTATTTTATTTTATTTTATTTTATTTTATTTTATTTTATTTTATTTTATTTTATTTTATTTTATTTTATTTTATTTTATTTTATTTTATTTTATTTTATTTTATTTTATTTTATTTTATTTTATTTTATTTTATTTTATTTTATTTTATTTTATTTTATTTTATTTTATTTTATTTTATTTTATTTTATTTTATTTTATTTTATTTTATTTTATTTTATTTTATTTTATTTTATTTTATTTTATTTTATTTTATTTTATTTTATTTTATTTTATTTTATTTTATTTTATTTTATTTGCAATACAAAGTAAATTTAAATTGTAATTTAGGATCTAGGGATTGAGCCGGGTAACGATGACCATTATAGCTAGTTTTAACAGCGACAGACCAGAGTTTCAGGTGGGAATCGAACCCACAACCCCCACCCTAATAGACGAGCATGCTACTAACTCAACTATCGGGGCACTCTATCATAAGAAGTTAACAAAAGATTGTAGTTAGAAAGGCACGACTCACAAGGGAGTTTCACAAAATTTGTACTTTTGGGAGGAAAGTGGGACTAAAAGGGACATAAACATATTACCAACCAAAGTTTTGTAGCTAGAAACGTGAAATTCGATAAATATGTATATTCCTCTAACAGCGTAGACACGAGAGGGTGTTTTTTTGGAATGATAGATTTTTAAAATATTTTTTAATAATTGTTATTGTTTATTTTTAAAGGTTTTTGAAGAAATGAATTAAAAGTATGTAATTTTGTACAGTACACATTTTCAATAAAGCCACTTTAAACTATAATAAATCAATTGTGAGCGAAATCTGTAGGCTTACAAGATATCTACACTTTATTATGGGTTAGTATGGGTAATATTGAATGAAATAGTACTCATACGTCAGGGTGCCCGGTGCATTTCTGACTTATAGCAACTATGGCCTATGATTATTATTAATTTCTTACTCCATTTTTATTATGGGTAATATTGAATGAAATAGTACTCATACGTCAGGGTGGCCGTTGCCTTGCTGAACTCTGGCCACTATGGCGTATGCTTATTACTAATTGTTACAAAATATTTTAAATATTTTGTTATCGCATTCACAGTGATTTTGGCACAATCGCCCAAAAAATAGATTTTTTTTGGAAAACTAATTTTTGGTGGCACAAAAAACCCATAAAATTATAATAATAAATAAATAAATGTTTTATTTTTTAATAGAAAAAAATTATATTGGAATTTTAGTATTTTTTATAATAAATTAGCCATAAAAAAAGTAATTTAGAAAGCCAACTGAATTGAATTAAAATGATGTAATTTTGTAAGGACTTGTTGTACACATTTTCAAATAAAATCCAATTTAAAATATAATAAATCAATGGATAGCGCAATCTGTAGATATCTACACTTTATAAGGGGGTTTGTATGTGTCATATTGAATGAAATAGCACTCATACGTCTAGGTGCCCGTCATGGCGTATGATTATTATTATTTTTTACAAAATATGCCTTTAATTGAAATAAATCCTATATGCTTTAGACACTTTGTCATTACATTCACAGTGATTTTGCAACAATCGCCAACATAAAAGATTTTATTTTGAAAAAGCATGAAAACCCCATAAAAAGTGAAAAAAGGAAATAATTAATTTTGTTTTATTGAAAATTTATTAATAAATCAATTTTGAGGTCTGGGATTAATTAATAAATTTACAGTAAAATGGATCGAATATTTAGAATAATAATACAACAATAATGTTCATTTATTTTTAATAGCAAAAAATACATCTTTTTCGTATCTGAATCGGTTTAATTTAAAAGCCAATTTAAAATATAATAAATCAATGGATAGCGCAATCTGTAGATATCTACACTTTATTAGAGGGGTTGTATGTGTTCCATGTATGTTCTATGGGCTCCATGGCGTATGATTATTATTAATTTTTACAAAATATGCCTTTAATCGAATACTTATAATAATAATACAACATGTTGTAAATAGCAAAATAATACTTTATGTGTTTTCTACTTGTTACAAATATTTATGTTTGGATCGTATAAGCATTTGTTTATTTTCATAGTTTGTAAAATATTTCAAACCGTTTTGTTCATTCCAGTAAAACTTCCATTCCGTTAACCCTGAATAGTTGTGTGTGTTGTTCCCCGGGAAACCTCAATTTATCACACAACAATAATGTTGTTTTATTTTTAAAAGCAAAAAAACATCTTTTTCGTATCTGAATCGGTTTAATTTAAAACTGAGGTGGCAGGACCCCTCTATTTGTTTTTCTAATAACTGCCCCCAGGCATGAGTTTACTGAATAAATATTTGTAACTGTCTTTACGTCAGTCCATCCTCCTTCCCTTTTAGAGCCGCGTAACTTTCCACAACTTTCACATAAAATTACCTTAACTTCCGTAACACTCGCTCCATGGCCTAACTCTTTGTTAACTGATATCAGACGGAAAAACTTGTTCCCTCACCTCCCAACCTCCCAACCACCCGGCCAAACAATTCAATAGTTTCCTTAACACTTCCTACTCTCGTGCAACAACATAAATCACTTCACAAACATAAAGTCAAGTCACATCACGGTTCTCGAGCGAAGATAAGTGGCACAAGCTGCAAGTCATTGGGTACGACAGGCGGGAAAAAAATCAAACGTTTAACACCGCGCACCAAAGTAAACAATCATTTATGTTTTTCGAGAGCTGCCAAAGGAATGACAGTTTGGTTTTTTGGTTGAGTTTCCACGCTCGCAGATTTCTGCCAATATCAGATGACTTGACACATTCTTTATGGCCAACGCTCTAATTGCCCAACAGAAAACGAACACACACATACTCCACTAAAGTATGTTGCAGACCATCAAACGAGCGATTATCAATGGAGGGAACAAACAAAAACCAAAAAAAAATACGTATAAAAGAAAACATCAAAGACAATGCCTCAAAGATGAACGCAGCGAACGTTTTGTGCTCTAATATCAATGAATTGTTATCATTAAAAGCAAACATAACTATATATATACGAGTATATATGCGTGTATCTTTATGGCGATTAAATTTCTTTAGAAACGATAAAGCCTTGGTGCGCGCGTGCTTTCCTCAATTGTTGCGCCATATCTCTTACGAGTGTCAGAGGAACTAATTAATCACGTTAACGCAATGCCTCTGAATGATTGAATAAAATGCTAACGAGTTTCGATCCCCAATGTCTTTGATTTTTAAAGAAAACCAGGAGAACAAAAAAAAAAAAAACAATGTTTTTTGGGGGCAGCATCATTTATTTATATTTTAATCTTTAAAGAAAAAGATTGTTTGTGAAAGAGACGGACATTAATCAATGGGAAGAGAGAAATCTAAAGACTGACAAAATATCTGAACTTTACTTTAGGGGGGGGGGGGTATGGATAATGTATCATAAAATAGTACTTATACGCCAGGGTGCCCAGTGCATTGCTGGCTTATGGCCACTATGGCGTATGATTTTATTAATTTTTACAAAATATGCATTTGATTGAAATAAATCACTATGAAATCTATAGGCTGACAAAATATCTACACTCTTAATGTTGTTTTGGGGGCAGCATCGTTTATTTATATTTTATTATTTAAAGAAAACGATTATTTGTGAAATAGACGGACATAAATCAATGGGAAGAAAGAAATCTAACGGCTGACAATATATCTACACTTTATGAGGGGGGTAGTATGCGGAATATATCATAAAATAGTACTTATACGCCAGGGTGCCCAGTGCATTGCTGGCTTATGGCCACTATGGCGTATGATTGTTATTAATTTTTACAAAATATGCATAAATAATTGAAATAAATCACTATGAAATCTATAGGCCGACAAGATATCTACACTGTATTAAGGGGGAAGTGAATGCAATATTAAATTTAAAAATTAAATTTTATTTTAAATAATATCTGAGTGTCTGATATGACCACTATGGCGTATGATTATTATTAATTTTTACAAAATATGCATTTAATTGAAATAAATCAATATGTTGCAGGCATTTTGTCTCGATCTGCTTATTATTAGATATTCGTCCATGTTCTGAGTCTGAATCCGACAAAATTACTCGAGTTCATGCTTGCAGATTCGTGGTTTCGACTTCGAAATTTATTTTTTCAGCAAAAAACCATGTTCATTTTGTATATTCAAAACAACCTTCGTGCCAACAGAAAGAAAGAAAAACAAAATTTTCAGACACTAATCACGGATGTAGTCGAATTCAAATCGATATGAAACTGGAACAAGGGGATTATCTAACTTATCTTAGGGAGACAACATATCTCTACTTTCTTCTGGGGGGTAGTATGGGTAATATTGAATGAAATAGTACTCATTCGGCAGGATTCCCGGTGCACTGCTGACTTCTGACCACTGTGGCGTATTATTATTATTAATTTTTAGAAAATCTGCATTTAATTGAATTAAGCCAATTGTTTTAGACATTTTGTCACGATCTATTTTTTATTATACAGGGGGATGAAATATCTACACTTTATTAAAAGAGTTGTATGGCTAATATTTTTTTAAAATAGTATTCCCGGTGTATTGCTGACGTATGGTCACTATGGCGTATGATTACTATTATTTTTTTAGAAATATGATTTTAAATGAAATAAATCAATATATTCTAGAAATTTTGTCTCCATATACTTAATATTAGATATTATCTAGCTCCTCTCAGGGCCTTTATTCTGTATGCCTCCCTTTCTTACGTGGCAGGATATTTTGTAAGAGCAGTTTTTAATACTTTGGATCTATTTTGTAAAATTTAAAAGTTAGTATGATTTGAAACAGGCGGTTTAATGGACCAGTGTTTGGACAGCTTTTATATTTTAATATAAACAAATTATGGTACAATTTGAGGAGGGCAAATAAAATCCGATCATGGAGGTATTCATATACAAATTGTGCTATGTTCAGTTTTGAAATGCAATAAATTCATATTTTATTAATAAAGGAAAAAATAAATGCTCTGTTCGAGACATAAAACAATTAATTTTTGGATGCGTTGAGGCATTCTGTTCCATAAAATTATTAGAAAATTTATTAATATATATTTTTTTTAAATTTTTTTTAACTAAAATTTCCAATTTTCTTCGAAAGTACTTTTAATACATTTATTCTCGTTTTGGAAGCATAATTCCAACCCTATTATATATTCAATTAAAGGTAATTATGATGGCTACAAATGTTGCGGATCTCTAAATCACATAGAGACAGTGATGTTGGAACTGTCACCAAAAAAATTGAGAATTTTTTTTGAAAATGTATTTTTCTTGCTCCACGAAAAAACCCATTGAATTTTAATAAAATTGGCAAAAATAACGAAGGAAAAAATGTATAATTGTAAAAGATTTATGAATGTATATAGATGTTATGAACCTCTTTGTAGACGCAAGAGATTTTTTAAATCAGTTACCTTACACGAAAATTGGAATTTTAGTAAAATAAATAAAAATAATTGATCCACATAAAAATCAATATGATTTTTGAGTTTAGAAAGCCAATACTCATAAGAAAATGTAAGGCAGAGTCCTTCGAACAAGTCTTTATAAACCGGTGTAATTGAATTGAATTTTGTAATGACTTGCTGTATCAATTTCAAAAAATCTCTTTAAATCGTAATAAATCAATGGAGAGCGAAATCTGTAGACTTACAAGATATCTATTATATATCTATATTATGAGGGTAGTATCTGTAGACTTACAAGATATCTATTATATATCTATATTATGGGGTATAGGTAATATTGAATGAAGTAATACTCATACGTCATGGTGTCCGGTTCATTACTGCCTTATGACCACTTTGGCGTATGATTGTTATTAATTTTTTCAAAATATGCATTTAATTGAAAGAAATCAATATACTTTAGATACTTTGTCATTACATTCACAGTGCATTTTGCTGCCACAAAAAACCCATAAAAGCAAAAAAAATAGGAGAAGATAATAGAAAAAATATATACAGTGGACGTCCAATAGTACGTACTTTCGTTTCCACGAATTTCCAATAGTACGAATGGTAAATTTTTTGCATTGGCAGTTCTATAGTACGAATATAAAAATGTTTGCTATTCGACAATACGAATAACTGTATTTTTTGTAAGAAAAAAGTTTAACTTTGAAGTTTTTTACTGCTGTCAACTGCGAAATATTCAGTTGGTAGCAAATTTTATAGTGATAACAAGTACCATGTGTCGTGTGTTCTATATTTGATACATACAAAATGTTTAAAGTAAAAGAAGTGAAAAAGAAGCAAATATCTTTAGAAAATAAGTTGAAAATTATAGAAGACAGTGAGAGTGGAAAATCTCTTTATGAACTTTGTAACAAGTATGGATTATCTAAATCAACCATTTGCACTATAAGAAAGCAGAAGGCGCAACTTTTAGCTGCAACAGGTGCACTAAAATCCCGCTACAGAATAGCAACTGGAGAATTTAAAAAAATGGAAGATGCGCTATATGAGTGGTTTTTATGCCAAAGAAAATCTCATATTCCAGTAGGGGCTACGCAGTTAAAATGCAAGGCTCTGGAATTTCATAAGAAGTTTTATGCAGGCAGCTTTTTTGCCAGTGATGGTTGGCTCACCAAATACAAAAAACGCTATGGTATTAGATTACTTAAAGAATCTGGTGAAAAGCTATCGTCTTCTAAAGAACTGGTAGCTCCATTTATCAATAAATTAGCTGCTGTTATTAAGGAACACGACCTTACACATGAAGCAGTTTTTAATGGAGACGAGTCCGGACTTTATTGGAAAATGTTACCGGACAAAACGTATGTACATCAAGGTGAAAATTCTGCACCTGGCAGAAAACTCTCAAAGGAGAGAATAACGTTTTTAATTTGTGCGAATGCTGAGGGAACAAAGAAGATTACACCTTTTGTGATTGGAAAAGCTCAAAAGCCAAGATGTTTTCGGAACAAACACTTGCCTATTGCTTATGGAAACTCAAAATCTGCTTGGATGACTGCTACCCTTTTTAAACATTGGTTTTTTAAAATTTTTGTTCCAGAGGTGAGTTGTTATTAAATTGAAATTTTTATCGAACTTATCTATAAACAATTGCAGGTGGAAAACTTCTTGAAGGCTAAAAACCTTCCCATAAGAGCGCTTCTTTTGCTCGATAATGCTCCAAGTCATCCTCCTGCAGAAGAATTGGTGCATTTAACTAAAGACGGAAAAATTTGGGTTATGTATATGCCGCCTAATGTCACCCCATTAATACAACCCATGGATCAAAATGCGATTAGACTTTTAAAGCTAAATTATCGTAGTAGCCTGCTATCGAAAATTACGGCCTCATCAGAAGATTTTGCAACATCTCTCAAAAAGACAGATTTATTTGAAGCAATATCTTTAGTTGCAATGTCATGGGAAAAACTCTCTACTGTTTCGCTAAAAAAATGCTGGAAAAATATTTTAGGTGACAGCGGTTTTGATGATGAAGATGATCTTCCCCTTTCATCCTTACGAGATGGCGAAGAACTACGCACAATAAATCATTGCTTAAACTTACTTAATGCAAATTTTGCAAATTCTAGTTTTAGTTATGAGGATTTGCATGATTGGAATATTGATGATCCAAATGAAGAAATTGATCAGGATACTGATAGCGATGATGACCAAATGTTGGTTCCTGTGAACCCATTCCCAAAGGTTAAACATGAAGATGCAATAAAATGTTTTGACACATGAATTCAATGGGCTGTGGAGAACAATATTGAAACTTCCAAGACACTTTTATTGAGATCTATTCATGAAAAAGCGGTAGAAATGCAACTACAAAACAAAACACGCCAATGTTTAATGACTGATTTTTTTTAACAAACAAGTTGTATACTTAAGTATCTTAAGTGCATACATATCCACAAAAACATGAATTATTACCTATTAGTTTGACCTGAATTTTAATATTTTTTAAGTTTTTTGTATTTTTTGCTTTAAATAAAAAACTAATTTATTTCAATTAAAAATGGAAAAACCTGTCGTCCAATAATACGAATTTTCCAACATTACGAAAAGGCCTGACATTATATAATTCGTACTATTGGACGTCCACTGTATTTGGAATTTTAGTATTGTTTCCAATAAGTTATCCATATAAAATAGTTAATTTAAAAAGCTAAAAAAATGTTTCGAAACTTTTGTGATTAAATTGAATTAAATGGATGTCATTTTGTAAGGACTTGTTGTAAACATTTTCAAAATAAATGCCACTTTAAACTATAATAAATCAATGGAGAGTGAAATCTGCAGGCTTACAAGGTATCTAAGCTGTATTATGGGGGTAGTATTAGTAATATTGAATGAAATATTACTCATTCGGCAGGGTTCCCGGTACACTGCCGACTTCTGACCACTATGGCGTATGATTATTATAAATTGTTATAAAATATGTATTTAATTGAAATAAATCAATAATTTTTGATGTTTTGCAGAGGTTTTCCAAAAATCTTCAAAATATTAGATTTTAATTGGAAAAAAGTATATTTTGGTGGCACGAAAAACCCATAAAAATAGGAGCAAAATCGAAAATAAATAATTTTGTTTTATTTTTTAATAGAAAAAATATATATTTGGAATTTTTGTATATTTTATAATAAATAATCTAAAATAATTAATTTAGAAAACTAAAAATATTTCTAAACTAGTGTAATTGAATTGAATTAAATGAATGTAATTTTGTAAGGACTTGTGGTACACATAAATACCACTTTAAGCTAGAATTAATCAATGGAGAGTGAAATCTGTAGGCTTGCAAGGTATCAAAGCTGTATTATGGCGGTAGTATTAGTAATATTGAATGAAATATTACTCATACGTGAGGGTGTACGATGCATTGCTGACTTATGGCCACTATGGCGTATGATTATTATAAATTTTTATAAAATAAGCATTAATTGAAATAAATCAATATATTTTTGATGTTTTGATTTTCATCACATTCACAGAGGTTTTCAAAAAATCTTAAAATCCTAAAAATAGATTTTAATTGGAAAAAAGTATATTTTGGTGGCACGAAAAACCCATAAAAATAGGAGCAAATAGAAAATAAATAATTTTGTTTTATTTTTAATAATAATAATAAATTATACAAAATAATTAATTTAGAAAACTAAAAATATTTCTAAACTAGTGTAATTGAATTGAATTAAAAGAATGTAATTTTGTAAGGACTTGTGGTACACATAAATATCACTTTAAGCTATAATAAAACAATGGAGAACGAAATCTGTTGGCTTACAAAATATCTACAGTTTATTATGAGGGTTGTATGGGTAATATTGAATGAATTAGTACTCATACGTAATGGTGTCCATTGCACTTATGACTTATGACAACTATGGCGTATGATTATTATTAATTTTTTACAAAATATGCATTTAATTGAAATATATCAATTTGTTTTAGGTATTTTGTTACCACATTTTCACAGTGGTTTTGAAACAATAGCCAAACAAATAATTCTTTAAAATATTTATAATGAAGTATTTTTGCTTGCACTATAAACCCATAAAAATAGAGAAAATCTGACATATATATTTTTTTTTATGAAAAAAAAAATTATATTTAGAATTTTTGTATTTTTTACAATGAATTATCTATACAAAATAATTAATTTAGAAAGCTAAAAATATCTGTAAACTAAATACTAATAATTTTATAAGGACTTGATTTCCATATTTTCAAAATAAAATAACTTTAAACTATAACAAATCACTTTATTATGTGAATGAAATAATACTCATACGTCAGGCATTACTGACTTATGACCACTATGGCGTATGATTATTATTAATTTTTACCAAATATACATTTAATTGAAATGATACAAAATATTTTAGATATATTGCCATCGCATTCACAGTGATTTTGCCACAGTTACCGAAAAATTAGATTTTATTTTAAAGAAAGCATTTTTTGCTGCCACAAAAGCTCATATAAAGTGGAAAAAATAAATAATTTTGTTTTAATAGCATTCTAACGAAGAAGAAAATTTATATTTGGAATTTTAGTATTTTTTTCCTATAAATTATTAATTAAAAGCTAAACATGTTTGTAAACTAGTGAAATTGAATTAAATTGAAGGATGTAATTTTGAAAGGACTCACTATATTGATTTCCAAACTGAGACCTGTTTAAATTATATATTTTCTCCCCCTTTTTATTTATTCCACCTTTGTTATCCTTTAAAAAAAACTCATTCATTCAATTCAAAATCCATTATATGTACTTTGAAATTGTACCTGGCAGTCAATTTTAAATTGGATTTCCTTGATTACAGCCCCGTTGTTGTCGCTGTGATTTAATTTGGTGGCATATTTAAAAATTATGTCATCTACCCGGCACCCCTCGCCGCACACACAATGGGATGCCAGTGTTGTGCGACAACAGCATGTGTTTGAAGAAGCTTTTGACCGGGGAAAAATGGCAAATCTACCTATAAAACTTTTATGCAACATTCATTATCCACTTTTATGTAAATCGTTCAATTGTATTAAATATTTAACAACATGTGTGGATGTACCCACACACACACACAAACACACAGTTACTCATATGAAAGGAAAAGGCCTAGCACACACAGAAAACACTCACATGCCGTGAGCCTCATCTAGAGAGATTTCCACATCATAGATGGCTGATCTTTTTGACTTATAAAAATGTTTTGTTCACATAAAAAATATATACTTAAATGTATAATACTTAAAGATAAGCTTAACATTCTTGGTAACAAAGGAATCGTCACACACAGAGAGACATACTGACACAGTCCCACAGTCCCAGTCAGACAGACAGATACACTTACACATATATACATACAGCACCCCATACCTTGCACATACAGATAGACAATATAGGCACAAAAAAGACGAAATGAAAAAGAAAAACATTTGGAAAAACAGGCTGTTTTGATTTGGTACAGTGGCTGCAAGCCATAGAAAACAGCAATAAAAAATGGTTGATAAATACATAGATGTCAGTGGGATTGGATTTTTTTGTGAACTTTTTGTGAACATTTTTGAAAAAAAAACTCGTAACTAAATGTGGATAGTTAAACGATTACACTTCATTATACAAATATTGAATGAAATAGTACTTATACGTGCGGATGTCCGATTAACTGCTGACTTATGTCTCTTATGGCGTATGATTAATATTAATTTTTACAAAGTATTAATTTAATTGAAATCAATACGTTATCGATATTTTATGATGATCTTGAAGAAATTTTAATTTATGTGGCATTCTAACAAAGAAATTAATTTCTTTAAAAAATCGGTAAATAAATGTGGCAAGGTTAACGATTACACTTTATTATAGAGATATGAATGAAATAGTACTCATACGTCCGGGTATGGTTGGCCCCTATGACGTATAATTTTATTACTTTTTACAAAATACAAATAACAAGCAAAACGGCGTTAAGTTCGGCCGGGCCGAACTTTATATACCCTCCACCATGGATTGCATTCCACAGATGTTGTCGGTTTTCGTAGAAGTGCAGTATTATTACAGGAAAATATAAATTTTTTAATATAGCCAAACCAAAACAAATACAAATATTGAAAAAAAAAAAATAATTTTATAAATAAATATAATATTTTAATTATTTCAAACCATTATTTATTTCAAATCAAAAAATAAATATTCTTATATTTATATTTTCAAAAAGCTTAAATACCATAAATATTGGTAGATAGTTGGTGCTACAGTTGGTTGTATTTCCATTCTGTTTTAATTCCAAAAGTACAAATTTTGAAAATCCATTATCAGACGTACATAGTGCAAAATAACGTAACTTCATGATTCAACCAATTTTTGCCGTACAAGAAAAGGTACGAATTTGGAAAAAACTTTCTATTTTGCGTATGTATGCAGCCAGAGGAATATATACACCGAATTCCATGATTCCAGCTGCGCCCATTTGGTTGGTACCATTTTTACCCACTCGACGTTTCTACACAATTAGAATTCTAGCTATTGTCGTTTAGTTGGTACTATTTTTATCCCTCTGTACCATTGTATCCCTTGAAAGTCCAAATATCGAAAAATCCGTTTATTTTCCGTGTCTACGCAGTCAGAGGAAAGTATACTCCGAATTGCATGACTTTGGCTGCGGTCATTTGATTGGTACTATTTGTATCCCCTTTTTCACTTTAACCCCAAAAAGTATGAATTTCGAAAAATCTGTTTATTTTAAGTGTCTACGCAATCAGAGGAATGTATACTCCGATTTTCATGACTCTAGCTGCGGTCATTTGATTGGTACTAGATTTATCCCCTTTTTTCATTTTAACCCCAAAAAGTACGAATTTTGAAAAATCCGTGTATTTTACTTATCTATGCAATCGGAGGAATGTATACAGCGAATTTCATTATTCTTGGTACAGCGGTTTGGTTGGTAGCATTTTTATCCCTCTATTCTTATTTTACCCCTTAAAAGTGCGAATTTGGAAAAAATACCTTTATATTATGTATCTACTCAATTAAAGGAATGTACACACCGAATTTCGTGTTTCTAGCTGCTGTCGTTTAATATGTACCATTTTTATCCCTTTTTTGCCCCATTTCACCCCCTACAAATAAGAATCACTTTATGGTGCACGTTTTTGCTATAAGGAGATTTGGTATGCGCATTCTCCTTATAGCAAAAACGTGCACCATAAAGTGATTCTTATTTGTAGGGGGTGAAATGGGGCAAAAAAGGGATAAAAATGGTACATATAAACAGACATATTCAAAAAACATGCTTAAATACGCTAAAATATTATATTAATAAAATTTTTCCCTTTGGGCCGATTTCGCCCCATTTCAATCCCGATCCGATCTACGACTATAAGACGCATTTATGGAAAATTTGAACGTTCTAGCTCCTTTCGTTTAGATGCTAGCGTGCATTCAAAAGACAGACATGGCTAGATCGTGTTAGAATTTTATGACGATCAAAAATATATATACTTTATAGGGTCTCAGGTCGATATTTCAAGGTGTTACAAACGGAATGACAAAGTTAGTATACCCCCATGCTGGAGGTGGAAATAATATTTTTTATGACAATAAATATTTATAAACACCCATTTGGAAAATGCTATCTAACTCCAAATTTATACAAAAATTATACTAATTCACTGTTAAAAACTCATTTGACAAAAAATTGAATTTTAATAAAAATAAAATAAAAATGTTCATAAAAATTAAAATTTATCAGAAAATATTACATACACCCGATTCGATTGTTCTGTTTGACCGTCTGTCTGTCTGTTAATTTGTTCAAACCAATTTGATATTCAGCCTGTGTTGCAACAAATTTACGATAAATATGATTTTCCTAAAATCTTAAATCCCCTCTCGCTGCAATACCTTCATTTTTGGTTGCCTTTGATCTATTCCCCAGTTTAGCAAATATTAAAAATACACTTCGGCTTTAGGATTGTTTGAAACCACTGTGCCTAGTGGATTCTAAAGGATGAATAGAGCTACTAAGAAAGAACAAAACGCACACACACACTCACTCACTCATACTCTCATTAATATCCCGAGAGATGGGTAGCCAGAGAGGGTGGGGGTGAGAGGTAGATAGCCCGGGAGAGTGTATGAGTGTATGTAGTGGGGGCAAAAGAGGATTATTAGGCATTAAGTTAACTGCATTTAAGTATTTATTTAAACTCGTTAAGTTGTTAGCTGCGAAAGGCGGCGCACATAACAAACGAGCAGCGAAAGCGAAAAGCGTAGAGAAGGACAAAGACATCGCCATCACCAACGACCACGATAACAATGACAATAACAAAAGTAAGTAACTACGATTTATACTCGTATTTCGGTGGCTTAACTTATCCCCGATTCAAAGCAACTTAAATCAAAACAAACAAAAAAACGACGGCCTACAGCACAGCCGACAGACAATGAACTCACACAGCACATCAAGCACAACAACTCTAGAGGCTGTCAACTCTGTTGGTTGGGTGGGTGCTTGGGTGGGAGGTTGGTTGGGTGGTTGTGAGTATGAGTGTGAGGGAATTTAGAGCAAACCCCATCAAACACACACATGCACCAATGCCTAGAACTATTTATAACAGCATTGATCCCAAACACACACAGAAAACACATATAACACAGAGTGAGAGAGAGAGAGAGGGGGAGAGTTAGAGAGATAATCATGCATTGATACTTACCCAACGATTTGGATGAATCCATTTGATTTGTTTTTGCTATAATGTCCATGTTGTTAATACTGCTGCTTGTCTCGTTGTTGTTGTTATTAATTAACCTTTTGTTGTTGTTATTCTTGCTATTGACAAGAGTTTTTCACCCACTTAACTATAGTTAATTTAAGCTTTCACACCACACCACACATGCTTTGTTTAAATATTAATGCAAAGTTCTTGAAGTTCATGAAGTTGCTTCGTTGGTTGCTTGATGTCCACATCTACTACTTGACAACAATTGACACTTGTTCACATCCATCAGTGGCAGGTCGACAGGTGTACCATCAACATCATCAGCATCATCATCCCCACTTAACCTTTTTCTTCGGTGCTTCAGATTCAGTTTCTGTTTCACTTTTACTTTCAGTTGAAGTTATTTTTCTTTTTCTTTTTTCTTTTTTGTTTTTTTTTTTTGTTTTGTTTTTTTTTTTTGTTTTATCTTTACAGCTCGGCTTCTTGATTTTTTGTGTGTGATTCTTGGCTAAATACCAACACGTTGGCACAGGAGAATATTTTCAATTTGTAGCTAAAATGTTGACAAAGGAAAGAAGAAAACGAATGAAAAACCTCAAAGAAATTTGAACTTGCCAAAACAATGTAGGAGCTGTTGCAATTTGGTTGTAAATATATAGATGTGGCAACATTTCAGAGATTTGTTAGAGTATTTTGAAGAATATCCCAATGACAATTTATGGCAGATTCTAATGTTTACACCTTCAGATTTTCTATTCGATGATTGATGTGTGGCTAGTTATTAGTTCAAACTTTATAGAAACATATTTTCTGCCTAAACAATAAACTAACTAAGCGGATTTTTGCATTGATAGAAGACTATAACAATGTGCTGCGCCGTAACATTTGGTGCATTTGACTCCCCTCGAGTGGGGGGGAGCAATTTTTATACCAAATTTGCTTTTTTATGGCAGCCTCCTTAAGCATTGTAGGAAGTCTAACAACTTTACCTTATGGAGTGGAGATAGAGAACAGGTATGTTTGGGGAAAATGTTGGGGAGAGAATATTGATGGGGGTCTGTCTTACATGTCGTCCCTCTAGGGGTGACTAGGGGACAGTTTTGGACCGTTCCTTCATAAAAAATTATAAAAAATTAAAAAAATGTGTGGGGACCACCTTAATGGTTGCAGTTGGAGGGTAGGTGTGTTCTGAGAAAATATTGGGGCTGAAAAAATATTGGGGGTTAGTCATACATTGGACTCCTCTAGGGCCCTCCTTGGGGCAGTTAGAGTGGTGGAAGCAAATTTTATAAAAATGTACTTTTTGTATGGGAGCCCCATTATGGAGTGCGGATAGGGGGTAGGTACGTTTGGGAGAAATGTAGGGGAGAGAAAATTAATGGGGGTCTGCCTTACATGTCGTCCCTCTAGGGGTGACTAGGGGACAATTTTGGGCCTTTCCTTCATAAAAAAATGTTTAGGGACCACCTTAAGTTTTGAAGGTGGAGGGTGGGTAGGTGTGTTTTGAGAAAATATTGGAGGTTGGTCATACATTTCACTCTCCTTGAAGCCTCCTTGGGACAGTCAGAGTGGTGGAAGCAAATTTTATAAAAATGTTCTTTTTGTATGTTTGGGAGAGAAAATTAAAGGGGGTCTGCTTTACATGGGCCTTTCCTTCATAAAAATATTATAAAAAAATTAAAAATGAGAAAAAGGTGTGGGGACCACCTTTAGTGTTGAAGATGGAGGGTAGTTACGTTCTGAAAAAATATTGGGCCTGAAAAAATATTGAGGGTTGGTCATACATTTTACTCTCCTTGGGGCAGTTAGAGTGATGGGAGCAAATTTTATAAAAATGTACCTTTTTGTATGGCAGCCCCATTATGGCGTGGGGATAGGGGGTAAGTTTGTTCAGAAAAAATGTTGGGAAGGGAAAATTACTGGAGGTCGGTCTTACATTTAACCCAGCTAGGGGCGACTCCGGGGCAGTTTTGGGACTTAATGTCATAACAAAAATTAAAAAAAAATCAAAAAAATTCTATAAGGTCCACCTTAATGGTTGAGGTTAGGAGGTAAGTATGTTCGAAGAAAATACAGGAGCGGCTCCGAGGTAGTTTTGGGGCTTTTTGTGTAGTTTTACCCCTTTTTCGTCATTTATTTCCCATTTATTTTCTACTTTTATGGGTTTTTTCGCGCCAGAAGAATTGTTTAAAAGATATTTTTTTCTCAGCAAATTTTTGGGCGACCGTTTCTAAACTTCTAGTTCTAAGTGGAAGTGAAAACTTCCAAAACCTCACAACAACTATTATTTGGACGTATAACCGGTCGTTATTGAAAATTATATACCAAATAAATAAGAAATCAGAAAATCACCCATTTGAAAAAGGCTATTGAATGCCAAGTTTATACCTAAAGAGTGATTTTTTTGAGGTTAGGATTTTCATGCATTAGTATTTGACAGATCACGTGGGATTTCAGACATGGTGTCAAAGAGAAAGATGCTCAGTATGCTTTGACATTTCATCATGAATCGTCTTACAAACGAACAACGCTTGCAAATTATTGAATTTTATTATCAAAATGCGTGCTCTGTTAAGAAAGTTCATTGCGCGCTTCCATTTTATGGTCAGTTTAATCGACCCACTGAAGCGGCTATTCGGGCTATTGTGACTAAATTTCGCACCAAATTTACATTGTTGGACATTAAACCACCAACACGCTTACGTAGAGTGCGAACTGAAGAAAATATCGCAGCTGTATCGGCCAGTGTTAATGATGACCACCAATTTTCGATTCGTCGCCGTTCGCACCAATTGGGTCTCTGTTACTCAAAAACGTGGAAATGCCAAAATTGGACTAAGCGGATGGACCACCTAAGACGCAGCCGCGGTCAACATTTAAATGAAATTATCTTCAAAAAGTAAATGTCATGGACCAATCTAACGTTTCAAATAAAGAACCGATGAGATTTTGCAAATTTTATGCGTTTTTTTTTTAAAAAAAAGTTATCAAGCTCTTAAAAAATCACCCTACAATGATCGACTGATTAACACTTTCAGATTCGATTTTTCTATTTGACCGTCTGTCTGATCATCTGTTGATATTCAGCTGGTGTTGCAACAAGGTTGCCACAAATATTATTTTCCTAAAATCTAACGTGCAATACCTGCATACATAGACTGACAATTTATCTACACTTTATTATGAACATTGTATGGTTAGTATTGAATAAATTAATAATCATACGTCAGGGTTCCCGGGGCACTGCTGACTATGTAGCGTATGATTATTATTAATTTTTACAAAATATGCTTTTGAATTGAATAAATCTTACTTGATCTTATTTAACCGCAAAGGATAATTATTTTTTGAAGTAAATCCTGTGAATAGATTCCTACCAGTATGGTGGCCCTGTTGGTCTCCCCTAGACGGAGTCGAGAGGAGACAATTTATAAAAACTAACTAAATTGATTTATAATATTTTTTACTTGAGCAGGGACTGCCATCTGTTTCAGTACAAGGTTAGTTGATAACTCAAGAAATCCAAGAATGACAGTGATGACCTTACCCTCAACATCAGTGTTTATATTTCGAGATGTAGGCGGTGCTGCCTGGTCAACATCCTGGTTTGGTAATTTCCACTCTAAAGACCACATATTTTATGGTTCATATTACATATTTATTAAGTTATATTTAATCGAAAAATATCAACGTTCAAACTCGGTCACATTGGTCTATGTTTTGATATAGACACATGGCTTTTCGTGCCAGAAAAGAACTATATAATTATATATTTTTTCTCAACTTTTGGACGACTGTTTCTAAACAAAATTTATATTTTTGTTCTCAATTTTTGGGCGACTGTTGAAGAATAAAAAAATCGATTTAACCAAGAAGTTTATGCAAATATGGATCAAAAAATTGTATTTTGGATAAAAATTCTCTGCCTAGTCATGACCTAAAAATAAATAAATTAAAACCGAATTTCATTTTCATATTCAATAGCATCCATACTTGGATAAAAATAATGATTTGTGGAAAATTTCAGTGAAATCGAACAACAATTGATTACAAGAAAATTTGATTTCCGTAGTCTGGGCAAACAGGTAGACAGACAAATGTGGACGTACATACAGACAAATAGGCGGACAAACAGAAGAGTTGCAGCCGGAAATATGAACAGACAATTCAAAAAGTGGGTGACAAAAAGGTAGGCAAATAGACAAACCGTTGGACACAGAGGCAGGTGGGCAGGCACATGTACAGATGGAGGCACAAACAAACGGAAAGATGAACAAAAGACCAGATGGGCGCGCATATACAGGGCAAACAGACGAATGGACAAGAAGACGTTTATATTTTTATATATTCCACCATGCGACAATTTTTAAAAAAGTATACGTATATATACGTCTATAAACAATAGGGAACATGACGTTAATTGGCGTTTTAATTTTTTTTCAAAAAATATTTAAAATACTTATTCTCACACTATGATAACGCTGTTACTGTCAAATAAAAGAGGAGAATATCTATTAAAAATACTTCTAATTGCATGCTTCTATTTGTATTAATATAGCATTAAGGCCCATTTCAAGTTCATTTTAAAAAATAAAATATGAATAAATAATGTAAATAAACGAAAGGGTTTTTAATGCCAAACTATTACCGATAGAAGCATACAATTTTAAGTGTTTTTATTATACGGGTAGCATAGGGTGCGAATAAGCAATTAAAATATTTTTGGAAAAATTTTAGATTTAAATTTAAATTTTTTATTTTAATAAATAAAGTTAATAAACGAAGGGTTGTTAATGTCAAACTACTACCGATAGAAGCATGAAATTTGAAGTATTATTATATTATATTGTAGTATTTATTTGATATATATACGGGTAGCATAGGGTGCGAATAAGCAATTAAAATAATTTTTGAAAAAAAAAAGTTAAAAACGATCAAGTCGAATAAATTTATTTAACCCGCTCCTATGTTCTATTAAAGATATTACTGATGTGTACAAGTTTTGCGAATTACACTTTCACATTGAAACGGTGGTTTAGGAACAGCCTCCTAAAACTTTAGCAAACAGATGTTCTCCTCTTTTATTTGATATATATGGGGCATTCCACGACAAATCGTACAGTTGAAAAAAAAATATTTTTGTTTTCCTCCATTTTTTTACATTTTTAGTACCCACTAAAAAACACCCCCTGGTATACTTTGAGCTTTTTCTGATTACTCGTTAAAAAGATGTAGTTTTTTTTTAAATCGTTAAATAATTGTTCTTTTTTCAATAATGGTCCGCATTGGATATTCTTTTTTTAATATTTTTGTTTTTTTTTTTTGAAGTACTTTTCAGAAATAATATTGAAAAAAATATTCACAATGTTTTTGTATAATTTTAATTTTAATTTTTTAAATTAAAACTTTATTTTTTAATTGTTTGAACTCCTCGATTTTCTTGATTTTTTTATTTAAACATATATTTATTCTGTAAATTTTGAGGCTTGGTTGAAATTAATAATAATAAAATAATAACGAAAAAAACTGAAATAATAATTAATAATTTTTTGAAAATTTGGAAAACCAAAAATAAATTAAAACTTTATTTTTTTAATTGTTTGTACACTTCGATTTTCTCGAAAAAAAAATTATTTAAATATCTATTTACTCTGTAAATTTTGATGCTTGGTTTAAAGAGGGCCTATACAAATTTCTGTTTTTTAATTTCTGTTTTAAAGCCTCAACATTTACAGAGTAAATAGATATTCAAATATTTTTTTTTTCGAAAAAAATCTATTTTTGACGGCACGAAAAGAATCTTAAATAATAGAGAAAGGTCGGAAACAAGTTTTTTTTTTAATTTTATATACTTTTCGACATAACTTTTGTTGCATAGTTGTTGAGTTCGTTGTTGGCATTTATGACAATTTATCTACACTTTATTATGAACGTTGGCATTTATGATTATTTTAAATACTTATTCGTACCCAACTATACCGTTGCATGTGTCAAATTAAAGAGGAGAGTATCTGTTAAAAATACTTTAAATGACATGCTTTTATCTGTATTAATTTAGCGTTTTCTCCCTTGGTTTATTTAGTTTATTCATATTTTATATTTTATATTTTTAACAAATATTCTCCTCTTTTATTTGACAGATATACGGGTACAATAGGGTACGAATAAGTTTTTAAAATAATTTTTGAAAAAATTACTACAAAAAAATAAAACAAAATTTTCCGACTTTTTTCTATTTTTTATTACATTTTTCGTGCCAGCAAAAATATATATTATCTCAAATTTTTGAAGATTGTTCCTGAACCACTGTTTCTATGTGAAAGTGTAATTAGCAATAATTGTAGCCATCAAGAGTACCTTTAATTTAACGAATAGGGTACGAATAAGTATTTAGTATAATTTTTGAAAAATTGCTATAAAAAAATTAAAGAACATTTTCCGACATGTTTATTTTTATGATATTTTTCGTGACAGCAAAAAAAATCGAAAAAAAATGTTATTCCAAATTTTTGAAGACTGTTCCTAAACCACTTCTTCTATGTGAAAGTGTAATTAGCAATATTCCTAGCCATCAAGAGTACCTTTAATTCAACATATAAGCGGGTGTTATCGGACTTACATTCGCCATAAAAAAATTAATATCCTTTTCGAGCTTAGAAAGTCAAAATATACCACAAAATGTTAGTGTAATCGAAATCAGTATCAATTTGATATATGTTTGATGTATTTATCAACACTTACATATAAAATATTTATGCTTTTGCTACGTCCCTTGTACTACCTCCCACATAATTTTCTCTAGCCTAGGTACAGGTATATCCTATATAATTTCTATACCGTTGCCTGAAATCTACTATGATTAGATATTTGATCATATTTTCACAATTTTTCTACAAATGTGGAAGCTGGGGTCCACCTTCTAGTACCTCCGATACAAATAGTTTGGCCCTAAGCAACATTAAAGGTCTTATAATTGCTCGGAAGTCAAGGCAGCTTAAACGACTGAACTTCAAATACCTCTAAAATATATTATTATTATGAATTGTTATATTTTTAGGATAATTGTCAAATATGAATTAATATAAAAGCGGGTGGTTTCCCGAAACGACCTAAGGGTCGAGTCAGATTCTATGGACAATTTTTAATTATTATTATATTTATTTTTCCACGGACCTAAAATCGACGAACGATATCATAAAATAGCCACAAAATTCACAAATCAGCAACATAACCCACAATGGCAAATATCCTGAAAATCATTTCCATTTTTCTAGAATTACAATATGTTTAAGCCTTAAGTTGTTGTTGTCAGTAAGGAGCTGTGTATTTCCATAAACTGAAAAAAAAAAATAAATAAAAAAATTACACTCATGATCTTGATGAAATTATATTAAAAAACAAAGAAAAAAATTAAATATCTTTGAACTTATAGCCATAACTTAAATTTTGTCAGCGCAACACATAGATTACACCGTCCGACAGTCCATATTATACTTGAACAGGATGATATACGTCTGAATTTAAAAGCAAAATGGAGTTTATTGAAATAAATTTCTAAAGGATACAATTCCAATTATTTGAAATACTTAATAGCACCCTATGCTATCGGTATATATGTCAACTGAAAGAGGAGAATATCTGTTAAAAATACTTTATATGACATTCTTCTATCTGTGTTAGTTCAGCGTTAACACCCATTTCAAGTTTAGCTCTTAATTTATTGAATTTATTCATATTTAATTTTTAAAGAGAGAAAACTTGAAATTTTTGTTAATGCTAAACTAATGCGGATGGAATTATGAAATTTAAAGTATTTTTAACAGATATTCTCCTCTTTTATTTGACATATAAACGGCATAGTGTATGAATAAGGATTTAAAATAATTTTTGAAAAACTGCGTCCTTTGGAGGTTTGAAATCGAACAACGATAAATGTTGAAAATTAAAAAATGCCAATTAACTCAATTTTGCTTTTAAATTCGGACGTATAACACCCAGTTCAAGTGTAATATGGACTGTCGGATGGTGTGATCTACGTGCTGGCTGGTTCAAGTGTAACGGTCTTTTTTTTAAATGTTCGTATGATTTTAAGAGTGAGGGGTGGCGTATGCGTTACATTTACTGCAGAGATAATATTACTCATTCGCACTGAGATACCTTCGTTGTGCTATCATTTTATTTATTTTATTCTCTCGACTATTCCTCTCAACTTTTGGTAGTCTGTCTTTCCGTTGCAATTGATGATGCTGAAGTACAGTCCTTATGGTCCATCCTGTCCCCCTCCCCACGCCCACATTATATATGTATGAGAATATACCTTTTAAGATAACGTAGTGTACATCATTGATTCAATTAAAGTTAAGTTATTTAATAAGTATAGTAACAGCACACAAACACACACACACACACATGTGCAAAATATATACATACATACATATGTAGGTATATATGTACATATATTAATTTGGAACATAAACCACTCACTCACTCCGCCTCCTCCACTTCCTTCTCCTGGGATCATTCAGGCCACAAAACTGTGTAAATAATGCAGATTCACGAGGGGATAAACTCGTGCGGCGTTAAGTAACCAAAACTGAACCAAACTGAACTGAAATGCTCGGCAGTAAAACGGGGAAAACGCAAAAAGAACAAACTTTGTTTGTTTGGCCTAAAGAGATGTGTTTATGGATGGCACACACACACATACACAGGCGCAGAGAAAAAAGTTTGAAATTGAATAGAAACTCTATTTTGGCCGGGCAAAAAAGAATCAAATAAAAATTTATATGAGAATTTCTGGCTAAACGCTGAAGTATAATAACAGATATATATGTATGTATGCAAATGTGCGTTTGTGTGTGTTGGCGCATTTCTGAGTTACAATATTAGCATATTTTTTGTTTTGCTTTTTTGTCTAAAGAAAAATATGTACGAGTTTGCATGAATTTCCATATCTTTATTAACATTCTCGGGCGCTCATAGCGCTCCTCCATCTCTCCATCCATCTAATTGAATCATTTTTGTGAAAATTCACGGCTTTCATTTTGATTTGTTTCTCAACTGATTTCTTTCGCAACTCAATATCCTTTATCTTGGATTGGCTTGTCGCGGCATTCGCAACAGGTTTAATTATTTATAGCAACTGATACATATGGAGGGCGCTTCAAATCAAGGCTTAATTTTAATAATTAAAAAATAAGAAAAAATATTTTATCCGCATATTATTGGATTATTCGTAAGAGCTTTCATTTCCATTATTTATGCTGTCTGGGAGGGCTTCGCCGTAATGCATTCTGGCAACCCAATTTTCAAAGACTTTGGTGAAGGTTTCTGCCTCTCACGAATGACTTACTCGATACTCGCCTTAAGGGTTTGTTGGCAGGCAATCGGTTCTTCACGCTACCGCACAAAAAAGGTGTCAAATACAAATCCAAAATAATAGAATCCTCAAGAAACCGAATGGTTTCAAACCATCCACTAGAAGCCAACATAGACACTGATATTTTATAACCTCAACCATAGCTTTGTTGGATGGAGGATATGATATGATGCAAAGGAATGTGTCCATATGTGTTTTCAAGGAATGATTTATGCGGAGAAAATTTGCCTCAGCAATCCTTTGTGTGACTATAAAAGTTATGTGCCAAAAATATTGCAAAAATTTAAATAATGTGACTTGAAACTTCGACAAAAATTTGCAAAATAAAATAAAAAATTCATGGCGAAAAAAATAAAATAAAAAAAATATTTTGTTTTGTAATGAAATGTGATTTTTTCCGCGCTTTCTCAATTTCGTATTTTCTTCATGGCCACAACATTGCTGTTTGTTGCCTTTCAACAAAAACAATAAATAAATATTATATCCCAATAAACATGCTGGAATTTATTCTCTTCCTTGTTTTTGAGTTTTTTTGTTTGTTTTTACAACATTTTTGATTGTATAAGACGATTTTGCATATCCAAACATTGCAATGCATACCATGACGTATGAGTAATATTAATTATGATTTGAAAATATTGTGTTTCATACCACATGACGTATGCGTAATATTAATTATGATTTGAAAAGTAAGCATACGCCACTCATAAATGTTTGATGTGTGGGTTTTACATTCAAATTCAACTTATATATTTGTGGAGCAAAATTACATGAAAATAACAAGGTTGTGACATCTGAGTCTGTACAGAAAAGAATATACGTGTATCGGCGTTTTGAAAGTTCACGTATGGTGGTCGCTTTAGAGGGGCCGGGGGTCAATAATATCCTCTTTTGTACATTCTCATGTTGAATCGGCATAGGAAACCTAACGATATTTACATTTTAACCACAAGGAACATTTTTGTGGAATATATTAACCCTCCTAACTCCTCAATGTAGGGGTCTTGTTGGCCCCTTTTGTGCAAAAGGATAAAAGCGTCCAAATGTTCCACAAAAATATTTGCCATAAAATTCTAGTAGAAGTTTCTGAAGACATCAAAACTCAACTTGAGTGCTCGAAATAAGTCAAAACTTAAAATTATTTTTTGGTTTAATTTCGTACTTTTTTCCGAATTGGCCCTAAACTGTCCCCAAACTGAATTTAAGATGGATGCTGTGAATGAGAAAAATATTCTACGTCAAATTTCACTGTCACCAAAAAAAAAAGAAAGATAATATAAAAAAACAATAAATTACTCTGTGCAACAAAATTGTCTTACTTTCTAAACTCGAAAACGATATTAAAACATGTTTATGGAAAATTACAAAAAATATTAAAATTCCAATTTTTGGCAATGGTACCATAAATAATTGTACTATCATTTTGGAAATATAATTCCGGTTATATGTTATAATAGCAAATATCCGCTACTTAGTACGCGGAAATTTTTCAAATGGGGTGGTATTGACAGTATTTTGTCTCGGTATTCAAACTGTTTTATTTTTGTATTTTGAAGTTGCCTTAGTCTAAGTAAAGAGTGATTTTTTTGAGGTTAGGATTTTCATGCATTAGTATTTGACAGATCACGTGGGATTTCAGACATGGTGTCAAAGAGAAAGATGCTCAGTATGCTTTGACATTTCATCATGAATCGTCTTACAAACGAACAACGCTTTCAAATTATTGAATTTTATTATCAAAATGCGTGCTCTGTTAAGAAAGTTCATTGCGCGCTTCCATTTTATGGTCAGTTTAATCGACCCACTGAAGCGGCTATTCGGGCTATTGTGACTAAATTTCGCACCAAATTTACATTGTTGGACATTAAACCACCAACACGCTTACGTAGAGTGCGAACTGAAGAAAATATCGCAGCTGTATCGGCCAGTGTTAATGATGACCACCAATTTTCGATTCGTCGCCGTTCGCACCAATTGGGTCTCTGTTACTCAAAAACGTGGAAATGCCAAAATTGGACTAAGCGGATGGACCACCTAAGACGCAGCCGCGGTCAACATTTAAATGAAATTATCTTCAAAAAGTAAATGTCATGGACCAATCTAACGTTTCAAATAAAGAACCGATGAGATTTTGCAAATTTTATGCGTTTTTTTTAAAAAAAAAGTTATCAAGCTCTTAAAAAATCACCCTGTATATCACTTTCAGGGTAAATCGTTTGTAAACGCTCACAACTTTTGAAAAATCGTTTTACTTTGCGCAACTACGTATTCAGCGGTATATTCACACTAACTTTTCGATTCGATTTATACACCTTGTACAAATTAAAAAAATCCATTTACACTGTGCCATCCATGTATACGTAGTCAATAGTTTAATTTATAGGCACAAAATGCAAACAATTTTTTACAAAAATCATATAAAGCTGTGATAATTATACCCTCACTACAGAGTAGGAGCGTATATATCATTTGGGTTAGAAAAAAGTGTAACGCATTGAAGGAAAGATTTAAAACCATATTTCATGATTCTAGGCCCAGTCGTTTGGTCTGGGATGTGGTACAATTTTTATCCCATTTAATCTCTTAAAAGCACATATTTCGAAAAATGCCTTCATGTCAGTGATCTGCGCTGTAAAACGAATATACACACCGAATTTCAATATTGTAGCGTCATCCGTGCTGTTGGTACCTTTTTTATCCCCTTTTCCCCGTTTACCTATTAAAAGTACGAATTTCAAAAAATTCAGCCATTTTGCGTTTCTAAGCATTTTGAGGGATGTACACTAGAGCGTACCAGGTTACAAGTAAAAAAAAAAAAAGTTCGCCGTACACCTTCGAATATGAAGTATTATTGAAAGGTAGTTTCAAAAAAATTTTTTTTATTTTTTTATGCCGAACGTAGGAGTCGCGCTTTTACATTTTTCTATATAACTTCTGCATTTATAAACGGATTTTAAAGTGTGATACATCGATGTTTTTGTCTCGACGAGGCCGATTTTTTTGAAAATCGACATACTTCCTTAGGAAGAGTTTCATGATTTTATGCGAGCTTTAATTTTCTGATATTAGAGTGGTACATTAGGGTAGTAGCAACTGAGATATCATGGGTAAGTACCAGAAGGGGGTGCTTGAGCTCAATGACTTCAAAGACAAAAAAATCGACCTCGTCGAGACAAAAACATCGATGTATCACACTTTAAAATCCGTTTATAAATGCAGAAGTTATATAGAAAAATGTAAAAGCGCGACCCCTACGTTCGGCATAAAAAAATAAAAAAAAAATTTTTGAAACTACCTTTCAATAATACTTCATATTCGAAGGTGTACGGCGAACTTTTTTTTTGAGGTACGCCCTATGGGCATTGCCCATACCTAATTTCAGATTCTAGGCCCAGCCGTTTGGTCATTGCGGTGGTACCATTTGTATCCCTTTTTACCCCGTTTTACCCCTTAAAAGTACGAATTTCGAAAATGTCTTTTCACACCTCTACACTGTAAGAGAAATGTACACACCAAATTTCATGATTCTAGCTCTAGCCGTTTTGTCTGTGGAGTGATCAGTCAGTCACTCAATCACGCAACTCTTTTATATATATATATAGATTATATTAACGGTAATCTTTATGGCTACAAATAGAGAAAAGTATACATTCACATCGAAATAGTGGTTTAGGGACAGTTTTCAAAAAAATCATAAAAAATATTTTGTTTAATTTTTCAATTGCTGACATTCTAACGCAAATTATATGTCTTATAAATAAAAAATCTATGGACAAATGTAGAAGTTATGATACTCTTTGTAGATGCAAATAATTATATTTAAAAAAATCATGATTTTTTCATTTTTCTTTAAATTGCGCGAAAAATCACTTTACAAATTAAAAAACAGAAGATTTTATTTTAGTTTGTAATAGCTGACGAAGGAAAAAAGGCATTTATGAAGAATGAATAAATATAGAAGTTATGACCCTTAAGGAATTTAACCATTGATTTTTTTAAGAAACAAGGCTGAGAATTTTATGAAGTCTTTATCTTATAAGATTCATTCGTCTAAAGACGAAAATATTTTACAGAAACAGGTGGAAAATATTCTAAACTGTAAAACCAATATAAATTTTTTATATAATTACTAGCAGTACCCGCAGCTTCACACGCGAAAAAGCCAGTTATTTGTTATTAGTTTTATCCATCTCTGTTTTTGGATAGTAATTAATTGATTTTCTTTTGGCGGTTATAGATAAATCTAAAATAGTAATTTGGAAACCTCCCATTATATAGCACTCATGTACAGTCAAAGTAATGTGCTTGTCGTTGTGCATCATTTTAGCTGAACTCCCTTCGTATGTATAATCTTTATGATTTTCTACCCAGTTTTGAACAAAAAAAATTACCGCCTTATAAGAAAAAAATTCGAAAAAATCCATTTTGATGGAAATGTAGAGGAGTTTACCTACAAAATTTCACGATTCTATCTGTAATATAAAAGTTGGTACCATTTATATCTTTTTTGTCCCTTAAAAGTACAAATTTCGAAAAAAAAATCCATTTATGTTGCAAGTCTACGTTGTCAGAGGAATTTACGCACCAAATTCCATGCCAATTTTCACACTAAATTTTAGTTGGTACTATTTTTATCCCGCTCGCCCTTTATAAGAAAAAAATTTCGAAAAATTTATTTAGATTTACGATTCTACGTTGTCAGAGGAATTTACACATCAAAATTCACGACTATAGCTGCAATACTTTAGTTGGTACTATTTCTATCCCTTTTTGTCCCGGTCACCCCTTATAAGTAAAAATTTTGAAAAAAATCCAATTTTCACCAAATTTCGCGACTATAGCAGCAATACTTAAATTAGTACCATTTTTATCCCTTGCAACCCTTAAAAGTACACATTTTGTGAAACCCAATTTTAATGCTCTTATACATGGTCAGAGGAATTTACATACCGAATTTCACGATTCTAGCTGTAATACTTTAGTTGGTACCATTTTTATCCCTTTTTGTCCTGCTCATCCCCCTTATAAGTACAAATTTCGAAAAATCCATTTATATTGCAAGTCTACGTTGTCAGATTAAATTTTCCAAATTTCACTACTATAGCTGCAATACTTATATTGGTACTATTTTTATCCCGCTCACCCTTTATATGTACAAATTTTCATTTAGCTTTGCGCTTCTACGTTCTCAGAGTAATTTACACACCAAATTCCACGACTATAGCTGCAATAGTTTAGTTGGTACCATTTTTATCCCTTTTGGTCCGGTTCATCCCTTATAAGTACAAATTTCGAAAAAATCCATGTAGATTACGTTTCTACGTTGACAAAGGAGTTTACACACCAAAATTCGCGACTATAGCTGCAATGCATAAATTAGTCCATTTTTATCCCTTTTTGTCCCTTAAAAGTACACATTTTGTGAAACCCAATTTTAATGCTCTTATACATGGTCAGAGGAATTTACATACCAAATTTCTCGATTCTAGCTGTAATACTTTAGTTGGTACCATTTTTATCCCGCTCGCCCCTTAAAAGTACAAATTTCGAAAAATTACAATTTATATTGCAAGTGTACGTTGTCAGAGAAATGTAAAGAGTGATTTTTTTGAGGTTAGGATTTTCATGCATTAGTATTTGACAGATCACGTGGGATTTCAGACATGGTGTCAAAGAGAAAGATGCTCAGTATGCTTTGACATTTCATCATGAATAGACTTACTAACGAGCAACGCTTGCAAATCATTGAATTTTATTATCAAAATGCGTGCTCTGTTAAGAAAGTTCAGAAAGAAAGAAATTGTGTTCAGCGACGAAGCTCATTTTTGGCTCAATGGGTACGTAAATAGGCAGAATTGTCGATTTTGGAGTGAATATCAGCCAGAAGCATTGCAAGAGCTACCAATGCATCCAGAAAAAGTCACAGTTTGGTGCGGTTTATGGGCTGGTGGCATCATTGGACCGTACTTCTTCAAAGATGATGCGAATCGTAACGTAACTGTGAATGGTGAGCGCTACCGTGAGATGATATCCAACTTTTTTTTGCCCAAAATGGAAGAACTGAACTTGGTTGACATGTGGTTTCAACAAGATGGCGCTAGATGCCACACAGCTCGCGATTCTATGGCCATTTTGAGGGAAAACTTCGGAGAACAATTCATCTCAAGAAATGGACCGGTAAGTTGGCCACCAAGATCATGCGATTTGACGCCTTTAGACTATTTTTTGTGGGGCTACGTCAAGTCTAAAGTCTACAGAAATAAGCCAGCAACTATTCCAGCTTTGGAAGACAACATTTCCGAAGAAATTCGGGCTATTCCGGCCGAAATGCTCGAAAAAGTTGCCCAAAATTGGACTTTCCGAATGGACCACCTAAGACGCAGCCGCGGTCAACATTTAAATGAAATTATCTTCAAAAAGTAAATGTCATGGACCAATCTAACGTTTCAAATAAAGAACCGATGAGATTTTGCAAATTTTATGCGTTTTTTTTTAAAAAAAAGTTATCAAGCTCTTAAAAAATCACCCTTTAAATACCGATTTTCACAATTTTAGCTGCAATTCTTAAATTGGTACCATTTTTATCCCTTTTTGTCTCTTTCCTCCCTTAAAAGTACAATTTTCGAAAAATATCTATTTGTAGCTTGTCTGCATGGTCATTGCAAGGAACACACCGAATTTCATGTTTCTAGCTACTGCCGTTTGGTCAGGACGAAGGTTCTATGTTTATCCCTTTTTGTTACATTTTACTCCCTAAAAGTACGAATTTCGTGAAAGTCTTTCTTAGTCGACGTCTACGTCATATTTGGGAACAACTATAGTCAACAAAATGTTTGTAATATTTCCCGTATTCCCGGAAAATATAATTTTTTTCCCCGGGGAATTCCCGTCCAGATTTTTCCCCGGGAATTCCCGGACCCCAAACCCTATACATGACCATTCGACAAAGGTTTTGTTATCGATTATTATATTATTCCGAGTTATACGTGTGCATAGAAAAATACTAGCATCGACATCTTGTTTGAATTATAATTTGATTTAGAATTTTCATTCTTTAAGCGCCTGGGTAAGGTATCGTGTTTTAATCACAGAAGTCGCCAACTTTAACCCCTTGACGATCAAAGGCAAGTATACTTGTTCAAGGAGTTTTTGAATAAATAACCAGAGGTGATTTATAGAGGAGGCTTGGGCCAACACAATTCTGGTTATTCTCTATCTGGTCCCGCCACCCGTAATATGTTCCACTGCTTCAAAACATACCGAAACTGCTTCGGTTTCTATTTTTTAAAATCATTATATTTTACATTAAATACATAAATTGCAAATAAAAATATTTTCTTTCGATTTTTTTATTATTATTTTTTTGGGTAATAAAGACATTTATATTTGCTGAACAAAATTGAGGGCGCAAATTTCTTAAGGACGCAACTATTACTTGATTGCAGATGAGGAATATATATAAAAAAAAAAAAAAACAAAAATGTCTTGTCAGCAAAAGTTCAATGAGGCGAAAGTGGCTCTGAATAAAAGCTGCGCCAAAAGAGCACATAAATATGGATCGTATATCGAATATGAATGATGAAGATTCTATTCTAAATTTATGAAAAAGTCACCATTATTCTTATTAGGATTAAACCGACAATTGTCATCTAAGGGTCAATGAGGCGAAGGTGCCTCTGAATAAAACCCACTGAACCTGGGCTTGTCTATCACACCATTAATGACATATAAATTGTGGAAACATGTAGCGAATTGAGCAAAAATATTCACGAATCAAAAATATCCCTCAATGTTGTCGAAAATTCTATTCTCAATTTATGAAGAAGTCAATACATTATTTATTAGGATTTAAGCTGGCAATTTCTTAAAATTGTGCCACTTTAAACCAAGATTGTTTGAACTTTAGTTGCTTCTTAGAATTATTCCCATTTTTGGCCAAGACTGTTTGAACTTTAATTGTTAATTAAAAATGTTAGGCTGAAATTCAACGTAGATTGTTTGAGCTTTGGTGGCCAAATTAAAAAAAGTATTGAATATCGAATAAGAAAATGGTGAGAGCGAGGCAGAGGCGCCAACTTTGCAGCACATTCATGTAAGCCTCCACTTATTTACGAAATTAATTGCAATTACTTTTCGTCGTTGAGTAATTATAGCTTTTGGGGTATTTATGGGGAGTCTCTGGCTCTCCTTCCTTTCCTCAGTTTGCCAGTCAGCCTGCCAGCCAACATTGATGCCATTAAAAAACAAGGTGGTAATGTGGAATGACAAGACCTTAACGCAGCAATACCTCAACTCCCCCCTTTTAAATCCTCAACAGCACCACGACCCGCCCAACAACAGCGTGGCAAGTATAGGCCTGCTAATAATAACCAAGATGGTCGTCGCTCAAGCAAGAAATTGTCTCATTACTTTGCAAGCTCATCATCATTTGAAATTTATTGCTGCTCGTGGTGGTGTGTGTTGTGTTGAGGAGTTGAGGAGAGGTATTGTTGTAGTAGTGATAGTCAGTGTTGTTATTGTTTTTGCGGCCGTTAGTCAGTCCTAGTCCTCTCACTTTTCTAATTCCGTTTAAAGTAAAGGAATCTATAGATTTTGTTATTTCTCTTTCAATATTGTTTTTTTGTTGTTGCTTCATCTTCATTTGCTGTTGGGTTTACTTTTGTTCGTTCGCCCGTTATGATCTCTTTTTATTTGCTTCACTTCATTTTGTTTGTTGTTTTTATCTCAGGATTTTATCTATGATTTGTTGTCAAATTTACATTTTATCGTGCCGCCACCGCTATTTCGCTATGTCCCCACTGAGTGTATAATAGGGGGAGGGGGAGGGGAGGTTGAGGGTTTTTTATTCTTTTGATTTTCTTTCTTCTGTGATGTGAGTGCCGAGATAGACAACGTTAATAGTGAAATTGTTACACGGCCACACTCCCACTCACACAGAGGCACTCGTTCGTCTGTAGGTCGTACGCCGTACGTCGCACACATCAACTACTACTACTTGTACTACTAGACACTCGTCTCGTTTATGGGTCTCCCGGAGTATTGCCTGGTATTCCCTAAAGTATGCTTCCTTTTAAATGGTTTTCAACATAAACTTTTGCCATCTCCCACCATCTGCTTTTTTTATTATTTCAGTTTTTTTATTGGGTTTTTGTTTTTGCCATCGCTTGTTAGTGTTCACTTGTCTCCTCTATACCTTTTCATAAACACACACACACACACATAGGCACACACTCCCACACCACTCGACTCGCCTGCAAGGGTATGGCTGCGTTCCGAAAGTGTTTTGCGTATTTGCTTGTTGTTTCGGCGCTTTAGTTGCTGTTGTTGTTGTCGTTTCAATACTACCACTACCACCACTACTGCTAAGTACATAAAGTTGTATCCGTTTCTTTTTATTTTCTTCTTTTGTTGTTGTTTTTTTACTTTTGCTGCTGCTTTAGCACAGGTATGTGTTTCACTTTAACAAAGTAATTTAAAAAAAAGTATTGAAGTAGAAAAAAGAACACTGTTCAGTTGTATTCCGCGTAATCGTTGTTGTAGCGCCGCCACATGTTGACACGTTTAGAAATCGAGAGCAACTGAATTGCTTGGGTTTGGAAAACACGTATTTATACGAGACGAGATGAGATGTGATGCCAAGCCGAGAGTGAGAGAGCGCGCCAGGACTTCTTCTAAAGCTAAACAACAGTTTGTTACAGACAGTGTTGTCAATGCCAGGAATATAAAATTTCGATGAAATTTTCCAAAAATTAAAAAATTCCATGAAATGTTCTATAAAAACAATTTCGACGATATTTTTAATAAATAAAAAAAAATCGACGATATTTTTAATAATTAAAAAATTCGACGATATTTTTTTATAAATAAAAAAAATCGACGAGATTTTCTAAAAATACAAAATTTCGACGAAATTTTCTATAAAAAATAAAATTTTCGATAAATTCAAAATTTCAACGAAATTTTCGAATAAAAAATTTCGAGGAAATTTTCTATAAAAAAAAAACAAAATTTCGAGTTAATTTTCCATAAAAACAAAATTTCAACGAAATTTTCGATAAATACAAAATTTCAACGAAATTTTCTATAAATACAAAATTTTAAAATTTTTGATAAAAAAACAAAATTTTGATAAAAACAAAATTTCGACGAAATCTCGATAAAAAAATCGAGGAAATTTTCTATAAAAAATAAAATTTCGACTAAATTTTCTATAAAAAAATAAAATTTCGACTAAATTTTCTATAAAAAAACAAAATTTCGAAGAAATTTTCTATAAAAAAAAACAAAATTTCGACTAAATATTCTATAAAAAAACAAAATTTCGAAGAAATTTTCTATAAAAATACAAAATTTCGAAGAAATTTTCTATAAAAATACAAAATTTCGAAGAAATTTTCTACAAAAATACAAAATTTCGAAAAAAATTTCCTATAAAAATACAAAATTTTGAAGAAATTTTCTATAAAAATAAAAAATTTCGAAGAAATTTTCTATAAAAATACAAAATTTCGAAGAAATTTTCTATAAAAATACAAAATTTCGATAAAATTTTCTGTAAAAATAAAAAATTTCGATAAAATTTTCTGTAAAAATAAAAAATTTCGAAGAAATTTTCTATAAAATATAAAATTTTGAAATTTTCTATAAAAAAAATTCAATGAAATTTTCTATAAAAAATTCAACGAAATTTACTATAAAAATCAAAATTTCGACGAAATTTTCTATAAAAAAAAAACAAAATTTCGAAGAAATTTTCTATAAAAATACAAAATTTCGAAGAAATTTTCTATAAAAATACAAAATTTCGAAGAAATTTTCTATAAAAATATAAAATTTCGAAGAAGTTTTGTATAAAAATAAAAAATTTCGAAGAAGTTTTGTATAAAAATAAAAAATTTCAAAGAAATTTTCTATAAAAATAAAAAATTTCAAAGAAATTTTCTATAAAAATAAAAAATTTCGAAGAAATTTTCTATAAAAATACAAAATTTCGAAGAAATTTTCTATAAAAATACAAAATTTCGAAGAAATTTTCTATAAAAATACAAAATTTCGAAGAAATTTTCTATAAATATATAAAATTTCGAAGAAGTTTTGTATAAAAATAAAAAATTTCGAAGAATTTTTGTATAAAAATAAAAAATTTCAAAGAAATTTTCTATAAAAATAAAAAATTTCGAAGAAATTTTCTATAAAAATACAAAATTTCGATAAAATTTTCTGTAAAAATAAAAAATTTCGAAGAAATTTTCTATAAAATACAAAATTTTGAAATTTTCTATAAAAAAATTCAACGAAATTTTCTATAAAAAAATTTAATGAAATTTTCTATAAAAAAAATTCAACGAAATTTACTATAAAAATACAAAATTTCGAAGAAATTTTCTATATAAAAATACAAAATTTCGAAGAAATTTTCTATCAAAATACAAAATTTCGAAGAAATTTTCTATAAAAAAATAAAATTTCGATGAAATTTTCTAAAAAAAAATAAATTTCAATGAAATTTTCTATAAAAAAAAACAAAATTTCGACGAAATTTTCTATAAAAAAGAACAAAATTTCGACGAAATTTTCTATAAAAAAAAAACAAAATTTCGAAGAAGAAATTTTCTATAAAAATACAAAATTTAGAAGAAATTTTCTATAAAAATACAAAATTTAGAAGAAATTTTCTATAAAAATACAAAATTTAGAAGAAATTTTCTATAAAAATACAAAATTTCGACGAAATTTTCTACAAAAATACAAACAAAATTTCGACGACATTTTCTATAAAAAACAAAATTTCGACGAAATATTCTATAAAAAAGCAAAATTTTCGATAAATAAAAAAATTTCGAGGAAATTTTCTATAAAAAACAAAAATTCGACGAAATATTCTATAAAAAAAGCAAAATTTCGACAAAATTTTCAATAAATAAAAAAATTTCGAGGAAATTTTCTATAAAAAAGAAAATTTCGACGAAATATTCTATAAAAAAAACAAAATTTTTCGATAAATAAAAAAATTTCGAGGAAATTTTCTATAAATAAAAAATTGTAACTTTTAATTTTTCAATTTTTAAAGGTTTTTTTTCTGCCAGCAAAAATAGATTTTTTGCGAAAAAAATATTTTTTTTCCGGAATTTTGGAGGCTGTTCTTAAACGAGTGCGATCGGAATTATCTAAAGGGTCCGCCAAATAACTTTTTTTGAAAATGCTTTAAAAAAAAACTACTGATTATTTTATCTTCCGGTTAATAATGGAAAATAATTTCATTCAAATGGCTGCTGAGGGCACCCCACAAATAATAGTCCAACGGTTGAATAGTTGAAAGAAAAAAAAAACGTTAGATGGTGGACCCTATATATTAATTTCCGGAATATCCAAAAAAATCCAAAACACCAAAATTTTTTTTGGCACTTTTTAAGAAAAAAAGGCGACAACATCTATTCTTTGAGAAACAAAGCTTTTCACTCTCTTCGGCATCAACTCTCATTAGAACAAGACTCACAACTCTCTGCTTGTTTTCACCGCTCTCTCCCGCTCGCACACACAATACCATCACTAACTGATACTCATTCACACGGCACAACAAGGATGCTGTCAGAATACTGGGTTCAGTTTGAGTTGTGATGAAATCAAATGAAATTGAAAGAGAAAACGTAGCTGTGTTGTTATTGTTGTTGTTGCTGCTGTTACAATTGTTGTTTTTATTGGTTATTGTTACGGCGAGTACATTCACCAAGAACTTGTAAACAAAAGTACTGGCATTTGCTGAAACGGGAGCCACACAGCAAAAAACAAACAAACAAACAAACAAAACAGAGAAAAGTAATGACGAGGAGAGGAAGACGGTAATAAAGGAGACTCAGACGGATTTGGATGGATTCATGCCTTGGAATCCACAAGAAAGGGAAAGTCAAAGTTAAGTTGTATAAATCATCAGCAATAAATTACGTTAAATCAAATTGTTTATAGCTTATTGTTTATTTATTTAGGATTTATGCATACATTTAAATGGACCGGGTGGCCGTGGGGGAGGGGTGTGGGTAAGATGGCCAAGCCACATTAGGCTCAGGCACACACATACACACACACATACTAACAACTCCTTAATCGTGTAAGTATTTACAATTGGACAGAAACATGTTGAAATACATAACGAGACATGCCTATACTCATACATATGTATGTATGCATATGTATTTATTGTAGGTGTGTGTGTGTATGCGTAGTTCTTTTTGTTGTTGGTCCTGTGTTAAGGAGAGTGCTTTTGTTTGCTTGTTTTTAGGTAAATTGTGGTTTTATTAATGTTTTTGAGTGAAATCATCCAGCAGCCGCCCTAGCCCTCGTCCTCCTCTCACATCCATAACCAGCACCGTCATCATCGTGCACAGCAACAACAATGCCAAGAGGGGGGAGGGGGTGCGGACAACAACAGGCAAGCATTGTTTTACAACTCGTAATCCTTTTTTCGGGGCTTATTAATCATCGTCATTATGCGGTGGTCGGTCGGTCCGTCCGTCCGTCTGTCTCACCCATTATGACATAGACTGGCAAATACTACTGCCGTGTACAAGTGGAGGTGTGTGTGTGTGTGCGAGTGTCTGAATGGGGGGATGTCCGTATCCTTGTAATGTTGTTGTGTGTTTATGTTTCGGTGCGAGGCTGTGCGTGTGTGTGTAAATGACTACATTTGGGATTTGTGTGTGTGTGTGGTGTGGGTGTGTGTGATTCCAAGTATTTGTAGACAATTCTTTTAACAGGTCGTAAAACTCGTGCAATAATTGGGTTAATTGTGTGTAAAGCGTCCCTTTTTCCCTGTCATTTTCTAAATGAAATTTAAGGCAGTTTTGTTTTGTTTCCGTTTCCGTTTCCTCTCCTGGTTTTTTGCTGCTTTTTGACTCTAGGGCGAAACTACTATTCCCCAGACATTTTGTGAATTTTGATTTTTTTATGCTGCTGGCCTAAACCATTAACCAAAGGCTAAACCGTCTGTCTAATGGGTTAAAATAGAAATTTAAAATGAAAATAGCGTCTATTTTTTTGCTTTGTTATCTTTTTCTGTGCTGGTTCGTTTGTTTACAAACTTCTTCCCGGTAAAAAGGTCCTTCTTCCTCCTCCCCCGCCGACGAAGAAGAAGACAAACAATTAAATGTGTTGGCAAACTTTTCTTTCGTTTGTGCCATCCATGGCCATCATTATGTTATGTTTTAGTTCGTTTAGTTCGATTTAATGGTTATTAAAAGTAGAGCAGCAAAACTGGGCAAATATCAAATAAAAATGGTTGTTGTTGTTGGTCTTTAGTTCTATAATATTTATGATGTTATCATGGCACACCCATACACACTCACTCACTCACACCCACTACTAAAAGCCACAGGATACTCTCAGCTCCATGAAATATTAAACATTTTTCGAATTTCTAGACAAAAGGTAGATAGATAACACAATACACGTGGATCTGTGATGGCAAAAGTTGCTGCAACTCCTGGGAGAACATAAGATTTTTGGGCCACACTGTGAAAGCCTTTTTTATAGGGGTTAGAAAAAATACATGAGGAGATTTTTATTTTTTTATACTCGTCAGAGCAAAAAAATATAAATGGAAAAAATGATCCAGCTCCAATTTATCTGGGACATAAAAAAATGAATAATTGTAGGATGGGAACTAATCATTAAATCTAAAACAAGTGTTTGCACTCTCATACCTTTTTTGACATATAGTTCTCGAGAAAATGTCTTAGCTTCCCCCAATGTGGTAGTAGTGGAAGGCCTACATCTATGGGGTAAAAAGGGACAAAAAGGGATAATCATAGAATTTTCGTCCTGACTAAACAGCAGTAGCTAGAGACATGAAATTCGGTGTGTGCCTTCCCTTACTATGAAATTCGGTATGACATTCTTCTGAAAATGGATTTTTCGAAATTTGTACTTTTAAGGGATAAAAATGGTACCAACCAAAAAATTGCAGCTATGCTGTAATTTTGTTCTGAATTAATACTGATTTTTTGTGAATTTTCTGAATTAATACACTTTTGGAAGCACTTTAAATAAAAACAAGTAAAAACGGCCTTAAAGTCGGCTGGGCCGAACTTTATATACCTAGAGACATGACTAGCTAGAGACATGAAATTCGGTGTGTGCCTTCCCTTACTATGAAATTCGGTATGACATTCTTCTGAAAAAGTGGAAATGGATTTTTCGAAATTTGTACTTTAAAGGGATAAAAATGGTACCAACCAAAAATTGCAGCTATGCTGTATTTTTGTCCTGAATTAATACTGATTTTTTTGTGAATTTTCTGAATTAATACACTTTTGGAAGCACTTTAAATAAAAACAAGTAAAAACGGCCTTAAAGTCGGCTGGGCCGAACTTTATATACCCTCCACCACCATGGATTGCATTCCGCAGAGGTTGTCGGTTTTCGTAGAAGTGCAGAAATATTACAGGAAAATATAAAAGGAAATATAATTTTAATGTAGTCAACCCAAAACAAATAGAAATATTGAAAAAATAATTTTATAAATAAATATAATGTTTTAATTATTTCAAACCATTATTTATTTCAAATCAAAAAATAAATATTCTTATATTTATATGTTTTCAAAAAGCTTAAATACCATAAATTGGGCCTCTGTTACTCAAAAACGTGGAAATGCCAAAATTAGACTAAGCGGATGGATCATTTGAGGCGCAGTCAAGGTCAACATTTGGATGAAATAATCTTCAAACATTAAATTATATGGACCGTACTATCGATTCAGATAAAGATTTCATGAATTTTATGTGTTTTTTTTTGAAAAACTTTCCTATAGCTTTTAAAAAATCACCCTTTATTTCCAATCTATTTTAATTCCAAAAGTACAAATTTTGAAAATTAATTATCAGACGTACATAGTGCAAAATAACATAACTTCATGATTCCAACAATTTTTGCCGTAAAAGAAAAAGTACGAATTTGAAAAAAAAAACTATTTATTTTGCGTGTCTATGCAGTCAGAGGAATGTATACACCGAATTCCATGATTCCAGCTGCGCCCATTTGGGTGGTACCATTTTTACCCCTTTGACGTTGCTACGCAATTACAATTTCATCATTCTAGCTGTATTCGTTTAGATGGTACTATTTTTATCCCCTGTAGCCATTGTATCTCTTGAAAGTACGAATTTCGAAAAATTCGTCTATTTTCCGTGTCTACGCAGTCAGAGGAATGTATACTCCGAATTGCGTGACCCTAGCTGCGGTCATTTGATTGGTACTATTTGTATCTCCTTTTTTCATTTTAACCCCAAAAAGTACGAATTTTGAAAAATCCGTGTATTTTACGTGTCTACGTAATCAGAGGAATGTATACTCCGAATTTCATGACTACAGCTGCGGTCATTTGGTTGGTACTATTTTTATCCCCTTTTCTCGTTGTAACCCCAAAAAGTACGAATTTCGAAAAATCCGTTTATTTTACGTGTCTATGCAGTCAGAGGAATGTATACACCGAGTTTCATTGTTCTAGGTGCAGTCGTTTGTTTGGTACTATTTTTATCCCTCAATGTCCATTTTACCTCTTAAAAGTACGAATTTGGAAAAAAATCCTTTTAAATTATGTATCTCACTCAATTAGAGGAATTTCGTGTTTCTAGCTGTTGTCGCTGTCGATAGGTACCATTTTTATCCCTTTTTACCCCCTACAAATAAGAACGTTTATGGTAAAAGTTTATGCTATCAGGGGAATGGGCTTTCCAAAAAACAAGACATATTAAACACATAAAAAACATTGATGTATAAAAACCCTGTCATTATATATTGTCTTTCCTTCGAAAAAAATCTTAAAAAATAGAACCCATCATTTCACCACACAAACTCACAAAGTCGCTAAAAAAGAGACCTAACAACACTACCCTACGAGAAAATTAACTATCCCAAGACAAGTCCCAGAACTGGTCCCTGGTGGGTAAGGACCAGTCCTGGTTCTAACCCAAATGTATGAAGGAGACCGGTCCCTTTTAACATTGTTTGTCATTGGAGGGGGTGAATTGACCCCCTGTGATATGTCTCGGACATGGCCTAGGATCGGTCTCAAAGGATTTGACCTGGAACCGGTTTCAGAGGACATGACTTGGAACGCACCTCAAGAGAATTTACAATATATTTACACTTAGAGACCAGTTCTGTGATATACCCATATCAAACTATCCCAGGATAGGTGCGTTTATAGCAATTGCCACCAATTTCCCGCAGGGTACTTTAAAATTTGAAATAAAATGGATTATTGTAAACATTTCGAAAATCAAAAAATTTTTGAAAAAAGTACTATTTTTTCAATGTTAAATTGGCCATAACTCGTGAATTTTTCAATTTTTTTTCCAAAAATATGTATACAATATTTTTTTAAAGAAAGAACAATCGCCACTATCGAAGTCCAAAATTGTACCGCTTGATATTGAATGACTCATTTATTTCTTTTTTTCTTTCTAATAGCTTCAGTCCTAACGAAGAAAACAACTTTTGGTTGAATATTAAAAAAAAAAAAAAAACAAAATATTTTTTTTTGGTTTTTTTTTCATAAAAATCATTTTTTCAATTTTTGGTTAAATAAAATCTCTGAATAAATTTGGAAATTATTAAAAATGGAACAAAATAATTTTTCCTATTTTTTTTTTTAAATCATTTTTTTTTAGTAAAAAATAAAAAAATCCACGAAAAAAAAAATATTTTTTTTTTATAAAAATCATTTTTTTCAATTTTTTGTTAAATATAATCTCTGAATAAATGTAGAAATTATTAAAAATGGAACAACATATTTTTTGCAATTTTTTTAGTAAAAAATAAAAAAAAAAATCCACAAAAAAAATATTTTTTGGCGGTTTTTTTTTTCATAAAAATCATTTTTTTCAATTTTTGGTTAAATAAAATCTCTGAATAAATGTAGAAATTATTAAAAATGGAACAAAATAATTTTTGCGATTTTTTTAAATCATTTTTTAGTAAAAAATATAGAAAAATCCACAAACATTTTTTGTGTTGATTTTAAAAATAAATTTTTAGGTCTCGGAATTTAACTGGCTGTAATCGAATTGAACTTGATTAGTTGATCCACTATATCGACAATATGTTTTGGGTATCATTTCGATACACTTTCTTATAAATGGTGATTTTTTAGCTATTATCTTTTTGGCAACACTGGTTTAAACAGCTGACGTACGTTTCGTGTTTTGTTTCACTGTCAAACATCTTCAGTCTGGTCTATAATTTAACCATGAATCGTCTTACAAACGAACAACGCTTGCAAATTATTGAATTTTATTATCAAAATGCGTGCTCTGTTCAGAAAGTTCATCGCGCGCTTCTTCCATTTTATGGTCAGTTTAATCGACCCACTGAAGCGGCTATTCGGGCTATTGTGACTAAATATCGCACCAAATTTACATTGTTGGACATTAAACCACCAACACGCTTACGTAGAGTGGGAACTGAAGAAAATATCGCAGCTATATCGGCCAGTGTTAATGATGACCATCAATTATCGATTCGTCGCCGTTCGCAGCAATTGGGCCTCTGTTACTCAAAAACGTGGAAATGCCAAAATTGGACTAAGCGGATGGACCATTTGAGGCGCAGTCAAGGCCAACATTTGCATGAAATAATCTTCAAACATTAAATGAAATGGACCGTACTATCGATTCAAATAAGGATGTCATGCATTTTCTGAATTTTATGTGTTTTTTTTTTGAAAAACTTTCCTATAGCTTTTAAAAAGTGACCATTTATTCTAAGAAAAAAATGTTGTGCTTCGGTGGTAAAATATTTTTCAATTGACTCAAACATAAATCATTGCATATCTCAGAACGGATAAAGTGTGACTTAGACCACTATCATTCTAACTGGCACATATGATCCTTGTTGGATCTAAAGGAAAGCATGCATTTTTTCAATGCAAAGTTGTGGACACCCTAATCAAATTGTCTTGGCCAAATATAAATCTGGGATTTTTCTTTAAATTGCAAAAAATTTCCAATATAAACAATTAATTTAAAAAACATTTTTCACATAGCTCTGTAAGTGTTTTAGGGCCTACGAATGATTTTCCACATTCATGCCACACATTCGTACTTACTTTTTACATACTTATACATACTAGTACTAAGTTCATGATACTTTTTTAAGAGCAATTATAAAAAGTTAAGGCCAATGCCAGAAGAGTTGACTTGTCACCCACTCATTCACTAACACACTCACTCAAACATACATACATGTGGGGGTGTATGTTTTGTGGATAATTAGGTTAAGTTGCTACAGCCCCTCGTGGTATCTGTCACAAAACGTTTCTAATTTAATGACCCCTCACTGTTGTTGTTGATGGGGATGGGGATGCAATTCGTTTTAGTGCAGTTTAGATTTTTTTTTGCTTTTTCTGCCGTCTCAGCTGAAATAAAATCTCAGCTTTTATGCACAACAACATTTTACAACACTTGTTATATATATTTTTATTTTCATATTTTTTATTACTTTGAATTGCAGTTAATATTTAGTATAGTGTGGGTTGGTATACATTCATACATATATCTATGTATGTATTTATTTATGTATGCATTCTTGTATTCGGTCGGTCGGTCGGTCGGTCGGTCGGTCGTGCATTCGTTTGTTCATTCATTCATAAAGCAAAAAACACATTCATTCTAGAGTTTTTTCTATTTTTTTTGCATTTTTTTTCAATTTTTTGTGCTGTGAGCGTTGGTCGGGCCTGAATGGTTGCAAGTGGTGGTTTTCGTTTGTGGGAAAAAGGTTTTCTCTTTCAATGTTTTCAATACCAAAAAAGCGCGCGCGAGAAAAAACTACGGAAAATTTAGAACAAAGCTACTGTTCTGAGCTGGAGAAAAACTGTTAAAAAACGACGTTGTTTACTGTGGATCATGGCAAATTTAGCGGTTTCACCCATTTTCCCAAACCCCTGCCACCAACCATCCAAGCATCCTCGCCACGCTACACCATTCATCACCAGCACCTTCGTCCCTTTTCGATGGGTGCTGTGATTTTTCTGCGCCGCACACAAAGTTATCGGGTAAGGGGAGGGGGCGGTGGGAGGAAGGGTTGGGTGTGACTTTGGATACTTGAAAAATGCGATTTGAAAAAGTTTACAAAATGCCTTTGATTGTGTCGGCAAGATTAAATTGGATCATATACTCGTCACTCGTCTGACTGCGTGAGTGTGTGTGATAGACATAGAAAGAAAGACGGAGAGAGGAACACGCACACATGTGGCACATATCCATACACTTAATACTAGATACTATGTGTGTGTGTGTTTGCCTGCGTACAGTGTTTTGCAAAGGAAGTTACCCAGCTTCCAACACAACAGAGCACAACACAGACAATTTTCACGGTAGAGTTGCCACAGGAAGGAAGCACATATGTGTAGTGGTGGTTGTTGTAGTAGTAGTAGTGGAGTTAAGTGTAGTGTCACTAATGTCGATTATTCCCTCTCGGAGTGGTAGTCGTTGTCGTTAATACATGTATTCGCCGAGGAAATTCAATTAAAGTTAATTTCGACAGATGTTCGGCACATCCAACGTCATGGACCAGTAATTATTTAGTTCGTTGGTAGTGGTGGCAGTGGTACTGCTAGTTCGGGTGGTGGTAGTAGTGATTTTTGTTGCTTCTTCTTATAAACGTTTTCAAAGATTTGAATAGAGGAGAATTCTCCATGTTCACACATGTATGTATGTTAGGGAGGGTCGATTATTGTTTCGCGCAAAGTTTCAGACAAAAGGATAATATGTGTGTCTATTTTCCCCTACAAAGTCTCTAGCTAAAACAAAATTTATGTATATTAGGTCGGGTCGATTTTTTTTGCACAAAGTCTCAGGCAAAAATCTATGTATATTAGGGTGGGTCGACTTTTTTCACAAAGTCTCAGGCAAAAACAAAATATATGTTATATATATTAACAAAAGTATATTAGGACCGTTCGACTTTTTTTGCACAAAATATATGTATATTAGGGAGAGTCGATTTTCCCCCACAAAGTCTCAGGCAAAAACAAAATTTATGTATATTAGGATGAGTCGATTTTTTCGCATAATGTCTCTGGCTAGAAGGAAACTTGTATATTAGAGAGGGTCGATCTTTTTTTGTACCAAATCTATGTATATGAGGCCGGGTCGATTTTTTTTCGCACAAAGTGTCAGGCAAGAAGGAAATATTTCTATATTAGGGCGGGTCGACTTTTTTGTACAAAATCTCAGGCAAAAACAAAATGTATGTATATTAGGACGGGTTGATTTTTTTCGAACAGTGTCAGGCAAAAACGAAATCTATGTATATTAGGGTGGATCGACTTTTTTGCACAAAGTCTAAGCAAAAACAAAATGTATGTATATTAGGGCGGGTCGAATTTTTTCGCACAAAGTGTCAAGTAAAAAGGAAATATATGTATATTAAGCCGGGTAGATTTTTTTGCACAAAATCTATGCATACATATTAGGCTGGGTCGATTTTTCTCGCACAAAGTCTCAGGCAAAAACTAATTCTATGTATATTAGGCCTGGTTAATTTTTTTCGCACAAAATCTCGGACATATTAGGGCGGATTGATTTTTTCCCAAAAAGTGTCAGGCAAAAAGGAAATCTATGTATATTAGGGCAGGTCTACTTTTTTGCAGAAAGTCTCAGGAAAAAACTAAATCTATGTACATATATTAGGCCGGGTCGATTTTATTTCGCACAAAGTCTCAGGCCAAAAACAAAATCTACGTATGTTAGGGTGGGTCGATTTTTTCCCAAAGAGTGTCAGGCAAAAAGGAAATCTATGTATATTAGGGCGGGTCTATTTTTATGCAGAAAGTCCCAGGAAAAAACTAAATCTATGTACATATATTAGGCCGGGTCGATTTTATTTCGCACAAAGTCTCAGGCCAAAAACAAAATCTACGTATGTTAGGGTAGGTCGATTTTTTCCCACAAAGTGTCAGGCAAAAAGGAAATCTATGTATGTGTATTAGGGCGGGTCTATTTTTTTCGCACAAAGTCTCAGCCAAGGACATAATCTATGTATATTAGGCCGGGTCGATTTTTTTTGCAAAAAGTGTCAGGCAGAAACGAAATCTACGGAGAATTCTAAGACTTAAAATTTGAGACAGAAAAAGATTGGTAGACCATCTCAGAATGTTACTTAAAACACTGCGAGGAACATTTTAACCCTCTAGTTCCTCAATATAGGGGTCTTGTTGGTCTATTTTGTGCGAAAGTGAAAAAAACTCTTCTAATGTTTAATGGGTTTTATGTATGTATACAATGTGTTCAGCAATGTTACTTAAAACACTATGAAGAACATTTTTGTGGAACATTGTAACCCTCTAGCTCCTCAATAGTCTTTTTGGTCCATTTTATGCAAAAAGGGTAAAAAGCACCCCTAAAATAGGGGTTTACGTGTGAAAATGTTCTACAAAAATATTTGCCGTAAAATTCCTCTACAAGTCTCTGAATAAACCATAATTCAAAATCCAACTTAAATGCCAGATATAAGTCGACACTTAAAAATAATTTTAGGGTTCATTTTGTATTTTTTCAAAATTAGTGCTAAACTCTCCCTCAAACTGAATTTTGGGGGGGGGGGGCGTGGTGTGAATGGAGAAAATATTCTAAGTCAAATTTCACTATAAGTCACCGAACAAAACAAAGTGTGGTTTCTGTAGGAGGTGCTTTCAATTGTGAACATGATATGTTTTCTTTTTTATATACCCTCCACCTCCAGGATGGGGTTTGTAACACCTTGATATATCGACCTGAGACCCTTTAAAGTATTTATATTCTTGATCGTCATAAAATTCTAAGACGATCTAGCCATGCCCGTCCGTCCGTCTGTTCAAAGCACGAAAAGAGCTAGGATGTCCAAATTTTCCATAAATTTGTCTTATAGTCGTAGATCAGATAGGATTGTAACTGGGCGAAATTGGCCCAAAGGGAAAAATTTTTCCCTCACAAGGACTAAAAATGCTCATAATAACCCCTAATATTTTAGAGTATTTAAACATATTTTTCAATATGACTGCTTGTACTTACTTGATATTCGGTATGCGCATTCCCCCTGCACTAAAAACGTATAGTGATTTTTATTCGTAGGGGGTCAAATAGGGCAAAAAGGGATAAAAATGGTACATATTAAACGACAACTGCTAGAAACACGAAAAAATTCGGTGTGTACATTCCTCTAATTGAGTAGATACATAATATAAAAGTATTTTTTCCAAATTTGTACTTTTAATGGGTAAAATGGGAATAGAGGGATAAAAATGGTACCAACCAAACTCTTCTCCTGGAATAATGGTGTATATTCGGTGTATACATTCCTCTGATTGCGTAGACACTAAAAATAAACAGATTTTTCGAAATTCGTACTTTTTGGGGCTAAAATGAAAAAAGGGGATAAAAATAGTACCAATCAAATGACCGCAGCTAGAGTCATGCAATTCGGAGTATACATTCCTCTGACTGTGTAGACACGGAAAATAAACTGATTTTTCGAAATTCGTACTTTTTGGGGTCAAAATAGAAAAAGGGGATAAAAATAGTACCAAACAAATGAACGCAGCTAGAGTCATGAAATTCGGAGTATACATTCCTCAGACTGCGGAGACACGAAGAAATAAAAGGTTTTTTTCCAAATTCGTACTTTCAAGGGATACAATGGGTACGGAGGGATAAAAGTAGTACCAACTAAACGACTACAGCTAAAATGATGAAATGCGGTGTGTACATTAGAGCGTACCAGGTTACAAGTAAAAAAAAAAAAGTTCGCCGTACACCTTCGAATATGAAGTATTATTGAAAGGTAGTTTCAAAAAAATTTTTTTTATTTTTTTATGCCGAACGTAGGGGTCGCGCTTTTACATTTTTCTATATATCTTCTGCATTTATAAACGGATTTTAAAGTGTGATACATCGATGTTTTTGTCCGATTTTTTTGTCTTTGAAGTCATTGAGCTCAAACATGATTCATGATTTTATGCGAGCTTTAATTTTCGATTATTAGAGTGGTACATTAGGGTAGTAGCAACTGAGAAATGATGGGTAAGTACCAGAAGGGGGTGCTTGAGCTCAATGACTTCAAAGACAAAAAAATCGGCCTCGTCGAGACAAAAACATCGATGTATCACACTTTAAAATCCGTTTATAAATACAAGTTATATAGAAAAATGTAAAAGCGCGACCCCTACGTTCGGCATAAAAAAATAAAAATTTTTTTTTTGAAACTACCTTTCAATAATACTTCATATTCGAAGGTGTACGGCGAACTTTTTTTTTGAGGTACGCCCTAGTGTACATCCCTCTAATTGAGTAGACACTTAGAACGAAGAGGGTTTAGAAAGTCGTACTCTTAAAGGGGTAAACTAGGAAAAAGGGGATAAAAAATGGTACCAACAAAATGACCGTAAAATAAACGGATTTTTCGAAATTCGTACTTTTTGGGGTTAAAAAGGAAAAAGGGGATAAAAATAGTACCAAACAAATGAGTCATGAAATTCGGAGTATACATTCCTTTGACTGCATAGACACGCTAAATAAAAAATTTTTGCAAATTCGTACTTTTTACTTTTACGGCAAAAATTGGTTGGATCATGAAGTTAGGTTATTTTGCATGCACTATGTACGTGAGATAATGGATTTTCAAAATTTGTACTTTTGGAATTAAAATAGAATGAAACTATAACCAACTGTAGCATCCACTATCTATAGATATTTATGGTATTTAAACTTTTTTACAGATTGCTGCCTTATATTTACTTTTTGAATTGACTTGAAGTATTATTTCAATATTTATAGTATTAACGTATTGGTAGTAGTCTGGCCTTATAAGCGTGGTTTGAGATAATAAAAAAATTCTATTTATTTATAAAATATTTTTTTTTTGATATTTTTAATTGTTTTGGTTTGGTTGTATTAAAAAAAAAACATTTTCGGCCGAACTTAACGCCTTTTTACATATTTTTTATCTTAGTAATTAATTTTCGCAGTATTTTCCTAATCTTAGAAAAAAAGAGTCCATCTCTGGATTCTATTATATTCAAAACTAAGATTACTTGTTTCAGTGTTTTGCTGTGACATTTCAAATTTTGAAATGAATTTTTATTGAAAACTATGAGTTCTGTGGGGAATACTATACATTGATGATAATTTTTTTCAAGTATTTAGATTTTCTTCGCTGCTTCTACCCACTGTGCCGCAGCCAAACTTTTGTAACACATTTCATGTTTGATGTTCAACATCATTGCCAAAAAAAATGATTTATTTTTATTTTGGTTTCATGGATAATTTCCCATAAAAAAGGCTGTTTGGTTTGTGTAACTAAATGAAATGGAATTGAATTTAATTAAATGTCTCAATTACATGAACGACGGCAGCGACGACGACAACAACACTTTGTATAGCAGCACAAAAAAGGATACTAGAATGAACCACACACACCCAAATTCGAAAGAAAGGACGAACTCCTGCGACAAAAATGATTATTGACATGTGTTTGTTTAGACAAATTTGATTATCATGCTTGAGTGGGGGTGGGTGGGTGAATTTGAATATTTTACATAATAACACAAGTCTGTCTACATGTTCCTTTCCTTTAATTTTTTTTGAAAATTTCCCAAAATGAAAAATAAATGCAATGATAATGTTATTTGAAAATGTAAATTTCATTTTAATTTACATACATTTCATTCCTTGTGTCTCATATCCTTTGTCGACCAAGAAGACGACACTTAAAAGTAATATGACGAGGAACACAAACACACACACGGACACCTACAAACATACATATGTATGTATGTACATGTGTACGTATGTATGTGTGTGTGTGTTCGTTTAAATATTAGTACACATGTCTTGCGAATGCACAAGACATTTATTCATTCATTCTTTCATTCAACTTTTTGCTTTAAACTTTCAACTGAAGCTGTTTTGTTTTTGTTTTTGTTGTAACTGGAATCTCACCACTCCTCCGTGTACGTGTGTGTGTGCCAAGGATACGCAAGGACTTTAATTAAGGAATCATTAAAAATACATCAAGGTACCAATGATGCAAAGTAATTTCCGTTTAGAAATTTATGCAAACTTCATAGTCATGCAAAAGTACACTGAGAGAAAAAACCCAGTGATGTGAGTGTGATTGTGATTGTGTGTGTGTGTTGCAGATTATGCCTTAAATGCCAGTGGTTATTATCTGTCTGTTTCCGTTTCGTGCCGCCATGGCTGGCACTTGGCGATATGTCTGCTCGATTAATCACAATTACTCGGCGCTGCTGTCCTGCCGAGAGGAGATTTTTCCATAAATATTTTGTTAACTCAATGTGAAATGATTGTTTTGCTTATCCACCCACCCGGATATCCGGCGAACATTATTACTCTCGTCGGTCGCAGGCATTTGTCAGTGAGTCTGTGTGTGAGTGTGTTGGTGTGTGTTTGTCCTGATGATTTACTTTCAGTGTATAGCATTTGCCTGGCTAAGCTTTCCGATGTCCTGCAATAATAAATGTCTTGGCCAACAGTTGGAATAAACACACTCACACACACACATACACATGAATATAACAGGATATGTACATTGTTATATGTGTATGTATGTGTGTGCATATCCTTAAAGACCATTAGACATTTACATGAATTGCTGTACAGACGTCTCATGGCCTGTTCAACTACCATAGTTGAGAAGCATAGAACTTTAACTCGTATGAGGATGATGATGACGATGATGAACTCCTACATCATAGTCTGTCTGTTTGCTATGATCTTCCATTCATTTATTCGATTTAATAAATATCTCTCGATAATGTCCAGCTATCTGGCTGCCTGCCTTAATGTATGACATAATAGGTTTTATAGTTCCTTCCTACTTCCGTCCGATTAGAAAACCAAACGAAAGCATATAAATCATTAATAACACTCAAAGGATATCGACTCAGTCAAGTGAATCCTTGGTATTAACCAACAAGGTTAGGCAGAGAATGCTTGCAGTTGGCTGCAATCTTTCACTATAGATGGGATGGTATCTAAATCTGGGTTTCCATGTCAAGGAATGTCATAGGTGTGGGAATATGTGTTTGGAACACATTGTAGCCCACATTGAACTGCCTGGAAATTTGCCAGATTAATTTGAAATTAAAACGGCATCAATAGAAATTCAAAATGAATTGAATTACGAAATATTAATTACCTAAACGAAATATAGAAATTGTTGAATTGATTGAATCGATTGAAATTGATTAATTTAAAAATTTTAAAAACGATTACACTACACCTTTTTCAATTGTAATTCAAAAGACACAAGTTGAAATTCAAAAAATATCACTTGAAATTCAAAAATTCCATTTGAAATTCAAAGAATGTCAATTAAAATTCAAATAGACACCATTTGAAATTCAAAAAATATCAATTGAAATTCAAAAGAGGTCATTTTAAATTCAAAAGACATCATTTGTAAGTCAAAACTCGTCATTTGTAATTCAAAAGCCATCATTTGTAATTCAAAACTCGTCATAAGTAATTTAAAAGACACCAGTTGAAATTCAAAAATTCCATTTGCAATTCAAAAAATGTCAATTGAAATTCTAAATTCCATTTGAAATTCAAAATTCCATTTGTAATTCAAAAGACATCATTTGAAATTCAAAAGACATCATTTGTAAGTCAAAACTCGTCATTTGTAATTCAAAAGCCATCATTTGTAATTCAAAACTCATCATAAGTAATTCAAAAGACACCAGTTGAAATTCAAAAATTTCATTTGCAATTCAAAAAATGTCAATTGAAATTCAAAATTCCATTTGAAATTCAAAAAATGTCAATTGAAATTCAAAAGTCGTCATTTGTAATTCAAAACTCGTCATTTGTAAATCAAAAGCCATCATTTGTAATTCAAAACTCGTCATAAGTAATTAAAAAGACACCAGTTGAAATTCAAAAATTCCATTTGAAATTCAAAAAATGACAATTGAAATTCAAAAATTCCATTTGAAATTCAAAAAATGTCAATTGAAATTCAAAAGTCGTCATTTGTAATTCAAAAGACATCATTTATAATTTAAAAGACATCATTTGTAATTCAAAACTCGTCATTTGAAAGTCAAAACTCTTCATTTGTAATTCAAAACTCGTCATTTGTAATTCAAAAGCCATCATTTGTAACTCAAAACTCGTCATAAGTAATTCAAAACGAATTCAAATACAAATGACGAGTTTTGAATTTCAAACGATGAGTTTTGAATTTCAAATGATATTTTTTGAATTTCAATTGATATTTTTTAAATTTCAAATGAAATTTTTGAATTTCAAATGATATTTTTTGAATTTCAATTGGATTTTTTGAATTTCCAATGGTGTCTTTTGAATTACACTTGAAAATGGTGTAGACTCGGCTGATATACGTCTATGCATTCTATTAAATATAGAGCAAAATGGTCTTGGGCCAGGACAATATCCCAGTTCAAATCCAATATTGATTACAGACAAAAAAATACAATCGAAAAAAAAACTAAAAACGTCTGAAACTATAGGCAAAATGTAGTTTATTTGCGTTTTTAGTTTTTCATTTCCCCCCCCCCCCTACTGTTGTCCTTCACAGGACTACAAAATTACAAAGGATACAATTTTTTCAAAAATTTATTTAAATAATTATTCGCATGTATCAAATAAAAGAGGAGACTATTTTTAAAAATTACTTCAAATTTACTTCAAATTTCAAAGTTTTGCAAAAATTATTTTAAATAGTTATTCACAAGCTATGATAGAGTTGTATGTGTCAACTAAAAGAGGGCAATATTTTTTAAAAATACTTTAAATTTCAAGCGTCTATCTGTATTAGTTTAGCATTAGCAACCATTTCAAATTTCCCTTTGGTTTTTTTACTTTATACGTATTTTTTTGGAGGGAAAACTTTAAATTGCCGTTAATATTAAATTAATACAGATAGAAGCTTGACATTCGATGTATTTTTAACAGTTATTGTCCTCTTTAATTTGACCCTTATACCGGTATCATAGCGTGCGAATAAGTATTTAAAATAATTGTTGAAAAATTGTATCCTGTGAAGGAGGAAAAGCTTGGGAAAATGAAAATAATCAAAATATAGCAATTGCAATTTGAAACACTTTAATTGTGAAGCAAAAGACATGGATTGAAATTGGGAAAAATGGCCAGGTATTGTTACACCGTACCACAATTTTTAAAGAAGTCGTTACACTTAAACCGGATGATATATGTACGTCTGAAACAATAGGCAAAGTGAAGTTTATTTTCAAAAATTATTTTCAATACTTAATCGCAACCTATGATATCATTGTAAGTTTGAAATAAAAGATGAGAATATCTATTTAAAATACTTCAGATTTCATGCATATATCTTATTGGTTTAACATTAACAACCATTACAAGTTTCCCCTTTAATTTATTTACTTTATTCATATTTTATTTTGAGAAAAAAAAAGAAAAGAAAAAACTTAAAATTGTCGTTAATGTTAAACTAATACAGATATAAGATTGACATTCGAAGTATTTTTAATAGATATTGTCATCTTTAATTTAACACTTATATCGTTATTATAGAGTACGAATAAGTATTTGAAATAAATTTTTGAAAAATTTTATCCTTTAGAACTTTGTAAAGGTTAAAAAGCATGAAAAAATGAAAATGATAATTAATACCATTTTGCCTATAGATTCAGTCGGACGGTGTTATCATTTTGTGTTTTATTCGATAACTTTTCTTTTGAAAAAGTTTTTCTTCTTGTGATGTGTTTATAGAAAGCTGAACCCATTGATATAGAAATAGTTCAATTTTCTCGTAGAAACTTGGCATATTTAAGCGGCAATTTTCACTTTTATAAGTGTTATTTATTTTTCCTGGAAAAGCTATCATCAAAGCGATGTTGGTTCCGATAAAATTTAACATTAAAATTTTCAAAGTGACTAATTCAATGGAAATAGATTTTCAAAAAATATGAAATATAGGGTCCGCCAAATAACTTTTTTTGAAAATGCTATAAAAAAACTACTGAATATTTTCTCAAATTTATTTTTTTTAAAGTACAATCCTTCCGGTTAATAATGGAAAATAATTTCATTCAAATGGCTGCTGAGGGCACCCCACAAATAATAGTCCAACGGTTGAATGGTTAAAAAAACGTTAGATGGCGGACCCTATAGTAGACACTAGGATGGTGGATCGAAAATGAGGAATTTTGTCATAAGGTAACTAAAAAAATCTTAACTTTTTTCTGGTATTAGATAGAAATATAATTTCTTTGGAGAATTTCAAGACAAATACTTCTAGTTTAATATAAAATCAAATCATAAAAACCTATTTTTTATATTTTTTATTTCTGAATTTCCTGTAATTTTTTACTAATCAAAAAACCTCTTCGATTTTTTAAAAACAAAAAATATTAACAAAAAATTGTATCAGTAACACGTTATATTTATATTAGAATGCTTCACGAAAATAATTTGCTGCGTTCACCCGCACAAAAATGAAGATTGGATTATTTAATGATGATCTGCATATTAAATTTCGTCGCTGTGCCAAACCATCTGTGAGTGGAAGTGTGCGCGTCTTGCAATCTGAAGGTGCTGGGTTCGATTCCCGGCCGGCGCACTGGTAAAATTCAACATCAACAAATTTTCAATTTCCAATCAATTTTCAAAATCCAATTTTCTCATCCAAACACACTTTCACATAAAAATAGTCATTTCGATTGCTCCAAGGTCCAGGGAAGAAAATAATAGCCATTAGCGATACATAACATGGCTGTTAACATAAAAAATGCAGCGCCCCTACTGGAGGATAGGGGTACAACTCGATTACCATCCCATTCCCTTAACATTAACATCAACCTTGAAGAAGATGCAAATAACAGCCGGACAACATGAGCACGATGATGAACAAAGGTTCCCGCGATAATCGGATACATGCCGAAACGAAGTCTAGTACAATTCAGACTTAAGGATTATCACCTCAGCTCCCTCTAAAAGCTGCTACAACAACAACAACATCTGTGAGCTAAACGCTCCTGAAAACACCTTTAACAATCATATTTCTCTCGTGTAATTTTTTTATGTTGCATTATTGTCCAATTTTTTTCCCTGAATTAATAGACACTTGGAAGCACTTTAAATATAAATTTTTATAATTGACTTAAAATAACTCATTGGTCGTATCATTGGACGTGTATATTGATTTTTTTGTGGATTTTCAAGGTGACAGGTATAAACTTAAAAACATTTTGTAAGAGTTGCTATGGAAGGAATAAATAGAAGGAATCAATACATTTCGAATGATATCGGACTAAAAATGCCGTCACTGACTCCATGTTTGTAAAAAAATTTAATACAGGAGATGGATTTTCACAGCCAAAATTTCCAAACTCTTTTTACAAAAAAAAGAGCGCTGCAAGGACCCAAGGATTATTTAGAGATATTAACATTAAAAATCGGGAAATCGGATATATTTTAGAAATCGGCCTAAAGTTGACTACTTTTCGATTTAAAAGAAAATTAAAATTTTTACTTTTGTGTGTTTATGTTTTTTTAACATATTTTTACGTATTTGTTCATAACGCGAAGAAAAAAAATTAATTTTTTTTGTATTACAGATTTTCACGTTTTTCAGATTTTGAAAATTGAAAAAAAAAACGTAATTTATTTTTTGACTTTGTAGAACTGTTTCTCACACATTTTAAGAGGTTTTCCACTCAGATCTTTTGTTTTAGAAATTGCGGTTTCTTAGCTTTATTATGACGCCAAAACTATGTTTGTGCCAAATATAGCTCGTTTGTAATAAATAGTTTAAAAAATATCCTTTTTGAACAAATGTCTGACTTTGGACCATTTTAATTTTCTTTAAAATCGAAAAATACGAAAAGCTTTGGGCCGATTTCTAAAATATATCCGATTTCACGATTTTTAATGTTAATATCTCAAAATAATCATTGTGTCCTTTTCTAATTTCGAACTTTTTACAGAACTCAAAAATGTGTACTAGAACAAAAGTTCTTGAATTTTGGACGATGGATTTTGACTCTGAATCAAATTTATTGTTTTTTATAATCGAAAAATACGAAAAGTAGTCAACTTTGGGCCGATTTCTAAAATATATCCGATTTCCCGATTTTTATTGTTAATATCTCCTTGGGTCCTTGTCTAATTTTGATTTTTTACAGAACTCAAAAATGTCTACTAGAACAAAAGTTATTGAATTTTGGACGAGGGATTTTGATTCTGAACCACTGTGCCGCGTCAATTTCTAAGCGCTGTAACTTCAGAAATAACATAATTTGCTCCATTAACATAATTTGTTTTAGAGAAATAAAAAAAACCGACAAAAAAACAGGTTGGTGTTACCGCTTAATACTCTCATTTTAGAAATATATTTAGAAACAGGATCAAAAAATTAAGAAATATTTAACTGTTTTTTCGAAAAAAAAAAAATATTTTTTTGCACGAAAAAGCTATAAAAATAGGAAACAATTTTTTGATGTATTTTTTAAATAGGTAACATTGTGACGAAGAAAATAGTGTCTAAGTAACAGAATTCTTCGTTATTGTTATACGCTATCAATATTTGATTTAAACTAGATTATTGTCCTGTCTCAAGACCATTTAGCATCTACTTTTTATAGAATGAAAAGTTATTTACAAATGGTATGGTGACGTGTATTACTTGGCTGCGCACTACCACTATCATGATATCCGGCCCATGGCGTCCTTCTTCAGGTGGCTTTAGTTTATAAAATTGGGATCTTAACGACGAAAAATAGGCCTAGTTGAAGCAAATCTAAAGATAAATGTAGAATCTGTTGGCAATAATTTTTTAATAAATAATCGGAATTCATATTGGGTCTGTCTATAAATCTGAACGATTTTTTCCTTTTTTTAACGTACGTCCATGGCCAAAAATTTTGTGGCTGTTGTAAAATTAAAATACGCGGATGCGAATCATCCCTGATATATTGAATTATATATCTTCATCGATATACTGAATTATATATTTTCGATAATTTTGATTACTGAAAACTAAACTTAAGTAAACAGCTTAAGCAGGTTTACTTAATATCCTCTCGCTTACAACGCGAATTATTTAAAATGTATTATTTTATCGAATTACTTTTTATTACTTTCTTTTAGCCCTTATTAAAAGCATTATTGCTGCGTTAACATTAGAGTATGAAAATATATCTTTCGATATCGCTGAAATTTTATTTGTCTATAACTGTCTTTATTAATATTTTATTGTTGCTTTAAGCCAGCGATTACTTTACTTATTGAAAATAGATTTTAAATTTAAATCTAAAAATCTTTAAATTTAACTCTATCGCTGAAATTTTATTTTTCGATAGCAGCTCTTTTATAAAATCGTTGCGATTACTATACTCATATTTTGATAAAAGTTCTTATAGAAAAACCATGGTTTCGTTAACTTTTTTTAAGTTAAAGTTATCGCTGAAATTTTATTTTTCGATTGCAGTTCCTTTATAATATCGTTAACTCATCAAAAAAAATATTTTTCGATAACAGCTCCTATAGTTATCGTTTCGTTATAAAATATAATAAAAACGTTATTACTGAAAAAGTATTCTTATTATCGAATTACTATGGTTATAGATTAAATTCATGTCCTTTCGTTAAGTTTGCTCACGTTCACGTTCTTGTTTCGATAATTTATCTTCCGCAACTTGAAAATGTAGCTGCAATATTTTTTTTCTCCTAGAAAAGTTTTCAATTTTCATAACCTTTCTCTACTTTTGCAATACTTTTTCTTGGGGAATTTTGTTTTGCTCCTTTAGTTTTTGCTAACTTTTCTTATTGATTAGATGAAGAAAGAAGAAAACTTTTTAATGCTGCCGTCTGATGCACTCAACCGCTTACCACATACCTACATACTCCTACATGTGTGTGTAGGGAGGAGAGGAGGAGGCGGAGGGGTGAATCCTTAGACCAGAAATAATTCCATTTCAACTTTAGATCAAATGTACATAGTAAATGTCAAGTAGTCTGGCTCGTTATACTCCCTCCCAGACCAAGTTGATTAACGTTTGGGTTTCAAAGGTTCATCCCAACCCGCGCACACACCCACTCCATTCGAAGATTAGCTGAGTTATATTCTCATTTGGAAAATCATACTTTTTGCTGGGGCAAAATTTTAAACAAAAGTTTAAAAATGGATATGATGTGAATGATGGCTGATGGTTGATGGCTGGCTGGCTGGCTGATGGCTTTCAACCCTTAATCTTTATCGAGAAACTTTTTCACAAAACACCCATCATTTTTTCCGGTTTGGGTTGTTGTTGCTTGTTGTAGTTGTTGCCCCGGAATATCCATATAAAACCATTTCTCTCCCCCGTGTGTAGACCTAATGCATACCTTCTTTAATATATCTTCGAGGAGATACAACAGCCAGCTAGCCTTAAGCAAACTGCAGAGGGCGGGGAAGGAGGGCGAGAAAGGAGTATCTGGGAAGTCTGTAGCCGGGGTAAGTGTATGCGAGAGACCATGTTCATGTTGCTGATGATGATGCTCTCTAATGTAGGTGATTTGAAATTTATGACCTGCAATATGATTAAGTTCGGTCGATTGACCTTAACTCTTTTATCTTTTGGCATATGTTATCGGTGGCGCGCCTGTGTTTGTTTGTGTGTGAGTGTGTGTGCTCACTCATGAATATTTGTGTGAGTTGTAAACACGTGCGTACATACGTTGATGTCGAAGTCTAATATTTATACACAATACATTGGCATCCTTCAGATAGTAGTAGCATGATGTACATAATTCACTACTTTTCTTGCAATCCGAGGTCTGATTAGAATGTTAGTTAAATGCTTCCATTGAATTTTCCTTTTTCAAGGGTAAAAAAATCTCGATAACTTTCGAGTTATCGAAATCAAAATATCGGAAAAAGTTATCGGAGTTTAAAGTTTGGAAAAATCTAAAGAAAATATTTCTTTTTTTTTGTGCAAAATTTGGTCAAAATGAAAAAAAGAAAAACTAAAATAATTTTTTTCGAAAGCTATATTAGTTATCGAAATTGTAAAAAATAGATTTTTTTTGTATCATTTTTAGCTCATTTAAAAAAGAGAAAACAATCTCGATAACTTTCGAGTTATCGAAATCAAAATATCGGAAAAGCTGTTATCGGAGATTAAAGTTTGGAAAAAATCTAAAGAAAATATTTATTTTTGTGTAAAATTTGGTCAGATTTAAGAAAAAGAAAAACTAAAAATATTGGAAAAAGTTATCGGAGTTTAAAGTTTTTGAAAAATCTAAAGAAAAAATATTATTTTTTTTGTAAAATTTGGTCAAATTGAAGAAAAAGAAAAACCAAAATATTTTTTTCCGAAAACGAAATTGGTCCACATGTACACATGTTATCGATAACTCGCTTAGTTATTAAAGTTATTAGTTAAAGTTTGGAAAAATCTAAAGAAAATATTTATTTTTTTGTGTGAAATTTGGTCAAAATGAAAAAAAAAGAAAAACAAAAATAATTTTGTTCGAAAGCTATATTAGTTATCGAAATTGTAAATTAAAAAAAAAACGATTTTTTATTTTATATTATTTTTAGCTCATTGAAAAAAGCGAAAAAAAAACAGCTAAAAATTCTCGATAACTTTCGAGTTATCGAAATCAAAACATCGGAAAAGCTGTTATCGAGTTATCGGAGGTTAAAATTTGGAAAAATTTGAAGAAAAAATTGACTTTATTTTATTGTAAAATGTTGTCAAAATGAAAAAAAAACGAAAAACTCAAATAAAATTTTTTGATACCTATTAGTTATCGAAATTGTAAATTAAAAAATGGATTTTTATTTTATATTATTTATAGCTCATTTAAAAAGAGAAAAAATCTCGATAACTTTCGAGTTATCGAAATCAAAATATCGGAAAAAGTTATCGGAGGTTAAAGTTTATAAAAATCTAAGAAAAAATTGATTTGATTTTTTGTTGTCAAAATGAAAAAAGGAAAAACTAAAATAAATTTTTCCGATAACTATATTAGTTATCAATATTGTAAATTAAAAAAATCGATTTTTTTTAATTTTATATTATTTTCAGCTCATTGAAAAAATCAAAAAACAACTAAAAATTCTTGATTATTTTCAAGTTATCGAAATCAAAATATCGGAAAAAGCTGTTATCGAGTTATCGGATGTTAAAGTTTGGAAAAAAGTAAAGAAAAAATGATTTTATTGTGGAAAATGTGGTCAAAATGAAAAAGTAAAATAAAATGTTTCGATAACTTTTTAGTTATCGAATTGTAAAAAAGAGAATAAATCTGGTAAAAATTCTCGATAACTTTCGAATTATCGAAATGAAAATATCGGAAAAAGCTGACTTTTATAGAAAACTCAAAAACGAGTTGGAAAAGTAAAGTAAGAATGTTCGAAATCTACTATCGAGATTTTGTATAATGTTCCCAATGTGAAGCATTTGTGGAGAAGTAAAAATGACCGAATCAACCTCTATGACCACTTTTTTATTTTGATTTTAAAGAGAAGCGCAGGCGAAACATTTTTTTTATTTTTTTTGTGAAAAATGTGGTCAAAATGAAAAAAACGAAGAACTAAAATTATATTTTTTCAATAACTATATTAGTTATCGAAATTGTAAAATAAAAAAATCGAATTATTTTTAGAAAAAAAATTTTTGATTACTTTGATTTTGATTTTATTGATAACTTACGAGTTATGAAAATCAAAATATCGCAATAGCAAACTTTTATATTTATATTATTTTTAGCTCATTTAAAAAAGCGAAAAAAAATCAGCTAAAACTTCTCGATAACTTGTCGCAATCAAAATACCGGAAAAGCTGTTTTCGAGTTATCGAAGATTAAAGTTTGGAAAAAAACGAAAGAAAAATTAATTTGATTTTTTGCTAAAATGTGGTAAAAATGAAAAGAAAAAAAAAACGAAAATAAAATTTTCGATAACTTGTTAGTTATCGAAATTGTAAATTTAAAATCGATTTTTTATTTTATAATATTTTTAGCTCATTTAAAAAAGAGAACAAATCAGATAAAAATTCTCGACAACTTTCGAGTTATCGAAATCAAAATATCGGAAAAGCTGTTATCGAGTTCGAGTGGAAAAATCTAAAGAAAAAATTGATTTGATTTTTTTGTAAAATGTTGTCAAAATGAAAAACGAAAAACTTAAATAAAAATTGTTGATAACAATATTAGTTATCGAAGCTTTAAATTAAAAAAAAATATTTTTATTTTTAACTCATTTAAAAAAGAGAAAAAGATCGGGTAAAAATTCTCGAAAACTTTCGAGTTATCGAAATCAATATATCGGAAAAATTGATTTTACACAAAAATGTGGTCAAAATTAAAAAAAAAAAACAAAAACTAAAAATTTAACTTCAACTTTAGCTGACGTTGGCCAAGGCAAATTTCCGAATAGAAAATTGTCTAAGTGGGAAGAATGGTGAAGCCAGTCGAGACGTAATCCATCCCTCGTATGTACATGAAGTATGGAGGGTACACAGTAAAAAAGGCAGTCAGGACAAAATTGCGTAGAGTAGTAATTGAAAGCAAATAATACAATAAAAATTTGTGCAGATATGAAAAATCTAAAAAAAAATCAATGAAAATATTTAAATAAAAGAAAGAAATAATTTGATAAGAATTTAAATATTCTTTTTTATCACATCTTCAAGATAAACCGTCCCACAGTGCACAGAGGTAACAAACGGCCAAAACACCATTTTTTTATTTTTAAAATAAATAAATACCACTTCAAAAAACCAGATTTTTCAATTATTTTCTGTTTCGATGTTATTTATTTCTTCATTATTTGATATCCAATGTTTATCCAATAAATTACAAACTAAATAAATACATAAAAACAAAACTCAAAACTAATGACCTATTCGAATCGATTTTTCTCTGTGTACACAATGAGTATTTAGAATATCCATGTCCCATGAAATCGTTATTGTTGTTGTTCTCTGTTGGCTATCTTTCATCGTAATTGGATTGAATGTTAAACTAATTTCATGTAATTATCGAGAAGGAGGGCCAAAGTCAAAATGGCAAATTGGCCATAAAAAATAAATTTATTATTTATTTCATTGGGCCGTTCCTTTTGGGACTTTGGTCATGGCAGCAGCCATCCGGGAGAAGGCTTTGATGGTTGGAACAAGATGTTTTACAAAGTCACTAGGGTGGCCCTTCTATGGACAACTGAACTCAATCAAAACCGGAAAAATGTGAGCCAGATTTTATTACAATAAAATTTATTTTAAATCTACTAAAAAAAAATAAAATGTATTTTGGGTCTATTTTTAAATAAAAAAAATTGGGCTATTTTTAAAACCTATTTAAAAAAAATAAAATTTAATTTATTTTGCCTATTTTTAAATTTATTAAAAAAATAATATTTATTTTTGTGCTATTTTTAAATTTATTACAAAAATAAAATTTTGTTTTTGTTCCATTTACTAAAAAAAATATTTTTGGGCTATTTTTTAATTTATTTAAAAAATATTTTTGGACTATTTCTAAATATAAAAAAATAATAATTTTTGGGCTATTTTTATTTTTATTAAAAAAATTATTTTTGGGCAATTTTTAAATTTATTAAAAAAAAATTGACTTTTTTAAATGTATTTAAAAAAATAAAATTTATTTTTTTAATTTATTAAAAACGAAAAAAAATATTTTTCTTATATTTTTAATTTTATTTAAAAAAAATAAATAAAATTTATTTTCGGGCTATTTTTAAATTTATTAAAAAAATAAAATTTATTTTTGGACTATTTTCTAAATATATTTAAAAAAATATTTTTTGGACTATTTTTTTAATTTATTTAAAAAATAAAATTTATATTTGTTTTTTTTTTTTTTATTTATTTCAAAAAATAATATTTATGTTTGTTTGGGCTACTTTTAAATTTATTTAAAATAATATATTTTTTGGGCTATTTTTAAATTTATTTACAAAAAATATTTTTGGTCTAATTTTAAATTTATTAAAAACAAATAAAATTCATTCTTTAATAAGTTATAGCCCAAAAGGCTATTTTCAAATTTATTTAAAGAAATAATTTCATTTTTGGCTATTTTTAAATTTATTAAAAAAAAATAAAATTTATTTTAAATTTATTTAAAAAAATAAAATTTATTTTTGGTCTATTTTTAAATTTATTTAAAAAATAAATTTATTGTTGGCCTATTTTTAAATGTATTTAAAAAATATAAAATTTATTTTTGTTTTCTTTTTAATTTATTAAAAACAAAAAAATATTTTTGGTCTATTTTTAAATTTATTTGAAAAAAATAATATTTATTTTTGGGCTATTTTTAAATTTATGAAAAAATAAAATTTATTTTTGGACTATTTTCTAAATTTATTTAAAAAAATATTTTTTTGGACTATTTTTTTAATTTATTTAAAAAATAAAATTTATATTTAGCTATTTTTTAATTTATTTCAAAAAAAAAAATAAAATTTATGTTTATTATTTATTTAGAACAGAACGAATGTATTTTGGATTATTTTTAAATTTATTAAAAAAATATTATTTTAAAATTTATTTTAAAAATATAAAATTTATTTTTGGGTTATTTTTAAATTTATTTAAAAAAATAAAATTTATTTTTGGACTATTTTTAAATTTATTCTAAAAAATTATTTTTGGGCTGTTTTAAATTTATTTTTTGACTATTTTTAAATTTATTTAAAAAAATAAAATTTATTTTTTGGCTGTTTTTAAATTTATTTGGAAAATAAAATGTATTTTTGGGTATTTTTAAAATTATTTAATCGACGAATAAAATTTAATTTGGGTTATTTTTAAATAAATTAAATTTTAAATTAAATTAAATTTATTTTGGACTATTTTTGAATTTACTTAAAAAAATTAATATTTTTTGGGCTATTTTTAAATTTATTTTAAAAATAAAATTTATTTTTGCGTTATTTTTAAATGTATTTAAAAAATAAAATTTATTTTTGGGCTATTTTTAAATTTATTTTAAAAGAATAAAATTTATTTTTGGGCTATTTTTACATTTGATTTAAAAAGTTATTTTTAAATTTATTAAAAAATATTTTTGGGCTATTTTTAAAAAATATTTTTTTTATTTAAAAAATAAAATTTATTTTTGGTCTGTTTTAAAATTTATTTAGAAGAAAATATTTTAGGGCTATTTTTAAATTTATTTAAAAAAATAAAATTTATTTTTGGGCTATTTTTTGAATTTATTTAAAAAAATAAAATTTATTTATTAAATTTAATAAAAAATTAAATTTATTTTTGGACTTTTTTTAAATTTATTTTTATTAAGGGCCACCCTAATAGCCACCCATGTTGGTGGCATTGGTGTTGGCGTTGTTTGTTATCTTGACCGTGTTAATGTTGCTGTATCCAGCATTTATGTTTTTATACTTCAGTTGTTTTTTCTGGAGCTCCTTTCCTCCAGAAGGTGGAGGGTGGAGAAGGTGGTGGGGCATGTGATTCCAATTATAGTTTGTTTGTTTTGCTGTTTCTCTCGTTCGTTTATTATCCTTAAATTAGCATATTCTATTAAATAGTCACGTATCCCCCGAATCGATACGTTTTCAGTTCGCATTTCACATACATTTCGCACATACTGACATTCACACACATGCACAAAAGTATGCATGTATTTTTGGCACTCTGTGTGTGGGTGTGTGTGCGAATGCGTGCGCTGTATATTACTCCAGGGGATTGAAATTCAATTTGTTATAGAAGGCGGCGAAGACGGAAACACTCTGTTGGCTTTTGTCAGATTTCTTAACGTTCAGACGACGACGGCAGCAGCAGCACACTCTCTCTCTCTCTCTCTCTCCTTCGATTGAATCAGAACATAAAATGATTTGGATATCTTTCGGCTGTCAATGGGAAAATCGTTTAATGTTAACAATCTGACATTTAGGCCAAGCTTCTTTTTATTACCAAAACGAAGGAATATTTTGGGGGAGGGAGCGAAAGTTTGTGCTCGCTTTGATGGCCTCGCATTATTATAACTGCTCGTCCATATTTGTGTTTGTGGTTCATATTTTGGCTGGGGGAGTTCAATCTGCTAGTTAATTAGACAGCAGACACTTGATTACCATAAGGGATTAGTTTGTGAAATCTACATATTTTGATTACAATGAAATGTGACATATTTGGCTTAGAATTTGGAAACGAATTGAAATAGAATCGCAACGAAGGTAGATTTAATCAATAAAAAATATGCCGAATAAATGCGATGTCTACCTTCTATCCTTCCACCATCGCAATCAGGCTTCATGGATGGTAGCGGGATCATATAACATGTGGAATTTTATTACACCCAGGAAAAAACTAGATTTTAGAAACAGTTCACCCGTTGTGGAGCTTCTGAGCGTGCAATAAAATAATAATTGCTGAAACTCTATTGTACCCGAGTCATGCAGAGACAAAAAATTCGGTTAGAGCTGAATCTCTGCAGCTTCGGTTGCAATAAAAGAAGCAAAATGACATGCCATTATTGCATCCTAGTAATTGCTCTAATTCGAAACATCCCTCACAAAAGTCAGCCCTTAATCGGCAGGTTAGTAAGTGAGATATACTGCATCTCTCCCTTACTAACCTGCTGAAAACGGAGCAGGAGTTTTTGTTGGCCAGAGTAGTTCCGATCACACATATTTTGGCTCTTACATTCGATTTTAATGAAATTTTCCAAATTTGCAATTTTCGATTAAAGCTGCAATTCCCTATTTAAAAAATAAGAAATTGTAAACACTAGGGTAAAACGAAAATAAAGTATTCTTGTCTTAAGATAATTTTAAAAAAATTATAACTTTATTTAATATGAGATACAAATATAATATTTATTTTGTAGATTTACAGAAAATCGTCAAATCCTAAAAAATATTTTTTTGTTATTTTTCTTACTTATTTTTTTATTTATTTTATAAACAAAAAATATACTTTAGATTTTTGTAAAATAAATGCCAATAAGAAGCTGCATTAGTTTCATGCTGGTGTCCATTGTACTTACTCTAAAACAATGATTGCTATCGAAATTAAAAATATTTAATATAAATAATTAAAATAAATGTTGGCTTCAAAAAGTGTGCCCGACTAAAATGAATCTTTGGCTCTTTAAATGCATTGTCCCAAAATTCACTATGCTACAAAAATGTTGTCGAAGGATTATGTATATTATTTTCTGATGTTTTTTGGCTTTCTAAAATCGAAAACGATATTAAAAAATTTTTTATTTTTTTTTTATTTTTTTTTTAAATAAAATTCCAATTTTCGGCGAAGGTACCTTAATATGTGTACTCCTACTTTGAAAATATAAATTGAAATGTACTCATGATGGCTAGAAATATTGCGAATTACACTTTCACATAGAAAAAGTGGTTTAGGAACAGTATTAAAATTTTTGGGAAAAATTAAGTTCTTTCGAAAAAAATCTATTTTTGTTGACACGAAAAAAAATCGCAGAAATAGAAAAAAATTGGAAAAATTCATTTAAAAAAATAAATAAAATGTATTTTTGGGCTATTTTTAAATTTATTTAAAAACAATAAAGTAAAATTGTTTTGTGACCTATTTTTAAAATTTAATTAAAAAAATAAAATTTATTTTTGGGCTATTTTAAAATTTATTTTTGGGTTATTTTTAAATTTATTTAAAAAAATAATATTTATTTTTGGGCTATTTTTAAATTTATTTTTGGGCTATTTTAAAATTTATTTTTGGGCTATTTTTAAATTTATTTTTGGGTTATTTTTAAATTTATTTAAAAAAAAATAAAATTTACTTTTGGACTATTTTTAAATTTATTTAAAAAAAATAAAATTTATTTTTGGTCTATTTTTAAATATATTTAAAAACAATAAAATAAAATTGTTTTGTGAGCTATTTTTAAAATTTAATTAAAAAATAAAATTTATTTGATTTGAACTGGGATATTGTCCTGGCTCAAGACCATTTTGCTTCTATATTTAATAGAATGCAAATTTATTTACAAATGGCATTGTGACATTTATTACTTGGCTGCAGACTACCACGATCATGATTTCGACCATGTCAAAAGTCTTTTTAAGTGGCTTCGCAGCGACTTTTCAACATCAAACGAACGAGAAGCACAACTCACTTGCCGAATTTGCGTTTAAAAAACCAAGTAATAAAATTTATTTTTGCTATTTTTAAATTTATTTTAAAAAATATTTTTGGGATATTTTTAAATTAATTAAAAAAATAAAATTAATTTTTCGGCTATTTTTAAATGTATTTAAAATAATAAAATTTATTTTTGGGCTATTTTAAAATTTATTTTTGGTTTATTTTTAAATTTATTTAAAAAAATAAAATTTATTTTTGGGCTATTTTAAAATTTATTTAAAAAAGTAAAATTTATTTTTGGGCTCTTTTTAAATTTACTTAAAAAATAAAATTTATTTTTGGTTATTTTTATATTTATTTAAAAAAATAAAATTTATTTTTGGCCTATTTTTAAATTTATTTTTGGTTTTTGTTTTAATTTATTTCTAAAAAAAATAAAATTTATTTTTGGGCTTTTTTTAAATTTATTTAAAAAACAAAATCTATTTTTGGTCTAATTTTAAATTTATTAACAAAAAATATAAATTATTGTTGGGCTATTTTTAAATTTATTAAAATATAAAAATATGTGTATATAAAAAATCACACCAAGTAATAAAATTTATTTTTGGGCTATTTTTAAATTTATTTAAAAAAATAAAATTTATTTTTGGACTACTTTTAAATTGATTAAAAAAAAATAAAATTTATTTTTGGGGTTTTTTAAATTTATTTTTGGACTACTTTAAAATTTATTTAAAAAAATAATATTTATTTTTGGGCTATTTTTAAATTTATTTTTGGGCTATTTTAAAATTTATTTTTGGACTACTTTAAAATTTATTTAAAAAAATAAAATTTATTTTTGGGCTATTTTTAAATTTATTTTTGGGTTATTTTTAAATTTATTTAAAAAAAAAATAAAATTTATTTTTGGGCCATTTTGAAATTTATTAAAAAAATATTTTTGGGCTATTTTTAAATAAAAAAAATATATATTTTTTTTGGGCTATTTTAAAATTTTTAATTTTATTTAAAAAAAAAATAAAATTTATTTTTGGCCTATTTTTAATTTTATTAATAAATATATATATATTTATATTTATTTAAAAAAAAAATATTTTTGGACTACTTTTAAATTTATTTAAAAAATAAAATTTATTTTTGGGCTATTTTTAAATTTATTTATAAAAAAATAAAATTTGTTTTTGGGCTTTTTTATTTTTTTAATAAATAATATTATTCTTGACATGAAAAAAATCGTAGAAATAGAAAAAAAATTGTGTGAAAAATCTATGTATTGTAGTTGGCGACAATATATAAAAAAATTATTCTGAGTGAAAAATTAACTTTTTATTAACGTTTTTGTTATCGCATCTTATTATCCCGGCTTAAAAAACAGCCCCAATAATTATTTTTTACTATTATTCTAATTTGCGCCGAATCAACCTTTAAAATTTGTACACGTAAATTTTGGAAATATTAAATAATCTTAGAGTTTCTTTTTTTCATTTCCCAGTCATTATAAAATAAAACCAAATATTTTGTTATTTAATTTACAAAGATAAAGAAGAAGACAAATTTTGATTTTTTTGTGCTAGAGTTTTAGCTATTAAAAAATAAATTAAAATATTATTTGTTTTTGAGTTTTTTTTTTCAGAAAAAAAGATTTTTTACGAAAAAAAATTGTTCCAAAATTTTTGAACACTGTTCTTTCTTAAACCTCTGTTTCTATGTGAAAGTGTAATTAGCAATATTTGTAGCCACCATGAGTACCTTTAATTTAACATATAACCGGATGTTATCGGACTTACGTTTCACAAAATGAAAGTAAAAAAATTTCAAGGTACAATCGCCGAAAATTGGTAATTAAAAAAAAAAAACATAAAATACGTTTTTAATAACGTTTTCGAGTTTAGAAAGACAAAATAAATTAGAAAATTGTATATATTACCCTTCGACAAAATTTTTGTTGCATTGCATTTTGTAATTAACAAAGAATTATATATTTTAATTATATTTTTTTAAATTTATATTTTATATATATTTTAATAAGGTGGGCCATTTAAAATTTTCAATTTGAACTACTTATTACTTTGACTTTGAAATGTAGAATAACATTAATTTTTATTTTTATTTTCAGGTTTATGTTTGACATTTGCAAAAAAATTGGGAAATATTAAAAAATTACTTTCAAAGTAGTGAAATGACAGAAATTTAAGAGGAACATTTTCGAGAAGAGATCGCCCTTCAGTTCAGCCTTCATGAAGCTCCTTTTCATCTCGGTGGCTATGTCAATAAGCAAAATTGCCGCATATGTGGTTCAGAGAACCCACACATGACTATTGAGAAGCCAATGCATCCACGATGAATCATTGTTTGGTGTGGATTTTGGGCTGCACTGAAAAATTGAGTTGATCGGACTGCCGAGCCAGTCGTGGTCATGACATTGTCTTCTATTAATAAATGACAAAGTTCAAGCTTTCCAATAAAATCAGATATTTGAAAAAAATCAGTATCTTTTTTATAACCGACTCTAATTTAAAGTGTAAACTGGCCCACTCTATAGCATTAGCAAATCGAAGCCGGCTGTAAACAGTAGGTCCATTTCAGTGAGTATAAAGAGTACACACAGCTCATTGAAGCTGCTCTCTTCCTTCCTTCGAGAATTGTTGTGTGACTTTTTTTAGGAACCCTCACTAATATCGATATATATGTATTACAACCTATAAACACTGTGTAATCGAAAACGGGCTTCAACAATTTCAAAACAATCGGCCATCATTTGGCCACTTCATTAACGTTTGGCAAAATGTAAATAAGGGCTGACATAAATTTAAACTAACAACTGGCCCAAATTGACACTAACACGTACAGCAAACTACTGACATAGTTTCCTAGAAAAAGGACCTGTGTAAATTATTCGGTGTGGGTGCGGGTGCGGGTGTGTGCGTGTGTTTTATCCCCACCAACAACAAACACATCTATCAGCGACAATATGCCCCAGTTTGGCAGCGTAATTTTCGTCATTTAACAAACGAACGCACGTTTTTTTTCCAAGGATGGAAAAAAGGACACAGTCACATCCGCCGCCGCCATGGTGTTATGTAAACAAGGATATTCAATGACCCACAAGAAAACATTCACCCAAATAACTTAACTTAACAAAGTGAGAGAAAGAGGGAGGGGGATTGCACATGGCTGCCATGAAAATGTTCAACAAATGAATTCGAAAGCGTTTCAAGTAAATCTATGAAGTTATTGGAGGTGTTTACATTCCGAGTACGTGTCCACTTAAGTTGAAATTAAGCAACAGCAACAATTTCCCTTGGCTGGCTGGCTGGCTGTCTGTTGCTCAAGGATACTTTTAAGCTTCACAAAACTGCCGATGGAGATAAACATTTACGCGTTGAGACGTGCTGGAAGCGGAGCTGTTTTTTTGTTGGTGTGTTTGGCATTTTAGATTTTGAATAAAAAATTGGTTTCATGTTTTTCTTTCTTTTTTTGTTGTTTCCTTCTTCCTTCGTTCCAATTCCATTCACATAAAAAAACATAGTTTAACTGACTTACTTTACTGCTGACTGCAAAAAAAATTGCAAATTTACCTTAAACTATTCTACAGGGGGAGGGGGCAAGGATTTTGAAATAGTCCTGTCACAAGATGTGAACATAAAGCATTTGGACACGACCTTAGGTCGAGAAGATGGAGTGTGTTGTGATACGTGTTACGGATGTCTTCCTGGTTTTGGGAAGAATTGCACAACAACGATATTATTGTTATAATGTGAACGGTTGATTTCTTTTCGGCTAAAAACCCAGTTTGAATAAAAATTTGAAACTTTTGAAAAATATCATTCAACATTGTACTACTTTGAATTATTTAAAAAATCAATTTGGAACCACTGTGCGATATTTGCTCTCTCTCTTCTTTTGAAAAAAGTTGATAATATGTTAATATCCCGTAACATTTCGTGAATATTATTGTCACAAGTGAGTGAGAACGAATTTTCCGTGTGGGGTCTCAGAGGTAAGCTGTCCGCTTTAGGCCCAGAAAAACTCGGGTTCGAATCGTGGCTCAGGAAAAATATATATATTTTTTGTTTTTTGATTATTTTTTATAAATAAACTATGTCATGAATAGGGAGGGTCATTTTACACTTTAAATTAGAATCGGCTATAAAAAAGTACTGATTTTTTTCAAATTTCTGTTTTATTAGAAAGCTATATATACAGTACAGCCCAAATCCACACCAAACAGTGGCTCATTGTAGATGCATTGGCTTCTCATTAGTCACGTGTGGGTTCTCTGAACCCCATATGCGGCAATTTTGCTTATTGACATAGCCACCGAGATGAAAATGAGCATCATGAAGGCTGAACTGAAGGCCGATCTCTTCTCGAAATTTTTCCACGTAAATTTCTTATAGTTTTCGTTAATGACTCACTACTTTGGAAGTAAGTTTTTTATATTGCCCAATTTTGTTCGAGCGTATAGCGTCCCATTTTGCAAATGCCAAACTTAAACCTGAAAATAAAAATGAATGTTAGCCTACCTTTCAAAGTCAAATTAAATTAAAATTGTAAATGGTCCACCCCATATTTCCCAACCTTTATTTATATTTATTTATCATACTTATACAAATTAAGGTCCAATGATTTTTTTTTAGATTTGCCATTTTTTTCAAAAAAAAAACCGAATTCCCAAAGTGGGGAAAAAGTGTTCCTAAATCGGGGATTTTTTATTAATCATTTTTTACCATTTTATCTGTTTTGATTAATTTTATGTATTTCTATTGGAATTCAATTTGTAAAATAATGAGATATGTTGACTGGAATGACCAAAACTGTCTGTCTGATACATAAATATATTTTTTTTAAATATCGTTTGAAAAGTCAAATTTGATCTGAAAATGTTATACATTTTAATTTTTTAAGAATTTTTACTTTAGGAAAAAGTTTATTATTAATTGGTTTTTACATACGTTACGGTTACCAAACAAATGGCTAAAATTAAAAAAGGGTTTGATAGAAGGTGGGAAACACTAGTTTTTTACCCGTAACTTTGTCTGTGCTTTGTGGGTGTCTGGCAAATTTCAAATAGAGATTCTTGTTCTACTTGACAATACCTAGTAGCAAAACATGTAAGGAAAGGCTAAGTCGGCCGGGGGCGACTCTATTATACACTCCACTTTCTATCGGAATACAATTCAATTCAGTAAAAAAGTGAAAACGGAAAAATTGTTTGTATGTTTCCTAATCATAGGCTAATATGACGTGGTCCAATTTGTAAAATCGAGAAGAATATTTGTATCGGGGCTATATCCAAACTGGGAATGAAGTGACTAACATTCACAATAAATTCTTCCAGTTCAAGTATAACGTGTTATGCTCATTTTGAAGAAATTCGCTGAAAATACGTGGTTTCTGTCAATCCGGGAGTGAAATTTATATGGGAGCTATATCTAAATCTGAACCGATCTGACCTATATTCACCATGGATGTTTCTAGTGGAACTATAAGATAGTTTGCCAAATTTGAAGTAGATCTGTAAAAATATGTGGTTTCTAGACCAGAAAAAGTCAAATCGAGAGCGAAATTTGAATGGGAGCTATATATAAATTTGAACCGATCTGACCTATTTTCACCACAGGTCTTCCAAGTTTAAATATGAGACGTTTTGCTAAATCTGAAGACATTCTGATACATTATTTGGTTTCTAGAGCCGAAAAATTCAAATTGGGAGCGAAATTTGTATGGGAGCTATATATAAATCTGAACCGATCTAACTAATTTTTGGCACAGGTATTTTTAGTGGAAATATAAGATGTTTTGTCAATTTTGAAGAAAATCTGTTGAAATATTTGGATTCTAGAGCGGAAAAAGTCAAATCGGAAGCGAAATTTGTATGGGAGCTATATCTAAATCTGAACCGATCTAACTCATTTTTACAACAGGTGTTTCCAGTTGAAATATGAGGAGTTTTGCGAATTTTGAAGAAAATCTGCTAAAATATGTGGATTCTAGAGCGGAAAAATTCAAATTGGGAGCGGAATTTGTATGGGAGCTATATATAAATCTGAACCGATCTAACTCATTTTTGGCACAGGTGTTGTTAGTAGAAATATAAGATGTTTTGTCAATTTTGAAAAAAATCTGTTGAAATATTTGGATTCTAGAGCGGAAAAATTCAAATTGGGCACGAAATTTATATGGGAGCTATATATAAATCTGAACCGATCTAACTAATTTTTGGTTCAGGTGTTTTTAGTACAAATATAAGATGTTTTGCCATTTTTGAAGAAAATCTGTTAAAATATGTGTCATCTAGAGTGAAAAGATTCAAATCGGGAGTGAAATTTGTATGGGGGCTATATCTAAATCTGAACCGATCTAACCCAGTTTTGGCACAGGTGTTTTTAGTAGAAATATAAGATGTTTTGTCAATTTTGAAGAAAATCTGTTGAAATATGTGGATTCTAGAGCCGAAAAATTCAAATCGGAAGCGAAATTTGTATGGGAGCTATATATAAATCTGAACCGATCTGTCCTATTTTCACCACAGCTGTTCCAAGTTTAAATATAAGATGTTTTGCTAAATCTGAAGACAATCTGATACATTATCTGGTTTCTAGAGCGGAAAAAGTCAAATCGGAAGCGTAATTTGTATGGGAGCTATATATAAATCTGAACCGATTTAATCCATTTTCAACACATATTTTTGTAGTAGAATTATAAGGTAATGCAAGGTAATTTAAGGCAAATCAAGTGAAATATGTGGTCTCTAGAGCGGAAAAAGTCAAATCGGAAGCGAAATTTGTATGGGAGCTATATATAAATCTGAACCGATCTAACTCATTTTTGGCACTGGTGCTTTTAGTAGAAATATAAGATGTTTTGTCAATTTTGAAGAAAATCTGTTGAAATATTTGGATTCTAGAGCGGAAAAAGTCAAATCGGAAGCGAAATTTGTATGGGAGCTATATATAAATCTGAACCGATCTAACTCATTTTTGGCACAGGTGTTTTTAGAAGAAATATAAGATGTTTTGCCAATTTTGAAGAAAATCTGTTGATATATGTGGTATCTAGAGTGAAAAGAGTCAAATCGAGAGTGAAATTCGTATGGGGACTATATCTAAATCTGAACCGATCTGACCTATTTTCACCACAGGTGTTCCAAGTTTAAATATAAGATGTTTTGCTAAATCTGAAGACAATCTGATACATTATCTGGTATCTAGAGCGGAAAAAGTCAAATCGGAAGCGAAATTTGTAAGGGAGCTATATATAAATCTGAACCGATCTAACTCATTTTTGGCTCAGTTGTTTTTAGTAGAAATATAAGATGTTTTGCCAAGTTTGAAGCAAATCTGTTGAAATATGTGGTATCTAGAGTGAAAAGGGTCAAATCGGGAGTGAAATTCGTATGGGGACTATATCTAAATCTGAACCGATTTTCTTCAAATTAAATAGCGTTTGTCCTTGTCCCGACAAACTTTGTTGTGCAAAGTTTCATTTGGTTCTGGCTACAATTGCGACCTGTCTCGTGATTACAAGAATAGATGGACAGACAGACAAAGTTAAATCGATTCAAAAAGTGATTCTAAGTGGATTGGTATACTTAACAATGGGTCTATCTCCCTTCCTTTGGGTGTTAGAAACAAAAACAAATGCACAAAGACATAATACTCTCGTGGAGTGTATACAAATTACACGGGAAAATCATGATTTTTAGAGGTGGTTTTCAGGAGCATTTAGCTCACAGATGACTTGATCCAGTGACGAAATATTTGGCAGATCATCATTAAACAATCCAATATTAACACATCCAATATTAACATCTCAAGAGTGTATCTTCTATAATAATTTCTCTCCTCTGTCAGTATCTCTACATTGTCAAAATTTGCTGTATGGCCTGTGATGGTACAGTGCGCTGCAAGAGCGGTCTTCTGTTCTAATGGTCTGTTAATAGCTTTATGGTCAGATTTGTGAGATGATATTCTAGTCTTTAATTTTGTCTTAGTAGTACCAAAATATATATACCTTACCTTCTGGCATACGTTGGTTTTGTGCCCATTACATTTGATTTTGTAGACCACATTCGATTTTTCCCCATTTTCTAATTTTGTCTTCGTCCTACTAAATACGTGGTTAACAGTATTGTCAGTCTTAAATGCTAAGTTCTATTTATTTTTGTCATACAAATTTGAATGTTGAAGTCTTTCTGAGAAACCAGGAGTGTATGTCATAGATTTGTATATTTTCTGTGTCCTGTCCATCTCGCCTATTGTTATATCTTTTTTCCTACGTCTTATTAAGTCCTCTATAGTTTTTCTTGGAAAGTAATTTTTCTTTAAATTTTTTCTGATTTTACTTAAATTAGCATTATGGAATTCTTCATTGCTTATATCTAAGACCTTGTTTATAAAATTGGTCGCGTTGTTGGTAATAATTCGTCTGGGGTGCTTAGATGTGAAATTGTTTAATCGTCCTGATGATGTTGGTTTTTGGTAATTTGGCAATCTAATTTTAGCCCATTTCCTTGTCTTATTACTACCGCGTCCAAATATGATAGTTTTTCGTCCTGTTATTTCTCCATGGGTGAATTGAATTTGTCTATTGAATGAATTCTATTATTTTTCTTTAGGATTGCAAATATGTCGTCTACGTATTTCGTCAAGATGCGGGGTTTTGTAGTCATCTTTTCTATTGAATGGTCAAGTAATACTTCCAACACAATGTCTGCAATGATTGGCGATGCTGGTTACCCCATCGGCATTCCTCTGCGTTGCTCGTAAATTTTGTCCTCATATTTAAAATAACGTGTGTCCTTTATACAAAAAGTCAATAGTTCTATGAAAAGGTCTTTGGGTATTTTAGTGTAATCCTTAATGACGTCCCACTTATTTTCTATTGTTGTTATTGCAAAATTTACTGGTATACTTGGAAATAGTGAAACCATGTCAAATGAGATTAATATTTCGTCTTCGTCAATATGTGTATTCGTAATCGTCGATTTAAAATCCTTTGCGCCCTTTACATTGTATCCAGAATCCTTCGTTAAGTTTTTGAGTATCTGCACCAAGTACCTGCATAATTCATTTGCTGGGGCGTTAATCGATGAGCATATCGGTCGAAGCGGTGTTCCTTCCTTGTGTATTTTTGGTAGTCCGTAAATCCTTGGAGCCATTGCTATCTTCGTCGTCAATCTATTTTTCTCCTTTTCGTTAATAATTTTTGTATTAAGCATCTTGTCAATTAATGTATTATTTTTATACTCTCCACCTTCAGGATGGGGGTATATTCACTTTGTCATTCCGTTTGTAACACCTTTAAATATTCATCGGAGACCCCATAAAGTGTATATATTCTGGATCGTGGTAAAATTCTAAGACGATATAGCCATGTCCGTCTGTCTGTCTGTTGAAAGCACGATAGCGGCCGAACGAAATGAGCTGTGTCTTATGGTTGTAGATCGGTTGGGATTGAAAGTGGACGAAATCGGCCCAGAGGGGAAAAATTTTCCCTCACAAGGACTGAAAATACCCCTAATATTTAGAGTATTTCAGCATGTTTTTTGAACATATTAGCTTGCATATACTTGATATTTGCAATGCGCATTACATTTATAGCATAAAAGGGCACCATAGAGTGATTTTTATTTGTAGGGGGCGAAATGGGACAAAAAGGGATAAAAATGGTACCTATCAAACGACAACAGATAGAAACACGAAATTTGGCGTGTACATTCCTCTAATAGAGTAGATACATAATATTAAAGTATTTTTTCTAAATTCGCACTTTTAAGGGGTTAAATGGGGATAGAGGTACTAAAAATAGTACCAACCTAACGGCTGCACCTAGAATAATGAAATTCGATGTATACATTCCTCTGATTGCGTAGACACGTAAAATAAAAGAACTTTCCAAAATTCGTACTTTCAAATGACAAAAAGGGGATAAAATTCGTACTTTTAAGGGATATAATTAAAAAGACGGATAAAAATAGGATCTATCAAACCGCTGAAGTTGAAATCATGAAATTCGGTGTATACATTCTGACTATGAAGACTCTAAAAAGGTTTTTTTTTCGAAATTTGTACATTTGGGCGGAGAATGGGTCGAATGAGGATATCTTTAAAATTTATACTTTTCTTATCACTTTGTCTGTATCTGAAAATGCTTCTTTCTAATGGCGACTGACAATCGCCTAATATTTAGGCATGTTCACTTTCACAATTACAGCATATTTTTCATATATTGTAGTCGATTTTAAACAGTGCGCATAAGTATACATTATAGTTTGAAATAGTAAGCAAATATAGTAATGTGCATAAAAATATCACAATTTTCGTAATATGGTACTGTGCTTCTATGTAAAGTCGACATGCTATAATCTGCTGGTAATACTATGGAATGCACTCCGTGGTGGAGGGTATATAAGATTCGCCCCGGCCGAACTTAACGCCTTCTTACTTGTTATTTTGTAAGCTCGATGTTGGGTCCTTCTTTAGTCTTCTATATGTACGCATATCTTGTAATATTGTCCTCATTTTATGTTGGTAATCCTCTTTTTCCATTGCAACTGTCTTTCCCCCTTTGTCAGCTCTTAGTATTAAAATGTCATTATTTTCTTTTAAAAATCTTTTCGATTGTACCACTGTGTCAAGTGTTATTTTGGTTATTTCGTTTATACTACACCTTTTTCAATTGTAATTCAAAAGACATCATTTGAAATTCAAAAGACACCAGCTGAAATTAAAAATTCCAAAATGACGAGTTTTGAATTTCAAATGATGTTTTTTGAATTTCAAATGATGTCTTTTAAATTACAAATGACAAGTTTTGAGTTTGAAACGATGAGTTTTGAATTTCAAAGGATATTCTTTGAATTTCAAATGGAATTTTTGAATTGCAAATGGTGTCTTTTGAATTACACTTGAAAAATGGTGTAATGTCCGCTGCCGTTTCTGTTTTTTTGGGGAAAATTTTTACTAAATTCGCGAAACAATTGTGACCCAAATTTAACTGTGACCTTCACTCGAAATGTATGATCACTATGCTGAGTCCTTGCTCGTTGCCCTGGCAACTCGTGCAACAATTGCCCCAGAAATATGCCCCACAATGCCAATCGTTGGTTTCATTGGCTGAGTCATTGAAACGAATTGGACTGGAAGTCATGACCCCCAACAATTGTGTGTTGCCCTGTGTAACAGGTTGTGTTGCGAGCGACCAACGTCCGAGTAATTAAGTGGAATGAGCGGATGAATGTACTGGGCACAAACCTTTTTAAAATTTATTACACACACACACACATACTTTTGAAATTCCTGCTTTTAATTAAACTTTTTTTGTTGCTGTTGTTGCAAATTTGTTGTATTGTATACAAAAGATATGACCAGCAATTTTCCGAATGGCGAGTGAAGGCAAAAAAAAAGGATACACAAAGGATGCTTTGTGTTTTATTGGCATTGTTCATTATTTCTGCACAAATACACAAAAACACATGCACGCACACACACACCCCCATACAAACAACCAACCCACAGCTCGGGTATATTGATTTCATATTTCCAGTGAGCGTGTATGGGTGAGTGTTTTTTTTTTGTTTTGTTCCTTTGTGTGTGTTTTATAAATATTTGATTTGTTAGGTCAACATTATACCCCTATACTCGGATACTCGGATGCTCGGATGTATTGTATCCCACTTCAATTTGTCACACATTCACGGTGAACACTTTATGAACTTTGATTTTAATTTATGGCCAGCCAAGGCGTTGAAGGGAATGAGGAGGAGGTTGGGAGATGGGGAGCTGGGATTGTCATGAAAGAAACAAAATCCTTTTGTCCATTATATGGATGAATGACCAGCCATTGAACAAATTCCACCATAAAGCATAAATGGATGATACAATTGTGACAATAGCAATATCATATTCATACATAGGGATGGATGGGTGGATGGACACTAGGGTGCAGAGATTTTGTAAAATATTCGGAAGTGATTTCGACTCAAATTCAAACATTTGCTTTGTGCTTAACAAAACTCTTGTATTTTTTCAAAAGTTTAACATACTTTGTCCTTTTGCACCACCCTAATATCCACATATCCATATACGTATGTATATTAGGCTGGGTCACGAAAATAAATTGCAGCGGTCACCGCCCAGAAATGAAGATTGGATTGTTTAATGATGATGTGCAAAATATTTCGTTACTGGATCAAGTCATCTGTGAGCTAAACGCTCCTGAAAAAACCTCTAAAAATCATGATTTTCCCGTGTAATTATTATACACTCCACGAGAGTGGAGTTTGCACCCAAAAGGAAGGGAGATAGACCCATTGTTAAGTATACCGATCGACTTAGAATCACTTTTTGTATCGATTTAACTATGTCCGTCTGTCCGGCTGTCCGTCCGTCTGTCTGTCTGTCCTTCTATTCTTGTAATCACGATACTGGTCGCAATTGTAGCCAGAACTAAATGAAACTTTGCACAACGAAGTTTTTCGGGACAGTGATGAACGCTATTAAATTTGAAGAAAATCGGTTCAGATTTAGATATAGTCCACATACGAATTTCACTCCCGATTTTGACAGATTTTCTTCAAAATTGGCAAAACATCTTATACTTCTACTAAAAACACCTGTGCCAAAAAAGAGTTAGATCGGTTCAGATTTATATATAGCTCCCATACAAATTTCGCTCCCAATTTGAATTTTTCGGCTCTAGAATCCACATATTTCAACAGATTTTCTTCAACATTGGCAAGACATCTTATATTTCTACTAAAAACACCTGTGCCAAAAATGAGTTAGATCGGTTCAGATTTATATTTAGCTCCCATACAAATTTCGCTTCCGATTTGACTTTTTCGGCTCTAGAATCCACATATTTCAACAGATTTTCTTCAAAATTGACAAAACATCTTATATTTGTACTAAAAACACTTGTGCCAAAAATGAGTTAGATCGGTTCAGATTTATATATAGCTCCCATTTAAATTTCGCTCTCGATTTGACTTTTTCTGGTCTAGAAACCACATATTTCAAAAGATTTTCTTCAAAATTGGCAAAACATCTTATATTTCTACTAAAAATACCTGTGCCAAAAATGAGTTAGATCGGTTCAGATTTATATACAGCTCCCATACAAATTTCGCTCCCAATTGGAATTTTTCGGCTCTAGAATCCACATATTTCAACAGATTGTCTTCAACATTGGCAAGACATCTTATATTTCTACTAAAAACACCTGTGCCAAAAATGAGTTAGATCGGGTCAGATTTATATATAGCTCCCATACAAATTTCGCTCCCAATTTGAATTTTTCGGCTCTAGAATCCACATATTTCAACAGATTTTCTTCAAAATAGGCAAAACATCTTATATTTCTACTAAAAACACCTGTGCCAAAAATGAGTTAGATCGGTTCAGATTTATATATAGCTCCCATACAAATTTCGCTCCCAATTTGAATTTTTCGGCTCTAGAATCCACATATTTTAACAGATTTTCTTCAAAATTGACACAACATCTTATATTTGTACTAAAAACACCAGTGCCAAAAATGAGTTAGATCGGTTCAGATTTATATAGAGCTCCCATACAAATTTCGCTCCCAATTTGAATTTTTCGGCTCTAAAATCCGCATATTTCAACAGATTTTCTTCAAAATTGGCAAAACATCTTATATTTGTACTAAAAACACCTGTGCCAAAAATGAGTTAGATCGGTTCAGATTTATATATAGCTCCCATACAAATTTCGCTCCCAATTTGAATTTTTCGGCTCTAGAATCCACATATTTCAACAGATTTTCTTCAAAATAGGCAAAGCATCTTATATTTCTACTAAAAACACCTGTGCCAAAAATGAGTTAGATCGGTTCAGATTTATATATAGCTCCCATACAAATTTCGCTCCCAATTTGAATTTTTCGGCTCTAGAATCCACATATTTTAACAGATTTTCTTCAAAATTGACACAACATCTTATATTTGTACTAAAAACACCAGTGCCAAAAATGAGTTAGATCGGTTCAGATTTATATAGAGCTCCCATACAAATTTCGCTCCCAATTTGAATTTTTCGGCTCTAAAATCCGCATATTTCAACAGATTTTCTTCAAAATTGGCAAAACATCTTATATTTGTACTAAAAACACCTGTGCCAAAAATGAGTTAGATCGGTTCAGATTTATATATAGCTCCCATACAAATTTCGCTCCCAATTTGAATTTTTCGGCTCTAGAATCCACATATTTCAACAGATTTTCTTCAAAATTGGCAAAGCATCTTATATTTCTACTAAAAACACCTGTGCCAAACATGAGTTAGATCGGTTCAGATTTATATATAGCTCCCATACAAATTTCGCTCAAAATTTGAATTTTTCGGCTCTAGAATCCACATATTTTAACAGATTTTCTTCAAAATTGACAAAACATCATATATTTGTACTAAAAACACCATTGCCAAAAATGAGTTAGATCGGTTCAGATTTATATAGAGCTCCCATACAAATTTCGCTCCCAATTTGAATTTTTCGGCTCTAAAATCCGCATATTTCAACAGATTTTCTTCAAAATTGGCAAAACATCTTATATTTGTACTAAAAACACCTGTGCCAAAAATGAATTAGATCGGTTCAGATTTATATATAACTCCCATACAAATTTCGCTCCCAATTTGAATTTTTCGGCTCTAGAATCCACATATTTCAACAGATTTTCTTCAAAATTGGCAAAACATCTTATATTTCTACTAAAAACACCTGTGCCAAAAATGAGTTAGATCGGTTCAGATTTATATATAGCTCCCATACAAATTTCGCTCCCAATTTGAATTTTTCCGCTCTAGATACCACATATTTTAACAGATTTTCTTCAAAATTGGCAAAACATCTTATATTTGTACTAAAAACACCTGTGCCAAAAATGAGTTAGATCGGTTCAGATTTATATATAGCTCTCATACAAATTTCGCTCCCAATTTGAAATTTTCGGCTCTAGAATCCACATTTTTCAACAGATTTTCTTCAAAATTGACAAAACATCTTATATTTGTACTAAAAACATCTCTGCCAAAAATGAGTTAGATCGGTTCAGATTTAGATATAGCTCTCATACAAATTTCGCTCCCAATTTGAAATTTTCGGCTCTAGAATCCACATTTTTCAACAGATTTTCTTCAAAATTAACAAAACATCTGATATTTGTACTAAAAACATCTCTGCCAAAAATGAGTTAGATCGGTTCAGATTTAGATATAGCTCCCATATAAATTTCGCTCTCGACTTGACTTTTTCTGGTCTAGAAACCACATATTTTTACAGATCTTCTTCAAATTTGGCAAACTATCTTATATTTCCACTCGAAACACCCATGGTGAATATAGGTCAGATCGGTTCAGATTTAGATATAGCTCCCATATAAATTTCACTCCCGGATTGACAGAAACCACAAATTTTCACCGAATTTCTTCAAAATGAGCATAACACGTTATTCTTGAACTGGAAGAATTTATTGTGAAAGTTAGTCACTTCATTCCCAGTTTGGATATAGCCCCGATACAAATATTCTTCTCGATTTGACAAATTGGACCACGTCATATCAGCCTATGATTAGGAATCATACAAAAAATTCTTCCCGTTTTCACTTTTTTACCGAATTGAATTGTATTCGGCTAGAAACTGAAGTGTATCATATAGACGGCCCGGCCCGACTTTAGCCTTTCCTTACTTGTTTTTATGATACATTTTTGGTAAAAAATTTTTTTAAATTAATACACCATTGGGAGCACTTTAAATAAAATTTTTTATTCTTGTCTTAGATTTTGTTATTGATTTTTTTCAGGGGTTTCAAGGAGACAGCTAAAAACTCATATTTCTTGGAAACATTTTGTAAGAGTTGATATGAAAAATAAATAGAAGGAATTAATACCTTTCGAATGACACCTAAATGATGAATATCGGACGAAAAATGACGTCACTGACTCCTTGTTTGTAAAATAATTTATTACAGGAGATGGATTTTCAGAGCAAGAAATTCAAACTGTTTTTACAAAAATGAGCGCAGCGGCGTCAATTTCCTTCCGATTTTCATCATTTAGGCATCATTCGAAAGGTATTGACTACCGCTGTTTATTTTTTATAAAAAACTAACTCCAAATACATAAATTTTTCACTGTGCAAATCAACAAAAAATTACTATAAACGTCTAATAATTCGACCAATAAGTTACTCTAAGACAAGAGTACACATTTTTATTTAAAGTGCTTTCAAGGGTCTATTATTTAAAAAAAAAATGTAAAAAATATAACACAAAAAAAATACACCAGAAAACATGATTTTTAGTGTTATTTTCAGGAGCGTTTAGCTCACAGGTTTGGCTTGATCTAGGAACGTAATATTTTGCAAATTCTCATTAAACAATCCAAACTTTATTTTCGTAGAGTGACTGGAACTTGTTTTCCCATTTGTATGGACAGCGACCCAGCCTAATATACATATGCATGCATTTGTGGCTGTGAATCTGAACAAATATTTATTTCTTTGTTTGTTTGTATTTTGTTTGCATGACCATAATGGCCACTTAATTCCCTTCAGATCATATTTGTATGAAATGAAATTTATTATATATAAATATGTAATGAGACTACAACTTATCAAAATTACTTGGGGTTGGTATTCGGCGTTACATTCCGACATTATTTACAAGTTGCGTCGTCGTCGTAAATGTCTCCCTCTCCCTCAGTCCCGAATCAGTACAAGTTAATACAGTTGATGGCCAAACAAATAAATAACTCATTCAATATCACTTTGGCTTTAGTGTGAAACTATTGTCAGATTATACAGGGATACATTTATGTTTTATTTATTTATTTATTTATTGTTGAATTACAAATACAAAGTAAATTGTTATTATTTTTTTCTTAAAGGCCAATACAATTTTTTGGTTTTTGTCCGATCCGAAATCAGAAATCTTTTAGTCTAGGCATAGTTCCATGTGACTTTATTCGCCACAGAATTTTTGAATAAATCGGGAATCAAGAACTTGAATGACCTTTGACCAAGTTTCACCAATTTATTTCATCAAAATCCGCCCTCCCGTTCCCGAGCTATGTCAAGTGCAGCTCAAGAGCCTGTTTTCTACAAAAATATCCAAAAATAGTGACCCCGGCTCAAGAGCCTGTTTTCTACAAAAATATCCAAAAATAGTGACCCCGGCTTTTCAAAAATCTATATACCCGCCCACAGTAGGCGTAGCAAAACCCAATAGCTATGCATTTTTAGCGCTTTCGATTTCCAAGATTCACCCATTTATTTCATCAAAATCGGTCTACCCGTTCCCGAGCTATGTCAAGTGCAGCTCAAGAGCCTGTTTTCTCAAAAATATCTAAAAATACTGACCCCGGCTTTTCAAAAATCTGTATACCCGCCCTTAGTAGGCGTAGCATATTCATTTAGCTATGGATATTTAGCCCGTTCAATTTCCAAGATTCGCCCATTTATTTCATCAAAATCCATCCTTCCGTTCCCGAGTTATGTCAAGTGCAGATCAAGAGCCTGTTTTCTACAAAAATATCTGAAAATACTGACCCTGGCTTTTCAAAAATCTATATACCCGCCCACAGTAGGCGTAGCATATTCCTTTAGCTATGGATTTTTAGTCCTTTCAATTTCCAAGAGTTGCCCATTTGTTTCATCAAAATCCGCCCTTCAGTTCCCGAGTTATGTCAAGTGCAACTCAAGAGCCGGTTTTCTGCAAAAAATGTAAAAACAACTGATTCCGAAAAAATGCTATAGCTCCGCCCACAGTATTCGCACAGTATTGATGTGGCCTATCAGTTTTAAGTCCATGCAATTTCCAATCATACGCCACTTGTTTCATACAGATACGACCTCCCGTTCGCGAGCTACATCGAGTCCAACTTAACATGTGCTACGAAACGGCCATCAGCGAGAAGCTGCGAAAAATTCTATATAAATCTTCATAACTCTTGATCTGGTGATCGGTCGTCAGTGAATTTTCCAAAGTCGTGGTTCCGGACCACCGTCGTCTTTTCGACTGATCTTTCCGATGGCAGTTCTGATTTGTATGTAGAATGATCCGGTGACCCCGCAATAACACCCTAAAACTCGGATCTCAAAAACCGCTATATATATCCGCCCACAGTAGCCGTAGCATATTCCATTAGCAATGGATTTTTAGCCCGTTCAATTTCTAAGATTCATCCATTTATTTCATCAAAATCCGCCCTTCCGTTCCCGAGCTGTGTCAAGTGTAACTCAAGAGCCTGTTTTCTAAAAAAAAAAAAAATGTAAAAAAACTGATTACAAATAAATGCTATAGCTCCGCCCACAGTGATCGCTCAGTATTGACGTGAGCTATCGTTTTTAAGTCCATGCAATTTCCAATCATACGCCACTTGTTTCGAACAGATACGACCTCCCGTTCGCGAGCTACATCGAGTCCAACTTAACATGTGCTACGAAGCGGCCGTCAGCGAGAAGCTATGAAAAATTCTATATAAGGCTTCATAACTCTTGATCTGGTGATCGGTCGTCAGCGACTTTTCCAATGTCGTGGTTCCGGACCCCCATCATCTTTTCGACTGATCTTTCCGATGGTAGTGTTGATTTGCGTGTAGAATGATCCGGTGACCCCGAAATGACACCCTGAAACTCGGATCTCAAAAACCGCTATATATATCTGACCACAGTAGGCGTCCTTCCGCCCTTCCGTTCCCGAGATGTGTCAAGTGTCCTCTGACCTCTGACCATGTAACCTCTGAACTTTGATCCCTTAACCTCTGATCAATGACCTTTGACCTTTGACATCTGACCTTTGACCTCTTGACCACCCTAATCCCCTTGGCAACCCTAATCCCTTTAATCACCCCAATCCGCTTAATCCGTTTGGCCTCATTAATCCCTTTGACCTTTGACCTTTGACCTTTGACCTTTGACCTTTGACCTCTGACCTCTTGATCACCCTAACCCCTTGATGACCCTAATCCATTTAATCGCCCTAATCCCCTTGATCCACTTAATCCATTTGGCCTCATTAATCCCTTTGACCTTTGACCTTTGACCTTTGACCTTTGACCTTTGACCTCTGACCTCTTGATCACCCTAATCACCTTGGTGACCCTAATCCATTTAATCACCCTAATCCTCTTGATCCACTTAATCCATTTGGCCTCATTAATCCCTTTGACCTTTGACCTTTGACCTTTGACCTCTGACCTCTTGATCACCCTAATCACCTTGATGACCCTAATCCATTTAATCACCCTAATCCTCTTGATCCACTTAATCCATTTGGCCTCATTAATCCCTTTGACCTTTACATTTGACCTCTGACCTTTGACCTTTGACCTCTGACCTTTGACCTTTGACCTCTGACCTCTTGATCACCCTAATCACCTTGATGACCCTAATCCATTTAATCACCCTAATCCTCTTGATCCACTTAATCCATTTGGCCTCACTAATTACATTTGACCTTTGACCTTTGACCTTTGACCTTTGACCTTTGACCTTTGACCTTTGACCTTTGACCTTTGACCTTTGACCTCTGACATCTGACCTCTTGATCACCCTAATCACCTTGGTGACCCTAATCCATTTAATCACCCTAATCCTCTTGATCCACTTAATCCATTTGGCCTCATTAATCCCTTTGACCTCTGACCTTTGACTTTTGACCTTTGACCTTTGACCTTTGACCTTTGACCTTTGACCTTTGACCTTTGACCTTTGACCTTTGACCTTTGACCTTTGACCTCTTGATCACCCTAATCACCTTGGTGACCCTAATCCATTTAATCACCCTAATCCTCTTGATCCACTTAATCCATTTGGCCTCATTAATCCCTTTGACCTTTGACCTTTGACCTTTGACCTTTGACCTTTGACCTTTGACCTTTGACCTTTGCCCTTTGACCTCTGACCTCTGACCTCTGACCTCTGACCTCTTGATCACCCTAATCACCTAGATGACCCTAATCCATTTAATCACCCTAATCCTCTTGATCCGCTTAATCCATTTGGCCTCACTAATCCCTTTGACCTTTACATTTGACCTTTGACCTTTGACACTTGACCTTTGACCTCTGACCTCTTGATCACCCTAATCCCCTTGATAACCCTAATCCATTTAATCACCATAATCCTCTTGATCCACTAAATCCATTTGGCTCCATTAATCCCTTTGACCTTTGACCTCTTGATCATCCTGATCAGGGGTGATCCTAATCCCTAAAGGGATTAAGTTGATCAAGGGGATTAGGGTGGTCAAGGGGATCCAGAGGTCAAAGGTCATTGGTCAGAGGTCAAAGGGCTTATTGAGATCAAGAGGATCGAAGAGATTAATGCGTGATCAAAGTTACATGGTGAAAGGTCAGATGACACTTGACAGATCTCGGAAACGGGTGGTCAGATTTTGATGAAATAAATGGACAAATCTTGGAAATTTAATGGACTAAAAATCCACAGCTAATGGAATATGCTACTCCTACTGTGGGCGGACATATATAGCGGTTTTTGAGATCCGAGTTTCAGGGTGTCATTTCGGGGTCAACGGGTCATTCTACACGAAAATCAGTACTGCCATCGGAAAGATCAGTCGAAAAGACGACGGAGGTCCGGAACCCCGACTTTGGAAAATTCACTGACGACCGATCACCAGGTCAAGAGTTATGAAGATTTGTATAGAATTTTTCGCAGCTTCTCGCTGACGGCCGTTTCGTAGCACATGTTAAGTTGGACTCGATGTAGCTCGCGAACGGAAGGTCGTATCTATACGAAACATGTGGCGTATGATTGGAAATTGCATGGACTTAAAACCGATAGGTCACGTCAATACTAAGCGAACACTGTCGGCGGAGCTATAGCACTTCTTCGGGATCATTTTTTTTTCACATTTTTTTTTTGCAGAAAACAGGCTCTTGAGTTGCACTTGCCACATCTCGGGAACGGAAGGGCGGATTTTGATGAAATAAATGGGCGAATCTTGGAAATTGAACGGGCTAAATATCCATAGCTAATGGAATATGCTACGCCTACTGTGGGCGGATATATAGATTTTGGAAAAGTCGGGGTCAGTTTTTTTAAATTTTTGCAGAAAACAGGCACTTGACATAGCTCGGGAACGAATTTTCGGATCTTGATGAAATAAGTGGGCGCAACTTGGTCAAAGGTTCTTGATTCCAAATGTTACAAAGATTTCAGCTTTAAAGCTCTGTCTCAAGCTCGACGAAGGGTAGCATATGCGAACCTTAACCGCTTTCCTTGGCATGACATGATAATAATCTTAAATTTCAAAATGTTTCCGGTGTCGCCTTTGACTGCATTAATTTTTAATCAAGTCCGAATTTATAACATTTCAAAAATTCATAGAGTTTTCCACTGTCCTCTGCTGTCCAGACTGTCTAAGAAATATTTTATAATATTTCTAAGGGTAGAATTTTAAGATTTTGGTGAATAATTACTAAACTTCCTGAAATAGCCGACACAATTTGTGTAATGAATGGCGAGTCGTTATATCAGGTGTCAGTAGACCCCCCCACCACACCACCAACCAGCATGTCACTCTCCACCTCCGTCATCATCATCACCATCAGCGGCATCATCAACAAAGCGGAGCATCCCCCAACTCCCAGCTGGCCCTTAAATGCTGGCAACACAAAAAGAACAAATAAGATTTCCTGAAGTGGAAAGCAATGGATGGCTGGCTGGATGGCTATCAAAGTCTATGCCTGTGCCTTGAGTGTAGGGGGAGGGGAAGGGGAAAGGAGGAGGTTGAAGGAGTTGGGTGTGAGTGTTTGTATAGAGAAAATATCGAATTGAAAAATACCTTCTTTATATAAAATTCCATAAAATATTTATAGTTTTTTTACACTTAAATGATTCACCACAAAAGCAAAAGATGCGAGAGCTCAACGCAAATACTGGCTCGTAGTGGTATCTATGAGAAGGCAGGCAGGCTGGCAAGGCAGTCAGCTCGCCACTCAGGCATATCCAAACACATACAATGGCAACAGGACAAGAAGGACAAATATGAACAGACATTGTACAAGGATCTCAGTACTTGCTCGCTCGCTCGCTCGTTCGCATTTTGTAGTAAACCGTAATAATTGAAGGTTTTATAGTTCAGCTTCTTTGTTTTGTTTCGTTTTGTTCTCGAGCGAGCGGCGGCGTCGGCTTCTCAGGAGTCTGGCCACAACAGGCAACAATTTCTCATATATTTCCTTTTGAGCTTGAGTGAAAAGCTGGTATCCTTTTAACTGGAACCACATAATAATGTAATGTCGTTCGTACCTATGAAGAGGCACACGTACATATATTGCTGGCAACACAAACAGACAATATAACCCTGGCGCACAGTGGTTGGCAATGCCGAAAAAAAAGAAGTGCTAACGGCACAGGGCAACAGGTATTTGGGGGCAGAAGTTGGCACTAGTTTTTAGAGATATTTCGGAAAATGAAAAAAATTTTAAAAATTCTGAATGAAATTCATTATTTTAGAGGGTATTTTAGTGGTATATATCTCGAAAACCAGGTACCGTATTGGAATTTCGTTTAGTTCATGGAATACAAGAGCTCTTCGGGTGTTCTTTTGCATTAAAAGATGTCTGATTTAGTTATCGTTTTCCTCGGTAAACATAGGTTTAGCAGAAAATTTAAAAAAATTCAGAATGTTTTTTCGAATATAAAATTATAAATGCGAGACCCTCCATTGCCATACGCTTTAAAAATGTTGATAAACTGGGGTCTCACTTATTCATTGCAAAAACAGAAAATTCTATTTATAGCTTCAAACCTCGATTTTATTAGAAAAAAAACAATGAAAGCAAAAACCCGGTCGAAATTAATGATATTTTCCTTCTGTTGAACAATGTTTTAAAGTATACCTTTAGGGGCAATATTTACCCGGGTAATCAAATATAAATGTTGTGTATTAGTATTAGTTTTCAACTAAATAAAAATTCACATATGGCAATTTTCATATAATTATGGTCTCAAACGAAATCACGACACCATTTTTAATTGAAATGGAGAAAAGACATTATATTGAGAAAATACAAATTGAAATTGGGAAAATACAAATTGTAATTGAGAAAATGCAAATTGAAATTTAGAAAGTAAAAATAGAAATTCAGAAATGTAAATTGAAATTGAGAATATAAAATTTGATATTGAGAAATAATTAATTAAAAATGACAAAAGAGAAATTAATTTTAATTAAAATTTTTGATTATCAATTTGTTTATTCTCAATTTCAATTTTCATTTACTCAATTTTAATTTTCGTTTCCGAATTTCAATTTGTATTTCTAAATTTCAACTTGTATTTCCTCAATGTCAACTTGAATTTTCTCAATTTCAACTGAAAATGGTGTAGAATGATTTGTATTAAGGTATATATTTAAATACAATTTTTCATTTTACATTACCTGGGACACAAAATTTGTCAATATCACAGAGTGTGCTAGGACATAGCTTGATTCCTTCGAAGGCTCATAACTTCTACATTTATCCCGAGATTTTCTTCAGTTAGGCTTTGCCGTAACCCTGTCAGCTATTACAAAATAAATAAAATATTCTGTTATCGAATTTGTAAAACAGTTCTACGCGCTATTTAAACAAAAATTCAAAAAATTATTATTTTTGTTCCATCTACAAAGAGGCTCTACATTTACCCAGAGAATTCCTTCAAACAGGCCTTATTTTATTCGTTAAAATCCCACCTATTACAAAATAAATAAAATATTCTGTTCTGAATCGAAAAACAGCAAAGCAGTTTTTGCGCTATTTATTTTTTTTTTGCATCTACAAAGAAAGTCATAACTTCACCCCCTTTCCTAGGGGGTGAAATGGAGGGATAAAAGAGGGATAAAAATGGTACATATCAAACGACAACAGCTAGAAACACGATGTGTACATTCCTCTAATTAAGAGGATACATAACATAAAAGTATTTTTTACAAATTCGTACTTTTAAGGGGTAAAATGGGAATAGAGGGATAAAAATGGTACCAACCAAACGGCTGCCCCTAGAATAATCAAATTGGGCGTATACATTCCTATGATTGCATAGACAAGTAAAATACACGGATTTTTCAAAATTCGTACTTTTTGGGGTTAAAATGAAAAAAGGGGATAAAAATAGTACCAATCAAATGACCGCAGCTATAGTCATGAAATTCGGATTATACATTCCTCTGACTGTGTAGACACGCAAAATAAACAGATTTTTCGAAATTCGTACTTTTTGGGATTAAAATGTAAAAAGGGGATAAAAATAGTACCAACAAAATTACCACAGTTATAGTCATGAAATTCGGAGTATACATTCCTCAGACTGCGTAGACACGAAAAATAAAAGATTTTTTCCAAATTTTTACTTTAAAATTTTTTCTTCCTATTTTTACGGGGTTCTTCGAGCCTGCAAAAAAAAAATTTCGGAAAAAATAATTTGTTGCTCAATTCTTTGGAGACTGTTTCTAAACCAATTTGTAGTCATTATAAGAACCTTTAATTTTACATATAAGTGGGTGTTATCGGACTTATATTTCGAAAAATATACATAATTTTTTTTTTAATATCATTTTCGAGTTTATTAAGCCAAAATAGACCAGAATATGTTAGACATGGCTCTTCCCAAAAAAATTTTGGTTACATAGTGTAATTGGACTCCCATAATGTGCCACGTGTCCTAAATTATATTTTCAAAAATAAAATGACACTGTGGAATAGGGTGTATCGATTTTTTTAATCGCTTTGGAATAGCAAAAAAAAGAAAAAAATCTTAAAATTGTTCTTCACCGTATATACCAAAAGATAGGTAACATCAGCCGCTTTGTATAAGTGTAATGAGGGCTAAATATAATCTAGTTTTCTGATCTTTCATTGATGTTAAATTGAAAAGTTTAAAACAAATATTTTTATAAGTCACTTTTGCTAGTCATGTATGTATATAAACAATATTTAGGAATACGATTCGAAAGCAAAGAGTGAGACCTTTCATTTGATAATAATATTATGAAATATGATAATGCGTTAAAAAGTTATTTGGCTTTTAATAATAAATAAAGAAATGACTGAATTAAATGAAAATAATATATACGAGTGATATTATCACTCTGGAACACAAAATAAAAAAGAAGGATTTGACAACGGATTCTGATAGAGTGGATCAAAAAATATTATACGGACATTTTGCAAGTTTACGTCTAGAGGTTATTTTTGTGTGGGGTAAATATTTGCCCCTTTTGAACATTCTTATGATGAATCTGCTTAGGAAACCTTGTGATCCTTACATTTTAACTCCTCCACCTAGGGGACTTTTTGGTCCCTTTTGTGCAAAAGGGTATAATAAAACACCCCTAAGACGGTTGTTTAACGACTGCAATTGTTCTACAAAAATATTTGCCCGTATGAGGTGTATTCAGCAATATTACTGGGAACACTACGGGAAACATTTTTGTGGAACTTTTTAACCCTCTAGTTCTTCAAAATGGGGGTATTTTTGGTCCATTTTATAAAAAGGGTAAAAAATACCCTTAAAACAGGGGTTTAACGTTTGAAAATGGTCTACAATAATATTTGCCAGACAATTCTGCTATAATTCTCTGAATACACCAAAACTCAAAACTCAATTTGAATGCCAGAAATATGTGAAAACTTAAAATTCAACTTAGGGTTAATTTCACACTTTTTCAGAATAGATGCTAAACTCTACCAAAAACTGAATTTTAGGGGGGTGGTGTAAAAGGGAAAATATTCTACATCAAATTTCACTATAAGTCTCCGAACAAAAGAAAGATGTAGGTATAATACGTAAATAATATATCAGAGTAGCAATTTGGGTATTTCAAAAAGAAATTATTTATTAATTTTTTCTTTTAGCTCTAGGCAAATTGGTATAGAAAACCTTGTGATCCCTTCATTTTAAGTATATGATGTGTTCAGCAATATTACTTAAAACACTACGAAGAACATTTTTCTGAAGCATTTTAACCCTCTAACTCCTCATTATAAGAGTCTTCTCTGTCCCTTTTGTGAAAAAGGGTAAAAACACCACTAAAATACGGGTTTAACGGGTCAAAATGTTCCACAAAAATATTTACTTTTACCAGACAGTTCTGCCATAAGTCTCTGAACATACCAAAATTCAAAACTTAACATAAATGCCAGAAATATGTCAAAACTTAAATCTGGTTTTAGGGTTAATTTCGTACTTTTTCCGAATTGATGTTAAAATCGCCAACAAAACTGAATTTTAGGCGGGTGGAGTGAAAGGGAAAAATATTCTACGTTAAATTTCACTATAAGTCAACGAACAAAAGAAAGCTGTAGATATAATACGTAAATAATATATCAGAGTAGCAATTTGGGTATTTTAAGAAGAAATTATTTATTAAATTTTGGTGTGAATGGAAAAAATATTTTCAGAATTTTTTTTATTTTCGAAAAAGATTCATTTTGTTACCTTTCCAAAAGAGTTAATTTTCAGTTGGTCTAAACAACACTTCTTTGTGAAACCACTCCTCCTACACAATTTTCTGTCTCTTTCCTATATTATTTTCACATTTTCTTTAATATCACAATTATAAAGACCCCTCGTAACACTGTGCAACCATTCGACCACATAAGTACCAGTGCCAGTGCCACTGCCACAAACACATAAACAAACAAACAAACAAAAGCCATTCCTGTTTACAATGTTACTAGGGAGAGGGGGGGTATAAGGAGTATACCCCCACCCCACTCACCCTTACAATCTACGGAGTTTATTAAGACACTGGGGAGAGAGGGCTGACACACAAAGAGGCAGGAATAAGGCAACAGCAGGGGTTTATTATAAACAAAGTTAAAAAATTTTTCAGTTTACGAGTGTTCGGGCTGCAACTAAGAAAAACTTTACTTATTTTCCATTAACTTTCCACATAAGTTGTTCCAGCTCTCCACCTACATGCAACCACACACACACACACACACGTATTTGAATTCGTCCTCACACACATAAAGGCGCCCCATATCCACATAAAGTTGAAAAGGAATTTAATTATGGCATTAACCGAAAGAAACGAACGTACGTACCCACGACCATATGAAGAACCTACCTACCTACTCCACATGTTGTGGAAGCTGAAGAGAAAGAGGAAAAAGGCCTTACGGAATTTACTCGTTTTATTATTTTTTATTTAAACATGCCAACATGTTTTTAAGTCGCTTTGCAAAATACCCCCACGGCTGGCTGGCTGGTTGGTTGGCTGGCTGGCTGACTTGTATTGCGTTTGCGGATGAGTACTTAAGCCGGGGGCCTACAATTGAGGACCTCTGCCTCTGCATGTCACCTTTGTAGCGTGCCTGCATTCATTTGATTGTTGCGCTCATGGCTGCTCGTGGGAGTAAATTGAGATGAGCTGCTGCCCCAAGGATCTAACTGACATATGAACTAATATCTTTCAAGGCTAACGAACACAACGAAACAATAAGGCCATGTATGGAAATTTATATGGAATTGGTACCAAATATATCTAAAAAAGAATTTTGCACTTTATATTTTTTTTGCATAACTTTGTGGTAGAGATATGCACAAGATAGGCCATTGAAATTATTTCAATAATGAATTTGTGAACCGTCGATAGTCCATATGAAACTTAAACCGAATGATATACGTCTGAATTTATGGGCGAAATTTAGTTAATTGTTTTTTCCTCATCCTACTGCCTCCTCTTAAAAGGAATACAAAATTCGAAGGATGTATACAATTTTTCAATAATTATTTTAAATACTTATTCGCACCCTATGGCGCCGGCAGAAGTATCAAATTAAAGGGGAGAATATCTAATAAAAATACTTAAACTTGAACCTGATGATATACGTTTGAATCTATAGACAAAGTGGAGTTATTTGGCTTTTTTAATTTTTCATTTCTTCAAAGAAATACAAAATTCGAAGGATGGATACAATTTTTCAATAATTAATTTAAATACTTTTTCGCACCCTATGGCGCCGGTAGAAGTATCAAATTAAAGAGGAGAATGTCTGATAAAAATCCCTAAACTTGAACCTGAGGATATACGTCTGAATCTATAGACAAAATTGAGTTATTTGGCATTTTTAATTTTTCATTTCCTCGTCCTGCTGTCTCTTCAAAGGAATACAAATTTCCGATGGATAAAATTTTTCAATAATTATTTGAAATACTTATTCTTAACCTATGATGCCGGTAGAAGTATCAAATTAAAGAGGAGAATGTCTGATAAAAATACTTAAAGTTCTATAGACAAAATTGAGTTATTTGGCATTTTTAATTTTTCATGTCCTCATCCAGCTGCCTCTTAAAAGAAATACAAAATTCGAAGGATGGATACAATTTTTCAAAAATTATCTTAAATACTTTTTTGCACCCTATGGCGCCGGTAGAAGTATCAAATTAAAGAGGAGAATATCTGATAAAAATACTTAAACTTGAACCTGATGATATACGTCTGCATCTATAGGCAAAATGGAGTTTATTGGCATTTTTGATTTTTCATTTCTTCATCATTGTATTCAAAGGATACAATTTTTCAAAAATTATTTTAAATACTTATCCTCACCCTATGATACCACTAAAAGTATCAAATTAAAGAGAAGAATATCTGCTAAAAATACTTCAAATGTCATGCTTTTATCTGTATCAATTTAGTATTAACAACCATTTCAAAATTTCCCCCTCAAAAAAATAAAATATGAATAAACTAAATAAAATAAGAGGCATAATTTTAAATGGCTTTTAATGCTAAACTAACAAAGATAAAAGCATGCAATTTGAAGTATTTTTAGTATCGGAAAATTTAAAAAATCTATGGATACATGTAGATTTTATGATATTCTTTGTAGACAACAACAAAAGATTTCAATAGAAAATTGTATATAACCCTAAAAGTAGGCATTGAAAAAATACGCAAGCTTCAATCAGTTGATCATTTTATAGGAATGATTTGGCCATACATTTGGAAAGATTTACTAATTAACAGAAAACTATAAGTCATCGGTGGTTGATTTGTAGAAAATAGTTAAACTGATCTATTAAGCTTTAGCTATTTATTTAGTTATATTAGCTGGTTACCATAAAATTATGAAGAAAAAAATCAAAATTATAAAAAGTTCATTAAAAACTCTAATAATTTCCACTTTCGCTTAAATATGCTTAAATATGTTCCATATTTATTGACTGAGATTTTGAAAACGTTTGCACATAATAATAACATATATAATGTGTCTTAGTAAATATTGGATATATACAAAAAAAAAACAACTACATGGGTGTGACTTTCAATTTGAAAAAATATTGGGGTTTTACTTACTTTCTAGAATTCCAGAGTGTTCTTCTATGGCATGGCTTTGTTCACTTTTGCTAATCAACACTTTCATCTAATGTATAAGTATATTACGACATCACTTTTTTATTTAAATTGAATGGGCGTGTCATTTGAACGAAAATCCTCTTAAAACGCCGGACTATATCTGGAAAAGGAAATGATCAGACATCAATAGAACATTATTATTTTTAATGAAAAATTTATTTTTCAAGTAATACAAATATTTTTTAAATGAAATATTTACTTTCTAAGCATGAAATTTATTTTTTAAATGAAATTTTAAACGAAAAACGTATTCTTTAAATAAAAATATATTTTTTAAATGAAAATTTTGTTTCATAAATAATAAATAAATTTATCTTTCGATTTTTTTATTTTAGTTTTTTCTTTCGAATACATCTATTTTCTAATAAATAAAACTATTTTCTACGTATTTTTAAAATGAAAAAATATTTTTTTCATATATAATACCTACATACGTGTGTATGTCTGTCTACCTTGTAAACATTAAAGAATTTTAAAAAATCTGAGTTTTTCAATTTCTGATTAAATATCATTTTTTGCTGATGCAATATTAAGTAAACATTAAGAATAGAAAATAAAATATTTTGTTTTATTTGTATATATATTTATTTATATATTTTTTAATAAGCATTGCTTTCTATTTAGTGGTAGTAGTAATTAAACTAACACAAAATATTTTTAGATTTTTTTGTGCAAAAAAAGAATCTTAATCAAAATTTTCAAATTTTCCAAATTTTCAAACCAAACAAAACCAAATTTCCAGTTCTATTTCTCATAGGAACACTATGAGAAAATTGACCACTGTAAGGTCCATTTTTAAAACATTTTTTTGAAAAATCCTCCGAAACTTTGTAGTTCTTTTATGGGAAATGAAAAGCGGAAAACGCCATTTAAAATTTATTGTATTTTTCAATTACGTGTCTATGTAATAATAGCGATGTATTCACCGAATTTTCTAGCTGTTGTTGTATCATTGGTACCATTTTTATCCCTTTTTGCCCCATTTCACCTTCAATTTATTGTATTTTTCAATTAAAAAAACTTCGAAACGGTTTTCAGTTTAGAAATATCTTCATTGTTTTTTTTTTTAATTCAATATCCCTGAGGATGATCGAAATATTGGAAAGCATTTAAATAAAACAATTTAAGAAAACTACAATAACAGTATTTAGATTTGTTCATGACAGCGGGCCAGGCCATCCAGGAAAAAAAGAAAATAAAAGTTCAACTATACATAAAATCATGAAATTTATTTATTTTTATTTTTTCTGTGCATTGAGGCATAATTTTCCATAAAATCGACACCAAAATGCTAATGGATATTTTTTAATTTTAAATTAAAATTCCAATTTTGCGGGGTGATTTTAGTAATTGGACTATGATTTTAGGATGATAAGGCTGACCAGGCTCGGTTATATAATAGGTAATTATGACACGTGATCGAACTTAATCACCCATAAAAAAAATGCTAATATTATTTTAGAGTAAAATAAAATAAGCATCAGAAAAAATAGGTATAATAATAAGTTTTTTTTTTTAATTAATGCAAATTCAAATTTGAAAATATTATTATTGAAGTATTTATTATTAATTTTCCTTTGGACAATCGTTAAAAAAATCCTTCTCATATCTTTGAAAAGTTGACATAAATCCTATTAAAATTTCCCAGCAACTATGTTTCCTCCAAAAAAGTAAAAATCATCCATAATCTCCTTACGACGTGCCAAGGCTTTTCTTTGCCTTATCGCTCTCTCTATATATACAGAAGGCCTTGTGGAAATATACCGAATCACATTTTCTTAGATCTCCCTACATATATATACCCCAAGAAACATGGGAGTGTAGCTGCATGCATACATCCATGGAATACACATGAATATGTATGCAAATATATGTGCATAAATCTGCATTTGTGCAGTTGTGTTTGTATGTGCATACACACATACATTCATACATCCATCTGTATGCACATATTATGAAGAATAGATTATTGTTAAAAGCGTTCTGTTTATAGTTCCACGTTTCAGTTTTATCAGTTTCCATGTTCATTTCATGTCCTCACTTACTTAGCAGTTCATGTTTGATGCATACACATACATACATACATAACGTAGCTTAGGGTGTAGTGGAAAAAAGTTGTTGTCTAGATTTCAAGTCTCAAAACGAAAAATATAGAAATAAAATTAGTATTTACTATCTATATTAAAATAGCAATATATGTGTAATTGAATATATGATAGAATTTTTTATAGGATTTTCAAGTAAGCATATCTTTGAAGAAGATGCAAATAAGGAATTGTTATATAAATAATTTATAAAAAAGTATTTTTAATGAAAAATTTGTTTAAAACAATATTTTTTACATGATTTTTTTTAAATGAAATATTTATTTTTTTAAATAAAAAATATTTTTCAACTGCAAAAATTATTTTTTAAATTAAAAAATATTTTAAGTGCAAAATAGATTTTAAAGAAATTTCAAAAATTTTAATTTAATTTTAAAAAATTATATAATTATATTGCAGAATTTATAATGTCGTGTTTTTTAATGAAAGCTTAATTTTTTAAATGATAAAATTTATTTTTTAAACAATAAATTTATTTTTTAAATGAAAAAAGTATTTTAAGTGAAAAACAGATTTTTAAAAGAATTTTTATTATTTAATTTAGTTTTAAAAATTTATATTTTTTTATTTGCAGAATTTATAATTTTGTATTTTTGAATGAAAAATGTTTATTTTTAATGAAATTTTAAATTTATTTTTTAATGAAACTAATTTTTAAATAAACAATTTGTTTTGGATGAAAAATTTAATTTTAAATGAAAACTTAATTTTTTTAAATTTACTTTATTTTTAAACGGAAAAGTATATTTAAAATGCAATTTTATTTTTTTATATTTTAATGAAATAAAATTATTTTTTATAATAAAAAAGAATTATTTTTAAATGAATTTTTAATAAATAAATTATCTTTCAAATGAAAAATTTATTTTTTAAATGAAAAATGTATTTTCAAATTAAAAATTAAATTTTTAAATGAAAAAAAATATTCTTAAGTGAAAAATAGATTTTAAAATTAATTTTTAACTTTAATTTAATTTTAAAAATTTATATAATATAATTTTGTAATATTAAATGAAAAATGTTTTTTAAATGAAATTTTAAAATTATTTCTTAAACGAAAAATTTATTTTTTAATGATATTAAAAAATTCATTAAACGAAAAATTTATTTTTAAAATGCAATTTTTTTAAACATAAAATTTATTTTTTAAATTAAAATGTATTTTTTGAATTAAAAATAAATTTTTAAATGAATTTTAAATCTTAATATAATTTTAAACATTTATATTCCTTATATGCAAAATTTTTAATTTTGTATTTTTTAAATGAAAAAATAATTTTCTTACTGAAACATTTATTTTTTATAAAATAATTTTTAAGTGAAAAATTATTTTTTAATAAAATATTTATTTTTTTAAAACGGAAAATTTATATTTTATATGGAAAATTTATTTTTTAAATGAAAAACTTCTAAAAATTATTATACGCAGAATTTATAATTATGTATTTTTAAATGAAAAAATTATTTATTGAATAAATAATTTATGTTTCAATGAAAAATCTATTTTTTAAGTGAAAAATTTATTTTTTTTTAAATTAAATATTTATATTTTAAATGAAAAAATATATTTTAGATGAAAAAATTATTTCTACAATGAAAAATTAATTAGTTTTAGTTTTCATATGAAAAAAATATTTTTCAAATAAAAGAATTATATTTAAAACAATTTTAAATTCAATTTTAAAAGAATAACTAATATTAAAAATTTAAATTTTAAATGCATTTATAATTTTAAATGAAAATTTTATTTCTTAAAAGACAATTATTTTTAAATGAAGTTAATATTTTTTATATTTATATATTATTTTGTATTTTCAAATGAAAAAAGTAGAAATGAACATTTTTCAAATAAATTTTTTTTAATGAAAATTTTATTTTTTAATGAAGTATTTATTTATTAAATGAAAAATTTATTTGTTTAAATAAAAAAATTATTTCTATAAAGAAAAATTAATTTTTAAAATGACAACTTTAGTTTTCATATGAAAATAATATTTTTCAAATAAAGGAATTATATTTTAAAGGGATTTTAATTTTTAATTTTAATTTTTAAAAGAATAATTAATTTTTAATATTTATAATTTTGTATTTTTAAATGAAAAAAATATTTTTAAATAATAAATTTATTTTTCGAATGAAAAATTTATTTTTAAACGAAAAAAAGTATTTTTTTGAACGCTAAATTTATATTTTAAAGGGAAAATTTTATTTTAAAATAAGAAATTTATTTTTAAGGAATTTAATGAAAACTTTATTTTTTCAAATGAAAAAAATATTTTTTAATGAAAAACTTATTTTAATTAAATTTTTAATTTATGAAAAAAACTATTTTTTCCGAAAAATGTACTTTTGAAATGAAATGAAAAAATAAACAATATATTTTTTAATTAAAAATAATTTAAGAAATGAAAAATTCATTTTTAAATGAGTAATCTATTTTTAAATGAAAAATAGATTTTAAATGAATTTTTAATTTAAATTTAATTTATTTAGGTTTTTAAATTGAAATTTTTCTAAATGTCTTTATTTAAATATTATTTTAATTAAAACTATATTTTTAAATGAAAAACTTATTTTTTAAATTAAATTTTTAATTTATTTTTGAATTAAAAACAATTTTTTAATGAAAAATTTATTTTTTAAATGTTTTTTTTTAATAAAAAATATATTTTTTTAATTAAAAAATAATTTAACAAATGGAATTTTTTATTTTTTTAAATGAGAAATGTATTTTGAAATGAAAAAGTCTTTAAAGGAATTTTAAATTTAAATTTATTTAAAAAATATTTTGAAAATAAAAGAAATATTTTTCAAATGAAAAATTTAATTTTTTAATTGAAAACGTTTTTTTTTTTCGAAAAAAATATTTTTGAAATGAAATATTTAGTTTTTTAATTAAAAAAATGAATTAAATTAAAATAAATATTTTTCAAATGAAAAATTTAATTTTTTAATTGAAAAACTTTTTTTTTCGAAAAAAAAAAAATTTTTTAATGAAATATTTAGTTTTTTTAAATAAAAAAATAATTTAAAAAATATATAATGAAAAATTGTCATTTTTAAATGAAAATTTTATGTTTTAAATGAAAAATATTTTTAATGAAAAAATAATTTATAAAATTAATTAATTAAATGAAATATTTAGTTTTTTAAATTAAAAAATAATTTTAAAAATATATAATGAAAAATAGACATTTTTAAATGAAAATTTTATGTTTTAAATGAAAAATATTTTTAATGAAAAAATAATTTATAAAATGAAATATGTATTTATTAAATGAAAAATTTGTTTAAATAACAAAATTATTTCTATAAAGAAAAATTAATTTTTAAAATGACAACTTTAGTTTTCATATGAAAATAATATTTTTCAAATAAAGGAATTATATTTTAAAGGGATTTTAAATTAAAAGAAAAAGAATAATTAATTTTTAATATTTATAATTTTGTATTTTTAAATGAAAAAAATATTTTTAAATAATAAATTTATTTTTCGAATGAAAAATTTATTTTTAAACGAAAAAAAAGTATTTTTTTGAACGCTAAATTTATATTTTAAAGGGAAAATTTTATTTTAAAATAAGAAATTTATTTTTAAGGAATTTAATGAAAACTTTATTTTTTCAAATGAAAAAAATATTTTTTAATGAAAAACTTATTTTAATTAAATTTTTAATTTATGAAAAAAACTATTTTTTTCGAAAAATGTACTTTTGAAATGAAATGAAAAAATAAACAATATATTTTTTAATTAAAAATAATTTAAGAAATAAAAAATTCAATTTTAAATGAGTAATCTATTTTTAAATGAAAAATAGATTTTATTTAAATGAATTTTTAATTTAAATTTAATTTATTTAGGTTTTTAAATTGAAATTTTTCTAAATGTCTTTATTTAAATATTATTTTAATTAAAACTATATTTTTAAATGAAAAACTTATTTTTTAATTAAATTTTTAATTTATTTTTGAATTAAAAACAATTTTTAACGAAAAATTCATTTTTTAAATGCAATTTTTTTTAACAAAAAATATATTTTTTATTTAAAAATAATTTAACAAATGGAATTTATATTTTTTAAATGAGAAATGCATTTTGAAATGAAAAAATCTTTAAAGGAATTTTAAATTTAAATTTAATTAAAAAATATTTTGAAAAGAAAGTAAATATTTTTCAAATGAAAAATTTAATTTTTTAATTGAAAAAATTATTTTTCGAAAGAAATATTTTTTAAATGAAATATTTCTTTTTTAATTAAAAATGATTTAAGAAATGAAAAATTCATTTTTAAATGAAAAATAGATTTTAAAGGAATTTTTAATTTATATTATTTATTTATTTAGGTTTTTAAATTGAAATTTTTCTAAACGAAAAGTCTGTATTTAAATATTATTTTAAGGAAAACTATATTGTTGTTTGTATGTATAGTTGGTCTGTTATGTTGTATGTCTTGTCATTTATTTTGGTTCAAGACCATAGGTTGTGCCGAAGTCTTCAGCAGAACCCAAAAATTAGCAAAGAAGGCAAAGTGAGACCTTTATTGTTGCAGCTGAAAGTTGACTGCGCAGTTTCGATGGGCGCTACACCATCTCATCAGAACTTTCGCAACGAATGTATGTCTTTGACTTAAATCAGGGTTCATATTAGTACCAGCGGTCACATATTTCTAATGAGAAACGCTGATAAACAAAATATTCCACCGAACTAAGTCGACACACTAAAAATCTCACTTTGCCAATTCAATGTTGTGCATGTGCTCGCATCGCTCGCAACAATGCAAAGGTTGTTGTTGTACGGTATGTCCCCGTCTTCACTGTACCTCGTGTGTATTGTTGTTGTTTGTATGTATAGTTGGTCTGTTATGTTGTATGTCTTGTCATTTATTTTGGTTCAAGACCATAGGTTGTGCCGAAGTCTTCAGCAGAACCCAAAAATTAGCAAAGAAGGCAAAGTGAGACCTTTATTGTTGCAGCTGAAAGTTGACTGCGCAGTTTCGATGGGCGCAGTCAACTTTTAAGTGAAAAACTTATTTTTAACTAAATTTTTAATTTATTTTTGAATTAAAAACTATTTTTAATGAAAAATTAATTTTTTAAATGCAATTTTTTAATAAAAAATATATTTTTTATTTAAAAATAATTTAACAAATGGAACTTTTATTTTTTAAATGAGAAATGCATTTTGAAATGAAAAAGTCTTTAAAGGAATTTTAAATTTAAATTTAATTAAAATATATTTTGAAAATAAAATAAATATTTTTCAAATGAAAAAATTAATTTTTTAATTGAAAAACATTTTTTTGAAACAAATATTTTTTAAATGAAATATTTTGTTTTTTTAATTAAAAAATTAAAATAAATATTTTTCAAATGAAAAATTTAATTTTTTAATTGAAAAACTTTTTTTCGAAAAAAAAAAATTTTTAAATGAAATATTTAGTTTTTTATTTCAAAAATATATAATGAAAAATGTCATTTTTAAATGAAAAATTTATGTTTTCAATGAAACATATTTTTAATGAAAAAAATAATTTATAAAATTAAGAGTCGAAATTTAAGTTTTAAATGAAAAATACATTTTTCTAAATGAAAAATTTATATTTTTTAATGTAAAATTAGTATTTTTAAATGAAAAAATTTTTTTATATGAAAAATTAATTTATAAAATTAAGAATCGTAATATATATTTTAAATGTAAAATTAATATTTTTAAATGAAAATTATTTTTTATATGAAAAATTAATTTATAAAATTAGGAATCGTTTTGTTTATTTCATTTGATCAAACTTGCGGCAATTTTTCTACGTTTGACACCCACCCCTTTCCAAAATGACATTTTCCCGTACACCCTAATACACCTATAATACCTATAAACACACATACCTACTTTTGTAGGTTTTTGGTGAACGGAAACTGGGTCAAAATAATTCACGATAACCAAAACCCGCATGACTTGCACGTTGACACCGGTCACAACTCTGCACAACGTGCAGTGCACGCAACGCAACTTCCGTTTAGGACATCATCTTGACGCGAATTGCGATTGTGGGTCGGAGTGCGGAGGTCGAAATGCGGAGGTTTCAGTTGAAGTTCGCATGTTGTTGTGATCACCCGAGGGTTATCTGTACATTAGGATACAACTGGTTAAATAGGAAGGATATGGGTGGGTGGCTGTATGAAATTCCTTTGTATGTATGTGTATATGTATGTGTATGAGTTATGCTCATAGCTGGCTATGAAAGAAAATGTTGTTTGGAGAGTGTGGTGTGATGTGGCATGACACACATATGCCATCGCACACCTGAGTACACTCGCATTCATCGGCACCAGGCACTGTGTTTGAGCCGAACACATCGTCCACAGACAGACAGACGTTCGCATAAGGACACGGAACTTGTGTCATAATAATATTGCAATTGTTGTTGTCGCTGTCGCTGTTTTGTTTTTGTTTCTGGTTTTGTTTTTGTTTTGCAGGAAATATGCACAATTACTCCTGCACTTGTGCCAACATGTTTCTACGCGCCTCTATTTATGCGTCCCCACCCCCTCCTTCAGAGCATAATATCCGCCCACAGCACCTTCCCCCAGCACGAAACAAGTCTGAACTGTAATTGCAGCATCAAGCATCATTTCCATGCAGCTGAAGTGTTTGAGTGTTGAATTCAACTATTGTTGGCTGTTTTTTTCGCTTCGCCTCGTTTTTTTTGTTTCGCGGAAACAATGGCCGGATAAAGTGTTTGCCAAATTAATCAAAAGTGCTGCTGCACAACTCGTTTGAAACTGTAGCTACACCCTCCCCCACCACTACTCTACTCACTCTTCCCTGATATGATACCCACACACACACACACAAAATATCAATCACTTGCAATGTCATTATGCTTGCCACGGCAACGCCATGATACTCTGATTGTGAACATTTGCACGTGGTTGCATGGCTGGGATGATGATGCTGCTGCCGATGATGATGTTGATGATGGCGTGGAAATGATGTCGGTGGTTACACACGTACATATTTTAAATATTCGCATTACGAATAACGATGAAAAGTAACCTTTTTATGGTTTCGCTTGTTTTTCTTTTTTTTTCACGGTTTTGCTCCCCCTCTCGACATAATCAATGAATGAAATGGAGATGAAATGTGTTGAAACGTGATGAAAATGCATATCAAGTATTGTGGAAATTTCAAATACATTCGAGTACATATTGGATTTGTGCACAAAGCAAGTGTGGAAATTTTAATAAAGATCAGCATTAATTAGGAATATTGAATGGATATGTTTTTCATTTCATTTTAGTATACACGGAGAGGAAAGGTAAAAACTGTAAAATATTTATCATTCAATGGAAAAATATCCCATTCAATGTGTAAATTTAAGAAAAAACTTTAGCAAAGTATGTGTACATGTTAATAATTAAATTATTTCTATATTTTTTGCTTTTTATTTTGATTTATAATTTTTTATATTGATTTATAAATAATTATTATATATTGAATTATAAATAAAATAGAATAGTAATGATTAATTTTATCTATAAATAAAAAAATATTACTTGCCTAATTTTTTTAATAAAAATAGTCATTGATTAAAAATGAAAAAAATATGTAAAAAATATATTTTTTTATAAAATTACTTTCAAATTATATATTATTCAAAAAATATTATTTGATTCAAACAATATATTCATATAATATTTTTTTAATTTAATTTTTTTTTAAATTAATATTTGTATAAAAAAATTCAATGGAAACAACAGTAAAAAATATTTGTAAAAAATATTTTTTGTTTTTTTTTTTATTTTTTTAAGTATACTATTTAAAAAAAATAAAAAAAAAAACAAAAAATATTTTTTACAAATATTTTTTACTGTTGTTTCCATTGAATTTTTTTATACAAATATTAATTTAAAAAAAAATTAAATTAAAAAAATATTATATGAATATATTGTTTGAATCAAATAATATTTTTTGAATAATATATAATTTGAAAGTAATTTTATAAAAAAATATATTTTTTACATATTTTTTTCATTTTTAATCAATGACTATTTTTATTAAAAAAATTAGGCAAGTAATATTTTTTTATTTATAGATAAAATTAATCATTACTATTCTATTTTATTTATAATTCAATATATAATAATTATTTATAAATCAATATAAAAAATTATAAATCAAAATAAAAAGCAAAAAATATAGAAATAATTTAATTATTAACATGTACACATACTTTGCTAAAGTTTTTTCTTAAATTTACACATTGAATGGGATATTTTTCCATTGAATGATAAATATTTTACAGTTTTTACCTTTCCTCTCCGTGTATACTAAAATGAAATGAAAAACATATCCATTCAATATTCCTAATTAATGCTGATCTTTATTAAAATTTCCACACTTGCTTTGTGCACAAATCCAATATGTACTCGAATGTATTTGAAATTTCCACAATACTTGATATGCATTTTCATCACGTTTCAACACATTTCATCTCCATTTCATTCATTGATTATGTCGAGAGGGGGAGCAAAACCGTGAAAAAAAAAGAAAAACAAGCGAAACCATAAAAAGGTTACTTTTCATCGTTATTCGTAATGCGAATATTTAAAATATGTACGTGTGTAACCACCGACATCATTTCCACGCCATCATCAACATCATCATCGGCAGCAGCATCATCATCCCAGCCATGCAACCACGTGCAAATGTTCACAATCAGAGTATCATGGCGTTGCCGTGGCAAGCATAATGACATTGCAAGTGATTGATATTTTGTGTGTGTGTGTGTGGGTATCATATCAGGGAAGAGTGAGTAGAGTAGTGGTGGGGGAGGGTGTAGCTACAGTTTCAAACGAGTTGTGCAGCAGCACTTTTGATTAATTTGGCAAACACTTTATCCGGCCATTGTTTCCGCGAAACAAAAAAAACGAGGCGAAGCGAAAAAAACAGCCAACAATAGTTGAATTCAACACTCAAACACTTCAGCTGCATGGAAATGATGCTTGATGCTGCAATTACAGTTCAGACTTGTTTCGTGCTGGGGGAAGGTGCTGTGGGCGGATATTATGCTCTGAAGGAGGGGGTGGGGACGCATAAATAGAGGCGCGTAGAAACATGTTGGCACAAGTGCAGGAGTAATTGTGCATATTTCCTGCAAAACAAAAACAAAACCAGAAACAAAAACAAAACAGCGACAGCGACAACAACAATTGCAATATTATTATGACACAAGTTCCGTGTCCTTATGCGAACGTCTGTCTGTCTGTGGACGATGTGTTCGGCTCAAACACAGTGCCTGGTGCCGATGAATGCGAGTGTACTCAGGTGTGCGATGGCATATGTGTGTCATGCCACATCACACCACACTCTCCAAACAACATTTTCTTTCATAGCCAGCTATGAGCATAACTCATACACATACATATACACATACATACAAAGGAATTTCATACAGCCACCCACCCATATCCTTCCTATTTAACCAGTTGTATCCTAATGTACAGATAACCCTCGGGTGATCACAACAACATGCGAACTTCAACTGAAACCTCCGCATTTCGACCTCCGCACTCCGACCCACAATCGCAATTCGCGTCAAGATGATGTCCTAAACGGAAGTTGCGTTGCGTGCACTGCACGTTGTGCAGAGTTGTGACCGGTGTCAACGTGCAAGTCATGCGGGTTTTGGTTATCGTGAATTATTTTGACCCAGTTTCCGTTCACCAAAAACCTACAAAAGTAGGTATGTGTGTTTATAGGTATTATAGGTGTATTAGGGTGTACGGGAAAATGTCATTTTGGAAAGGGGTGGGTGTCAAACGTAGAAAAATTGCCGCAAGTTTGATCAAATGAAATAAACAAAACGATTCCTAATTTTATAAATTAATTTTTCATATAAAAAATAATTTTCATTTAAAAATATTAATTTTACATTTAAAATATATATTACGATTCTTAATTTTATAAATTAATTTTTCATATAAAAAAATTTTTTCATTTAAAAATACTAATTTTACATTAAAAAATATAAATTTTTCATTTAGAAAAATGTATTTTTCATTTAAAACTTAAATTTCGACTCTTAATTTTATAAATTATTTTTTTCATTAAAAATATGTTTCATTGAAAACATAAATTTTTCATTTAAAAATGACATTTTTCATTATATATTTTTGAAATAAAAAACTAAATATTTCATTTAAAAATTTTTTTTTTTCGAAAAAAAGTTTTTCAATTAAAAAATTAAATTTTTCATTTGAAAAATATTTATTTTAATTTTTTAATTAAAAAAACAAAATATTTCATTTAAAAAATATTTGTTTCAAAAAAATGTTTTTCAATTAAAAAATTAATTTTTTCATTTGAAAAATATTTATTTTATTTTCAAAATATATTTTAATTAAATTTAAATTTAAAATTCCTTTAAAGACTTTTTCATTTCAAAATGCATTTCTCATTTAAAAAATAAAAGTTCCATTTGTTAAATTATTTTTAAATAAAAAATATATTTTTTATTAAAAAATTGCATTTAAAAAATTAATTTTTCATTAAAAATAGTTTTTAATTCAAAAATAAATTAAAAATTTAGTTAAAAATAAGTTTTTCACTTAAAAGTTGACTGCGCCCATCGAAACTGCGCAGTCAACTTTCAGCTGCAACAATAAAGGTCTCACTTTGCCTTCTTTGCTAATTTTTGGGTTCTGCTGAAGACTTCGGCACAACCTATGGTCTTGAACCAAAATAAATGACAAGACATACAACATAACAGACCAACTATACATACAAACAACAACAATACACACGAGGTACAGTGAAGACGGGGACATACCGTACAACAACAACCTTTGCATTGTTGCGAGCGATGCGAGCACATGCACAACATTGAATTGGCAAAGTGAGATTTTTAGTGTGTCGACTTAGTTCGGTGGAATATTTTGTTTATCAGCGTTTCTCATTAGAAATATGTGACCGCTGGTACTAATATGAACCCTGATTTAAGTCAAAGACATACATTCGTTGCGAAAGTTCTGATGAGATGGTGTAGCGCCCATCGAAACTGCGCAGTCAACTTTCAGCTGCAACAATAAAGGTCTCACTTTGCCTTCTTTGCTAATTTTTGGGTTCTGCTGAAGACTTCGGCACAACCTATGGTCTTGAACCAAAATAAATGACAAGACATACAACATAACAGACCAACTATACATACAAACAACAATATAGTTTTCCTTAAAATAATATTTAAATACAGACTTTTCGTTTAGAAAAATTTCAATTTAAAAACCTAAATAAATAAATAATATAAATTAAAAATTCCTTTAAAATCTATTTTTCATTTAAAAATGAATTTTTCATTTCTTAAATCATTTTTAATTAAAAAAGAAATATTTCATTTAAAAAATATTTCTTTCGAAAAATAATTTTTTCAATTAAAAAATTAAATTTTTCATTTGAAAAATATTTACTTTCTTTTCAAAATATTTTTTAATTAAATTTAAATTTAAAATTCCTTTAAAGATTTTTTCATTTCAAAATGCATTTCTCATTTAAAAAATATAAATTCCATTTGTTAAATTATTTTTAAATAAAAAATATATTTTTTGTTAAAAAAAATTGCATTTAAAAAATGAATTTTTCGTTAAAAATTGTTTTTAATTCAAAAATAAATTAAAAATTTAATTAAAAAATAAGTTTTTCATTTAAAAATATAGTTTTAATTAAAATAATATTTAAATAAAGACATTTAGAAAAATTTCAATTTAAAAACCTAAATAAATTAAATTTAAATTAAAAATTCATTTAAATAAAATCTATTTTTCATTTAAAAATAGATTACTCATTTAAAATTGAATTTTTTATTTCTTAAATTATTTTTAATTAAAAAATATATTGTTTATTTTTTCATTTCATTTCAAAAGTACATTTTTCGAAAAAAATAGTTTTTTTCATAAATTAAAAATTTAATTAAAATAAGTTTTTCATTAAAAAATATTTTTTTCATTTGAAAAAATAAAGTTTTCATTAAATTCCTTAAAAATAAATTTCTTATTTTAAAATAAAATTTTCCCTTTAAAATATAAATTTAGCGTTCAAAAAAATACTTTTTTTTCGTTTAAAAATAAATTTTTCATTCGAAAAATAAATTTATTATTTAAAAATATTTTTTTCATTTAAAAATACAAAATTATAAATATTAAAAATTAATTATTCTTTTTCTTTTAATTTAAAATCCCTTTAAAATATAATTCCTTTATTTGAAAAATATTATTTTCATATGAAAACTAAAGTTGTCATTTTAAAAATTAATTTTTCTTTATAGAAATAATTTTGTTATTTAAACAAATTTTTCATTTAATAAATACATATTTCATTTTATAAATTATTTTTTCATTAAAAATATTTTTCATTTAAAACATAAAATTTTCATTTAAAAATGTCTATTTTTCATTATATATTTTTAAAATTATTTTTTAATTTAAAAAACTAAATATTTCATTTAATTAATTAATTTTATAAATTATTTTTTCATTAAAAATATTTTTCATTTAAAACATAAAATTTTCATTTAAAAATGACAATTTTTCATTATATATTTTTTAAATTATTTTTTTATTTAAAAAAACTAAATATTTCATTAAAAAATTTTTTTTTTTTCGAAAAAAAAAGTTTTTCAATTAAAAAATTAAATTTTTCATTTGAAAAATATTTATTTTAATTTAATTCATTTTTTTAATTAAAAAACTAAATATTTCATTTCAAAAATATTTTTTTCGAAAAAAAAAAACGTTTTCAATTAAAAAATTAAATTTTTCATTTGAAAAATATTTCTTTTATTTTCAAAATATTTTTTAAATAAATTTAAATTTAAAATTCCTTTAAAGACTTTTTCATTTCAAAATACATTTCTCATTTAAAAAAATAAAAAATTCCATTTGTTAAATTATTTTTTAATTAAAAAAATATATTTTTTATTAAAAAAAAACATTTAAAAAATAAATTTTTCATTAAAAAATTGTTTTTAATTCAAAAATAAATTAAAAATTTAATTTAAAAAATAAGTTTTTCATTTAAAAATATAGTTTTAATTAAAATAATATTTAAATAAAGACATTTAGAAAAATTTCAATTTAAAAACCTAAATAAATTAAATTTAAATTAAAAATTCATTTAAAATCTATTTTTCATTTAAAAATAGATTACTCATTTAAAAATGAATTTTTCATTTCTTAAATTATTTTTAATTAAAAAATATATTGTTTATTTTTTCATTTCATTTCAAAAGTACATTTTTCGGAAAAAATAGTTTTTTTCATAAATTAAAAATTTAATTAAAATAAGTTTTTCATTAAAAAATATTTTTTTCATTTGAAAAAATAAAGTTTTCATTAAATTCCTTAAAAATAAATTTCTTATTTTAAAATAAAATTTTCCCTTTAAAATATAAATTTAGCGTTCAAAAAAATACTTTTTTTCGTTTAAAAATAAATTTTTCATTCGAAAAATAAATTTATTATTTAAAAATATTTTTTTCATTTAAAAATACAAAATTATAAATATTAAAAATTAATTATTCTTTTAAAAATTAAAATTAAAAATTAAAATCCCTTTAAAATATAATTCCTTTATTTGAAAAATATTATTTTCATATGAAAACTAAAGTTGTCATTTTAAAAATTAATTTTTCTTTATAGAAATAATTTTTTTATTTAAACAAATAAATTTTTCATTTAATAAATAAATACTTCATTAAAAAATAAAATTTTCATTAAAAAAAATTTATTTGAAAAATGTTCATTTCTACTTTTTTCAGTATATACTATTTAAAAAAAATATTTAATTTAAAATATATTTTTTATTTTAATTTTTTATTAGATTTTTCATATAATTTTTCTAACATAAACAATTCGCACTTTGTAATTTAAAAATATATTTTATTTTTCTTCAAATGAAAAAATTATTTTTTAAATACAAAATTTAATTTTTTAAAATTAAAAAATTTTTAAATTAAATATTTACATTTTAAGTGAAAATTTACTTTTTAATTAAAAAAAATATATACATACTTTTTGAATGTAGAATATATTTTATAATGATTTTTTTATTTTTATTATTTTTTATACAAAAAATAGGTTTGTAATATATTTTAACTAATATAAACAAATAGAATTTTCATATAACTTTTCTAACATAAACAATTCGCATTTTGTAATTTAAAAATATTATTTTTTTCTTCAAATGAAAAATGTATTTTTTAAATTCAAAATTTAATTTTTTAAAATTAAAAAAAAAATAAATTAAATATTTTCTTTTTAAGTGAAAATTTACTTTAAAAAAAAAATACTTTTTGTATGAAGAATATATTTTTTAAATAAAAAACATTTTATTATTTTTTTATACAAAAAATAGATTTGTAATATATATTTAACTAATAGAAACAATTCGAATTTTGTAATAAAAAAAATTTTAATTTTTCCAAATGAAAATTATTCTTTGAATGAAAAATGTATTTTTTTAATTAAATATTTAAAATGTATTTTTTAAATTAAAAATTTAATTCTTTAAATTAAACATATATTTTTAAATAGAAATTTTATATTTTCTAAAATTAAATATTTATTTTTTAGATGAAAAATTAGTTTTTCAAATATAAAAATATTTTTTTAATGACAACTGATTTTTTAATGAACATTTTTTGACGAATTGATTAGGGTTGAGTCAAATATTAAATTTTAATATAAAAATATTATTTTTTGTGTTTTTGTTTAGTTTTTCTTATTTCAAATGAAAAATTTATTTTTTAATTGAAAAATCTATCTTTTAAATTTGCAAATTTAATGATTTAAAAATAAATATTTATTTTTTAAATGAAAATTTATTTTTTAGGTGAAAACAATATATTTTTGAATTAAAACTTATTTTGTAAATGAAAAATTTTTGACGAACTGATTAGGGTTGCATCAAATAATTACATTAATATTAAATACATTTTTAAATATTTGTTTATTACATAATATTTTTAAATAATGAAAAAAATATTTTTTTAAATTAAATAATTATTATTAGAAAAAATATTTTTTAAGTGAAAAAATATATTTGAAATAAACAATTTATTTTTTAATGAAAATTTATTATCAATTTGATTAGCGTTAGATCAAATAATCAAATTTAATATAAAAATTTTAAATTTTTATTTTCGTATTTTTGTTTTGTTTTCTTTTTATTCTTTCCAATACCAATTTTTTTACTTATTTTTTATTTTGAGTATATTACTTTTAAATATTTTACATTATTAAATTTTTAAATTGTAAAAGTAGGACAATATCCCAGTTCAAATCAAATACAGACCAAAAAAATGCAAACGAAAAAACTAAAACAAATGAGTGTTGGCACGGCAGAAGTATTGCTGGGTAACTATACCTGCATATACACATACTTACATATGCAACTCAATGAGATGCTTGTAAGATGGCATGTGTACTTTATTACTTGGTGCGATTTTTTAAACGCAAATTCGGCAAGTGAGTTGTGATTCTCGTTCGTTTGTGAAAATCATCTCCTTATAGAGGTTTGATGTTGAAAAGTCGCAGCGAAACCACTTGAAAAGACTTTTGACATGGTCGAAATCATGATCGTGGTAGTCTGCAGCCAAGTAATAAATGTCACCATGCCATTTGTAAATAAATTAAATATAGATGCAAAATGGTCTTGAGCCAGGACAATATCCCAGTTCAAATCAAATATTGATTACAGACCAAAAAAAAAATACAAACGAAAAAACTAAAAAAAATATATAAGTAAACGTAATCTTCTATACGAATACATTTTTATAATAAAGTTTTTCATAAGATAAAATGGTAGTTTTCATAAGAAGATTTGGACAAGTATAATTTTTTATAAGAATATAATTAATAATTAAAAGAAACAAAGAAATTATAACTTAAAAGAAAATTATAGGAAAAACTTATAATTTTTTGTAAATATATATATATATATATATATACTATATATATTACTAGCTGAACCCCGCCCGCTTCGCCAGGCAAAAAAAAAAACAAATGGTTAAATTACGTTCCAATTTTCAGCCTTCTAGCTCTCAATAACACTTTTGCCACGCCCACTCCACCCACAAAATGAAAATCCAAAATACGCCATCAAATTCATCTTTGTAATGATCAGTAATATATACGTTACAATTTTCAGCATTCTACCTAAAAAACACTATATTGGCATCAAATTGATGTTTCTCGTGGTCAGTAATATATGTACCAATATTCAGCCTTCTAGCTCCCAAAAACACTATTGCCACGCCCACTCCGCCCACAAAATGAAAATCCAAATTTCGGCATCATATTTATCATTCTCGTGTTCAGTAATATATACGTTCCAATTTTCAGTCTTCTAGCTCAAAAACACTATTGCCACGCACACTCCGCCCACAAAACGAAAATCCAAATTTCGGCATCATATTTATCATTCTCGTGTTCAGTAATATATACGTTCCAATTTTCAGTCTTCTAGCTCAAAAACACTATTGCCACGCCCACTCCGCCCACAAAATGAAAATCCAAATTTCGGCATCATATTTATCATTTTCGTGGTCAGTAGTATAAATGTACCAATTTTCAGCCTTCTAGCTCCCAAAAACACAATTGCCACGCTCACTCCGCCCACAAAATGAAAATCCAAATTTCGGCATCATATTTATCATTCTCGTGTTCAGTAATATATACGTTCCAATTTTCAGCCTTCTAGCTCTCAAAAACACTATTGCCACGCCCACTCCGCCCACAAAATGAAAATCCAAATTTCCATTTTTTTTAAAACCTGTGCTGAGAAAATACCTTTCCAACAAAGTACAAATCATCAAAATCGGTTTGGCCAATCTAGAGTTATGGGATTACATCGCTTCGGACACTTTCTTTTATATATATAGATAAGCTAAATTTATAATTTTTTATAAGAAAAGTTTATTTTATATAATTTTTATAATTTTGTTAAGAAATATTTATAGCTTTTATATAGTAAAATTTATAAAATTTTATACAAAAATATTCTTATAGGAAAAATTTATAAAACTTTAAAAAATATAATTATTTATAAAAAAATATAATTTTTAGAAGAAAAATTTATAATATTTAAAAAAATACATTTTTGTAAAGAAAAAAATTTTATAAGAAAACATTTTTTTTTATTTTTCATGAGAAAAATTTATAATATTTAAAAAATATACATTTTTGTAAAGAAAACATTTTTATAAGAAAACATTTTTTTAGTTTTTCATAAGAAAAAATTGTAGTATTTATAGGAAAGAAAGTATAATCTTTTATAAGAATATTACATTTTTATAAAAAAATATATGAATAATTTATAATTTTTATGTGAAAAAATTATAATTTAAAAGAAAATTATAGGAAAAATTTATAATTTTTTGTATGTATATTTTTTATGAGAAAATTTATATTTGTACCAACATTTCTTTATGTATTATTTTTGTTTATTTTTAATAAATTTTTTAAATTGTTTATATTACAAAATTTTTTCAATTATTAAAAGTATTTTAAAATATATAATTATTAAATTTTTATTTATGTTTTGTTTTTCGACGGTGACCAAATATTTAAATATTTTTTATTATATATTATTTTTAAACTATAAAAAATATAAATATAATTATTAAATGCTGTCTATTTTACACAAAAATATCTATAAATTTATAATTTTGCAAAGAAATTTTTAATTTTAAAAAATTATAACTTTTATATGAACAATTTATAATTTTTTAAATGAATCAGTTAGTTTTTCTTTTATACCCTGAAATATAATTAGTCATTATTAGCGTAAAATGTATTTATTTTTTTTGTCCAAAAGAGTTATAATTCTTAAATGAAAATTTATATGAAAAGTAAATATTTGTTAATTTGAAATATTTATAATTTTTTTTTAATATAAAAAAAAAATATAATTATTCGTATGACTTCTAGTATGAAAATTCTATGATTGAAAGAATTTTAAATAAAAAATTATAATTTAATTTTTATATGAATTTTTTTAAATATTGAAAATGTTTTCAGTGAAAAACTTATAATTTTCATGTGAAAGACTTAAAAATTGTTAAGTGATTTATTTTATTTATTATTATTATTTATTTATTTTTATTGGATTGTATGAAAAATGTATAATTTTGTATGTCTATCTATTTACTGATCTCATTTTTGTACAAAATTTTAAATGAAAAATTTTCCGAGAAACCTTTTACTTATTCCATTCTGTATTCTTTGGAAAGTTTTTCAATATTTTTCCTACTTTCTCACTTTTTTCCTTTTTATTTCTTCCATTGATTGTTTGAATAAATCCCAGCCATACCATGGGGAAAATATGTAAAAACTATCATCTATATCATCTCCTCTTGTCAGATCAATTTGTAGAGGGCACACCGCATAAAGCCATACCAGTCATAATAAAAACCTGGCATGTAAAGAGTGATTTTTTTGAGGTTAGGATTTTCATGCATTAGTATTTGACAGATCACGTGGGATTTCAGACATGGTGTCAAAGAGAAAGATGCTCAGTATGCTTTGACATTTCATCATGAATCGTCTTACAAACGAACAACGCTTGCAAATTATTGAATTTTATTATCAAAATGCGTGCTCTGTTAAGAAAGTTCATTGCGCGCTTCCATTTTATGGTCAGTTTAATCGACCCACTGAAGCGGCTATTCGGGCTATTGTGACTAAATTTCGCACCAAATTTACATTGTTGGACATTAAACCACCAACACGCTTACGTAGAGTGCGAACTGAAGAAAATATCGCAGCTGTATCGGCCAGTGTTAATGATGACCACCAATTTTCGATTCGTCGCCGTTCGCACCAATTGGGTCTCTGTTACTCAAAAACGTGGAAATGCCAAAATTGGACTAAGCGGATGGACCACCTAAGACGCAGCCGCGGTCAACATTTAAATGAAATTATCTTCAAAAAGTAAATGTCATGGACCAATCTAACGTTTCAAATAAAGAACCGATGAGATTTTGCAAATTTTATGCGTTTTTTTTTTTAAAAAAGTTATCAAGCTCTTAAAAAATCACCCTTTACTATAGCATATAGATGTTCATTAACATTATATCCCATTAAATCACCAAATAATGCTCGACTTCAATCAATCTTTGTCGATTACTTCGGTGGAATTTTAAACAAATTTCGTTATCTTTTGGGAATCGATTTCAAAGTGTAAATACGACGAGTAGAATTCCCCCTCCAACTCCCTCTTCCAACAATCATGTCGAGAGTATTTGCTATGTTTCAATTGAGGTTCGAATGCAGGCACACTCACACAGACACATACATACAGCAACTCATACACCACTCCAGCCAAAATCATCGTTTCCCATCCTTGATGCTTTTTGTTGTTCAACACTTACCAACCAACCCACCAACACAGCTGCAACTGTGCACACAACTCTACTCCATTGCATTTACACACACTCACCCAGCCACACACACACACACTTACACTACTTCATACTAGTTTAGTAAAACTGTTTGCCAGTTAAGTGTTTATACAAGTTTTTTTGGGGGTGGGGGTGGAGGAGACAAAAAAAATAGAAAAATTCAATGAATTTTCGATAACCCTAATTCGCAGCAACACAAACAACTGCAGCCAGAGGCAGACAGACAATTGCTTATGCTGCACTTTACACCATCCATTCCCTCATCCATTTTGCAAATGACGGATGAATGCCAGCGATGCGAGCGACACACATGCATAGATACCAGTCAATACGTGTGTTCGTGTGTGGATGTTTTGCTGCTTGTATTGCTGTTGCAGTGTTTGAAATGAAATATATGCATGGACATGCCATAAAATATTGAAAGTCGCACGGGTAATTCCCAATATTTTCTAAGGAATACCAGCCGTGGGTTTTGAAAATATTTCATAAAAGGAGCTTTATAAAATATGATATTGAAATTAAAATAAATATTTTAGGTGGATATGGCCATCTTAAATATAATAATATTTTGTTTTTAAGAAGAAGAAAAAACAAAAATCAATTTCAGAGAATCCCAAGTCCCAAGTCATAAAATATCTACACCCCAAAAATTATCATATTTAGTATTAGAAATTATAATTTTGTATATGTGTATAAAAATATAAAATTCTTTATATAAAATTAATACATAAAATAAAAAACATAATCATTATTAAATTTTGCTTATTTGATACAAAGACATAAAAATAGTTTAGTGGTTAATTAAAAATATTATAACTTTTTATACAAGAAGAGTTTTAATTTTTATAATAAAAATATATATTTTTTCATAAGAAAATATCGTGTTATTTTATAAGAAAATATGGTTACTCTTTATAAGATATTTTATACTTTTAAGACCAATTTATTATTTTTATAAGAAAAATTTATATTTTTTTTAGGAAAAGTTTATAATTTTTTATAAGAAATTTACATGAAAAAGTAATTAAAGAGGAATTTAGCTTTAAAATTTATAAATTTTTATAAAAAAATTATTTTTATAGTAAAAATTTAAAAATTTTTATAAAAAGATATAATTTTTTATATCATTTTATAAGAATTTATATTTACCAATTTATTATTTTTATAAAAGGTTATATTTTTATAACAAAAAAATATAATTAATGAAAAATTTAACTTTAAAATTTACAAAATTTTTATAAAAAATATTTTTTTATTGGAAAAGTTTATGAAACTTTTGAAACAAGTATAATTTTTATAGAAAATATAATTTTTATAATGAAAATTTTTTATAAGAAAAAATATAGTTTTTCAAAATTAGTTTTTTGATAAGAAAATATTTTTTATGATCGAATCAAAAGTTTTTATATGAACAATTTATTTATATTTATTTTAATTTTATAAGAAGTTTATAAGAAAAAATAATTAATGAAAAATTTAGCTTTAAAATTTATAAATTTGTATAAAAAAATATTTTTTTATAAGAAAAAGTTAAAAAAGTTAAACTTTATAATTTTTTATAAAAAAATATATTTTTCTAAAGGAAAATATTTTCTTAGGACCAATTCATCATTATACTTTTTATAAGAACAATTTATGATTTTTTATAAGAAAAAATAATTAATAAACTTTATAATTTTTTATATAAAAAATATATTTTTTCATAAGAAAAAGTTTTAGTTTTTTTTTAAAGGAAAATATTTTCTTAAGACCAATTCATAATTATACTTTTTATAAGAAAAACTTATGATTTTTTATACGAAAAAATAATTAATGAAAAATTTAGCTTTAAAATTTAAAAATTTTATAAAAGAATATTTTTTTATTTTTATAAAGCTTTATAAAAAGTATAATCTTTATAATTTTTAATAATTTTTCATAAGAAAAAGTTTTAGTTTTTTATAGGAAAATATTCTTTTAAGACCAATTCATAATTCTTTTATGAGAAAAATATTTTTTTATCACAACTATTTATAATTTTTATAAAAAAATAAATTTTATAATAAAAATTTGTAGTACTTTATATAATTTTTTATAAGAACAATTTATAATTTCTTATAAGAAAATTTATAACTATGCAAATATTTAATTTATATAATTAAATATTTGTTAAAAATATTTTTAATACATTTTTTAATTTAGTTTTTAAAAAAAATGTATTTTTATATTAGTATTTTGATTATTATTTTTTATACAAAAAATGATTTGTCATATAATTTATTTAATTTTTTAATAGAAAACATTTTTATTTTGTTTTGTTTTTTTTTTTTAATTGCTACATTTTTAAACATATACTTTTTATAATAATAATTTATAATTTCTTACAGGAAAAAATCATAATTTATTTTTTTATTTAATACATTTTTATAAGAAAAATATTTTTTAAAAGACACATTTATAAAACTTTAGAAAATATAATTTTTATTAGAAAAAAATTATAATTTTTTATAAAAAAATATTTTTCAAGAATTATTTATAATTTTCCTTAAGAAAAAAAATTAGTCTTTTATAAGAAAATTTGGTTATTGTTATAAGAAAAAATATATAATTTTGTACAAGAAAAATTTATATTTTTAAGATCAATTTATTATATTTTATAAGAAAAATTTATATTTTTATAAGAACACTTATAATTATTTATAAGTAAAATTTATAATCTTTTATAAGAATAGTTTTTCATTAGAAAATATTTTAGTTTTTTATAAGAAAAATTGGTTATTTTTATAAAAAAATTATATCTTTATTAAACCATTTATTATTTTTTATCAAAAAAAATATAAATATTAATTTTTTTAAAGAAATTTTTTGTACGAACAATTATAATGAATGAAATATATAAGCAAAATTTACAATTGTAGACAAATTTATATTTTTTCATAAGAAAAAAATTTAGTTTTTATAAGAAAATGTGGTTATTTTTATAAGAAAAAATATATTTTTATAAAAAACATATTTTTTATAAGAAAAAAATATTATTTATAAAAATAATTATAAGAATAATTTATAATTTTTACTAAGAAAAAAATATTTTTTTTCATAACTAAAAATTTTAGTTTTTAATAATAAAATTTGTTTATTTTTTTAAGAAAGATTCAATTATTTATAAGAAAAATTATATTTTTAAGACCAATTCATAATTTTTATAAAATTTATATTTTTTATACGAACAATTTTTAATTTTTATAAGAAAAAAAATATAATTAAAAATTATATATATATAAGAAAAATTTATAATTTTGTATAAGAAAAAATATAGTTTTTCCTAAAAAAATATTTTTTTATAAGAAAATTTGGTTAAATTTATAAGAAAAGAAAATATTTTTTTTCACGAAAATTTATAAAAAATATAATTTAAAAAATTTATAACTTTTTCAAAAAAAAATAGGGTTTTGTAAGAAAAATTCTAGTTTTTTTTAAGAAACTTTGTTTATTTTTATAAAAAATAAGAAAATTTTTATTTTAAGAAAAAATCATATTTTTTAATAAGAAAAGTTTATATTTTTTATAATTCTTTATAAGAAAAAAATTACAATTTATATAAAATATGTAAGTAAAATGTGTAATTTTTTACAAGAAAAAATATAGATTTTCATTAAAAAAATAGTAGTATAAAAAAATTTGGTTGTTTTTAAATAAAAAAATATAAATATAAGTAATAACTTTTTCTAAGAATAAATATAGGTTTTCGTAAGAAAAAATTCTAGTTTTTTATAAGAAACTTTGTTTATTTTTATAAAAATAAACCATAGCAAATCAAAATTTTTTAATTAGAAACATTTATATTTTTTTATAATTATTTATAAAAAAATTGTAATTAAAAATAATTAAAAATTAAATTAATAAATTAATTAAAAAAATATGTAAGAACAATTTTTATAAGAAATAATACAGATTTTCATAAAAAATAGTAGTATAAGAAAATTTGGTTGTTTTTTACAAGACAAAAATATCATTTTTTATAAGAAAATTTAAAATCTTTAAGAACAATTCGAAAATTTTTATAATAAAAATTTATGTTTTTTTATAAAAACAGCTTAAACTTTTATATTTAAAAAAATTTTATTGAAAAAAATATTTTTACATAATTTTTAAAATTTATAATCTTTAAGAACAATTTAAAAATTTTTATAATAAAAAATATAATTTTTGTGTGAAATAATTTCTAAATTTTTATGATTTTTGATTTAATTTTTGTAGATTTTCTTTAATTTTTTGTGTAAAGAAATTATGTTTTTATAAACAATTTTTAATTCTTGTATGAAATGAAATTATGTGAATATCTCAAGTAATTCCATACATATCAATGTATTTCATAGAACCACTTAAATCCAGAACAAATGCCTGAGTTACACAATTACATTCCATTCCAGTATGTGAATGTGTGTGTTTCTAACTTTGCCGAAAATGTTGGGAATGACCCGCATACACTTACATTTATTTTCGTTTATATGCATGAATTGCACACTACTAACGTCGTTATAAACTTAGAAAATTTAAATTTAATAATGCATTATAATGCAATCAAGTTTCCAAGCTAATAATATTTGCACGAGTATGTACCACCAAAAAAAATGCAAAAGAATGCGTATCACACACACATATCCATTCATAGATAATATGTATGTAAATAGACCCTCCGAGCTTAATATATTTATGCAATTTATAGCCACAACTACACATGCATGTGCCTGTGTCTGCGTCTGTGTATGGATGACAGCATAGAGACACAACCAACCCCTGCCACTTAGTGCCGTAAGGACATGCATATCATGTCTAACGCACACTCACACACACACAACTCCCCTCTCCTTCATTCTCCCTCTCTCTCCCTCTGCACCCAACCTATGACAGTCTGAACATCACAAATCGACGCAATCAACAACAAATCATCACACTGCTTTTGACACAACCTACGACACACATGCATGTGTGTCGTACTTGTGTGTGTATGTGTCCTCACTGCACTCATACATTTATGAATATACCCGTCATCGCTCGCTCGTTCGTTTGATGATCCAAGTATTGGCAAATTGAAATTTTTCAAATTTATGCAGGTGACAAGTGTCAAACTGTCTGTCGTCATCTGATGTTTAGTTGTGTCGTGTGACAGTTGGAACGTCGACATGTATCTCTTGTATACCTATTTTTTACCACACACACATACACACAGCACACGTACACGTACATACCCTTGGGTATATGGCAAAATATTTTGCATTTTCCGCTGTAGGCGGATTGCCTGAGGGCTACATTTCTAAACAAATGCGAAAAAAGAAAATTGTTTCAATTTGAATGGAAAATTTTAAGCACTCAGGGTATGCGAGCGATAAAAACGACTCTTCATACCTAATAATAATAATAACGATAATAATAATAAAATAATAAAAAGAAATAATTTAAATAACTTTGTGCGAAATGCGAATGAAAAAACTCGCAGATTCAGACTCCGATAAAGAGGCCAAGTGGAAGTGGAAGAAGATAGAATTTTTATGCTACAGGGCGAACTCGCACGCATGCATTTTCAAATATTCAAATACAAAACAATTATAAGTTTTAAAATTTATAATTTGTATATGAAAAAATTATAATTTTTATGTGAAAAAAATTATAATTTCTAAAATGAAAAATTTATATTTGCCATGGGAACAATTTATAATCCTTTAAAAAATATATAACTTTTATATGGAAAATATATAATATTTAAAAATATATATAATTTGTATAATGAAAAATATTTTAAATTTTTATATAAAAAATTCTAAATTAGTTTTTTTCGGATCAAGACCATTTTGCATCTATATTTAATTGAATGCAAATGTATTTACAAAAGGCATGGTGACATTTATTACTTGGCTGCAGACCATGTAAATAAATTTGCATTCTATTAAATATAGATGCAATATGGTCTTGAGCCAGGACAATATTCCAGTTCTAATCAAAATTCTAAATTTTTATATTAAAAATTCAATTTTTTTTATAAAAAATTCAAATTTTTTTATATAAAATCAAAATTTTTTATTTTTTAAATGAAAAATTCTAAATTTTTTTAAATTCTAATAGATTATGACACTCTTTCTTTTTTGGTGGTACATACCCGTGCAAATATTATTAAATTTAAATTTTCTATGTTTATAACGACGTTAGTGTACAATTCATGCATATAAACGAAAATTAAATAAATGTAAGTGTATGGGTGGGCCATTCCGAACATTTTCGGCAAAGTTATGAACACACACATTCACATACTACATGGAATGCAATTTTCTAACTCAGGCACTTGAACTCAGTCATAGAACTACATGAGGTATTCATATATTTCCATTTCATAACAGAATTATAAATTGTTTATAAAAAAATTATAATTTCATCACATACAAATTTAAATAAATTCTGCATATATTAAAAAAATTATACAAATTTAGAAATTACTTCATACAAAAATTATATATTTTTATATAATATTTTAAATACATTTTTTAATATAAAATTTCAAATAAAAATGATATACTAAAAAAATAAAATTTTTATAAAAAAAATTATGAATTGATCTTAAAAAATATATTTTTTTATAAAAAATCTTATTTTTTCCTATCAAAATAACCAAATTTTCTTATAGAGACAATACAATAAAAGAGTTATAAAATATTTATAAAAACATTATAATTTCATCCAATAAAAATTAAAAAAAAAGAAGAAAGAAAAAACCATTGACAGGGTGGAAATCGTGATATTGGTAGTCGGCAGCCAAGTAATAAATGTCACCATGCCATTTGTAAATAAATTTTCATTCTATTAAGTGTAGATAGATGCCAAATGGTCTTAAGCTATGACAATATCCCAGTTCAATACAAATATTGATTACAGACCAAAAAAAATACAAACGAAAAAACTGAAATAAATTAAAAATAAAACCATAAAAATTTAGAAATTATTTCATAGAAAAATTATAGGTTTTTCCTATAAAATTTATATTTTTTTATACACTTTTCTTATAAAAAATTTTCATATAAAAAATATACATTTATATTATCAAAAAATTGTTGTTATAAAAAATATAAATAAAAATATAAATTTTTCTTATAAAATTTACATTTTTTGCTTATAAAAATACCAAATTTCTTATAAAAAAACTACAATTTTTTCTTATACATAACTATATTTTTCTTATAATAATTACATATTTTTCTTAATTTTAATTTTTTCTAAAAAAAATTATAAATTGTTCTTATAAAAAATATAATTTTTTCTTATTAAAAATAATAAATTGCTCTTAAAAATATGTATATTTTATATGTATGCAAATACTTGAGGAATTTATATATATAGTTTTTATACAATAGTTATAAATTGTTTATAAAAAATTAAAATGAAAATAAATAATAATAATTTTTCATATAAAAATTTCAAAATGTTTTCTATACAAATTTAAAAAAATTTTCTGCAAATTTTTTTTTTATTTCATACAAAAATGTATATTTTTTCCTATAACAATTATAATTTTTTCATATAAAAATGTTTTTTCTTAAGAATATTATAAATTTTTCATATATATAATTTATTTTTCTTAAAAAATTTTTCTTCTAAAAATTTTTGAATAGATCTTAATGAGGATGAGTAAATGAAAAACTAAAAACGCAACTAATTTCCATTTTCCCTACTGTACCATCCAGTTCAAGTCAAACGACTAGAAATTGTCGTACGGTTTTATCAGAAAAAATCTAAATTTTTATATAAAAAATATTCAAAAAATTTTCTAAATTTGTATATGAAAAAATTTTTATATTTTTGTATGAAAAAAAATTGTTAAATTTTTATATGAAAAAAAATCTAAATTTTTTTATGAAAAAAGTGTTAGATTTTTACATCAAAAAATGTTAAATTTTTACATGAAAAAAAATTGTTAAATAAATAAAAAAATTGGCAAATTTTTCTATAAAAAAATTAAAGGATTTTTTTAAATTTTTATATAAAAATATTTGATTTTTAATGAAAAATTGTATTTTTTAAGAAAAAAATATATGTTTTATAAGAATCATTTAAAATGTATAATATTTATATCAAAAATAAATAATCTTTAAAAAATATTTTTTTATGTGAAAAAAAATCTAAATGCTTATATGAAAAAATTGTTAAATGATGTATGAAAAGATTTCAAAAATTTTTATGAGATTTTTAATGAAAAAATATTTCATTTTTATAAGGAAAAAATATAGTTTTTATTTTATATTTCATTTTTTGTTTTATTTATTTATTCTTATATTCAAATACAAAACAATTATATATTTTGTAAGAAAATTTATTAATTTAATATAAATGTATCGATTGTATAAGAAAAAACTATTTTTTATAAAAAATTATAACTTCTTGTATGAATAATTTATATTTTTTTATAACAAGAACTAATATTTTTACAAAATATATAATTTTCATATAAAAAAAATTAAATTTTTACATAAAACAATTTCTAAATTTTTACATATAAATCATTCTAATTTTATATAAAAAATGTAACATTTTTAGATGAAAATGATGTTAAATTTTTATACGAAAAAAATCTAAATTTTTATATGAAAATATTTCTACATTTTTACATTTCTAATTTTTTGACGAAAAAATTGTTATTTTTATATGAAAAAAATTCAATTTTTATATGAAAAAAACTCAATTTTTATATGAAAAAATTATATTTTATATTTTTCATTTCATTTTTTTATTCAAATATTCAAATGCTATACTATGGCCCTCCTATTGCCAACAATATCTCGGCTATATTAAAAATGCAAGTAGAAAAGTAAGACGTCAGAGCATCATACATAGTTGCCATGCACTTGCATTCATGCAACAAATTCCAAAGAGGATTACATGAATTCCAAATGATGTCTCTGACATATGCAACCAGTGATAGGCATACGAGGGGCATATGATGAGAAGGCGGCTTTAAATCTTCTTATATATCCTCCTTCGTGGAGGGTGATCCGCAAATTCAACGACAGCTGTTTATTTACGAGTTAAGAAAGCGTGACAATACTTATTGAGTAGAATTTCTTCTTTTTATTTAAATATCGGAAACTATAAGGATAGTGTTTTTAAGGGGCAAAAATATTATTAAAAAAAGAGAGAAAAAAGTTAAAAATTGTGAAGTCTTTATCAGTCCCTTTTTCTATAATTCTCTAGGTATAAATATGAGTTTGTTCCTGCCAATTAAATTTAATTGTTATTGTCTGAACTTGCATTATATTGCCTCCCTCGTATGTTAACTCAAACAAACAGTCCCACACTCACACCGTAGGATGATTCATCCTTCAAGTGCCTGGCGCTGAACTTTTAAGTTGCAACCTAGCCAAGCTCAAGTTGTATATTTTATTCCGTTTGCAAGACATCGCTCGGTATCGTGGCAAACTATCTTCAGGATCAGGTAAGAAAACCCAGTAAATATATAAATACACAAGTGCTGTGTGCTTGTGTGTTTGTTTGTTTGCTGGAGTATTTACATACCTGATTACATTATTTTTACCCTACCCTACACACGGGGCAAGGATGGAACAAAACAAAGTAAATGATTTTAAGAGAACTTCAAGAGAAACCCCCAAAAATGATGATAATCTTCGAAATCGCTTTAATCTTCTCTAGATTTCACGTACGTAGCTCAGCACATGTACCTATACAATTTGAAGTTGATTTCGAAGTGCACCTTCTCTTCCTATTTTGACCTGAATTTCTGAAGACAGTTGCAAATGTTGTGTCTACGATGAAATATTAAACGTTTCCTTTGCCATAGTGTAGTGTAGTGTAGTGTGGCCTTTGGTTCAGCCAGCGCCAACCGCAAATGCCTGCCTCCTCCATTATCGTGGTGGCATGCAACCAAAGAAATAAAGTCGTATTGTTTCAACTGCAAAATGCCGACAACCGTGTAAATGTTGACTTTTTCCATTTTGTTTTTCATATTATTTTCGGATTTTTCATTTTTCTCCTCTTTTGTTGTACTTTTCGTTCTGTCTGTGTGTATTGGGGTGTGATGAATACGTTTTTTTTCTGAAATTTTAATTCAATTATGGAATCTGGGTGATAGTATGTGGGAATTTCAATATATTTGCTGTCGCCAATCAATGGAATTTTGGGATCCTTCATGTTCATTCAATCTAAATGTTTTTTAGAAAATGTTTCAATTTGAACGGAAAATTTTAAAGACTGAGGGGAGCTTTAAAAACGATTCTTCGTGCCTAAAAATAATAATAATATAAATAACTCTGTGCGAAGTGCGAAAAAACTCGCGGATTCAGACTCCGATTAAGAGGCCTAGTAGAAGAAGAAATGTCTATGCTACAGGGTGAACTCGCAATATACAATTATAATTATAAGTTTTATAAAAAAATTATAATTTTTTTTATAAAAAAAATATATTTTTTAAGATAAATTTATAGTTTAAAAAGAATTATAATTTTTTATATGAAAAAAATATATGTATAATATCTTATATGAAAAATTTATATTTTTGTAATCTTTTAAAAAATATATAATTATTATGTGAAAAATATACAATCTTAAAACATTTCATATAATCAAAAATTTTTATAAGAAAAAATTTTAAGTTAAAGGAAAAATTTATAATTTTAATATAAAAAATATAATATCTTATATGAAAAATTTATATTTTAAAATTATTTTAAATCGATTTGAACTGGGATATTGTCCTGGCTCAAGACCATTTTGCTTCTACATTTAATAAAGGGTGATTTTTTAAGAGCTTGATAAATTAAAAAAAAACGCATAAAATTTGCAAAATCTCATCGGTTCTTTATTTGAAACGTTAGATTGGTCCATGACATTTACTTTTTGAAGATAATTTCATTTAAATGTTGACCGCGGCTGCGTCTTAGGTGGTCCATTCGGAAAGTCCAATTTTGGGCAACTTTTTCGAGCATTTCGGCCGGAATAGCCCGAATTTCTTCGGAAATGTTGTCTTCCAAAGCTGGAATAGTTGCTGGCTTATTTCTGTAGACTTTAGACTTGACGTAGCCCCACAAAAAATAGTCTAAAGGCGTCAAATCGCATGATCTTGGTGGCCAACTTACCGGTCCATTTCTTGAGATGAATTGTTCTCCGAAGTTTTCCCTCAAAATGGCCATAGAATCGCGAGCTGTGTGGCATGTAGCGCCATCTTGTTGAAACCACATGTCAACCAAGTTCAGTTCTTCCATTTTGGGCAAAAAAAAGTTGGATATCATCTCACGGTAGCGCTCACCATTCACAGTTACGTTACGATTCGCATCATCTTTGAAGAAGTACGGTCCAATGATGCCACCAGCCCATAAACCGCACCAAACTGTGACTTTTTCTGGATGCATTGGTAGCTCTTGCAATGCTTCTGGCTGATATTCACTCCAAAATCGACAATTCTGCCTATTTACGTACCCATTGAGCCAAAAATGAGCTTCGTCGCTGAACACAATTTCTTTCTTTCTGAACTTTCTTAACAGAGCACGCATTTTGATAATAAAATTCAATGATTTGCAAGCGTTGCTCGTTAGTAAGTCTATTCATGATGAAATGTCAAAGCATACTGAGCATCTTTCTCTTTGACACCATGTCTGAAATCCCACGTGATCTGTCAAATACTAATGCATGAAAATCCTAACCTCAAAAAAATCACTCTTTAGAATGCAAATTTATTTACAAATGGCATGGTGACATTTATTACTTGGCTGCAGACTACCACGATCATGATTTCGACCATGTCAAAATCTTTAAAAAATATATAATTTTTATATGAATAATATATATTCTTAAAAACTTTCAAATACAAAACAATTATAATTTTTATAAGAACATTTTATATTTTTTTTATAAGAATCTGTCAAATATTCAAATACAAAACAATTTTAATTTTTATAAGAAAAATTAAAATTTTCTATAAGAAAAATTTATAACTTTTATATAAAAAAAAATATATAATTTCTTGTAAGGAAAATTTTTTTTTATAATCTTTTAAAAATAATATAATTTTTATAAGATGAATATATAATCTTACAAATGTTTTTGATATTGTCCAGCTTGAGGCCATTAAATGATAAAACCTGGATTGTATTGCTTTTGTTGTTTTATTTTTATTTAAATTTCTACGCAACATTTCGATTCGACTTTGTCGATTATCTTCAGGGGTGTTACAATTTCAATAAAACAAACAACGAACTTTGTTCCTTCAAGTGTTGGTGGTAACTCAAGCTGAACAATATCCAAAACATAATTCAACAACAGGTCAAGAATACACACATACATAACCTTACAAACATTCAAATACAATTATAAGAACATTTTTGTATACGAAAACTTTATAATTTTAAAATGAAAAAATATAATTTCTTATATGAAAAAAATCATTTTTTATAATCTGTTCTTTTACATGAAAAATATATAATCTTAAAAATATTCAAATATAATTTTTATAAGAAAAATTTATATTTTTATAGGAAAAAATATAAATTTGTAATAAAAAAATTACAACTTTTATATAAAAAATATAATTTCTAATATAAAAAATTATATTTTTATAAACTATTAAAATATATGTAATTTTTATATGAGAAATATATAATCTTAAAAATTTACAAATACCAAACAATTATATTTTTAATAAGAAAAAATTATAATTTTTATATGAAAAATATAAAGGGTGATTTTTTAAGAGCTTGATAACTTTTTTAAAAAAAAAAACGCATAAAATTTGCAAAATCTCATCGGTTCTTTATTTGAAACGTTAGATTGGTCCATGACATTTACTTTTTGAAGATAATTTCATTTAAATGTTGACCGCGGCTGCGTCTTAGGTGGTCCATCCGCTTAGTCCAATTTTGGCATTTCCACGTTTTTGAGTAACAGAGACCCAATTGGTGCGAACGGCGACGAATCGAAAATTGGTGGTCATCATTAACAATGGCCGATACAGCTGCGATATTTTCTTCAGTTCGCACTCTACGTAAGCGTGTTGGTGGTTTAATGTCCAACAATGTAAATTTGGTGCGAAATTTAGTCACAATAGCCCGAATAGCCGCTTCAGTGGGTCGATTAAACTGACCATAAAATGGAAGCGCGCAATGAACTTTCTTAACAGAGCACGCATTTTGATAATAAAATTCAATAATTTGCAAGCGTTGTTCGTTTGTAAGACGATTCATGATGAAATGTCAAAGCATACTGAGCATCTTTCTCTTTGACACCATGTCTGAAATCCCACGTGATCTGTCAAATAGTAATGCATGAAAATCCTAACCTCAAAAAAATCACTCTTTATAATCTTAAAAAATTTCAAATATTAAAATAAAAAAAAAAAAACAATTATAATTTTTATAATAATATTTTATAATTTTTTATAAGAAAAATTTATAATTGTTATACGAAAAAAGTATATAACTTCTTAAAAGAAAAAAATACATTTTTATTCCTTTAAACAATATATAATCTTTATATGAATAATTTATTTTTATAATCTTTTAAAAAATATATAATTTTTATTTGAAAAATATATAATCATAAAAATGTTCAAATACAAAATAATTATATTTTTTTAAGAAAATTTTATAATTGTTTATAAGAAAATGTATAACTTTTATATGACAAAAGTTATAATTTCTTATATACTTATATACAATATATCAACAGTTATAATTTTAATAAGAACATTTTATAATTTTTATATGAAAAAATTCTAAATTCGACTGCGCAGTTTCGATGGGCGCTACACCATCTCATCAGAACTTTCGCAACGTATGTATGTCTTTGACTTGGCAAAGTGAGATTTTTAGTGTGTCGACTTAGTTCGGTGGAATATTTTGTTTATCAGCGTTTCTCATTAGAAATATGTGACCGCTGGTACTAATATGAACCCTGATTTAAGTCAAAGTCATACATACGTTGCGAAAGTTCTGATGAGATGGTGTAGCGCCCATCGAAACTGCGCAGTCAACTTTCAGCTGCAACAATAAAGGTCTCACTTTGCCTTCTTTGCTATTTTTGGGTTCTGCTGAAGACTTCGGCACAACCTATGGTCTTGAACCAAAATAAATGACAAGACATACAACATAACAGACCAACTATACATACAAACAACAAAATTCTAAATTTTTATATGAACAAATTTCTAAATATCTATATGAAATATTTATAAATTGTTAAATTTTTATATATATATTATATATAAATATATTTATATATATATTTTATATATAAATTACTAAATTTTATATGAAAAAAAAATTAAATTTTTTTATAAAAATTTTTCTTTTTGAATATGAAAAATGTATAATTTTTATTTTTCATTTCAAAATATATTTTATTTTTTTATTCAAATATTCACAAAAGTTTTTACATTTCAGCGGTCGTAAATTGATTCTGAACCACTGCGCGTCCCTCCGAATTCCAAATTTTTATATGAAAAAAATTTTAAATTTGTATATGAAATAATTTATAATTTTTATATGAAAAAAATTCTAAATTTGTATATGAAATAATTTCTAATTTTAATATGAAAAAATTTCTAAATTTGTATATAAAAAAAAAAATCTAAAAAAAAATAAATGAAAAAAATTTTATATGAAAAAGTTCTAAATTTTTATGTGAAAAATGTTTGATTTTGAATATGAAAAATTTATAATTTTAATTTTTCATTTATTTTTTATTCAAATATTTAAATACGTATTCAAAAATTCAGATTTTTGTATTTTGGCCGATGGAAATTGATTCTGTGCTGTACTTCATCCCTCCGAAAATTTTCTTATAATTTTTATAAGAAAATTTTATATATATATAAAATATTTTTTTTAAACTTGAAGTGATTCAGATAATTCGAACAATATATAAAATGATATTATTTTAAAAGTAATAATTAATAATTTCAATGTAAAGTTTCTAGATGAACAACCTAAATTATATTTATTTTTTATTTTGGGCTTGAAATGAGATATTTTCTTCTTTGTTTCATCGTTTGTAATAAAAATATTACTTTTTCGAAATTAAATAATATATATATAAATAAATAGTTTTCAATTGACTCAAACGCAAACCACTGCGTATCTCAAAACGGAGAAAGTGTGGCTTAGACCACAATCATACTAACTGGCAAATATATCCTTAAAAAAATATAATTTTTACATGAAAAAATTTCTAAATTTTTCCATAAAAAATGTCTAAATTTTTTTACATGAAAAAGTTCTAATTTTTATGTGAATTTTAATTTTAAATTTTTATGCGAAAAATATTTGATTTTGAATATGAAAAATTTTAAATATTCAATTATTTAAATATTCACAATATGAACCACTTGTCCCCCGAACTAAAAAAAATTTTCACTTCACCCTAATGTCTATAACTATGGTATGGTGAACCAATCTATATATATGTTTGTATTCGTATGTGCCTACCGTCGTTGTGAGTGTGTACGTGTCAGTGTCTTTCGATTTAAATTCAAATTGAAAAACTGCAACTACACACACACACACAGATGCCTATAGACGCCTTCATGCATATATACATACATATGCATGTACATATGTACGTGTGTGTGTGTAGTTATGCAAATAGATATTAGGAGTATGCTAGTGCCATTGGCCTCCAGCCTGACACCAAAAAACGTTCGCTTTAGATTAAGTTTTAAATTCAATGGAAACTTTTGTCGACGATGTGGTTGAAAAGTCAACTGGCAAAACTGTTGCTTGTGAAGAGGTTGGGGGGGAGGGGGTGCTAAACATGCTCACCTCTCCCTCCCCTTCTCGATCTATGTTTCTAGTTTGTTTTTTGAGGTCATCGTTCGTTGGGTCATTATTAGTTTACACAGGCCTGCGGAATTCAACTACAACTTGGAAATTGTTTTAATTTGTAGACCGCCTGCAACCTTTGGGCGGGTAAATAAAAAACAAAATATTGAAAAAGTGCAGGAGAAAAAACGAAAATGACAGAGAAGCGGTTAAGAAATTTCAGCCATCAGAAGGATGGCCTCAAGTGAGTTAAACGTTTTGAAAACATTAGCTTTGGCAGGTTGATTTGCCCCCTCAAAAAATTGAAGAAGGATAATTTGTGACCATACAAAATCTGCCATAACTTCTTAAATAGAGCTTCTGGAGGTAAAAGAAGGATAATTTGTGAACACACAATAATTACAAAAATTGTCTAAATGTTAAATCGGTTATAACTTATTTTTCCATTTGTCATTCTTTTCTCCTTTTTACAGGACTTTTAATATCCAAAAGATATAGATGTTTAAATAATTCACTTTCGCACTTCTGCGTCATACAAAGCCGATATGGGTATCGAATGAAAGAGAAGAATATCTAATAAAAATACTTCAAATTTATTGATTCTATATGTATTAGTTTAGCATAAACAAACATTTCAATGTTCCCCTCTTATTTGCTGAGATTATTCATGTTTTTATGGGGGGAATTTTGAAATGGTTGGTATTGCTAAACTAATATAGATAAAAGAATGACATTTGAAGTATTTTTAGCAGATATTCTTAACTTTCATTTGATATCCATACCACTTTTATTTAACTCGTAGAAGTACGAAAATAAATTAATAAATCTTTAAGTAAAATTAAAAAAATATCAAATAAAAAAAAATCAATTAAAAAAAGTAAAATTAAATCACGATGATATAGTAAAAATATATAATTTTTAAAAATATAGAATGAAAAAGAAGTATATCTATTTAAAATATTTCAATTTCCATGCTTCTATCTGTATTAGTTCAGCATTAACAACCATTTCAATGTTCCCCCTTTATTTATTGAGATTTTTCATGTGTTTAAGGGGGACAAATTGGAATAATTGTTAATGCTAAACTAATAAAGTTATAAGACTGACATTTAAAGTATTTTTAACAGATATTTTTATCTTTCATTTCATACCCATATCGATTTTGTGTGACTGGCAAAAGTACGAAAATAAATAAAGAAGTTAAGTTAAATAAAAAATATTAAATAAAAAAATGTCAAATAAAATATTTTAAAATTTAATCACGTTGATATAGTAAAAAAAATATATTTTTAAAAATATCGAATGAAAGAGACGAACATCTATCAAAAATACCTCAAATGTCCTGCTTCTATCTGTATCAGTTTAGCATTAAAAATCATTTCAAGGTCCCCCCTTATTTACTGAGATTATTCATGTTTTTAAGGGAAAAATTTAAATGGTTGTTAATGCTAAACTAATACAGATATAAGAATGTCGTTAAAAGTATTTTTAGCTGCTACTCTTAGCTTTCATTTAATACCCATATCGCCAATGTAGAGCTCGCAAAAATACGAAAATAAATTATTAAATCTTAAACTCAAATAAAAAATATGAAAAAAAAATGTAAAATTAAATAATTTTAAATTTACCACCGTGATACTTTTACTATGTTCCATATTTTTAAAACATCGAATGAAAGAGGAGAATCTGTGTTAAAAATACTTCAAATTGTATTCTTCTATCTCTATCGGTTTAGCATTAAAAATCATTTCAAGGTTCCCCCTTTATTTACTGAGATTATTCATGTTTTTAAAGGGGAACATTTGAAATGGTTGTTATTGCGAAACTAATAGAGATATAGGAATGGAATTTAGGGTATTTATAGCAGCAACTCTTATCTTTCATTTGATACCCATACCACCTTTGTAGATCTAGCAATAGTAGGAAAATAAATTATTAAATTTTCAAGTCAACTAAAAAATATTAAAAAAAAATAATAAAAAATGTAAAATTGTATCACGTTGATATAGTAAAAAATATATATTTTTAAAAATATCGAATGAAAGACTAGAATATCTATTAAAAATACATCAATTTCCAAGCTTCTATCTGTATTAGTTTTGTATTAACAATCATTTCTATGTTTCCCCCTCACTTATTGAGATTATTCATGTTTTTTAAGGGGGAAAATTTAAATAATTGTTAATGTTAAACTAATACAGTTATAAGAATGTCATTTAAAGTATTTTTAGCAGCTACTCTTAGCTTTCATTTGATACCCATATCGCCTATATAGAGCTGGCAAAAATACTAAAATAAATTATAAAATCTTCAAGTCAAATGAAACAAAAATATTAAATAAAAATTTTTCAAATTAAATAATTTTAAATTTTATCACGGTGATATAGTAAAAACATATATTTTTTATAAATATCGAATGAAAGAGAAGAATATATATTAAAAATATTTCAAATTTCATGCATCTATCTGTATTAGTTTGGCATTAAAAATCATTTCAAGGTTCCTCCCTTATTTACTGAGATTATTCATGTTTTTAAAGGGGAACATTTGAAATGGTTGTTAATGCTAAACTAATAGAGATATAGGAATGACATTTAAAGTATTTTTAGCAGCTATTCTTATCTTTCATTTGCTACCCATATCGATTTAGTAGATCTCGCAAAAGTATGAAAATAAATTATTAAATCTTCAAGTCAAATAAAAAAATATTAAATAAAAAAATGTCATATAAAAAAAAAACAAAATTTTATTACGGTTATATAGTGAAAATTATATATTTTTTAAATATTGAATGAAAGAGGAGTATCTCTATGAAAAATACTACAAATTGCATTCTTCTATCTATATTAGTTCGACATTAACAATCATTTCTATGTTTCCCCCTCACTTATTGAGATTATTCATGTTTTTTAAGGGGGAAAATTTAAATAATTGTTAATGTTAAACTAATACAGTTATAAGAATGTCATTTAAAGTATTTTTAGCAGCTACTCTTAGCTTTCATTTGATACCCATATCGCCTATATAGAGCTCGCAAAAATACTAAAATAAATTATTAAATCTTCATGTCAAATAAAACAAAAATATTAAATAAAAATTTTTCAAATTAGATAATTTAAATTTTATCACGGTGATATAGTAAAAACATATATTTTTTATAAATATCGAATGAAAGAGAAGAATATCTATTAAAAATATTTCAAATTTCATGCTTCTATCTGTATTAGTTTAGCATTAAAAATCATTTCAAGGTTCCCCCTTATTTACTGAGATTATTCATGTTTTTAAAGGGGAACATTTGAAATGGTTGTTATTGCTAAACTAATAGAGATATAGGAATGACATTTAAAGTACTTTTAGCAGCTATTGTTATCTTTCATTTGCTACCCATATCGCTTTAGTAGATCTCTCAAAAGTATGAAAATAAATTATTAAATCTTCAAGTCAAATAAAAAATATTAAATAAAAAAATATCATATAAAAAAAAAACAAAATTTTATTACGGTTATATATTGAAAATTATATATTTTTTAAATATTGAATGAAAGAGGAGTATCTCTATGAAAAATACTACAAATTGCATTCTTCTATCTATATTAGTTCGACATTAACAATCATTTCTATGTTTCCCCATACTTATTGAGATTATTCATGTTTTTAAGGGGGAAATTTGAAATAGTTGTTAATGCTAAACTAATAGAGATATAGGAATGACATTTAAAGTATTTTTAGCAGCAACTCTTATCTTTCATTTGATACCCATATCGCCTTTGTAGAGCTAGTATGAAAATAAATTATTAAATCTTCAAGACAAATAAAAAACATCAAATAAAAAAATGTAAAATTTTATCACATCGTGATACAGTAAAAATTATATATATTTTTAATATCGAATGATAGAGAAAATTATCTATTAAAAATATATCAATTTGCATGCTTCTAGCTGTATTAGTTTAGCATTAACAATTATTTTAAATTTCCCCTAAAAACATGAATAATCTCAATAAATAATATTTAATAATTTATTTTTGTACTTTTTCTAGCTCTACAAAGGTAATATGGCTATCAAATGAAATATAGGTGTTTCTGCTAAAAATACTTTAAATATAATACTTATATCTGTATAAGTTTAGCATTGACAATCATTTAAATGCCCCCCCCCCTTATTTAACGAGATAATTCGTGTTTTTAAGGGAGAACATTTGAAATGGTTGTAAATGCTAAACTAATACCGATAAAATAATGACGTTTAAAGTATTTTTAGCAGCTACTTTTATCTTTCATTTGATACCCATATCGCCTTTGTAGAGCTCGGAAAAGAACGAAAATAAATTATTAAATCAAAGAAGATCTAGTCAAATGAAAAATGTTGTAAAATTGTGATATAGTAAAAATATTTATATTTATTAATTTTAGATTTTTTGAAGAATTTTTAGGGAATCATGGGGTAAATCTAAACATTTTCTCTTCTAAAAGTATTGAGAATTTGACCAAAATATATCCCCTTTTCGCTGAGTTCTTGTGTGAAAATCATATACAGCCCAAAAGTATGCTTTATTTTTCGAACACTCAAATGTCATTAAAAATTTAAATTCAATTAAAGATTTAATGGTACCCTTTGGATGACGAAACCTTCTTCACCTTTTAAGTTTCTTATTTTATGTTTTCTTTTGTTTTTATCGGCCACTATGGGAATTGCTGACGCAGCGCTTATTCCCTTTGCCTTACATACATTAGTGTTGCTTCATGTCTAAGCTAGCCTAAATTTATGACGACCTCATTTATTTGATTACAACACTTTTTATGGCGGTGTCTAGACAGTGTCCGCTCCTGCATCATCACTTTTATTTTCGGTTGGTTGGCTATTATCAGCCTTAAACGGAACACATGGATACGTTCTATTATGTACACAAGTACCAGTATTGGAAAAATGTCCTCAACCACAAACCAACGTGAGATGTCCATCACATACACATACATAAAGCCAAAAACCACCCCCTCGCCCTCTTCTAAACAAATTGTTATCAGGCCAAGCAATCTGATTGTGATTGTGTCCCCTTGTTTTGTGATGTGTGATTTTGATGTGGGGGGCAGCCAAACCCAATAGGATATTAACACAGCCTTCTTTCTACCTAATTTGTAGTGCCTAAAGTTGTGCTCCTTTGACAATAGCAACAACAATAGCCAAAATCCAAAAAAAAGAAATTAGGGTAACACATTGCCTTGTATTGACTTCACTTTTGTTTCGGCCGCTCCACAACCAAGGTCACTTAAACATTGCCGCTTGGCCAACAAAAGATATTGAACAAAGACCTACTTTGGTTAACTTGGCTTTTGTTTAAATGCCACAGAATCCTTAAATGCTAGAGAAAAACAAATAACAATAACAACAACAGCAACAGCAACAAACCCCTAGAGTAACAAGTTGAAAGGATGTTGAGTTCGACTGGAGTAGAACATTAAATAGCCACTGCCGGGAAGTGCCTTGCACAAAAGAATACCAAAAATAATCCCACAAAGATTCCAGATGAAACAAAGGGAAAGCTTCGATCAAACGATAAGCTGTCTCAAAAAAATTGGAATTATTTCCTTAGGAAGTACATTTGAATTGAATCCCAACATTCCAATGTGTAAATACCCCGATTTACAGTAACATATTTTGAAGAACTTCTATTTATTAATTTATAAATTAAAAAAAAAATATAAATATTTCTAATTTTTAATTTTTATATGAAAAAAATTCTAATTTTTTACATGAAAAAAATTTGTTTATTATTTAATAAATAAATTTATTAATAATTATTTATATTTTTTAATAATTTTTCTGAAAAAAATTGTAAATTTGTATAGGAAAAAATTTTATAAATTTGTATATGAAAAAAATTCTAAAGTTTTATATGAAATAAAATTCTAAATTTGTATATGAATAAAATTTCTAAATTTTAATTTGAAAAGATTTTCTAAAGTTTTATATGAAAAAAATTCTAAAGTTTTATATGAAAAAAATTCTAAAGTTTTATATGAAATAAAATTCTAAATTTTTATTTGAAAAAATTTTCTAAATTTTTATATAAAAAATTCTAAATTTTTATATGAAATAAAATTCTAAATTTGTATATGAAAAAAATTTCTAAATTTTTATAAAAAAAATTTATAACTTTTCTATAAAAAATTCAAAAATTTTATATAAAAAATTCAAAAATTTTATATAAAAAATTCAAAAATTTTATATAAAAAAATTAAAAATTTTATATAAAAAATTCAAAATTTTTATATAAAAAAATTCTAAATTTTTATATACAAAAATTCTAAATTTTTATATAAAACATTCAAAATTTTTATATGAAAATTCAAACATTTTATATACAAAATTCAAAATTTTTATATACAAATTCAAAATTTTTATATACAAAATTCAAAATTTTTATATAAAAAATTTAAAACTTTTATATAAAAAAATACTAAATTTTTATATAAAAAAATTCTAAATTTTTATAGACAAAATTTCTAAATTTGTATATGAACAAATTTCTAAATTATTATATGAAAAAAATTCTAAATTTGTATATGAACAAATTTCTAAATAATTATATGAAAAAAATTTCTAAATTTGTATATCTTATATTTTTTAAATCTTTTTTCTAAATGAACAAATTTCTAAATTTTACATGAAATTTGTATTTAAATGAAAAACTTCTAAATTTTTATTTAAAAAAATCTAAATTTGTATATATAATTTATTATAATTTATTTATATAAAAACAATTCTAAACTTATATGTAAAACAATTCTAAATTTTTATATAAAAAATTTCTAGTTTTATATGAAAAAAATTATAAATTTTTATATAAAAAATATAAAATATATAAAAATATAATATAAAATCTAAATTTTTAAATAAAAAAATTTCTATATATTTATAAAAAATTTCCACATTTGTATATGAAAAAAATCTAAGTTTTTATATATAAATTATTTATATAAAAACAATTCTAAATTTTTATATGAAAAAAATTCTAAATTTTTATATAAAAAATTTCTAAATATTTATATAAAAAATCTAAATAAAAAATATGTAAATATTTATAAAAAATTATACATTTGTATATAAAAAAATCTATTTATTTTTATATGAAAAAATTTCTAAATTTTTATATGAAAAAAATTCTAAATAAACTTAAATTCTAAAATTAAAGAAAAAATTTCTAAATTTTTATAAGAAAAAATCGATTTTTTTACATAAAAAAATCTTTCTTTAAATAAAAAAAATTCTAAGTTTTCATATAAAAATTTCTAAACTTGTATATAAAAAATCTAAATTTTTATATAAAAAATTTTAATTTTTACATGAAAAAAAATCTATTTAATTAAATGAAAAAAATCAAATTTTTATATGAATAAAATCTATTTATTTAAATGAAAAAATTTCTAAACTTTTATATTTTTTCTAAAAAAATTTTAATTTCTAAATTAAAAAAAAAATCAAAATTTTATTATAAAAAATTCTAAATTTTTGTATAAAAAATCTAAATTTTTGTATAAAAAATTCTAAATTTTTGTAAAAAAATCTAAATTTAAATTAAAAATTTTTTTATGAAAAAAAATCTCTTTATTTAAATAAAAAAATCTAAATTTATATGTAAAAAAATCAAAATTTTTGTATAAAAAATTCGAAAGTTTTGTATAAAAAATTCTAATTTTTTGTAAAAAAATCTAAATTTTTGTATAAAAAATTCTAAATTTTTATAACAATATTTTAATTTCTGTAAAAAAAATTCTAAATTTTTGTAAAGAAATTCTATTTTTTTTGTAAAATTCTAAATTTTTATGTAAAAAAATCTAAATTTTTGAATGGAAAAAAATCAAATAATTTTATAGTCAGTAAGGCGTCCGATTTTTAATAAATAATCTTTTATTGATTTATATAATTTATTATATTTTTAAATTATTTAAATTTGTACAGATCACATGTATACAACTGGAATAATAAAATTCGGTGTATATTTCGTAAATTAAAGTGATCTTTCGATATTCATACTTTTTGTAACAATATGGGGAAAAAGGGATAAAATTAGTACCGAACAAATGGCTGCAGGTAGAATCATAAAATTCGATGCGTACATTCTTCTGACTGTATAGACGTGCAAAATATAGGAATTTTCTAAATTTTTACTTTTAGGGAGAAAAAAGGCAGAAAGGGAAAAAATGGTACTAATCTAACCACTGTAGCTGGAATAATAAAAATCGCAGTATACTTCGCTCTGGCTGCCTGGACTCGAAACATAAAGTGAACTTTCGATATTCATACTTTTAGGGTCAAAATGGGCAAAAGGGATAAAATTAGTATCGACCAAATGACTGTAGGTACAATTATTAAATTCGGTGTCTTCTTCGCTATGACTGTCTAAACTCGAAAAAAAAAAATAAAATTTGCATATAATCTAATACTGCATTCAGATATACACCCAAAATCCACTATCTCCAGATTTTGGAATTTTTTTATTTCGAAAAAGTTGATTTTGGTTTTATATCTGAATGCATTATTAGACTTCAGATATTTTTCAAATTTTTACAAAGGCCATGCCAATCGTAAAGCAAACCCTTCTTGCTCGAATGTAGGGTATAAAAAAACAACATCAACACAAAAACCAGAAGAACCTGAACTTGAATCAACATCAACAACAAAGCGAATTCTTCGACAGAAAGAAAACAAAGCTGGAAATGTGATGTGTGTATTGGCTGTAAAGAACACAATTTCAACAAATGCTTTGTTTTGTTTTGGGGGGCAATGCAAGCCAGCAAGGATGTGCCTGTGTGTGTGTGTGGATCTCAAAGGAATCAACGGAACGGGAAGTACAAGAGAACGAATATGCAACGAGTATGTCTCTCTGTGTGTATGTGCGAGTAGTTGGAATAGTTTCAGGTACTTGTGTTGGTACTTGCCGGCCATGGTATTCCATGGGAGCACAGCGAGCTGGTTGGTATTTTCGTAGTGCAACAGCAACAGGGTGTGGAAGTGTGTGCAAGTAGTAGTGGCAGTTGTAGAAAAAAACAGTGGCAGTGGTAGTGGCAGTGGTAGCATGAGTATTTAGTGGATACTTTTAGTAGTCCAATGTTAGTGGTAGTTGAACTCTCGTAAATATTCATAATGCAGAGGGCACACATATGGTCCCCTCCCACTCAGGTGCAGTACATCAACAAACCACCATGTATGTGTTTGTTAGGGAGGATGTAAAACGAAAAAGAAAACAATTGTTGAATGTCAAACGTGGCTGGGGAATGTTATAAATGTTGAAACGAAGGACATTTTCAAATTTTAAAAGTGAATTTTGTAACTTAAAAAAAAAAATGTTTTAAAAGAAATATCAAAAAAGAGGTTCCATTACAGCACAGAAATGAAGCAAAGAGAGTATTATTTTTCAAAAAATTCATATTTATTGGCATTTATTTTCCCCGTTTTAAGAATTGGGGGATTTTTTATAAAGTATAAGAAAATGAATAATAGAAAATTTCGTCGAAATTTTAAAGCACCACAAAATTTCGTAGAAATTTTATTGCTCTAGAAAATGTTGTCGAATCTTTAAAGCTCTAGAAAATATCGTCGACATTTTGAAGCTCTAGAAAATTTCGTCGAATCTTTAAAGCACAAGAATCTTGAAAGTTCTAGAAATTTTAAAGCTGTATAAAATTTAGTAGAAATTTAAAAGCTCTACAAAATAAAGTCGAAATTTAAAAGCTCTTAAAAATTTAGTCGAAAATTTAAAAGCTATAGCAAATTTCGTCGATATTTTAAAGCTCCATAAAATTTAGTCGAAATTTTAAAGCTCTCAAAAATTTCGTTGACATTTTAAAGCTCTAGAAAATTTAATTGAAATTTTAAAGCTCTAAAAAATTTCTTCAAAATTTTAAAGCTGTAGAAAATTTCTTCGAAATTTTAAAGCTCCAGAAAATAAAGTCGATATTTTAAAGCTCTAGAAAATTTCGTCGATATTTTAAAGCTCCATAAAATTTAGTCGAAATTTTAAAGCTCTCAAAAATTTCGTTCACATTTAAAGCTCTAGAAAATTTAATTGAAATTTTAAAGCTCTAACAAATTTCTTCAAAATTGTAAAGCTGTGGAAAATTTCATCGAAATTTTAAAGCTCTAGAAAATTTTGTCGATATTTTAAAGCTCCATAAAATTTAGCCGAAATTTTAAAGCTCTCAAAAATTTCGTCGACATTTTAAAGCTTTAGAAAATTAAATTGAAATTTTAAAGCTCTAACAAATTTCTTCAAAATTATAAAGTTGTAGAAAACTGCGTCGAAATGTTATCACTCTAGAATATTTTGTGGAAATTTTATTGCTCTAGAAAAATTCGTCGAAAAAGCTGTAGATAATTAAGTCGAAATTTTACAAATATTTCAAATTTCGTCAGAATTTTTCTAATTAGCCAATTTCGTCAAAATTTTATCGCTCTAGAAAATCTCGTCGAAATTTTATTGCTCTAGAAAATCTCGTCGAAATTTTATTGCTATGGAAAATCTTGTCGAAATTTTATTGCTATAGAAAATCTCGTCGAAATTTTATTGCTATAGAAAATCTCGTCGAATTTTATTGCTATAAAAAATCTCGTCGAAATTTTATTGCTATAAAATATCTCGTCGAAATTTTATTGCTATAAAATATCTCGTCGAAATTTTATTGCTGTAGAACATCTCGTCGAAATTTTATAGCAATAAAATATCTCGTCGAAATTTTATTGCTGTAGAAAATCTCGTCGAAATTTTATTGTTAGAAAATAGAAAATCTCGTCGAAATTTTATTGCTGTAGAATATCTCGTCGAAATTTTATTGCTGTAGAACATCTCGTCGAAATTTTATAGCTATAAAATATCTCGTCGAAATTTTATTGCTGTAGAATATCTCGTCGAAATTTTATTGCTATAAAATATCTCGTCGAAATTTTATTGCTGTAGAATATCTCGTCGAAATTTTATTGCTATAGAAAATCTCGTCGAAATTTTATTGCTTTAGAAAATCGTCGATATTTATTAGCTCTAGAAAATTTCGTTGACATTTTGAAGCTCTAGAAAATTTCGTCGAAATTTTATTATTTTTTTATTTGTTTTTATTAGAATTTTCTCGTTTCCGAGGTTTTTTCCGAGTATTGGAGCATATTATTTAGCCTTCATTTCAATTTTTACCAAATTTCCCCAATTACGTTCCACCTTAGTGTTCATATTCATACTCACCTGCATATGTACAACGTTCACATGTGTCGATACCTTGTTATACAACGTGGCCAAAGTCATTGTTATTGTTTTTTTTTTCAAGCAAACTGTTGATTAAACATAATCATTCAACTTTTCCTCTTTTTTCACTGCCACTCTTCCTTCCCCTACTCTTTCCTCCACACGAGGGAATTCACTTTACTTTCCTTTCCTTTACTTTTCAACATCGACGCCCACAAACAAGCAACGAAGAAGAAGACGAAACCCCGGTTGCAACAGCAACAGCAACATTAGACGGTTGGAATGCCAATGCCAAGAATAATTGCTCGTATTAACACAGTTAATGTTCGGGGGTAATGGCTGGGGCGAGCATGAGGGCTGAGCATGAACCCGAGTGTCGAGAGAGATTTAAAAATGCCAAAGTTCTAAGTTCTAAGGTAACCAAGCAACAATACAACACAGCACAACAACACACGCACACATACACGCTCACTACGGATGCCGAAGCAGAAGCAGTAGAAGAACAAGAAGAAAAGAAAAAGTGCAGTTTCATGTGAGGACAATCAGTCAATTAAAAAAATGAACACACGTTTCATACATGGCAAATACAGTTAAACACATAAGTATGAAGCACAAAGATGGAAATATAAAAATAAGAAGAGTAGACAAAACATAGAAAGTATTCATATTTCGACGAAATTTTCGAGAGCACTAAAATTTTTTAGAGTATTAATATTTCGATGAAATTTTTAATAAAATTTCGACGAGATTTTCTATAGTTAAAAAACTTCGACGAAATTTTCTAGTTAAAAAACTTCGACAAAATTTTCTAGTTAAAAAATTTCGACTAATTTTCTAGTTAAAAAATTTCGACTAATTTTCTAGTTAAAAAATTTCGACTAATTTTCTATAGTTAAAAAATTTCGACGAGATTTTCTATAGTCAAAAAATTTCGACGAAATTTTCTATGGTTAAAAAATTTCGAAGAAATTTTCAATAATAAACAAATTTCGACGAGATTTTCTATAGTTAAAAAATTTCGACGAGATTTTCTATAGTTAAAAAATTTCAACGAGATTTTCTATAGTTAAAAAATTTCGACGAGATTTTCTATAGTTAAAAAATTTCGACGAGATTTTGTATAGTTAAAAAATTTCGACGAGATTTTCTATAGTTAAAAAATTTCGACGAGATTTTCTATAGTTACAAAATTTCGACGAGATTTTCTATAGTTAAAAATTTCGACGAGATTTTCTATAGTTAAAAAATTTCGACGAGATTTTCTATAGTTAAAAAATTTCGACGAGATTTTCTATAGTTAAAAAATTTCGACGAGATTTTCTATAGTTAAAAAATTTCGACGAAATTTTCTATAGTTAAAAATTTCGACGAGATTTTCTATAGTTAAAAAATTTCGACGAGATTTTCTATAGTTAAAAAATTTCGACGAGATTTTGTATAGTTAAAAAATTTCGACGAGATATTGTATAGTTAAAAAATTTCGACGAGATTTTCTATAGTTAAAAAATTTCGACGAGATTTTCTATAGTTAAAAAATTTCGACGAGATTTTCTATAGTTAAAAAATTTCGACGAGATTTTCTATAGTTAAAATATTTCGACGAGATTTTCTATAGTTAAAAAATTTCGACGAGATTTTGTATAGTTAAAAAATTTCGACGAGATTTTGTATAGTTAAAAAATTTCGACGAGATTTTCTATAGTTAAAAAATTTCGACGAGATTTTCTATAGTTAAAAAATTTCGACGAGATTTTCTATAGTTAAAAAATTTCGACGAGATTTTGTATAGTTAAAAAATTTCGACGAGATTTTCTATAGTTAAAAAATTTCGACGAGATTTTCTATAGTTACAAAATTTCGACGAGATTTTCTATAGTTAAAAAATTTCGACGAAATTTTCTATAGTTAAAAATTTCGACGAAATTTTCTATAGTCAAAAAATTTCGACGAAATTTTCTATAGTTAAAAAATTTCGACGAAATTTTCTATAGTTAAAAAAATTCGACGAAATTTTCTATAGTTAAAAAATTTCGACGAAATTTTCTATAGTTAAAAAATTTCGACGAAATTTTCTATAGTTAAAAAATTTCGACGAAATTTTCTATAGTTAAAAAATTTCGACGAAATTTTCTATAGTTAAAAAATTTCGACGAAATTTTCTATAGTTAAAAAATTTCGACGAAATTTTCTATAGATAAAAATTTCGAAGAAATTTTCAATAATAAACAAATTTTTACGAAATTTTCTATAGTAAACAAATTTCGACGAAATTTTCTATAGTTAAAAAATTTTCGACGAAAATTTCTATAGTTATATAGATAGTTATATTTAGTTATTAGATAGTTATATAGTTATTCTATAGTTTTATAGAAAAAAATCGACGACATTTTTTTATAGAAAAAAATCGACGACATTTTTTTATAGAAAAAAATCGACGACATTTTTTTATAGAAAAAAATCGACGACATTTTTTTATAGAAAAAAATCGACGACATTTTTTTATAGAAAAAAATCGACGACATTTTTTTATAGAAAAAAATCGACGACATTTTTTTATAGAAAAAAATCGACGACATTTTTTTATAGAAAAAAATCGACGACATTTTTTTATAGAAAAAAATCGACGACATTTTTTTATAGAAAAAAATCGACGACATTTTTTTATAGAAAAAAATCGACGACATTTTTTATAGAAAAAAATCGACGACATTTTTTTATAGAAAAAAATCGACGACATTTTTTTATAGAACAAAATCGACGACATTTTTTTATAGAAAAAAATCGACGACATTTTTTATAGAAAAAATTCGACGACATTTTTTTTATAGAAAAAATTCGACGACATTTTTTTATAGAAAAAATTCGACGAAATTTTATTTATAGAAAAAATTCGACGAAATTTTATTTATAGAAAAAATTCGACGAAATTTTATTTATAGAAAAAAATCGACAAAATTTTATTTATAGAAAAAATTCGACGAAATTTTATTTATAGAAAAAATTCGACGAAATTTTATTTATAGAAAAAATTCGACGACTTTTTTTATAGAAAAAATTCGACATTTTTTTATAGAAAACATTTCGACGACAATTTTTTATAGAAAACATTTCGACGACAATTTCCAGAGCAAAAAAATTTCGCCCATTGCGTCTTTGGAATTCTTAAGACGTATACTTTCTTTCTCCACTGTATATCAAAAGTTCAAGGATCACTGCTGAATGGCTAGCTGCAAACATTTATAAACAAATTCCCATTAAAGGCAAAAGCGCGCTGTGATAGATGACCATAGCTGTTGGGTTTGGAATCCTACCGAATGTCCAACAAAAGGAACAAAGACAGTGAGAAATTGTAGCGAACATGCAAGAGCACCCTTTTAATACTGAACATGAACATGGATGTGAACACTGAAAGATTTCAGCGTAAACGAAGGCAATCTTTATGGGGCATGCCAACTGAGCGGGCTGCTGGTGATTAACTTAACCACGAAACTCTTGCCAAGATTACGTACATATATAAGTAAGGTTGAGCATGAAATTGAATTTTCTAGCATTCTTTTCATCTCGCTCGCTCTCTCTCTCTCACTCTGGGGAAAACTCCGGCTATCGATTGTAGTGGTAGTCACTTTCATTGGCCATCTTTGTGCAAGTCCATGCCGTAGTGGTGGTGTTAATTTTTAAACAAGTGCATGGAATCCATCGTTGTCTTGTTCCACGATAGTTGTTGATGGATCCAAAGGCATTGCAACTAAAGCACAGCACATTAATTTTGGAAATATGCAAGGCAACAAAAGGCTAAGACTAAAACAGAATAAGAATTGAAAGAGTTGTAAAAATAAGATTCATTTAATTTATCAAACACAAACACACGAAACAATAAAATATCGACGAATTTTTTAAAACAATAAAATTTCAAGGAAATTTTCAAAATCAATAAAATATCGATGAAATATTCGAAAGCAAAAAATTCGAAATTTTCGAAAACAATAGAACTTCGACGAATTTTTTCATAGCAATAAAATTTCGATGAAATTTTTTAGAGCAATAAATTTCGATGAAATATTTTATATCGACGAAATTTTCTTGAGGCATACAATTTCGGCGAAATATAATTATTATTTCGGCCCAGTATAATTACCAGCTTTCCTTCTTTTATTCACTGGATTCCGCCTGTCATTATTTACTTTCGCAACAATTTAAGTATTCCATCAAAGTATATACCTAACATTTCACCGGGATACGCACGCGATGCTGATTCATTCGTGTCTTGTTTAAAACGTTCGTGTACTACACGTGAAAGGTGTCCTCCAACAATAAGTGTCAAAAGTCAGCGACACAACACAACGAACACGTCAACAAACATAAATGTCACCCGGTGACAGCTCTTGACGTAGGTCAAATAGAAATTGAGATTACGAGCAGCTCCTGGGTGATGTATTAAATGTCTTATCATAAATGTCCACCCCAACCCCTCACCAGGACTTATTTTATTTGTCTGGTGCGTAAAGAAATACCGGCGTAGTTCGCGCTTCAAGCTCAAAAAAGTTTTGCAATTTTAAAAAGTATGAAAGCATTGCTGCTGATTAAAATTCGCCATCTTCATTCGGCAAGAAGTCATATTTATTTATTTCTGTGAGTACTCGCATTTGCGTGTGGGTATGAATGCGTAACATTACTAATGAAATGTTATTTATTTGTGTGAGTAGGAGAATGTGCGTATATGCGATTCATTTTCAACCCTCCCCCAATAAAGCTACTTAAAAAATATTCTCTACGCACGCTTACATATGTCGGCAAATAATGAAAATGGTGTAGGCCATAGTGTTTTCGTTTCGAGGTACTTATATGTTTGCCTTTGGATAAATTAAAATATATTTTGCACAAAATGTAAATGTTATCGAAAACATCCTATTCCCATTGAAGCCTATTGGGAAGAGGGACAGGAAAAATATATTCATTTGCGAAGTACACACACGTAAATATACAATATTCACGAATTTCAGCAAAATTCTCGAAAACAATAAAATTTCGATATATTTTTCGAAAACAATATATTTTCGACAAAATTTTCGAAAACAATAAAATTTCGACGAAATTTTCTATAACAATAAAATTTCGACGAGATTTTCTAGAGCAATAAAATTTCGACGAGCTGTTCTAAAGCAATAAAATTTCGACCAAATTTTCTAGAACAATAAAATTTCGACGAAATTTTCTAGAACAATAAAATTTCGACGAGATTTTCTAAAGCAATAAAGTTTCGACCAAATTTTCTTGAACAATAAAATTTCGACGAGATATTCTAAAGAAATAAAATTTCGACGAAATTTTCGAAAACAATAAAATTTCGACCAAATTTTCTAGAACAATAAAATTTCGACGAAATTTTCTAGAGCAATAAAATTTCGACGAGATTTTCTATAACAATAAAATTCCGACGAGATTTTCTAAATTTCGAAATTTTGTATAACAATAAAATTTCGATGAGATTTTCTGTAACAATAAAATTTCGACGAGATTTTCTAAATTTCGAAATTTTGTATAACAATAAAATTTCGATGAGATTTTCTGTAACAATAAAATTTCGACGAGATTTTCTAAATTTCTAAATTTTGTATAACAATAAAATTTCGATGAGATTTTCTGCAACAATAAAATTTCGACGAGATTTTCTAAATTTCGAAATTTTGTATAACAATAAAATTTCGACGAGATTTTCGAAATTTTTATAACAATAAAATTTCGACGAGATTTTCTATAACAATAAAAATTCGACGAAATTTTCTATAACAATAAAAATTCGACGAAATTTTCTATAACAATAAAATTTCGACGAAATTTTCTATAACAATAAAATTTCGACGAAATTTTCTATAACAATAAAATTTCGACGAAATTTTCTATAACAATAAAATTTCGACGAAATTTTCTATAACAATAAAATTTCGACGAAATTTTCTATAACAATATATTTTCGACAAAATTTTCGAAAACAATAAAATTTCGACCAAATTTTCGAAAACAATAAAATTTCGACAAAATTTTCGAAAACAATAAAATTTCGACCAAATTTTCGAAAACAATAAAATTTCGACCAAATTTTCGAAAACAATAAAATTTCGACCAAATTTTCGAAAACAATAAAATTTCGACCAAATTTTCGAAAACAATAAAATTTCGACCAAATATTCGAAAACAATAAAATTTCGACCAAATTTTCGAAAACAATATAATTTCGACCAAATTTTCGAAAACAATAAAATTTCGACCAAATTTTCGAAAACAATAAAATTTCGACCAAATTTTCGAAAACAATAAAATTTCGACCAAATTTTCTAGAACAATAAAATTTCGACGAAATTTTCTAGAACAATAAAATTTCGACGAGATTTTCTAAAGCAATAAAATTTCGACGAGATTTTCTATAACAATAAAATTTCGACGAAATTTTCTATAACAATAAAATTTCGACGAAATTTTCTATAACAATAAAATTTCGACGAAATTTTCTATAACAATAAAATTTCGACAAAATTTTCTATAACAATAAAATTTCGACGAAATTTTCTATAACAATAAAATTTCGACGAGATTTTCTATAACAATACAATTTCGACGAGATTTTCTATAGCATTAAAATTTCGACGAGATTTTCTATAACCATTAAATTTCGACCAGATTTTCTATAACAATAAAATTTCGACGAGATTTTCTAGAACAATAAAATTTCGACGAGATTTTCTATAACAATAAAATTTCGACGAGATTTTCTATAACAATAAAATTTCGACGAGATTTTCTATAACAATAAAATTTCGACGAGATTTTCTAGAACAATAAAATTTCGACGAGATTTTCTATAACAATAAAATTTCGACGAGATTTTCTATAACAATAAAATTTCGACGAAATTGTCAAAAGCAACAAAATTTCGACGAGGTATTCTAAAGCAATAAAATTTCGACGACATTTTCTAGAGTTATAAAATTTCGACCAGATTTTCTAGAACAATAAAATTTCGACGAGATTTTCTATAACAATAAAATTTCGACGAAATTGTCAAAAGCAATAAAATTTCGACGACATTTTCTAGAGCTATAAAATTTCGACCAGATTTTCTAGAACAATAAAATTTCGACGAGATTTTCTAGAACAATAAAATTTCGACGAGATTTTCTATAACAATAAAATTTCGACGAGATTTTCTATAACAATAAAATTTCGACGAGATTTTCTATAACAATAAAATTTCGACGAGATTTTCTATAACAATAAAATTTCGACGAGATTTTCTATAACAATAAAATTTCGACGAGATTTTCTATAACAATAAAATTTCGACGAGATTTTCTATAACAATAAAATTTCGACGAGATTTTCTAGAACAATAAAATTTCGACGAGATTTTCTATAACAATAAAATTTCGACGAGATTTTCTATAACAATAAAATTTCGACGAAATTGTCAAAAGCAACAAAATTTCGACGAGGTATTCTAAAGCAATAAAATTTCGACGACATTTTCTAGAGTTATAAAATTTCGACCAGATTTTCTAGAACAATAAAATTTCGACGAGATTTTCTATAACAATAAAATTTCGACGAAATTGTCAAAAGCAATAAAATTTCGACGACATTTTCTAGAGCTATAAAATTTCGACCAGATTTTCTAGAACAATAAAATTTCGACGAGATTTTCTAGAACAATAAAATTTCGACGAGATTTTCTATAACAATAAAATTTCGACGAAATTTCCGAAAACAATAAAATTTCGACCAAATTTTCGGAAACAGTAAAATCGATAAAACTTTATAGAGCAATAAAATTTCGACGAAATTATTTTGAGTCATAAAATTTTGACAAAATTTCGAAGACATTTTCTAGAACCATTAAAATTGATCGAAATTTTCTATCGCAAAAAATCGATGAAATGTATGTGTGTGTATATACTTAATTCCAATTATTCGGTTTCATGACTTGCTCCACTTTCTCAATTATTAGCACATACCCACACACACACAGCAATACACATACATGTATACAACGCGAATCCATAACCAATCCATTAATTACTCATTTGTACTGATTGTATGCTCCTTTGACACAAAACTAATTACAGACGCTTAATGTGCTCCCAGCATAGTTGCGTTAGCGTTAGCGTTTGCGAGTGGGAGTGCGAACACCACAACATCCCCCGATTACAATTCAATAAAGTGTTGCCGCCGTATTTCAAGGCAATCATTCCTTCGTAAGTTCACAAAACATAAATAATAATAATAATAAACCCCCGCACGCCAAAACGCACACACTCACACGCTCATGCAGGTACTTATTTTGTTGTTGGTGTTGTTTACAAATGCATATATTGACACCAGCATTCCATTGAAGTGGAAAATATCCATACCAAGTACTCTGCACCCCGATTACCAACTCAAACACGCAATAGAGTAGACCACCCTGCTGCGGGTGCTGTCTATTCGCCCTCGCATGTCGCACAATGGGGTGGCGAAGTGGTGTGGTGTGTATGTGGCTATATACACACAAAGCAACGTTAGGTTGTTTGATTTTGGGTTTTCAAATCGTTTTTGCAACAAAAAGTAGTCGTGACAAAATTTTAAAAAATAACGGGAAGCGTCGAACTCTTCCCGGTATTTTGTGAAAGTACATTTCACATGACATAGATATGGGGAAATAAGCTTTTAAAGGAGACTAGACAAATTCTCGCTCAGACATAAGTGAATGTGTCAGTGTTACAGCTAAAGTTGTGCACCTTAACCCCGTTGCAACATCAGTGTTGGGAATTAAGACATAAACCATAGAAGGGGTCAGATCGAATGAAAAGAGCACCAAACAAAGCACTAATTTAATTTTCGTCGACATTTTATTGCTTTAGAAAATTTGGTCGAAATTTTAATGCTCTAGAAAATCTCGTCGACATTTAATGGTTCTAGAAAATCTCGTCGAAATTTTATTGCTTTAGAAATTCTCGTCGAAATTTTATTGTTATAGAAAATCTCGTCGAAATTGTATGGTTATAGAAAATCTCGTCGAAAGTTTATTGTTATGAAAAATGTCTTCGAAAATTTATTGCTATAGAAAATCTCGTCGAAATTGTATGGTTATAGAAAATCTCGTCGAAAGTTTATTGTTATGAAAAATCTCGTCGAAAATTTATTGCTTTAGAAAATCTTGTCGAAATTTTATGGTTTTAGAAAATCTCGTCGAAATTTTATTGTTATAGAAAATCTCGTCTAAATTTGATTGCTTTAGAAATTCTCGTCGAAATTTTACTGTTATAGAAAATCTCGTCGAAATTTTATTGTTATAGAAAATCTCGTCGAAATATTATTGTTATAGAAAATCTCGTCGAAATTTTATTGTTATAGAAAATCTCGTCTAAATTTGATTGCTTTAGAAATTCTCGTCGAAATTTTATTGTTATAGAAAATCTCGTCGAAATTTTAATCTTATAGAAAATCTCGTCGAAATTGTATGGTCATACAAAATCTCGTCGAAATTTTATTGTTATAGAAAATCTCGTCGAAATTTTATTGTTATAGAAAATCTCGTCCAAATTGTATGGTTATAGAAAATCTCGTCGAAAGTTTATTGTTATGAAAAATCTCGTCGAAAATTTATTGCTTTAGAAAATCTTGTCGAAATTTTATGGTTTTAGAAAATCTCGTCGAAATTTTATTGTTATAGAAAATCTCGTCTAAATTTGATTGCTTTAGAAATTCTCGTCGAAATTTTACTGTTATAGAAAATCTCGTCGAAATTTTATTGTTATAGAAAATCTCGTCGAAATATTATTGTTATAGAAAATCTCGTCGAAATTTTATTGTTATAGAAAATCTCGTCTAAATTTGATTGCTTTAGAAATTCTCGTCGAAATTTTATTGTTATAGAAAATCTCGTCGAAATTTTAATCTTATAGAAAATCTCGTCGAAATTGTATGGTCATACAAAATCTCGTCGAAATTTTATTGTTATAGAAAATCTCGTCGAAATTTTATTGTTATAGAAAATCTCGTCCAAATTGTATGGTTATAGAAAATCTCGTCGAAAGTTTATTGTTATGAAAAATGTCTTCGAAAATTTATTGCTATAGAAAATCTCGTCGAAATTGTATGGTTATAGAAAATCTCGTCGAAAGTTTATTGTTATGAAAAATCTCGTCGAAAATTTATTGCTTTAGAAAATCTTGTCGAAATTTTATGGTTTTAGAAAATCTCGTCGAAATTTTATTGTTATAGAAAATTTTGTCGAAATTTTATGGTTTTAGAAAATCTCGTCGAAATTTTATTGTTATAGAAAATCTCGTCGAAATTTTATTGTTATAGAAAATCTCGTCGAAATTTTATTGTTATAGAAAATCTCGTCGAAATTTCATAGTTATAGAAAATCTCGTCGAAATTTTATTGTTATACAAAATCTCGTCGAAATTTTGTGGTTATGGAAAATCTCGTCGAAATTTTATTGTTATACAAAATTTTGTCTAAATGTTATTGTTATAGAAAATCTCGTCGATACTTTATCGTTATAGAAAATCTGGTCGAAATTTTATTGTTATAGAAAATCTCGTCGAAAGTTTATTGTTATGAAAAATCTCGTCGAAATTTTATTGCTTTAGAAAATCTTGTCGAAATTTTATTGTTATAGAAAATCTCGTCGAAATGTTATTGTTATAGAAAATCACTTCGAAATTGTATCGTTATAAAAACTCGTCGAAATTTTATTTTTATAGAAAATTTGGTCAAAAGTTTATTGTTAAGAAAATCTTGTCGAAAGTTTATTGCTTTAGAAAATTTTCAAAATTTTATTGTTATAGAAAATATCGTCGAAATATTATTGTTATAGAGAATTTCGTCAAAAATTTATTGTTATAGAAAATCTTGCGAAATTTTTGGTTATAGAAAATCTCGTCGAAATTTTATTGTTATAGAAAATCTCGTCGAAAATTTATTCTTATAGGAAATCTCGTCGGAATTTTATTGCTTTAGAAAATCACGTCGAAATTTTATCGTTATAAAAAAATCTCGTCGAAATTTTATTTTTATAGAAAATTTCGTCGAAAGTTTATTGTTATAGAAAATCTTGCGAAAGTTTATTGCTTTAGAAAATTTTCAAAATTTTATTCACCCTCATCATGTAAGTCGTAGTCGTGTCGAATTTTCGACTCGTGTCACAAATTTACATCTTTGGTATCGCGTATGTCGTATTTGACTGTGAAATTCGACAAAAACTGTCACTGAATATTTTGCAAGTGACTAGAGTAAAAAAAAATTAAAAATGGAAAAAATTAATCAAATCAAAAGTTAATGGATTTAGTTCTATTAAACTAATATAAAAAGCAAAAACATATAATTTTATTTCTTGAATTACATACGTAATTTAAGAATAGAAATTATGACGAAATGCAAATTCGACTACGACTACGACAGCTGTCGAAATTCGACTACGACTTACGTGATAAGGGTGATTGTTTAGAAAATATCGTCGAATTTCGTCGAAATTTTATTGTTATAGAGAATTTCGTCGAAATTTTATTGTTATAGAAAATCTCGTCGAAATTTTATTGTTCTAGAAAATCTCGTCGAAATTTTATTGTTCGAAAATTTCGTCAAAATATTATTGTTATAGAAAATCTCGTCGAATTTTTATTGTTATAGAAAATCTAGTCGAAATTTTATCGTTATCTCGTCGATATTTTACGTTATAGAAAATCTCGTCGAAATTTTATTGTTCGAAAATTTCGTCAAAATATTATTGTTATAGAAAATCTCGTCGAATTTTTATTGTTATAGAAAATCTAGTCGAAATTTTATCGTTATCTCGTCGATATTTTACGTTATAGAAAATCTCGTCGAAATTTTATGGTTATAGAAAATCTCGTCGAAATTTTATTGTTATGAAAAATCTCGTCGAAATTTTATTGCTTTAGAAAATCTTGAAATCGAAATGTTATTGTTTTCGAAAATATCGTCGAAAATTTATTGTTTTCGAATATGTCGTGGAAATTTTAATGTTTTCGAAAATCTCGTCGAAATTTTATTGCTTTAGAAATTGTCGTCGAAGTTTATATTGATTTTGCAAATCTCGTCGAAATTTTATTGCTTTCGAAAATTTTCGTCGATATTCTATAGCTATAGAAAACTTTCTTCGAATATTTATTTATTTTCTCTTTTCCTTTCATTTTTTTGCTTCTTCGAAAAAGATTAAATTGTTCTCATCCTCGATCCACGCTGTCGACATATGTTGCGTACCAACTCTCTGTGTAGCAAGTATGCATACATACACATGTATGTATGTGTAAAAGAATATGTGTAAATGGATGCATTTGCAGGAGCATGTACGCGTGTGTAATTTTAATAAAAAATCTATTCCAGTACTTTGCGTGTACCAAAACCACAACGTAATGTAATTTTGATCGACAAACTTTGGGGTTTTTGAACAATTTGTTGCAATTGTTTGTGTTATACAGCACGCACACACATACAGATACACAGATACTCACTTGCACAGACTTGGGGAAACTTTGTTGGATAAAAGGTCGTACATTACTTGAGGTGGTATGTGGTACAATGTACATACAATAAAGTGGGTCGCTGTTCAAATTTATGTTTTCTATAGTTTTTTTGGGAAAATATAAAATACGCAGAAGCGCCACTGATGAGTTATTTCAACACAGGATTTGAAAAAATACTTATATGACCAAAGAAGAAAAAATTGATCGAAATAGCTGGCATTCTTCGATTTATTGCAATCAAAAAACGCCATAAAATAATTTTTTATTTTATCCTAGAAAAATGCATCAATGATACGATTTTTCGAATACCTTTAACTGTAGCTACGACCCAGCCTATTATACATATATCTCTATGTCTGCAAATGTATCTGTTTGGCTGTTATTGTAGTTCCAGGCTGAAGGCTGAGGTTGTGTGATGTTGGTGTTGGTATTGGCGTTGGTGTTCGTGTGACTGGCGGTGATGGTGGCTTTGGTGGTGTTGCCTTTATTCTTTGCACATTGTCAGCTACGTTCATTGTTAAAACAAACTTTGTCTAGCATTGATATCTTCTGCAAGTTAAAACAGACTTACAAGAAAGAAGACACAGACGCACATCCATACATACACTATTACAATAACCTATATACACATACACACTGGGTACACATGTATGGGGTATTACGCACAGAAGGTTGTGAACTCGTAATTTTTATTTTTATTAAATTTATATATATTTTATTAAAATAGCATGGAGTGATGCATGTAACGCCCGGTATGAAATGGATCTCTTTGTCTCTTAGGTTGCACTTCATTTATAAAAGTTTGCATATAACCTAATCATTATAGTTGCAATCAACAAAAAACCAATGTGGGTGGGTGACGTTTTATTTTGAAAACAATTCTGAAATGTCTGTCCATGAAAATATATTAAATTAATTCGCTCATCACTAGAATATTACCAAAAATATTTGAACAATTATTTTGGTCCTAGTATTTGAAGAATTGCTTATTCAAACTCATTATTTATTTGTAGGTGCAGTGGTACGTATGATGAATAATAATTCGAGGTCAACCATTGCGAATAATTAATATTAATTTCAGTTTATAGTGTACATGGTACGTATGACTAACAATAATTTTAGGTTAAACGTGGCGTATAACTAATACTAATTTATTTTATTCCACGAATAAGCAAAACACAATAAGCAAACACAATTGGGTAAAAATATCAAAACTAAAGGTAAATATTAAATTAAGAGAATTTTAGTTAAAATACAAATATATAGAATATAGAAATGTATTAGTTAAAATAGGAAATATATTAAAATATATATGAACTCTGAAAAGGAGATCTTCGATTGGAAATTCATTACAATCGTATTCTAGGTATAATATAAATGTAACCCCTTCTTGTTAGGAGTTGCAGTGGTACAAATGATTAATAACAATTCCAGGTTGACCATTGCGTATTAGTAATATTAATTACCGTTTATAGCGTACATGGAACGTATTCTAATCGATAATTATGATTCGAATTAGAGGTATAACTAATATTAATTTATTTTTTATTATTCCAGGAGTATTTCAGGACATTAGGTCAGATTTGGTTACAATTACTGCAAAATTGGGTAAATATATCAAATCTGAACCAAAGCTATATATGGTCGGGTGCTCCAGCTTCATCACTGGAGCTACTTGACCGTGTCCAGAGGAGGGCGATGGTGTTGATAGGAGACGGTAGGATATCCAATTCTATTGTCTCCCTTGAACACCGTCGTAATGTTGGTTGTGTGTCATTGTTCTATCGATACTTTCATGGTGTTTGTTCTTCGGAAATTCGTGATCTTATACCGCCCGTGAGAACGTTCAGTAGAGATACGCGACTCTCCAGGAACGCTCGCCCATTTGTTGTCGATTGGACAACCGACCGCACTACACATTACAGAATAAATTCGTTCTTCGCCCGTACTATCCGTATGTGGAATCAACTTCCGGCAAATATCTTTCCCTCCAATTACGACATTCAGAGATTCAAAACAGATGTCAACAGACACTACTCCCTCTTTCCTCCTTCCAATACCTTATCTTCCTTCTACCAACGCAATGCACTGCATTTATAGGGGACATCCCCTGAGTGTTGGTTCAGTAAAAAAAAGCTAAATGTTAAATTAAGAGAATTTTAGTTTAAACACTAATAAAAACATCAAACAGTGAAACCGTTTGAAGTTAAGTGAAGTGAATAGATGAAGTCATTTTTGAAATTACCTAGCTTTACTCATTTTTTACTTGGAGTGGTGGTACGTATGATTAATAATAATTCGAGGTTGACCGTATAATTAATATTAATTTCAGTCAATAACGTATATGGTACGTATGCCTAACAATAATTCGAGTTTAAACGTGGAGTATAATTAATATTAATTATTAGAAAAAATTGTGGAAATTTTATTGCTTTAGAAAATTTCGCCAAATATTATTGCTTTAGAAAAAGTCGTTGAAATTTTATTGCTCTAGAAAAGTTGGTAGAAGTTTTATTGCTCTAGAAAAATTGGTAGAAATTTTATTGCTCTTCGAAGTTTTATTGTTTTAGAAAAGGTCGCCGAAATTTTATATTTTCATTTTTAGAAAATCTCGTCGAAATTTTATTGCTTTAGAAAACTTTGTAGAAATTTTTTACTTTCGAAAATTTCGTCGAAATTGTGAATTGCTTTAGAAAATTTAAAATTAAATTAAAATATTTTTTGGTTAAAATAGAAATAGGAAAGCATCAAACATTATAACCGTTTGAAGTTAAGTAAAGTGAAGTGATGACATTACCTAGCCAAACTCATTTTGTATGTGGAGTTGCGCTGATACGTATGATTAATAATAATTCGAGGTTGACCATGGCGTATAATTAATATTAATTTCAGTCAATAACGTACATGATTCGTATGACTAACAATAATTTGAGGTAAAACGTGACGTATAATTAATATTAAAGTTAACACATTGCCCAACTCGTTGGCCTGATCATTCCTATCACCCATACCCATATCAACTCAGTTTATCTGTGACACTGAAGAAACATAAAGTAGGCTGGGGATAGGAAAAGTTTGAGTCATTGTATTGGAATAAAAATAAAATACTTTTGGAATTAACAACCGAATAGAACGGTATTGAAGTCTTGCGTTTTAATTGGAAATAACCAAGCTGAAAGGAAGTAATAACCTCGTCCGCAAATTAAACCTTTGCGTCCATACAAAGGAGCCAGGCGTAACCAAGCTGAAAGGAAGTAACAAACTCGTCCGCAAATTAAACCTTTGCGTTCAATACAAAGGAGCCAGGCGACTCCTAACCTTAATTTTTCGCCCTCCCCTCAGGAGCGCGTTAATTGGCGCCCGAGCAGGGACACCCTGAAAAAATGGAGGTCCTTGAAGAAAATACTCTCTAGGATGTAATATCCTTGGAGACCAAGTGCGACGGGGCCATCGGTGAAAGTGAAACGGATAAACAGTGTTGTGCTTGTAGGAGAACGTTTGCAGAGTTAATAAAAAATGAATAGATGAAAGCTTAATTGGTAATTGGAATTAAAGTGAAAAAAACCTTGACAGTGAATCCTTCCAAGTGGCTTTGTGTGGTGTCGAAAATTGGCAGGAGATGAAAAAAGAGTTTAGATGAGAATAAGTTGCACAGCGATTCACCACCTTCGGGGGGACCCTCCTGGCAATAATTCTTTTATCTTAATATAGTCATTATCCTGCTAATCAAAGTGTTAATTAAAGAAGCTAGTTGGAGGACACCAAAATCAAGGAGTTTTTTCCAAACTAAAACCAAAACAAAAAAGCTTGCGAAATCACTTCTTACTGTAAATTAAACTAAACGAAATTTGGAAGACAAGTGCAAAACAATCCTCCGTAAGCATCACCAGTGACCGTCGTCACACTTGAACTGGTTGGAGTAAGTTGTGTACCTAAGACACTTGGGTCAACCACTCTCGCTGGTTACTGGTTGGAGCAAGTTGTGTACCTAAATACTTAGGTCAACTACTCCCGCCGGGACTCTAATGGTTAACGATTTTGTGATCCTGCAATAGCTGCCATATATGGTTCAAGGTACGCCCTAAAGGGTGCACGTTGTCGTTCACATGGGAACACGACAACTATTCCTTGGTCGCGGCAGCAACATTCCAACGTTCACATGGGAACACGCTGGAGATTGCAATAGGTCCAAAATACCGTTGTGAAGCAAGCCCTGCCCTAGTAGGATGCCTTCAATCTGATTGTTGGCAAACAAACGGGATAACACGGCCCTTCCTCGACCAAATGCGTGATTCATCCTTAGATGCACTGCACATAGAAATGCACGTGATTCATCCTTAGATGCACGTTGTAAAATATTAGGACGATAAAATCTAAAAATAACCCCTTTTTCATCATCAAAGCACTGATACGTTTTTTTTACACGTTGCAGGAGATTTCAACAATAAAGAATCAATTACATAAGCAATCGAGTCAACCCTGCAGCCAAATCACGGGAAAAAACGTTTTTTTAAACAGGAATACTAAAATTTGTGTTTAATGGAAGCATTAACCCAGACGGTGATCGAATTGAATGGTTCAATTGCTGCCCTTATTGGAGAACTTAGGGGAGCAGAGGAACATTGCTGACGATATCAACCAACGCACTGGACGTCTTTAAGTACGATGCACCAATCGTAACTATTCAACAAGGCAGCGGTTGGATTATCGATGGCCACTTCAGCAAAAGCTGAAACTTAAGGACTAATAGGCAATTGCAACTCTATCAATAATGCAACAATTTGTGAGATGTCCTCTATTGAAATATTCCTGGGGGATGGTTGCATGGCCCGCCTGCTCAAGGGCGGAAAATAAGCGCAGATATCCAGCTACCGAAGATCCATACAATAGCAGACCGAGGCCAAGTCAAAGTAACCTTAAAAAGTCTCCCAACAACTTATGTTGATCTACGGGACGCAGATATTTAGAGGGGGGGCAGTTAACACATTGCCCAACTCGTTGGCCTGATCATTCCTATCACCCATACCCATATCAACTCAGTTTATCTGTGACACTGAAGAAACATAAAGTAGGCTGGGGATAGGAAAAGTTTGAGTCATTGTATTGGAATAAAAATAAAATACTTTTGGAATTAACAACCGAATAGAACGGTATTGAAGTCTTGCGTTTTAATTGGAAATAACCAAGCTGAAAGGAAGTAATAACCTCGTCCGCAAATTAAACCTTTGCGTCCATACAAAGGAGCCAGGCGTAACCAAGCTGAAAGGAAGTAACAAACTCGTCCGCAAATTAAACCTTTGCGTTCAATACAAAGGAGCCAGGCGACTCCTAACCTTAATTTTTCGCCCTCCCCTCAGGAGCGCGTTAATTTTAATTATTAAATTTTGTTGTTTTCAAAAATTTCGTGGAAGTTCTATTGCTTTAGAAAATTTCGTCGAAATTGTATTGCTTTAGAAAATTTAATATTAAATTAAAATATTTTTTGGTTAAAATAGAAATAGGAAAGCATCAAACATTATAACCGTTTGAAGTTAAGTAAAGTGAAGTGATGACATTACCTAGCCAAAATCATTTTTTATGTAGAGTTGTTCTGATACGTATGATTAATAATAATTCGAGGTAAACCCTTGCGTATAATTAATATTAATTTCAGTCAATAACGTACATGATACGTATGACTAACAATAATTTGAGGTAAAACGTGACGTATAATTAATATTAATTATTAAATTTTGTTCTCTTCAAAAATTTCGTGGAAGTTCTATTGCTTTAGAAAATTTCGTGGAAATTTTATTGCTTTAGAATAGTTCGTCGAAATTGTATTGCTTTAGAAAATTTCATCGAATCAAACATGCAACCAATGATTTTACAAATCCTCAGATAAACCAGCAAAATCTCAAGCGGAATGTCCCATATAAAGATGTATGTCTCCCCCATTTCATTTCATCTGAGATTGTCTTGCCGAAACACATACACACCATTGAGACAGGCCATTGTGGGTTATCTTTGCCGCCCCGAGTACAAGAGGAACGAACCCAAAGCTCTGGAAACTCCGGGAAAGTCTAGTTACGAGTCCACCCCGCCACAGGCACAGACACATCATATATTAGTAGTAGTAGTAGTAGATCGAGCGACCATATCAATTCATAAATTATCAAGACCGGCAACACTTGTTGGTCGGCTGCTGCTACTGCTACTGTTCCTATTCAGAGAACACTTAATTAGTTGAATTTGTTATCAGCATTCAACGAAATTATTGTGTTGATGCTCTTAACGGCGCCCATACAATAAAACACTGAACACAATATAAAGAACGAAGCGAGAAAGGAAGGAAGAAGGACCCTTAATTTCGTTAATATACCCACACACATAAAGTCATACTCATTTAGAAGAAGTGTGATAGGTAGGTAGGTTAGATATGCATTAGAGTGTCCCGGCCAACACTTGTTTTCTTTCGAAGATTTCAGATTATGGACGCCGAATAATGCGAGGAAATGAAGTACATGGTACGTATGACTAACATGGTACGTATGACTAACAATAATAATCTGGTTAAACGTTGCGTATAATTAATATTAATTTAATTAATTTTATGTTGAGGAGTAAATATGAGCAGAAAGGAAAGTCTGACTTCTTAAATAGAAACCTATCACATATTTCCTCAAAACATGGTCTAATTTTAGTTTTATTTTCACTTGAAACTCTCAATCTTAATCTCTTAAAATTCACTACAATCGATTCAGTAGTTTAGGATTGCATTATTCTTACACATTTTGTGTTAGGAATTATTATTAATCATACGTACCATTGCAATGTACGTATGATTAATAATAATTCGAAGTAATCCCTTGCGTATAATTAATAATAACTTATTATTAATCATACGTACCATTGCAATGTACGTATGATTAATAATAATTCGAGGTAATCCCTTGCGTATAATTAATAATAACTTCATTCATAGTCAAGTACATGGTACGTATGACTAACAATAATAATTCGAGGTAAACCCTTGCGTATAATTGATATTAACTTCATTCATAATCAAGTACATGGTACGTATGACTAATTGTAATAATCAGGTTGCGTATAACTAATATTAATTTATATCGGGAGAAAATATATGTCAAAAGGAAATTTTGTAATCTTAAAAGAAGTATATGCAATTTTCTTGAGCACACGGTATAATTTGATTTATAATATTTTCCCTTGAAACCCTTACTCCTCATTGAAGGCCCTGCATAAATTGCATTATGATCGATCCAGTAGTTTAGAATTGCATTATTCTTACACATTTTGTGTTAGGAATTGCAATGGTACGTATGATTAATAATAATTCGAAGTAAACCCTTGCGTATGACTGATATTAATTTCATTCATAATCAAGTACATGGTACGTATGACTAACTATAATAATCAGGTTGCGTATAACTAATATTAACTTATTTAATTTTTGGAATAACTGAGCCATTAGGCCGAATTTGGTTACACTTTCTATAAACGTTAGAATAATACGTGAATAACTTTAATAATCAGGTAGCGTATAACTAATATTAATTTATTTTAAAAAGAAAATCTGATTCCTTAAATAAAAGCCTAACATACTATGTAATTTTTGATTTATAATATTTTCCCTTGAACCCTTACTCCATTTTCAAAGACCTATATAAATGTCATTGCAAACGAGTCAGTAGTTTGGATTGCATTATTCTTACACACTTTTCGTTAGGAACTGCAATGGTACGTATGATTAATAATAATTCGAAGTAAACCCTTGCGTATGACATATATTAATTACAATTCTTTGTGTACATGGTACGTATGACTAACAATAATAATTATTATTTCCAGGAGTAAGTGTGAGTAGAGAGGAAAATCTGATATCTTAAATAGAATCCTAAGATAGGTATGTAATTTTCTTCAGAACGTGGTCTAATTTGAGTTATATTATTATCACTTGACACCCCTAATGCTTATCCAAAGTCCTGCATAAAGTTCACTACAACCGGTTCAGTGGTTTAGGATTTCATAACACATTTTCTGCTAAGAGTTCTAGTGGTACGTATGATTAATAATAATTCGAGGTAAAGCCTTGCGTATAAGTAATATTTACTTCATTTAAGAAGTGTAGGCTAAAAGTGCGTTAGGGTGTCCCGGCCAACACTTGATTTCTTCAAAAGAACTCCGATTAGGTCGATTGTGAGGGAAAATATATATTTTTTCGTTTTCTTCTGCTCCATTCCCCTTATTCCACTTATATTGATTCTTATAATACATACATTAGGGTGCCCCGGCCAACACTTGTTGTCTCTAATAAAACTCCGATTATAAGGGGAAATATATATATTTTATGGCTCTGCAAGGCGGTTTGATTTAGATCTGCCCATCCTCCCCTCATATTCACCTAAAAAAGTTTAATGTTTTAATGCGAACTTTAATGCCTATGTGTGCGTATTACATTATTAGACATGTGTGCGAGTGTGAATGCAGTCAAGTGTACACATTTCGGTTGTCAAACATGTTTTGACTGTGAGGCTTAACGGCCAAGCACAAGAGCGACCGACCGACCGCATGTCTCTGCAGTCTGCACGTAAGGATAGAACTTTTTCGATGATGTTGGTTAAAATAATATTGTTCGTCTGGGGAAAACATTTAAGTTCATAATGTGATTAGACAATTACTCTTGTCCCAGTATTTAGAGGAACCACTTTTTATTTGCAGTTCCAATGGTACGTATGATTAATAATAATTCGAGGTTGACCATTGCGTATAATTAATATTAACTTCATTTAATCAAGTACATGGTACGTATGACAAATAATAATTAGAGGTTAAACAATGCGTATAACTAATATTAATTTATTTTATTTTAATCCAGTAGTAAAGGTGATATTAAGAAAAATATAGACAGATGTAAGTGTAAACATCTATCCTAGACGTCCTTTACGATTTATATTGGAAATAAGTGTGTAACTGTAACTTTTGTTCCAGTTTTTGTTCCAAAAAAACAATCTTTGCTATCCCCATCTTATCGGACAAACTGTAGACGAACTGACTGCTGCACAAGTTGGCCATAATTGCTTCAACATCTGTTTGAACATTTCATGGTTATTCGCCACAAACATTTAGTGTAGAATAATTATAACAAACTCTCGGTGGGGTTGGTGGTGTAGGGTGGGCTTTGGGTTTGGGTTTCTATGTGAGCTTTAGCGAAGGTTGAAACTAACCAGGGAGGGCCGTACATTCAGAATTTTCAATTCACATGTCAAAAATTGAATTACAAAATCCCCCATGACCATGGAAATTTGGGCAAAATATTAAAGCATTGATAATATAGTCAATATCAAGCTGAAATGGTGTTTATATTTAAAAAATACATATAAAGGGTGATTTTTTAAGAGCTTGATAACTTTTTTTTTAAAAAAACGCATAAAATTTGCAAAATCTCATCGGTTCTTTATTTGAAACGTTAGATTGGTCCATGACATTTACTTTTTGAAGATAATTTCATTTAAATGTTGATCGCGGCTGCGTCTTAGGTGGTCCATTCGGAAAGTCCAATTTTGGGCAACTTTTTCGAGCATTTCGGCCGGAATAGCCCGAATTTCTTCGGAAATGTTCGTCTTCCAAAGCTGGAATAGTTGCTGGCTTATTTCTGTAGACTTTAGACTTGACGTAGCCTCACAAAAAATAGTCTAAAGGCGTCAAATCGCATGATCTTGGTGGCCAACTTACCGGTCCATTTCTTGAGATGAATTGTTCTCCGAAGTTTTCCCTCAAAATGGCCATAGAATCGCGAGCTGTGTGGCATGTAGCGCCATCTTGTTGAAACCACATGTCAACCAAGTTCAGTTCTTCCATTTTTGGCAACAAAAAGTTTGTTAGCATCGAACGATAGCGATCGCCATTCACCGTAACGTTGCGTCCAACAGCATCTTTGAAAAAATACGGTCCAATGATTCCACCAGCGTACAAACCACACCAAACAGTGCATTTTTCGGGATGCATGGGCAGTTCTTGAACGGCTTCTGGTTGCTCTTCACTCCAAATGCGGCAATTTTGTTTATTTACGTAGCCATTCAACCAGAAATGAGCCTCATCGCTGAACAAAATTTGTCGATAAAAAATTTCGAACCGAACACTGATTTTGGTAATAAAATTCAATGATTTGCAAGCGTTGCTCGTTAGTAAGTCTATTCATGATGAAATGTCAAAGCATACTGAGCATCTTTCTCTTTGACACCATGTCTGAAATCCCACGTGATCTGTCAAATACTAATGCATGAAAATCCTAACCTCAAAAAAATCACTCTTTATAAAAATCAATTTATATCAAGTATACGTACCGGGTGACAAGTATGGCTGCACATGGAGGCGTATAATTTAATATTAATCATACGTAGGTGTGGACAACTAGGCCTTAAGTGCTTAAGAAGGAGATGGAATTAAAAAAACACAAAAATATATTTAGAAATAAATTTGAAAACATTCTTTAATTTTTTTTTAAAATTTTATTGTAAATTGATTGTGTATGAATCAAACACTTTACAAAGAAAGGAGCATGGGAAATAGTGGTTTTTAAAAATATCCACTACTTAAATTTTTTGACCCACCAACCCCATAGGCGAAAGGTATGTCCTCACTTCGTCTATGTAATTTTTATATCTGCATAAAAATCTCCTCACAATCATAATTAATTTTACGTTTTTTTTTTTTAAATCTACATATTGATGCTTTTCATTTCATTTAAATGATTTGCTATGGATGTCCATCATCGCAGGTATTGATAATTGACAACTGTGATTAAAACTGAAAAAGAAGAAAAAAAACGCTGACCACAAACACTTTATGATTTTGACCACAAATCATTGAACACACCACAGATGTGGTTTGACATTTACTGATTGTATACATTGTGTGCTTAGGGGAGCATGTGGTCGAGTAAACCGATGTGTATACACATACATAGGCTGTAGTGCAAGGGGTATGGAGCAGTTTGGAGTTGAACGAAATATATCTTTATGCTTTGTATAAGAAAAATTGTATTAAATATTTAAAAAAAAAAGTTTTCTGATATTTCTCATCATCAAATAAAAAATAAAAACAAAATTTGAATTATAATATTTTCACTTGAAACCTTTACTCCTTATTGAAAGCGATGTAGAAATTTCATCATAATCTGTTTAGGATTATAAAGAGTGATTTTTTTGAGGTTAGGATTTTCATGCATTAGTATTTGACAGATCACGTGGGATTTCAGACATGGTGTCAAAGAGAAAGATGCTCAGTATGCTTTGACATTTCATCATGAATCGTCTTACAAACGAACAACGCTTGCAAATTATTGAATTTTATTATCAAAATGCGTGCTCTGTTAAGAAAGTTCATTGCGCGCTTCCATTTTATGGTCAGTTTAATCGACCCACTGAAGCGGCTATTCGGGCTATTGTGACTAAATTTCGCACCAAATTTACATTGTTGGACATTAAACCACCAACACGCTTACGTAGAGTGCGAACTGAAGAAAATATCGCAGCTGTATCGGCCAGTGTTAATGATGACCACCAATTTTCGATTCGTCGCCGTTCGCACCAATTGGGTCTCTGTTACTCAAAAACGTGGAAATGCCAAAATTGGACTAAGCGGATGGACCACCTAAGACGCAGCCGCGGTCAACATTTAAATGAAATTATCTTCAAAAAGTAAATGTCATGGACCAATCTAACGTTTCAAATAAAGAACCGATGAGATTTTGCAAATTTTATGCGTTTTTTTTTTAAAAAAAGTTATCAAGCTCTTAAAAAATCACCCTTTATAATTATAACACATTTTTACTAGGATTTACATTGGTGCGTATGATTGATAATAATTCGAGCGAAACCCTGGCGTATAAATAATATTAACTTCATTAAGTCTAGTACATGGTACGTATGACTAACAATTATAATAGAACCTGGTTGCGTATAATCAATATTATTTATTTTATTCTTGGAGAAACTTTGATTTCTTAATAAAAACCTAACATACTATCTAATTTTCTGCAACACATATGGTCTAATTTGAGTTATAATATATTCACTTGAAATCCTTACAAACGATCCAGTAGTATAGGATTGTTTATTTAAAACACATTCTTATTAGAAATTGCCTTGTTATGTATGATTAATAATAATTCTCAGTAAAACCATGCGTATTCTTAATATTAACTTCATTCATAATCATGTACATGGTACGTATGACTAATCATAATAATCAGATTAAACGTTGAGTATAACTAATATTAATTTAATTTATTTTAAATCGGCAGAAAATGTGTGTAAAAAGAAAATTTAGATTTTCTTAATAAAAGCGTTGCATGCTATATAATTTTCTTGAACACACGATCTTATTTGAGTTATAATACTTTCACTTAAAACTCTTAATCCATATCAAATGTCCTGCATACATTTAATTACAATCGATCTAGTAATTCTTATACAATTTTTGTTAGGATGTGCTTTGCTACGTATGGATAATATTAATTCGAAGTAAACCCTTGTGTATAATTAATATTAACTTCATTTAATCAAGGCATGGTACGTATGACTAACAATAATAATCAGGCTAATAAGGTTGCTTATAACTAATATTAATTTATTTTATTTTATATCGGGAGAAAATGAATGTAAAATGGAAAATATTAATTCTAACATGCTATGTAATTTTCTTGCACACATATTTTCATTTTTTTAATTATAACATTTCATTATAAACGATCCAGTAGTTTAGGATTGCATTATTCTCACATTTTTTGGTGGGATTTGCATTGGTGCGTATGATTAATTATAATTCGAGGTAAACCCTTGCGTATAATTAATATTAACTTCATTCATAATAAAGTACAAGGTACGTATGACTAACAATAATAATCAGGTTAAACGTTACGTATAACTAATATTAATTTATAATATTTTATTCTTGGAATAATTGAGCCATTAGGCCAAATTTGCTGACAATTTCTACAAAATTAGGTAACTAGGTAAAAAAACTAAAATTAAATATTAAAATAATATTATAATCGTATGAAAAGTAGCACTTTTTAATCCAATTCCTTAGAAATAAATTATTTGCTAAAACAAAATGATTTCTCAAATAATAACTTAACATACTATGTAATTTTCTAGAAGACACAATCTGATCTGTGTTATACTATTTTCACTTGCAACCGCTACTCCTTATTCAAAGTCTTGAATAAATTTCATTGCAATCGATCCACTATTCTTACTCATTTTTTTTCTAGGAATTACATAGGTGCGTATGATTAATAATAATTCGAGGTAAGCCCCCTTGCGTATAACTAATATTAACATCATTTAATCAAGTACATGGTACGTATGACTAACAATAATATTCAGGTTAATAAGGTTGCCAATAACTAATATTAATTTATTTTATTTTATATCAGGAGAAAATGAATGTAATATGGAAAATTTGAATTCATAAATAAAAGCCTAACATGCTATGTAATTTTCTTGAACACACGGTCTAATTTGAGTTATAATATTTTCATTTTTTTTAATTTATAACATTTCATTATAAACGATCCAGTAGTTTAGGATTGCATTATTCTCACATTTTTTTGTTAGGAATTGCATTGGTGCGTATGATTAATTATAATTCGAGGTAAACCCTTGCGTATAATTAATATAAACTTCATTCGTAATAAAGTACAAGGTACGTATGACTAACAATGATAATCAGGTTAAACGTTACGTATAACTAATATTAATTTATTATATTTTATTCTTTGAATAACTGAGCCATTCGGCCAAATTTGCTGACAATTTCTACAAAATTGGATAACTAGATCAAAAATGAACTAAAATTAAATATTAAAATAATGTTATAAACGTATGGAAAGTAGCATTTTTTAATCCAATTCCTTGGAAATAAATTATTTGTTTAAAAAATGTTTTCTCAAATAAAAACTTAACATACTATGTAATTTTCTAGAAGACACAATCTGATCTGTGTTATACTATTTTCACTTGCAACCGCTACTCCTTATTCAAAGTCTTGAATAAATTTCATTGCAATCGATCCACTATTCTTACTCATTTTTTCTAGGAAGTACATAGGTGCGTATGATTAATAATAATTCGAGGTAAACCCCCTTGCGTATAACTAATATTAACTTCATTTAATCAAGGCATGGTACGTATGACTAACAATAATAATCAGGCTAATAAGGTTGCTTATAACTAATATTAATTTATTTTATTTTATATCGGGAGAAAATGAATGTAATATGGAAAATTTGAATTCTTAAATAAAAGCCTAACATGCTATGTAATTTTCTTGAGCACACGGTCTAATTTGAGTTATAATATTTTAATTTTTTTAAATTATAACATTTCATTATAAACGATCCAGTAGTTTAGGATTGCATTATTCTAACATTTCTTGTTGGGAATTGCATTGGTGCGTATGATTAATTATAATTCGAGGTAATCCCATGCGTATAATTAATATTAACTTCATTCGTAATAAAGTACAAGGTACGTATGACTAACAATAATAATCAGGTTAAACGTTACGTATAACTAATATTAATTTATAATATTTTATTCTTGGAATAATTGAGCCATTCGGCCAAATTTTGCGGACAATTTCTACAAAATTAGATAACTAGATCAAAAATGAACTAAAATTAAATATTAAAATAATGTTATAAACGTATGGAATGTTGCACGTTTTAATACAATTCCTTAGAAATAAATTATTTGTTTAAAAAAATGATTTCTCAAGCAAAAACTTATCATACTATGTAATTTTCTAGAATTTATTTTAAATCGGTAGAAAATGTATGTAAAAAGAAAATTTTGATTTTATTAATAAAAGCGTTACATGCTATATAATTTTCTTGAACACACGATCTTATTAGAGTTATAATACTTTCACTTCAAACTCTTAATTCATATCAAATGTCCTGCATACATTTAATTACAAGTAATTCTTACGCAATTTTTGTTAGGATGGAAATAAATTATTTCTTTAAAAAAATGATTTTTCAAATAAAAACTTAACATACTATGTAATTTTCTAGAAGACACAATCTGATCTGTGTTATACTATTTTCACTTGCAACCTCTAGTCCTTATTCAAAGTCTTGAATAAATTGCATTGCAATCGATCCACTATTCTTACTCATTTTTTCTAGGAATTACATAGGTGCGTATGATTAATAATAATTCGAGGTAAACCCCCTTGCGTATAACTAATATTAATTTCATTTTAGTACAAGTACATGACACGTATGACTAAAAATAATAATCAGGTTAAAAGTTGCGTATAACTAATATTAATTTATAATATTTTATTCTTGGAATAATCGAGCCATTTGGCCAGATCAAATATAAACTAAAATTAAATATTAAATTGATTTTAAAATTGAGTTAATTACACTGTCAAATAGATTTTAATCCAATTCCTTAGAAATAAATTATTTATATTAAGAACATTTTAACAAAAAATAACTACTGGTTACATTTAACCAGGTAACATGGTTAAAATGGGGGTTAAAGTCAAGATTTATTTTTATATTTTCAATAAATTATTTATTTCTAAGGATTTGGATAAACGCTAAGTGGGGAACAAGGGATTATAATTTAAGATTGGCGAAGTTATTTTTCATTTCAATTTTTAGAGTTGGAGTAGCTAGGCTTCATAATATAAATATTTTTGTTAGACCTTCTTCAACACAGGGTAAGATATTGAGTGTCAAAATGGACCGATGAAATTTGTAACTTTTGCAAATGTGAATGTTTAAGTTTATTTATTATAGTTTATAAGGACGCAGCTAAACCTTTGTTGGGGAGAAAGTATGGTTAGCTAGACAACCCGTCGTCATTCCACAATTCGTACCTTAAAACACCATTGAAGTTGGTAAAGGTTAAGAGATTGTTAATTCACATTATCTAAATTGAGGTTGCGATCGTCCAGACATATCATTGTGTGAATTAATTCAGTTCTCTTTGAAACAAATTAAACGAATTGGAATTAATTCAAAATGAATTCAATTTAATCTAATCGAATTGAAGTTTATTATATTAATCGAGTTTATTTAATAGAAAATGTGCTGTAAATCCTATGAAAATGACCAGATGAGATTTTTCTCGACAGAGTCCAAAAATACTGTAAAGCCAGCTAAGTGAATATTGACACATTTTTTTACTTTTTACAGTACTTTTGCAATATATTTACGAGTAGAATAATTTAATATTAATCATACGCATTGAGTACTGTAATTAATTAGCTTTTGATTAGAGCCCAAAATACTATAAATCCAGCGGAACGAACTAGATTAGACTTTCATGGCATATCTTTAACAATTTACAGCACTTTTGCAACATGTTTATGCTTATTTGGGTTCCTTTTGTTGACTTGCCCACACTATGCGCGGTGTAGAATAAAATTAATATTAATCATACGCACTGAGTACTGAAATACCATAAAAGTAAGTGTTGAGATGTCCCCTGCACCCCTTAATATTATGCCTGTAGCTGTTTCATTACGAGTATACGGCAAACATATAGCACAATCATCAGGCAATTGTGTGTGTCTATACAGGGTGGACAATCTAGTGGTATCATTTTTAAGGCATATGTTATTCTGATTGCCAGTCGAAATATTGACAAGAGCAATAACATTAGGCGACATGAAAAATCAGCCAAAAATAAAAATGAGAAATCGCGCTAAACAAAAATTGGGTCAAAAAATGTATGAATGGTCCAAAACGGAAATTCGAAATTCAGCCAAAAAATAATTGAAAAATCATCTAAATCTAAAATGAAAATTCGCAGATCGAAAAATTGGGGGTTCGCATGAAAAAAATCGCCCGAACAAAATTAAAAATTACCCAAAACGGAAATTGAAATTATCCCCAAAAATAAATAAATAAATCACCCAAATCTAATAAAGAATCGCCCAAAAATTGGGTCACTTTTCATATGAAAAATCGCCCAAAATGTCACATTTGAATTTATGAAATATCGCCCATTTGTCCAATAAGGACCCAATCACCAAAAATCACCCAAATCTAAAATTATTTACATTTATGAAATATCGGCCATTTGACTAACGTGAAATATTGTCCAATAAGGACCCTTGGTTGATTTTTCATGAAAAATGAAAAATCACCCAAATCTAAAATTATTTAAATTTATGAAAAATCGACCAAGAGGGTAATTTTGAATTTATGAAATATCGCCCATTTGACAAACATGAAAAATTGCCCAAAAATTATATAGACCCAATTTTTTGGTTGATATTTCATACAAAACGCTCATTTCTGTATGTCTTTAGCGTCATTTTTCAATGTAAAATAAAATTACGCCCAAAAATAAAAGAAAAATCAAAATTCGCCACAAAAAAATGTGTCACATTGAGTAATTTTTAATATAAAAAATCGCCAAAAAATATATTTGAATTTATTAAACTTCAATATATTCAAATTTTTAGAGCCAGATTTATTCACAAATTACCTTAAATTTGCCCATTTACTCTAAGGTAACCAAACCCGTTATCAAAAATTTTACAACTCAATAATTGTAAAAGTTATGGGCCAAGCACTGACTTTGGTTCTGTAATAATATTAATCATACGTGCCGGTGGGCAATACATTAATTGTAAAAATTAGAATTCTTCCTACTCTCCGCCTACAAAAAGTAAAGTTTTTCCAGATAATGACCTAAGAGGGTAATTTTATTTTACATAGACCCAATTTTTGGTTGATTTTTCAAATGAAAAATCGCCGCACAAAAAATGTTGTCACATTGAGTAATTTTTAATATAAAAAATCGCCAAAAAATATATTATCTAGGATATGTCCAAATCCGCCTAAGCAAAGTAAAGGTTTTCAGGGTTGCATTTATGAAAATCATCCAAGAGGTAATTTTTTCATATTTGAATTTATTAAACTTCAATATATTCAAATTTTTTAGAGCAAGATTTTCTTCTCAAGTTATCTTAAATTTACTCATAACTCGAAGGAATCCAAAACCGTTATCAAAAATTTTACAACTCAATAATTGTAAAAGTTATGGGCCAAACACTGATTTTGGTTCTGTAATAATATTAATCATACGTGCCGGTGGTCAATTCTTTAATTTTTAAAAATTAGAATTTTTCCTACTCTCCGCCTACAAAAAGTAAAGGTTTTCATGATAATGACCTAAGAGGGTAATTTTTCATATTTGAATTTGTGGGCGATATTTCATATTTGACAAACTGGAATATTGTTCAGAAATTATGTACAAAGACCTAATTTTTGGTTGATTTTTTCAAATGAAAAATCGCCGCTCAACGTAGGCTTTGAAACTTACCTTTGGTGTGGGCCAGGAAGCAGTTAGAGTTATAAATCTAATATATTCCCATTCAATTCAACCCTTGGGAGTATTGAAGGAATGTATGAAAGAAAGTACGATGGCCTCAGGTCCCACAATATTACTGCAGTTATTTTTGAAATATTACCTGAAACAATACAAAACAAGTAAGAATGTTTCAATCGGTTAAACTGGCAAAAGTAGAAATATGTGTATAAAATAAAAATAAATAACATATTCATAATCATAATATTAATATATAATAATATAAACAAATATTGTGATTAAAAAAATTAAAAAAAACTTATTTCCACTGTCCCTATAGAAATTATATTGGTTTTATTTTTACCAACGATTTTCCCATTTATGTGGCAATCTTTCCCGTAAGAGTGCGACAATATTTGATTTATAATACTATCACTTGAAACCCTACTCCTTATTCAAAGTCCTGCATAAATTTCGATTAAATCGATCCTGTAGTTTAGAATTGCAATATGCTTACACATATTGCATTGGTACGTATGATTAATAATAATTGCAAATAATTAATATTAACTTCATTTAATCAAGTACATGGTACGTACGACTAACTAATAATAAGGTTAAATGTCCATATAACAAATATTAATTTATTTTATTCCATAGCAGGAGGGACTGTACGTATAAAGGAAAATTTTCTAAATTGCAATTTTCTTGAACACACGGTCTAATTTTAGTTATAATATTTTCACTTGAAACCCTCACTCCATATTAAAAAAAAATAAAAATGTTGTGTTCGAGACCTTAAACATTTTCTTCTTTCTCGCAATTAAAATGATTTAGGAGTGTTACTTAAAGCTGAAATACACAAAAGCCAGTACAAATGGGGTTTTAAAAATTCCAGAAAATTGAGTTCACTGTTCGATACGGCCTAGAGCTAAATATCAGTCACTCATAAGGTATAAAATATCTAAAATGTAATCAAATGTTATTTTATGTTTTCACATATTTTCAATATAAACTTAAATATATTCAAATTATTATAGAACAAGATATTTTTCTCAAATTATCTTAAATTTACCCATAACTCTAAGGCAACCAAAACAGTTATCAAAATTTGTACAACTCCATAATTGTAAAAGTTATGGACAAAACCCTGACTTTGGTCGTGCAATAGTATTAATCATACGTGCCCGTGGACAATACTTTTAATTGTAAAATTCTTCCTTAACTTCTTGCCTAGGTACATTATTTGTGCATGTGTATGTGCTGTCTAAGTTCGATATCGCTTTGTTCTAAATGTCAGTCATTCATAAAGACTAAAATATCTAAAATGTAATCAAATTTTATTTGATGTTTTCATGTTTTTTTGGAAAACTTCAATATATTCAAATTATCTCGAATTATCTTAAATTTACCCTTAAATCTAAGGAATTCAAAACCTTTGTAAACAATTTTACAACCCAATAAATGTAAAAGTTATGGGCAAAACACTGACGTTGGTTCTGTAATAATATTAATCAGCACTCGCAGCACTCGAAATTTAAAATATCTCCTTAACTTTCTGCCTAGGAACTGTATATGTCTGTTAATATGTTTTAATTTTCGGTATAAAATAAAAAAGTATAAAATATCGAAAATGTAATCAAATGCTTTTTATGTTTTCATATTTTTTTCTGCAAACGTCAATATATTCAAATTATTATAGAGCAAGATTTTTTCTCAAGTTATCTTAAATTTACCCGTAACTCCAAAGAATCCAACATAGTTTTCAACATTTTTACAACTAAATACTTGTAAAAGATATGGGAAAATACGGACTTTGGTCGTGTAATAATATCAATCATACGTGGCGGTGGACAACACTTGAAATTGAGCTGAATTCCAGTCATTCATAGAGTATAAAATATCTAAAATATAATCAAATGTTATTTTATGTTTTCATATATTTTGGTAAAAATGCAGTATATTCCAGTTATTATAGATCAAGATTTTGTTTTCAAATTATCTTAAATTTAATCATAACTCTAAGGAATCAAATGCTGTTATCAACATTTTTACAACTCAATAAATGTAAAAGTTATGGGCAAAACACTGACGTTGGTTCTGTAATAATATTAATCATACGTGCCGGTGGGCAGCACTTGAAATTGAAAATCTCTCCTTAACTTTCTGCCTAGGAACTGTATATGTCTCTTAATATGTTCTAATTTTCGGTAGAAAATAAAAAAGTATCAAATATCTAAAATGTAATCAAATGCTTTATATGTTTTCATACTCCTTTTCTGAAAGCGTCAATATATTCAAACTATTATAGAGCAAGATTTTTTCTCAAGTTATCTTAAGTTTACCCGTAATTCCAAAGAATGCAAAGTATTTTTCAACATTTTTACAACTAAATAATTGTAAAAGTTATGGGCAAAATACGGACTTTGGTCGTGTAATAATATTAATCATACGTGGCGGTGGACAGCACTTAAAATTGAGCTAAATTCCAGTCATTCATAAAGTATAAAATATCTAAAATGTATTCAAATGATATTTTATGTTTTCATATTTTTGGTAAAATTGCAATATATTCCTGTTATTATTATTATAGATCAAGATTTTGTTTTCAAATTATCTTAAATTTAACCATAACTCTAAGGAATCAAATGCTGTTATCAAAATTTTTACAGCTCAATAATTGTAAATGTTATGAACAATACACCGACGTAGGTCCTGTAATAATATTAATTATACGTGCCGGTGGGCAGCACTTGAAATTGAAAATCTTTCCTGAACTTCCTGCCTAGGCACTGTATAAGGGCAAGATCTAATTGAATCAATTAATTGTCCCAGAAACAACGAACTTTCATGAACAAAAAAGTATACTTTTATTTAGAGCATCATAAAGTATAAAATATCTAAAATGTAATCAAATGTTATTTTATGTTTTCATATTTTTGGTAAAATTGCAATATATTCCTGTTATTATAGATCAAGATTTTGTTTTCAAATTATCTTAAATTTAACCATAACTCTAAGGAATCAAATTCTGTTATTAAAATTTTTACAACTCAATAATTGTAAATGTTATGAGCAAAACACCGACGTAGGTCCTGTAATAATATTAATCATACGTGCCGGTGTGCAGCACATGAAATTTAAAATCTTTCCTTAACTTCCTGCCTAGGCACTGTATAAGGGCAAGATCTAATTCAATCAATTAATTTTGCGGATTGTTCCAGAAAACAACGATCATTCATGAACAAAAAAGTATACTTTTATTTAGACCACCCTGTATATATGCCTATTTGTAATATTAAAGGCTTAATAATACGGCAAAGAATAATACATACATACTCGTATGTACTGCTTCTACATTTATAATTACAATAATAATAACAACAACAATAATAATAAGAGTAAGAATGAAGAAATTATTAATTGAAAATAAGCAATGTTTTAATTAATTTCCACTTGACACAGGGCACACTGTGTGCGGAAGTGTTACTATCGTTTGTGTGTGCAAGTGTGCGAGAGCCTAAAGAGTATCGTTTATGCATAATACCCTTTGTCACTGCACTACACTCGCACACTCACTCACTTGCACACTCAGAGTACTTAGCACTCACTCATATGTACAATAAAAACAATTAAACATTTCTCTTCCTTTCACTTTCTCTTTTAGTGGATGTGTGTGTGCTTGTGTGGATGCTTGTGTTTGAGATTGTGTGATACTTGCGTTGGTTGTTATTAAAACAATGCTTCAAGGGGTGAGAGGTGTTTGTGGGTAGTTGTTGTTTTGTGTGTGTGTGTGTGTGTGTATGGGCAAATGTTAATGGCTACGTAGGTGTTATTGCCAGTCGGCTGTTTGTTGTTGTTTTCTATCTTTTGTTTCATATTTTCTGTTTTTATCGCTGCGCTATTGTGTGGCCATAGAAAGAAGTAAAGTGGCAACTTGTCGTCGCCTGAAAAGGCAAAGCATAAAAACTTTATGCTAAAGGCACGAGTGTAACTTTGATTTCAAGTTTTTGTTTTGTGCGCCCACCCACACCTCCACACCTCCCCGCCACTTAACTCTCTGGCCTCTCCGCCTTGCCAGCCCCTTTAACAACCAACACTTGGTCGTTGACGGACGACGTAAAGTGGCAAATGAGGTTATCTTCTCAGTGGTGTGTCCTGAAATGCTGTTTGGCATAATATAAATTTCAAACAAATTATCATATCTCTCATAAATATGAGCAATTGTTTGTCTCCTTCGGCCACCCTTCGATATCTTAAGCAAGTTGTTATATTTACATTTTATTTTTTCAGGCTTTTCATTTTGCTGTTTTGTTATCTGTTTTTTTGTATTTTTTGCTGTTGTTTTATTTCATTATTTATATTTTGTGAAATTAATTTTTAATTTCACAGGCCAAGTGACATCTTTGCAAGAGGTAGGAGGGCTGTGCTAAGGGTGAGCAGGAGAAGCTTTGATAAATAAAAGACGACAACAATAATATTTACACTGTTTTTAAGTGGCTTCACCTGGTCGTATTGTACGACTTGCCAAGCAACGAGATTCGGTGGGGCGGACTGCTATACATACAGTTCAGCCACAAGTTATTATGGCGCCACGACGAACGATAACAATTTGAAAACAAACAAAAAAACTATAAAGGAATTTTATTTGATTGCTGTTTTATGGTTTTTTATTAGGGTAGTGTGTATCGAAAAAACAAATTAAATCTATACAAGAGGAGAGAGAGAGTTTTTTGGGCGAATTTTAAGGCCAACGTTCTCTTTTCTAAATGGCTACACATATTCCAAATTAACTGGAGAATAATAAAATTTTGTTGTAACTTCAATATATACAAATTTTTATAGAGCAAGACTTTTTCTCAAAATATCTAAAATTAACCATAACTCTAAGGAATCCAAAACATCTATCAAAATTTTTATCAATCAATAATTGTCAAAATTATGGGCAAAACACTGACTTTGGTCATGTAATAATATTAATCATACGTGCCGGTGGACAGCACTTGCCTAGTTACTGTAATGTTGTTGTCTGAAATTTCAGAAAATTGTGTCCAATGTTCGATAAGGGCTAATTCAAAATTTCAGTTATTCATAAAGTATAAAATATATAATAGTTTTGTTTCACATTTTTGGAAAACTTGAATATATTCAAATTATTAAAGAGCAAAATTTGTTCTCAAGTTATCTTAAATTTACCCACAACTCTAAAGAATCCACAACCGTTATCAAAATTTTTACAACTCAATAAATGTAAAAGTTATGGGCAAAACACTGACTTTGGCCGTGTAATAATATTAATCATACGTGCCAGTGGGCAGCACTTAAAATGTAAATGATTTCTTTAACTTCTTGTCTAGGAACTGTATAATGGCGATAGCTAAATTTCAGGCATTAATAGAGTATAAAATATATAAATATAAACTAATGTTATTTATGTCTTCATATTTTTCTGGGGAAACTTCATATATATATTCAAACTATTATAGTGCAAGATTCATTCTAAAATTATCATAAATTTTCCCCATAACTCTAAGACAACCAAAACAGTTATCAAAATTTTTACAACTCAATAATTGTAGATGTTATGGGCAAAACACTGACGTTGGTCGTGTAATAATATTAATCATACGTGTCAGTGGGCAGCACTTGAAATTTAAAATCCTTCTTACTGTAATCTTTATGGTCTGAATTTTCAGAAAATTATGTTCACTGTTCGATAAGGGTTAGAGCTAAATTTCAGTCATCCATAAAGTATAAAATATTTAAAATGTAGTCAAATGTTATTTTATATTTTTGGAAAACTTCAATATATTCACATTCTTATACAGCAAGATTTATTTTAAAGTTATCTTAAATTCACCCATATCTCTAAGGAATCTAAAACAGTTATCAACATTTTTACAGCTCAATAATTGTAAAACTTATGGCCAAAACACTGACTTTGGTCGTGTAATAATATTAATCATACGTGCCGGTGGGCAGCACTTGAAAATCGTTTCTGAACCTATGGCATAGTTACTGTAATGTTTTTTGTCTGAAATTTCAGAAAATTCTGTTCACTGTTCTGTTCATTGAGTCATTCATAAAGTATAAAATATCTAAAATATAATCCAATGTTATTTTATGTTTTCATATATTTTTTGGAAAACTTCAATATATTCACATTTTTATACAGCAAGATTTATTTTAAAATTATCTTAAATTCACCCATATCTCTAAGGAATCTAAAACAGTCGTCAAAATTTTTACAACTCAATAATTGTAAAAGTTATGGGCAAAACACTTATGCTGTCCGTGTAATAATATTAATCATAGAGAAAGATTTTTTCTCCATCTATCTTAAATTTACCCATAACTCTATGGAATCCAAAACCGTTAAGAAAATTTTGACAACTCAATAATTGTAAAAGTTATGGGCAAAACACTGACGTCGGTACTGTAATAATATCAATCATACGTGGGGATGGCCGACACTTGATATTGAAAATATTCCCTTAACCTTTTGCTAGCCACTGTATAAGGGCTAGAGCTAAATTTCAGTCATTCATAAAGTATAAAATATATAAATATAAACAAATGTTAATTATGCCTTCACATTTTTCTGGGAAAACTTCAATATATTAATATTTTTATAGGGCTTGATTTGGTCTTAAATTACCTTAACTTTAAACATAACTATAAGGAATCCAAAACCGTTATGAAAATTTTGACAACTTAATAATTGTAAGTTATGGACAAAACACTGATGTCGGTCACTTGAAATATAAACTCTTTCCTTAACTTCTTGCCTAGCCAATGTATATGAGCTAGAGCTATATTTCATTTTAAAATGTAATCAAATGTTAATTTATGTTTTCATATTTTTGGAAAACTTCAATATTTGCAAATTATTATAGAGCAGGATTGTTTTCTCGAGTTATCTTAAATTTAGTCACAACTCTAAGAAATACAAAACTGTTATTCATGTTTGGAATTCAATAATTGTAAAAGTTATAGGCAAAACTCTGACGACGGTCCTGTAATAATATGAATCATACGCGGCGGTGGACAGCACTTGAAATTGCAAATCTATCCTTATCTTTTTGCCTAGGCACTGTATAAGGGCTCGAGCAAATTTCAGTCATTCATAAAGTATAAAATATCTAAAATGTAATCAATGTTATTTTATATTTTAAATTTTTATTTGGAAATCTTCAATATATGTACATTTTTATAGAGCAAGATTTTTTTCTGACATTATCTTAAATTTAGTCATAACTCTAAGGAATCCAAAACTGTTATCAAAATGTTTGCAACTCAATAATTGTAAAAGTTATGGACAAAACACTGACGTTGGTCGTGTAATAATATTACTCATACGTGCCAGTGGGCAGCACTTCCTTAACTTCTTGTCTGGGCACTGTGTTTGTTTGTTAATGTGCCTGTTCGGTAAGTTCGGTATCATTTTGTTCTCGTTATGTTGGCCATGCTTGTTCTTGTTCGTCTTTAACTTGTTCTACCGACTTCTTGTTCTTCTTCTGCTGCTATTGTTGCTTAATAGTTGTTACAATTTCGTACATGACGATATGTACGAGTAAGAGTGTGTGTATGTACGGGGAACTTGTTACAATGATATGTATGGGTTAGTGAGTGTATGTAGGTGTTTGTGTGTGTGTGTTTGTCTGGCAAGCTGGTCGTTGGGTTTTGTTTGGGTTGCTTGGTTGGCTGCTGGGCTTGTCTGTTTGCCTTGATTCTTGGGTTAGATGCTTGTTCGGCTGTTTGATATGCACGACGTCGCTGTATATGTCGTTGTTGTTTTCGTAGCGTTTTTCTTTTCTTCTAACTTTTGTTGTTATTGTCGTTGTTGTTGGGGCGTCTAATGTGACTCAAGTTCTTTTCTTCAAGAACAACAACAGCCTCAGTACCAGCCTCAGCACCAGCAGCAGTACCACCACCAACAACAATGACTGTGTAGCCATCATGCCTGAGTACAAGTATGAACATATTAAGTTGAAAGTACCTTTGGGGGTACACCAACTCCTGGTAGTCGTAGTAGTACTTAGTTGTTGTCGTTGTTGCTGTTGCTGTGAAGAGCTCAAAAACGCGTTTGTAAGCAGAAAAAGAAATGTTAGCAAAAAACTGGTTTCTTTTACGTTCTTTTCTTCCACTGTTTTTTTGTGTTTTTTTTCTTCAGTGTGCATTCTTTCGCTGCTTAGTCCTTCTTTCCTTAAGTTGTTTCTACTTTAGTTTTCGCGAAGCACACACAAACACACCGGCACCCACACACAAAAGTGAAAACATTTTTCGTTTTGCTTTTCAGCAAAGAAGGCAAAAGACAAATTTAATATGTTCTTGTTTCGTTTTGGCCGTTCGTTTTTTTCTTTACTTTACTTTACTTTTGCTGGAAAATTTATAACGTTGTTTTGCAAAGTTGCACTTCTTTAAAGCTGTAACTTTGGCGAAAACAATATCTGACTTTGATATCTGGAGCGCGGGTGGCAGCTAACGAGGTCGTACCGTACGTCACCGAAGTGTGCGAGTGAACATAGCTAATTGTATATTGTTGTAGGGATAATATTTTATTGGAATAAATCAGCCAAAAGAAATATCAAAAAAGGGTGAAACATTGTTTAAAACTTAATGGATTCTTGAAGGATATTTAATGTAGATTCCCTTCATCACTCTGACTATCTTATTCAGTAAATAAAGAAAGAAATAAAGGGAAAGAGTCAACTATCGATTTCGTTAAGGGCTAAAACTCAATTTCAATCATTCATAAAGTATAAAATATATATAATCTTTTCGTTTTCGTTGAAAACTTCAATTTATTCCAATTATTCAAGAGCAACATTTATACTCAAACTATCTTAAATGTGCCCATAACTCTAAGGAATCCAAAACCGTTATCAAAATGTTGACAACTCAATAATTGTAAAAGTTATGGGCAAAACACTGACATTGATCCTGTAATAATATTAATCATACGTGTTGGTGGCCAGCACTTGAAGTTGAAAAACTTTCTTTAACTATAATTGTAATATTTTATTTAAAAAAATTGAGAGCCCATGGGAATTTCAATAGATTCTTGCAGGACTTTTAATGCAGATATCCTTCATCATTCCAATACCCAATAGATAGCTTGATATTCATTCATTAAAGAAGATATCGAAAATAACTCTTTTAGAAAAGAGTCGGCTACCCAGTTTATTAAGGGCTAGAACTAAATTTCAGTCATTCATAAAGTATAAAATATCTAAAAAGTAATTAAATGTTATTTTATGTTTTCATATATTTTTTGAAAACCTCAATATATTCAAATTATTAAAGAGCAAGATTGTTTTCTCAAATCACCTTAAATTTGCCCATAACTCTAAGGAATCCAAACCCGTTATCACCGGTTTTACAACTCAATAATTGTAAAAGTTATGGGCAAAACATTGACTTTGAACGTGCAATAATATTAATCATGCGTGCCGGTGGGCAACACTTGAAATTGAAAATCTATCCTTAGCTTCTTCTGTATTTTTAATATTTTATTAAAAATATACCCAAAAGAAATATTCAAAAACGTGAAACATTGTTTGAGAGCCAATGGGAAACTCAATGGATTCTTGAAGGATTTTTAATATAAATTTCCTTCATCACTCTGACTATCTTATGCCCAATGGATGGATGATATATATATATAGATATTCCAATACCAATAAAAAATAATTGAACAGTCTTTTAGAAAAGAGTCGGCTACCGAGTTCGTTAAGGGCTATAACTAAATTTCAGTCATTCATAAAGTATAAAATATCAATAAATATAATAAAAATAAATATAGTAAAATATATCAATATATTCAAATTATTAAAGAGCAAGCTTGTTTTCTCAAATTACCTTAAATTTGCCCATAACTCTAGGGAATCCAAAACCATTATCAAAAATTTTATAACTCAATACTTGCAAAAGTTAAGGGCAAAACACTGACTTTGGTCGTGCAATAATATTAATCATACGTGCCGGTGGGCAGAACTTCAAATTGAAAATATTTCCTTAACATCTTGCCTGGTCACTGTATAAGAGCTAGAGTTGAATTTCACACATTCATAAAGTATAAAATATCTAAAAAGTAATCAAATGTTATTTTATGTTTTCATATATTTTTTGAAAACCTCAATATATTCAAATTATTGAAGAGCAAGATTGTTTTCTCAAATCATCTTAAATTTATCCATAACTCTAAGGCACCCAAAACTGTTACCAAAATTTGTAGAACTCAATAATTGCAAAAGTTATGAGCAAAACACTGACTTTGGTCGTGCAATAATATTAATCATACGTGCCGGTGGGCAGCACTTCAAATTGAAGATATTTCCTTAACTTCTTGACTAGGCATTAAATTTCTAATAGTTTACTAAAAAAATCACTCAAAAGAAAATTCAAAAAACACGTGAAAGATTGTTTGAGATCCAATGGGAAACTCAATGGATTATTGATTCCCTTCATCACTACAATATACAATATGTATAGATTGCCATCTACTGATATTCAGTCATTATAGAAGATAACAAAAATAACATAAAATAATTACACAATCTTTTGGATAAAGAGTCAGCTACCCAGTGGAAATTCCGCATCCAAAAGATTTGTTTTGTTATGGTAAAAATTATATATTTTAGATTTCTATAATAAAAATATTTTGGGTCTTTTGAATGGTAATAGTAAAACGTAAGAGTCTACGTGTTATTTCGTCTGAAAAGTCGCCTGAGTTTGTTTTTGTCTCAAAGATCTTGTCCATAATTATAAGAATTTAATATAAATTGCAATATTAATATTACTCATGGGTGCCCCAGTACCCCAAGTGCATTTTTTGTGTTCGAGGTGGATTAAGGCTGCACCGAAGTAATTAATTGCGGACGCTGTGATCTCTCGAACGGGTGAACAAGAACGAATAAATTTATACTTCTACGGAATAGCACCAACCACATAACCCCTCCAGAATGCTCAAAAGTAACAAAATTTGTCACAAAACAAATTACTTTGCTCTTTTGAATAGTAATTTGAGAATACAGTCTATGTGGAATTTCGCATGAGAACTCGCCTGAGTTTTCTTTTGGCTAAAAAATCTTGTAATTCATCATTTGTAATTACATATTAGCCTAAGGAATTATTTTTATCTCTAGGGAATCGAAAACACTTATCAGATTTTAGACAACTCAAGTATTCCAGAAGTTATGGGCAAAACACTGGCATTGGTCGTGTAATAATATTAATCATACGTAACGGTGGGCAGCACATTAAACTCCTTCTCCGGTTAATTCTAAAATGAAAAATCCTACCAAACTACACAAATCAACTACAATTAGTGGAGATTTATTATTTGTTATAAAAATAACCCAACAAAAAAAAATCCACATGTATCATATTGATACGATAAAAAAGATTTCAAACTTTCCCCAAACATCAAAATCGTAAAAATAAAAACAATATCTGCAACTAAACCCCAATTAGTGGCCACAAAATGGATTTATTGACTTTTTCTGGCCAAAAGTTCTAGCACCTCATAAATTTTTCCCCCAGTGCGCTGCGCGTCCGACAAAGTGTTTTATGAAGTGTTGTTGTCGGTGCTACACTTCAACTCGCTTTGCGCTGCGCGCGCGTTCGTCCACGCTTCAATGGCATGTGTCCGTTATTAAAAATCAACGACCACGCAATTTATTGTTGTGATAAATCACACGGCGGCAATAAATCTCTTTGTCAATAGTGTAAAGTCTACCCGCGTGTAATCAGTTGACCGGAAAGGGCAATAAAGGCGAAACATGGTGTTAATAAACACCGTTTGTAGGTTTTTTAGGAGATACGTGCCCAGGAGTAACAATAAAAAAGGACACGAGGGCACATCTTCCTCTGTAGGTGCACAGGTATAATAGACAAAACTGGTGCCTGGTTAAATCTTCATTTGGTATGTGTTTCGTTTGGAGGTTAAAATATCAATGGCACATTGAATCTTGAGGAAAATTGCTGCACAAAATGTATGAGCTTATTAAAATATATGTTTTTCCATGGAAAAGAATAATTCTTTTTGACAGAATATTGGATAATAGAATTACAATAGACATATGTGATGATTATCTTATGTTTGTAGAAAATCAAAATTTATTTAATTAAATTTATTATTGTTATTAGTATAATATTGTTATTGAATTGTAATACATTGCTGGTCTGTAAGGAGTTATTTCCATAGACTTAATAAAAAATGAAATGAAATGAAAAAATGAAATCAGTTTGCTCTGAAAAAAAAAAACACTTTCAAAGGAAATAGCCATTCTTTAGAAATTAAAATTGACTTTTTGGATTAATATCGTAAATTTCTCTAACTCTAAGGAATCGAAAGCAGTTAACAAATTGTTGCTAATCAAATTCTACCAAAAGGTATGGGCAAAATACTGCGATTGGTAGTGTAATAATATTAATCATACGTGCCGGTGGACTGCACATTAAGTATAAACTGAAAAATCCTACCAAAAGCACCACAAATAAGCTGCAATCAGTAGAGATTTATTGTTTTTATTTACTAATTTCCCAATTTAATTTATTATTATTACCCCTCAATTATTTTATTATTGTTGTATCACATCAAAGGGGAGATTCTTCTATTGCAAAATAAGATATTCTCATGAAGGCAAAAAATACGGTAGAGGAGTAAAATGAAGACAAGGAAGGATCCTATACAAATTTTTACATTGAAAAGAATCGTTTCAGATGAAGAATAAGATTATCTCCTTTGCCAAAAGAACTGTCATGGAAAATAGGTTTCTGTTCCAAAAAACTTTGTAATCTACGTGAAATTTCGCTTGAAAATTCGCCTGAGCTTGCTTTTGGATCTAAAGCCTTGTAATTAATCATTTGTAATTAAACATTTCTCCATAATTGGCACCAAATGTACATCGAGGCGTATATTTGATATGAATTTAATATAAATTAGAATATTAATATTACTCAAGCGTACCCCAGTACTACAACTGAATTTAGATGGTGGTAGATTAAGGCTTGCGTACACCGCAGCGACCTCTCGACCAGGTGATCAAGAAGTAATATTTACATTTACACTATCCTATGTTTGTGGAAAATCAGTTTCCTTCGAAAAAAAAGAGAAAACTACTTTCAAAGGACATAGGCATCCTTTTAAAATTGGAATTCAATTTGTTGAATACTATCGTAAATTTCCCTAACTGTAAGGAAACGACAACAGTTAACAAATTGTTGGCAACCCAATAATACCAAAAGTTATGGGCAACACACTGCGGTTGGTCGTGTATTAATATTAATAATACGTGCCGGTGGGCAGCACATTAAACCCTTTCACAGGTTAAATATTAAATGAAAAATCGTCCCAAACAACAGCCCAGATCAACTGCTAATAGTGGATATAACCCCATTTATTTTATTATTATTATTCATCAATTATTTTATTATTGTTCTCACAGCAAAGAGGAGAATGCTTTGCAAAAAAAGGCATTATTACGAAGACAAAAAATTCGGCCCTATGAGGAGTAGAAAGAAACTATATAAATATGAAGTCAATAAAGTACATTTTTGCATTGAAAGGAAACTTTTCACATGAAGAATAAGATTATTTCCTTTGGCAAAACAACACTCATGGGGAATAGGTTTTAGTTCCAAAAGAACTTTGGAGTTTAGGAAATAGATAAAGAGTATATATCCCATTGAAAATGGGTATCTTTACCATAGAACATGACTGTCTTTGCTCGAACAGCTGACTTCGGGATTGTTGTAAATGGAGTTGGAAATTTGGTTGCCTTTCAAATCTATGATATCACACGATTTTACTTGTCACTTTTCGAGCATTCTGAAGGAGTTATGCTGTTGGTGCTGTCTCCTAAAAATGTAAATTTAAATATCACCTGTTCGAGAGTGTTCGCAGCGGTGTTCGGTATTAAAATCTAAGGTGTATGCAAGCCTTAATCTCCCACCATATAAAATATATATAATATAAAATCAGTTGGGGTACTGGGTACGCATAAGTAATATTAATATTCAATTGATATTAAATTTATATAAAGTATACGCCTTGGAATACATTTTGTACATCAAGGTGGCACGCATGAGTAATATTAATATTCAATTGATATTGAATTCATATAAAGTATACGCCTTGAAGTACAATACAGGACAAATATTTAACCAAAAATGATTAATTGCAAACTTATGAGCCAAAGGCGAACTCGGTCGAGTTCTCATGCATAATTCCACGTAGACTGCTGGCCTTTTACAATTATTAAATTATTTGTTGGACAATTTTTGTTACTCTTCATAGACAATTTATATATTAAATAATAATTTTGCACCATAACAAAACAAATCTTGTGGGTAGCTGACTCTTTTCCACAAGACTGTGCTATTATTATTTTGGCTTGTTTTCGTTATCTCTTTTAATTGAAGAATATCTATATATACAGGGTGGCTGATGAAAGCCGCTACAAAAAAAAACTTTAATAACTTTTTTTCTATTTAATGAATATATTTATTATTTTAATTTTTTTATTTTGCAAGTTGATTTTAAGAATTTAGATTGTTCGCCGCTATCACGCACTGGAGTCCGTAGTTTCGGTTCAAAGAGAGTATAGACGCACATTTGGCGGCAATCCTCCGAGCAGATGAAACATAATGAGACTTGTTAACAATTTTGCCGATCGTGGGACAGTCAAAAGAAGACCTTACCACCGAAACCCTTCGGTTCGGACGGAGGAAACAATCGCTGAGAGAGTTTCGACAATAAGCTTATCTGATCAAATGGGTATAAGCAGACAGTCATTTCAGCCAATTATGCTCAATGATTTGGACTTATTCCCATATAAAATTCAAGTGGCCAACAAACTGAACGCACGTACTTGCCGATTGGAGCCCGACCTGTTATGAAAGAATTGCGACGAAAATTTCCCAATAAGCTGATATCCAGAAACTTCTTGAGTTTCTTAATATTCATCAGCCACCCTGTGTATCTATTCATTAGACATAAGATAGTCCGAGTAATGAAGGTAATCTACATTAAAAATCCTTCAAGAATCCATTTAGTTTCCCATTGGCTCCCAAGCAATGTTTATCATTGGAAAATAATAGTTCTATGGGTCTTTTTCAGGTTCTCTTTATCAGGAAATAGTTTATTTTTCACATATGTTTTCCGTAGAAAAGGTAACGGATTTCTTTCCCCTAGGAAAAGGAGCACGGGAAAAGGGCATCCTCCCCATAGGAAAAGGGTGTCTTTCCCCAAGGAAAAGGGTATCTTTCCCATAGGAAAAGGATCTCTTTCCCATAGGAAAGGGGTCTCTTTCGCATAGGAAAAGGGTCTCTTTCGCATAGGAAAAGGGTCTCTTTCGCATAGGAAAAGGGTCTCTTTCCCATAGGAAAATGGTCTCCTTCCCATAGGAAAAGGGTCTCTTTCCCATAGGAAAAGGGTCTCTTTCCCATAGGAAAAGTGTCTCTTTCCCATAGGAAAAGGGTCTCTTTCCCATAGGAAAAGGGTCTCTTTCCCATAGGAAAAGGGTCTCTTTCCCATAGGAAAAGGGTCTCTTTCCCATAGGAAAAGGGTCTCTTTCCCATAGGAAAAGGGTCTCTTTCCCATAGGAAAAGGGTCTCTTTCCCATAGGAAAAGGGTCTCTTTCCCATAGGAAAAGGGTCTCTTTCCCATAGGAAAAGGGTCTCTTTCCCATAGGAAAAGGGTCTCTTTCCCATAGGAAAAGGGTCTCTTTCCCATAGGAAAAGGGTCTCTTTCCCATAGGAAAAGGGTCTCTTTCCCATAGGAAAAGGGACTCTTTCCCACAGGAAAAGGGTCTCTTTCCCTGTGTCAATTTTAATTATGATTTCGGCAACTCAATGGATTCTATGACACTACAGTGTATTTTTGTATTTCATTTTTTTCTCATACATACATACATAATATGTATGTATGATTAGAAAATTCCAATCGTATCGATGAAATTTATATTTTCCAAAGAAATTTTCATTTATCTCTGCAAAAATATAGATTTCCTTTTCCAAGAATACTTTTCACTACGTTCCTAGATAATATGATAATAGCCTTTAACTTTTCCCTCAAAGACAATTACATGGTGAGGTCGGAATAGAACAATAGGGAATTAGGTTGTTGTTCGACATAACCTAGGATAACCTCATAATTCAGACGTTAATTGAAATGCTCCCTGGAGGACAAGAACAAAGAACAGCGGGAGTGGGAGAGGGAAGGTAAAAAGCGATATGTCATTGAAAATGAAAACATCAATTTCATGTTTAATGTATAGCACACATACATATAATATATGTATATATATATATGTATATATATGTGTTTTATGTTCTATGAACATACGTCAGACAGTACACCAATATATCCACACACATGCATACATACATACCTATATATATATTTATATATATATATACGAACACTTCATCTTGCAAGTGTTAATGTATGTTACGATAACATTTTATGTGTTCCATTTATAAACGAACGCAAATTATACGCACTCCACAACTCGTACACAGAGAGAGAGAGCGTGAGAGGGAGGTAGGGTGAGGGAGTTAGAGACCCCTGGAAATGCACATAAAAATGCCGAAGGAAAAAAGGCATCATAAAAATGTAATTTCATGGTAAGAATGAACCGAAAAAACCCAATCTTTTCAATTTAATTACCTTTACAAGAGTAGACACAAACACATGTACACACACTCACACACAGCCATCCATACTCAACTCTACTAACGTATTTTAGGGTCATTATTTATGTGTTTGTGCCTGGGCTAAGTGAGGACGAGTACAAATGCGAGTGCCAGTGCAAGTGAAGTCCATGTGTGTGTGTATGTTGGGGGTGAAGGGGGATGAGTAGCACTCGCAATTGTTATACAAAATGTCTTCTACAGAGCACTTAATTACAGCAAAAAAAAAAACAAAAAAGAAAGTATTTACAAGTAACCCTACACACTAAACCATAAATGGGCCAGTGTCAGTAGTCTGATGAGTCCAGACATTGCTATACAATTTGTATATGTATGTATGTATGATATGTCGATGTGTCGGTGTGTGCGAGTTTTTAAGATTACACTCTGAGAAAATATCAATTACAAAACGAAAGTTAAAATAAAACTATCGTTTAAGTTGAGGTTACAATGGGAGCACTAAGGGACAGGTGGACACTATGAGAATAGATACGTTTTCACAAAAGGCACCAAAGAGACCACTTTGTTGACGGTCTAGAGGGTTAAAATGTTCCACAAAAATGTTCCTCGTAGTGTTCTAAGTAATATTGCTGAACACATGATATACTTAAAAGCTAAGGATCAAAAGGTTTTGTGGGACAGTTTAGCATCAATTCGGAAAGAGTGAGAAATTAACCCTAAAATGAATTTTAAGTTTTGACTTATTTCTGGCATTTGTGTTGAGTTTTGAGTTTTGGCGTATTCAGAGACTTATAGCAAAACTGTCTGGCAAATATTTTTGTGGAATATTTTGACGCGTTTAACCCTTGCTTTAGGGGTGTTTTTACCCTTTTCCACAAAAGACACCAAAAAGTCTCCAGTTCGTAAAAAATACTAATTTTAAGTTTTGACTTAGTTCTGGCATTTAAGCTAAGTTCTGATTTTTTGTGTATTTAGAGACTTATAGCAGAACTGTCTGGCAAATATTTTTGTAGAACATTTTGGTCCGTTATACCCTTGTTTTAGGGGTGTTTTTACCCTTTTTCACAAAAGGCACCAAAAAGTCCCCAGTTCGGAAAAAAATACTAATTTTAAGTTTTGACTTACTTCTGGCATTTAAGCTAAGTTTTGATTTTTTGTGTATTTAGAGACTTATAGCAGAACTGTCTGGCAAATATTTTTGTAGAACATTTTGACCCGTTAAAACCATGTTTTGGGGGCGTTTTTTACCCTTTTCTCAAAAGGGACCAAAAATACCCCAGTTCTGAAAAAATACTAATTTTAAGTTTTGACTTAGTTCTGGCATTTAAGCCAAGTTTTGATTTTTTGTGTATTCAGAGACTTATAGCAGAACTGTCTGGCAAATATTTTTCTAGAATATTTTGACCCGTTAAAACCTTAGTTTAGGGGTGTTTTTTACCCTTTTCTCAAAAAGGACCAAAAGACCCCAATTCGTAGAAAAATAATAATTTTAAGTTTTGACTTATTTCTGGCATTTAAGCTAGATTTTAACTTTTGGTGTATTCAAAGACTTATAGCAGAACTGTCTGGCAAATATTTTTGTAGAACATTTTGATCCGTTAAATTCTTGTTTTAGGACTGTTTTTACCCTTTTTTCACAAAAGGGACCAAAAAGACCCCTCTGTTGAGGAGCTAGAGGGTTAACATATTCCACAAAAATGTTCCTCGTAATGTTCTAAGCAATATTGCTGAACACACCCTATACTTAAAATATAAGGATCACAAGGTTTCCTATGCCGATTCATCACAAGTTTAGTACCAATTCGGTAAAAGTACTAATTTTAAGTTTTCAATTATTTCTGCCATTTAAGTTAAGCCTAGAGTTTTGGTGTATTCAGAGACTTATATCAGAACTGACTGGCAAATATTTTTGTAAAACATTTTGATCTGTTAAATCCTTGTTTTAGAGGTGTTTTTTACTTTTTATCAGAAAAAGGACCAAAAAGACCCCAGTTCGGAAAAATTACTAATTTTAAGTTTTGACTTATTTTCGGCATTTAAGTTAAGTTTTGAGTTTTTGTGTAATCAGAGACTTATATCAGAACTGTCTGGCAATTATTTTTGTAGAACATTTTGACCCGTTAAATTCTAGCTTTAGGGCTGCTTTTACCCTTTTTTCACAAAAGGGACCAAAAGGACCGCAGTTCTGAAAAAATTACTAATTTTAAATTTTTGACTTATTTCTGGTATTTAACTTAAGTTTTGAGTTTTTGTGAATTCAGAGACTTATAGCAGAACTGTCTGGCAAATATTTTTGTAGAACATTTTGACCCGTAAAATTCTTGTTTTAGGACTGTTTTTACCCTTTTTTCACAAAAGGGACCGAAAAGACCCCTCTGTTGAGGAGCTAGAGGGTTAAAATGTTCCACAAAAATGTTACTCATAGTGTTTTAAGTAATATTTCTGAACACATCCTTTACTTAAAATGTAAGGATCGCAAGGTTTCCTATGCCTAATCATCATAAGAATGTGTAAAAGGAAGAAATATTGACCCGCCTCTAAAATGACCTCCATATGTGAACTTTGAAAACGCCGATACACGTACATTCTTTTGTTAACCCATCCCCAGAATCATCAGAATCCGTTGTCACAACCATGTTATTTTCGAAAAAGTTTCATTTTGTTCCACAGTGTTATAAGCATCCGTTTAAAATATGATTTTGCATAAAATTCCGCTGTCTACTTATAAGAAATTGGACTACTTACTTCCCATATGAAAAAGAGGACTTCTTCGCAAGGGAAATTTTTTCGCTTTCTGAAAGACAAATTTTTCGTTTCCACACGTTTATTATGGTATAGAAATTGTCTATTTTCTTAAAAAAAACTACATCTTTTCCATAGGAAAATGTCTTACTTGCCATAAGAAAAAGGTCTCTTTCTCATAAGAAAAGGGTCTATTTCCCATAGGAAAAGGGTATCTTTGCCATAGGAAAACGTTTTCTTTCCCATAGGAAAAGGGTCTCTTTCCAATAGAAAAAGGGTTTCTTTCCCATGGGAATAGTGTTTCTTTCCCTTAGGAAAATGTTCTCTTATCGAAAGGAAAATATATATATCACATAGGAAAAGGGTCTCTTTACCATAGGATAAATTTACCAACAAAAATGTTGTCCAAGGGTCATGTATTACATTTTTTGATGTAATTTGGCTTTCTAAACACGTAAACGATATTGAAAAATTTTTATGGTAATTTTTTGTTTTAAACTTTCTACAAAAATTCCACTTTTCGACGAAGGTACCCTAAATATTTCTTCTTTAATTTTGGAAATATAAGTCCGATAACACCCGGTTGCATGTTAAAAAATATCCTTAAAAAATTATTTGTGTTGATTTTATGAATCAGCGTGCCTCAATGCACACAAAAAGTTTTTTTCGGCTTCGACACAAAATTTGGGCTGTATTCTCCTTAAAAAATTTAGTATTTAATTTTTTTAAAAAAAGGAAAAAAATATTTTTTTTTTGAAAAATCTATTTTTGCTGACACAAGAAAATCATAAAAATAGAAAAAGAGTAGGAAAAAAGTATTTTATTTTATTTTTAATTTTTTCTATTTTTAATGATTTTTTTTCGTACCAGCAAAAAATAGACTTTCGAAAAAATAAATTTTTCTCAAATTTTTTGAGGCATAAGCTATTGTTTCTATGAGAACGTGTAATTCACAATATTGGTAGCTATCGTCGTGAGTACCTTTAATTGAACATATAAGTGGGTAGCAGTCGAACCAATAAATACATAATGAGGGTACAAATATTACGGCGAAATTTTTAATTTTAGAAAAAATTTATAAAAATATCCTTAAAAAATTATTTGTGTTGATTTTATGAATCAGCGTGCCTCAATGCACACAAAATATCTTTTTCGACTTGGACACAAAATTTTGGTTCTATTCTCCTTGAAAATTATAGTCGTAGGTACCATTAATATTTATACTCTCATTTAAAAAAAGGGAAAAAATATTTTTTTAATCTATTTTTGCTGGCACAAAAAAATTATAAAAAATAGAAAAAGAGTAGGAAAAATGTATTTTATTTTATGTTTAATTTTTCTATTTTTAATGATTTTTTGTGCCAGCAAAAAATAGACTTTTTTCGAAAATTCACAAAATTTTGGTTCTATTTTCCTTGAAAATTTTAGTCGTAGGTACCTTTAACATTTATACTCTCATTTAAAAAAAGGGAAAAAATTATTTTTTTTTTTTTGAAAAAATCTATTTTTGCTGGTACAAAAAAAATATAAAAATAGACAAAGAGTAGGAAAAAGGTATTTTATTTTACCATGCCTTTATGTAAAAAAATCTATGGATACGTGTAAAAGTTATTATAAAGAGTGATTTTTTTGAGGTTAGGATTTTCATGCATTAGTATTTGACAGATCACGTGGGATTTCAGACATGGTGTCAAAGAGAAAGATGCTCAGTATGCTTTGACATTTCATCATGAATAGACTTACTAACGAGCAACGCTTGCAAATCATTGAATTTTATTATCAAAATGCGTGCTCTGTTAAGAAAGTTCAGAAAGAAAGAAATTGTGTTCAGCGACGAAGCTCATTTTTGGCTCAATGGGTACGTAAATAGGCAGAATTGTCGATTTTGGAGTGAATATCAGCCAGAAGCATTGCAAGAGCTACCAATGCATCCAGAAAAAGTCACAGTTTGGTGCGGTTTATCATTGGACATCATTGGACCGTACTTCTTCAAAGATGATGCGAATCGTAACGTAACTGTGAATGGTGAGCGCTACCGTGAGATGATATCCAACTTTTTTTTGCCCAAAATGGAAGAACTGAACTTGGTTGACATGTGGTTTCAACAAGATGGCGCTACATGCCACACAGCTCGCGATTCTATGGCCATTTTGAGGGAAAACTTCGGAGAACAATTCATCTCAAGAAATGGACCGGTAAGTTGGCCACCAAGATCATGCGATTTGACGCCTTTAGACTATTTTTTGTGGGGCTACGTCAAGTCTAAAGTCTACAGAAATAAGCCAGCAACTATTCCAGCTTTGGAAGACAACATTTCCGAAGAAATTCGGGCTATTCCGGCCGAAATGCTCGAAAAAGTTGCCCAAAATTGGACTTTCCGAATGGACCACCTAAGACGCAGCCGCGGTCAACATTTAAATGAAATTATCTTCAAAAAGTAAATGTCATGGACCAATCTAACGTTTCAAATAAAGAACCAATGAGATTTTGCAAATTTTATGCGTTTTTTTTTTTTTTAAGTTATCAAGCTCTTAAAAAATCACTCTTTACTCTTGGTAGACGCCAAAGAATTAAAAAATATGATTTTTTTATTTTTTTCTTTATATTCTCCTTGGAAAATGTTTAATGATGACGAAAAACGCTACATCCTTGAGTAAAATGACTCAATTCCACAAAGAAATACTGTTATTTTCCTTTTCTCTTTCGCAGTGAAAAGTGTGTGATTTTCAAAAAGTAATCATGGTAATTAAATGGATCTTTACCATAGGAAAATGTTCTTGTTTTCGTATCTGCCTTTTCAACTTAAAAGTTAAAGTTTACCTAGGCCAATAGCCTTAGCTGATAGTGCTTTTTATATATAGTTTATTGTAATTTCAATTGTAATAAATAAATAAATAAATAAATAAAATAAATAAAATAAATAAAATAAATAAAATAAATAAAATAAATAAAATAAATAAAATAAATAAAATAAATAAAATAAATAAAATAAATAAAATAAATAAAATAAATAAAATAAATAAAATAAATAAAATAAATAAAATAAATAAAATAAATAAAATAAATAAAATAAATAAAATAAATAAAATAAATAAAATAAATAAAATAAATAAAATAAATAAAATAAATAAAATAAATAAAATAAATAAAATAAATAAAATAAATAAAATAAATAAAATAAATAAAATAAATAAAATAAATAAAATAAATAAAATAAATAAAATAAATAAAATAAATAAAATAAATAAAATAAATAAAATAAATAAAATAAATAAAATAAATAAAATAAATAAAATAAATAAAATAAATAAAATAAATAAAATAAATAAAATAAATAAAATAAATAAAATAAATAAAATAAATAAAATAAATAAAATAAATAAAATAAATAAAAAAAATAAAATAAATAAAATAAATAAAATAAATAAAATAAATAAAATAAATAAAATAAATAAAATAAATAAAATAAATAAAATAAATAAAATAAATAAAATAAATAAAATAAATAAAATAAATAAAATAAATAAAATAAATAAAATAAATAAAATAAATAAAATAAATAAAATAAATAAAATAAATAAAATAAATAAAATAAATAAAATAAATAAAATAAATAAAATAAATAAAATAAATAAAATAAATAAAATAAATAAAATAAATAAAATAAATAAAATAAATAAAATAAATAAAATAAATAAAATAAATAAAATAAATAAAATAAATAAAATAAATAAAATAAACAAAATAAATAAAATAAATAAAATAAATAAAATAAATAAAATAAATAAAATAAATAAAATAAATAATATAAATAAAATAAATAAAATAAATAAAATAAATAAAATAAATAAAATAAATAAAATAAATAAAATAAATAAAATAAATAAAATAAATAAAATAAATAAAATAAATAAAATAAATAAAATAAATAAAATAAATAAAATAAATAAAATAAATAAAATAAATAAAATAAATAAAATAAATAAAATAAATAAAATAAATAAAATAAATAAAATAAATAAAATAAATAAAATAAATAAAATAAATAAAATAAATAAAATAAATAAAATAAATAAAATAAATAAAATAAATAAAATAAATAAAATAAATAAAATAAATAAAATAAATAAAATAAATAAAATAAATAAAATAAATAAAATAAATAAAATAAATAAAATAAATAAAATAAATAAAATAAATAAAATAAATAAAATAAATAAAATAAATAAAATAAATAAAATAAATAAAATAAATAAAATAAATAAAATAAATAAAATAAATAAAATAAATAAAATAAATAAAATAAATAAAATAAATAAAATAAATAAAATAAATAAAATAAATAAAATAAATAAAATAAATAAAATAAATAAAATAAATAAAATAAATAAAATAAATAAAATAAATAAAATAAATAAAATAAATAAAATAAATAAAATAAATAAAATAAATAAAATAAATAAAATAAATAAAATAAATAAAATAAATAAAATAAATAAAATAAATAAAATAAATAAAATAAATAAAATAAATAAAATAAATAAAATAAATAAAATAAATAAAATAAATAAAATAAATAAAATAAAAAAAAAATAAACAAAATAAAAAAAAAACAAAATAAAAAAATAAATAATAAGTTTGCCATTTTGAAACATAGTTTTTTTCTACATCGAAAAACATTGAAAATTCCAATTCTTCTCCCAATGTGATTTTTCCACAGTGTAACGTAAACAAGCGCCTCATTTAAATCTAAATATAATCATTTACTATTACTTAAATGTTATTATCAAAAAGCCATTAATTGTTATTTGTCTCGTTGAAATCCGTGTATAAAACCGTTGACAAAGCAGCAGGACTATAGTTATTCTCCAAAAGTTACCATACGACGGACAACCTAATAAGACATGGCCTATCCACACGAAAGAAAACTCAAGAGAAGTGAAATGATACAAATCTATTGCATGGGCAACATTAAGAAATATCTGCAGGAGACAACGCTGCATGGCTTCAAGTATTTGGCCGATAGCTCTCTGACAACTTGGGAAAAGTAAGCTGAAGAAATCCATTCCAAAGCGAATAAATTCTTCATATTAATTGTGGCCCTCGTGTCATGCCTTTAGATTATTTTTCTTGACCGCAATTGTGGCTTGTTTCATAACTGTGGTCAATCTCATCGCCAACATCTACTCGAGATGGGACAGTACACCGGTGATCATAGGCATAAGTCCACATCCGACTTCGATACTGAAGGTGCCATTTCCCGCTGTGACCTTGTGCAATATGAATCAGGCTCTCTACTCCAAAGTGATCAATTATACAGAGTAAGTGATGATATTTCGGGTATTTTATAATTTTAAAATCGCAATGCCTGCCACAGGGATTCCAAGGAACACACAGTTCTCAAATTTCTCTGCTACTCAGACATGGAGATGAATAGCGAATTGGAAAATTCCGAAGAATTCAAAAATAACGATTTGTCCATATCGGATTTCATTGTTAAGGTAACGGATGCTAAATATGAAATTTTAAATACACCCTGACCCTGGACTTTGCAGCACGCCCAGCCCTGTTCCCGCATGCTGCTTTCCTGTCAAATCAGCTCCATCAGCTACAATTGCAGTGAATTGTTTCGTGAAGTGTTGACCGATGAGGGCCTATGTTGTACCTTCAACAATGTACACCCGGATTTCCTCTACAAAGGGAAGTAAGTTTTAAATTAATTTGTTGTAGAACGAACATTTAATACCTTTGAAGAAAAAAGTACATCATTTCAGGGAAATAAATTTTTGTTAGGTCGTAGAAGGTTCAGTGGAATTTTTCATTATAAAATATTAGATTAAACTATATAACCAAAAATTGTATATCCAAGCCGAAAAAAAATATTTTTTGTGTGCTGATTCATAAAATCAATACAAACAAATTCTTATGGACATTATTTTTTAATTTTACTAAAATTTAAATTTTCGTCGTATTTCTTGCATTTATTTAGTATTTGTACTCTTCGAAAAAAATATTTTTTTGGATGCATTGAGCCATGCTGATGCATAAAATCAACACAAAAAATTGAAAGATATATTTTTTTAATTTTTTACTAAATTTAAAATTTTCGTCGTTCAATTAAAGACGTTTTTTTTTTGAAAAAAATCTATTTTATGTGGCTCGAAAAAATCATAAAAAAGAGAAAATAATGCGAAAAAAAATATTTTTAAAGGTACTCATGATGGCTACAAATATACATAGAAACAGTGGTTTAGAAACACTCTTCAACAATTTGGGAAAAAATATTTTTTTTTTTTGAAAATTTTTTTTTTTGAAAAAATTATTTTTTTTTGAAAAAAAAACTATTTTTGTTGGCACGGAAAAAAATCATAAAAAAAGCCGGAAAAAATATTTTGTTTTATTTTCTAATAGCTAGTATGCGACAGCAAAAAAAACAATATCTATATGTAAAAAAATCAATGGATAAATGTAGAAGTTATGATACTCTTTGTAGACGCAAAATATATTTTTTTTTAAATTAAGTTTTTTATTTTTTGTAAATAGCACGAAAAGTCCTATTACAAATTATATAAAAGAGTATATTTTTTTAGTTTGTAATAGCTAAAGAAGAAAGCAAGGCATTTTTGAAGAAAATCTATGCATAAAGTTATGCTCCTTCTTGCAGGAATACATATCGTCTTCACGCATTTAAGCAAAACTTGTTGTTTTGAAAATCCTCTGCTTCAACATAAGGGTCACAACTTCTACATTTATCCATATATTTTCTTTAACTAGGCCTTGTTTTCTCCATTATAATGTCAGTTATAACAAACTAAAATAAAATATTCTGTTATCTAATGTGTAAAGTAATTTTTCTCGCTATCTATACAGAAATAAAAAAATATGATTTTTTAAAAAACCTACAAAGTCTAACATAACTTCTACATTTATCCATAGCCTTTTACGTATAAACATTGTTTTTTTTTGCGTAAGAATGTTGGCCATTAAAAAAAATACAAAATACGTTTTCCCATTTTTTTCTATTTTTTATGATTTTTTTTTAATATTTTTTTCTCAATTTTTGAAAAATAAAAAAATAAATTTTTTCCAACTTTTTTCTATTTTTTATGATTTTTTTTCATGTCAGCCAAAAAAAATATTTTGGTCCAAATTTTGAAAAATAAAACAAAATACTTTTTTTCCGATTTTTTTCTATTTTTATGATTTTTTTTTTTCAAAAAAAATATTTTTTCCCAATTTTTGAAAAATAAAAAACCTTTTTTCCGACTTTTTTCTATTTTTTATGATTTTTTTTTCATGTCAGCCAAAAAAATATTTTGTCCCAAATTTTGAAAAATAAAACAAAATACTTTTTTTCCGATTTTTTTCTATTTTTTATGCTTTTTTTTCAAAAAAAAAAATATTTTTTTCCCAATTTTTTGAAAAATACAAAAAATACCTTTTTTCCGACTTTTTTCTATTTTTTATGATTTTTTTTTCATGTCAGCCAAAAAAAATATTTTGTCCCAAATTTTGAAAAATAAAACAAAATACTTTTTTTCCGATTTTTTTCTATTTTTTATGCTTTTTTTTCAAAAAAAAAAATATTTTTTTCCCAATTTTTGAAAAATAAAAAAAAATACATTTTTTTTCCGATTTTTTTTCTTTTTTTATGATTTTTTTTCATGTCAGCCAAAAAAAAAAATATTTTGTCCCAAATTTTGAAAAATAAAACAAAATACTTTTTTCCGATTTTTTTCTATTTTTTATGATTTTTTTTTCAAAAAAATATTTTTTTCCCAATTTTTGAAAAATAAAAAAAAAATACATTTTTTCCGACTTTTTTCTATTTTTTATGATTTTTTTTCATGTCAGCCAAAAAAAAATATTTTGTCCCAAATTTTGAAAAATAAAACAAAATACTTTTTTCCGATTTTTTTTCTATTTTTTATGATTTTTTTTTTTCATGCCAAAAAAAGTATTTTTTTTCGAAAAAATAATTTTTTTCCGAAATTTTTGAAGATTGTTCCTAAAGTCTAATTAGCATTATTTGTAGCCATAATGACTACCTCTAATTTAACATATATCCGGGCTTACATATTACAAAATGAGAGTACAAATATTTAAGGTACCTTCGACGAAAGTTAGAATTTTAGTAAAAAGTTAAAAAAAAATAATAAAATAAAATTTTCTTTGTATTGATTTTATGAAAATATTTTTTTTCGGCTTGGACACAGAATTTTTCTTTTTTTTGTTCGCATAGTGTCTAATATTTTATAATGAAATATTCCAACGAAATCTATTTAAATAAAAATTAAAAAATATGATTTAAAAAAATATTTTGCGTCTACAAAGCCTACCATAACTTCCACATTTAACCATAGATTATTTACATCTAAACAATGTTTTTTTGCTTTAGAATGTTAGCAATTAAGAAATAAAAAAAAATAAAAAAATAGGTTTTCCCAAATTTTTGAACACTTTTCCTAAACCACTGTTTCTATGAGAAGTACAAATATTTAAGATACTTTCGCCGAAATTTCGAATTTTAGTAAAAAAAAAATAAAAAAATTCCATAAAAAATTTTTAATATCGTTTTCGAGTTTAGAAAGCCAAAATAGAGCAGAAAATTTTTTATATGACCCTTCGAAAAAATATTTTGTTGCATAATGTTATTTCTCTCTTTGATTAATCTCTCAAAAGAATTTTTCTACACACAAAGGAATTTGTCAGTAAAAGAAAGCAGAAAGTCTGCTGTAAGAGCAGATTTTCTGCTGAAAAGAGATAGCAGACTTGTATCTGCTGAAATAGCAAACATCTGTTTGCTGTTTTTAGCAAAAAAGAAAAAACGTTATCTTGAAACTTTAAGCATATGTACAGAACAATATAGCCAGTTAATAAATGTTATTAAAGAGTGATTTTTTTGAGGTTAGGATTTTCATGCATTAGTATTTGACAGATCACGTGGGATTTCAGACATGGTGTCAAAGAGAAAGATGCTCAGTATGCTTTGACATTTCATCATGAATAGACTTACTAACGAGCAACGCTTGCAAATCATTGAATTTTATTACCAAAATCAGTGTTCGGTTCGAAATGTGTTTCGCGCTTTACGTTTGTTCAGCGATGAGGCTCATTTCTGGTTGAATGGCTACGTAAATAAACAAAATTGCCGCATTTGGAGTGAAGAGCAACCAGAAGCCGTTCAAGAACTGCCCATGCATCCCGAAAAATGCACTGTTTGGTGTGGTTTGTACGCTGGTGGAATCATTGGACCGTATTTTTTCAAAGATGCGCAACGTTACGGTGAATGGCGATCGCTATCGTTCGATGCTAACAAACTTTTTGTTGCCAAAAATGGAAGAACTGAACTTGGTTGACATGTGGTTTCAACAAGATGGCGCTACATGCCACACAGCTCGCGATTCTATGGCCATTTTGAGGGAAAACTTCGGAGAACAATTCATCTCAAGAAATGGACCGGTAAGTTGGCCACCAAGATCATGCGATTTGACGCCTTTAGACTATTTTTTGTGGGGCTACGTCAAGTCTAAAGTCTACAGAAATAAGCCAGCAACTATTCCAGCTTTGGAAGACAACATTTCCGAAGAAATTCGGGCTATTCCGGCCGAAATGCTCGAAAAAGTTGCCCAAAATTGGACTTTCCGAATGGACCACCTAAGACGCAGCCGCGGTCAACATTTAAATGAAATTATCTTCAAAAAGTAAATGTCATGGACCAATCTAACGTTTCAAATAAAGAACCGATGAGATTTTGCAAATTTTATGCGTTTTTTTTAAAAAAAATTTATCAAGCTCTTAAAAAATCACCCAATATAAGGGCATTTATTACCACTGAAAGATATTGTGATTGTCTTTTTAATGATACGAGCTAAATTCGTTTTCGCCGTCAATCTGAAAGGCTTTTAAATTATAATTATATTTTTATCTATTTTTATAATTTAATTAACAGCATCCATTTTTAGCAGACTGCAGACACTTTAGCGTTGTAAATGCTGATGCAAGATTGCAGAAAAACTGCTGTTATGGCAGAAAAACTGCTGTAATAGCAAAACAATTGCCTGCTGATAGGCAGCAGATAATCGCTGCTGTTAATAACAGACTTTTTTCTTTAAGATAGATAAAGTTTTCGAAAATTAAATTATGATTTTAACATCAATCGAATATATAACAAATAGAAACCGTTGACCCCTTTTTAGCATTTATAAATGATTTATAATGAATTTCTTTAAAAAACATTTCACTGATATTTTCAGATACAGAATCATCAAGGATTTGAACACTGAGAACGATGTTGAAGCTGTCAACTGGGATCCAGAGCATGGTTATGCATCAAAACTGCCACCTAAGTATTATCCCCGACCTACTTATGGTAAGATTCAATCAAGGAGTAAAAACATCTCTAATAGCCTTTTCAGACTGCATGTGAAATCAATCGATTTCAGCTTGAAATGCTATAATAGCCTTGTCACACTCCATGTGAAATCTAGCTCAAATGAGATAAGATCGATTTACAAATGTCAGATCCCATTCAAATTTGACATTTGAAAATGTACCTTATTAGATTGATTTCTTATGCAGTCTGAAAAGGAATAATAGTCTAATAGACGAAATCTAGCTGAAATGACATAAGGTCGTTTTACAAATGGCAGATGCCATACAAATTTGTCATTTGTAAAACGACCTTATAGCCATGTCACACTGCATACGAAATCTAGCTGGCGTGGGATCTGACATTTGTAAAACGACCTTATGGCCTTGTCACACTGCATGTCAAATCTAGATAAAATGACATAAGGTCGATTTACAAATGTCAGATCCCACGTCAGCTAGATTTCGTATGCAGTGTGACAAGGCTATAAGGTCGTTTTACAAATGGGATCTAACAAGACTATTATAGTCATGTTCGATTGAGCTTAATTTTTGTATGGAAATTACTCGCTTAACTAGAAAGTAGCTTACTACTTTCTTAGCATTGCAGCCAGATTTTTCTTGTTAATTCATTTAAGGGAAACCAATGGGTAACAATGTTGCCACCTTACCAAGCATCTTAATCATAAACTAGTAAGCACAATCGAACAGGCCTTATGTCATATCAAGCTGAAATCGATTGATTTCGCATGCAATCTGAAAAGACCGAAAGCAAAATCGACAATTGACCTCGAGTCTTTTTCAACCCAGCCAACCAATTTTTAATACTCATTTGCAATATCTCCAGGAACTGGCGTCTCTATGGGCATAACATTAATTCTAAATGCCGATCTGGATGAGTACTATTGTTCGTCGACTAGTGGTCCTGGTTTCAAGATATCCCTCGGCAATCCCATCGATACGCCGCAAGTCAAGGAGGCGGGCATGACAGTGCCTCTTGGCTCAGAAACGCGCTTTCGCATCGAGGCAATACGTTCGGAGGCTGTCCCATCGATACGTTCCATAAATAGACGACGACGTCAATGTGTATTCCTTAACGAAGAACGTCTGCTCTACTACTACACATACACGAAACGTCACTGCGAAAATGAATGTCAAGCGGCCTATATGATACGTATGTGTGGTTGCATCCCCTATCACCTGCCCCTGATCTACAGCAATACTACGATATGTACAGTTAATAGCTCGTTTTGTATTGGCAGAGCTCAGCAGAGATATTCTCGGGCGGTCACCGGTCCTTGTCTGTCCAAGTGTCAGACGAGTTGTTTTGATTTGTCCTTTATGCCCGATTCGCTGTCCGGACCGCTGGCTTCGCGTAACTACACCATACAGAGTCGTATTTTGCGCGATATGCCCAAGGAGCAGTTGCGCAAGAATATCGCAGTCGTGCATTTTTACTATCGTGAATCGGTAATACATGCCGAGCTTAAAAATGTCTACATTGGTTTTACGGAATTTCTATGTAAGTCCAGTTTTTCAAATCAGCAGTTTTGTAATCAGGTTTTTATCATTTCTTTCAGCTAACACTGGTGGTATACTGGGTCTATTCATGGGTTTCAGTTTTATATCCGTGGCTGAAATTATCTATTTTTCATTTCTGCGACCGATATTCAAATTTGTGGTACCTCGAAAATATCGCAAATCCGCCCATCAACACAGGCGCACCAGTGGCTCCAAGGTTAGTACATATAAGACCTGTTCAATTGAACTTAAGAGACTTGGCAACATTGTTGCCCATTGGTTGTACTTAAATGGATCAACCAGAAAACTCTGGCAGCTAAACTAATAGCCTTGTCACACTGCATGTGAAATCTAGCTGAAATGACATAAGATCGATTTACAAATGTCAGATTGCATACAAATTTGATTTCGCATGCAGTGTGACAGGTCGATTTTCAAATGTCAAATTTGTATGGCATCTGACATTTGAAAATCGTGACTATAAGGTCGACTTGTCAAATTTGTGTGGCATCTGACATTTGAAAATCGCCCTTATGTCATTTAAGATTACAGATTTCGCAGGCAGTGTGACAAGGCTATTAGTTAAGCTGCCAGAATTTTCTTCTTGATCCATTTAAGTACAACCAATGGGTAAACTCCACACAAAAAATAAGCTAGTAAGCCCAATCGAACAGGCCTGTGATGTTCTCTGAAATATATAGCATCGGGATCTATACTTTGCGCATTTCGTCTACATTGCAGGAAAATAAGAATTGGATACCTGAAGAAATACACAAAGTCGAGACAAAACCTCCTCCATATCCCGAATAAGCGGCATTTTAAAACCCGTGGCATTGTTGGAAATGTGGATTGAACTTTGATAACTTGATACACTTGTTTATGTTTATGTAGATTTCATATTATTGTAGTGTCGCGTATTTAATATTGGAAAATACAAATATTCGCTTTTTGCTGGTTTTTCTTTTCAAATAAAATAAAACAAAAAGGTCTTGCAAAACGTCCTCAGAGAATCTTGACTGTTCCGTAATGGTCGTGGTGTGTTATAGCCTTTTCAGACTGCATGCGAAATCTAGCTGAACTGACATTAGGTCGATTTACAAATGTCAGATCCCATACAAATTTGACATTTGAAAATCGACCTTATGTCATCTCAAGCTGAAGCCGATTGATTTCGCATAGAGTCTGAAAAGGCTATTAGCAATCAAATACAATACTTTACATCAATTTGTTATACGGTCCATGGCACAGTGGTGCCAAACCGATTAAATTTAATTGTATTTATGTATTTTAATCAATCAACGCCATCTTTTGGAATTATTTCTATATATATATATTATTATTTCTATATATATTATTATTATTTCTATATATATTATTATTTCTATATATATATATTCTTGATCGTCATAAAATTCTAAGACGATCTAGCCATGTCCGTCCGTCCGTCTGTTGAAAACACGCTAGCATCTAAACGAAAGGAGCTAGAACGTTCAAATTTTCTATAAATGCGTCTCATAGTCGTAGATCGGTTGGGATTGAAACGGAAAATTTTTTCCCTCACAAGGACTAAAAATACCCATAATAATCCCTAATATTTTAGCGTATTTAAGCATGTTTTTTGAATATGTCTGTTTATATTTGCTTGATATTTGGTATGCGCATTCCTCTTACAGCAAAAATGTGCACCATAAAGTGATTCTTATTTGTAGGGGGTGAAATGGGATAAAAATGGTACTTATTAAACGACAATAGCTAGAAACACAAAATTCGGTGTGTACAATGTACATTCCTCTAATTTAGTAGATACATAATATACAAGTATTTTTTCCAAATTTGTACTTTTAAGGGATAAAATGGGAATAGAGGGATAAAAATGGTACCAACCAAACGGCTGTACCTAGAATAATGAAATTCGGTGTATACATTCCTCTGATTGCATAGACAAGTAAAATACACGGATTTTTTAAAATTCGTACTTTTTGGGGTTAAAATGAAAAAAGGGGGATAAAAATAGTACCAATCAAATGACCGCAGCTAGCGTCATGAAATTCGGAGTATACATTCCTCTGACTGTGTAGACACGGAAAATAAACTGATTTTTCGAAATTCGAACTTTTTTGGGTCAAAATGGAAAAAGGGGATAAAAATAGTACCAACCAAATGACCGCAACTACAGTCATGAAAATCGGAGTATACATTCCTTTGACTACGTCGACATGAAAAATAAAAGTTTCTTTTTTCCAAATTCGTACATTCATGGGATATAATGGGTACGGAAGGATAAAAATGGTACCAACCAAACGGCTACACCTAGAATAATGAAATTCGTTGTATACATTCCTCGGACACTTAAAATAAACAGATTTTTCGAAATTCGTACTTTTTGGGGTTAAAATGAAAAAAGGGGATACTAATAGTACCAATCAAATGACCGCAGCTAGAGTCATGGAATTCGGAGTATACATTCCTCAGACTGCGTAGACACGGAAATAGACGAATTTTTCGAAATTTCGAAATGGATAAAGGGGATACAAATAGTACCAACCAAATGACCAAAGCTAGAGTCATGCAATTCGGAGTATACATTCCGCTGACTGCGTAGACACGGAAAATAAACGGATTTTTCGAAATTCGTACTTTCAAGGGATAGAATGGAACAGAGAGATAAAAATAGTACCAACTAAACGACTACAGCTAGAATGATGAAATTCTAATTGCGTAGAAACGTCAAGGGGGTAAAAATGGTACCAACCAAATGGGCGCAGCTGGAATCATGGAATTCGGTGTATACATTCCTCTGACTGCATAGACACACAAAATAAAAAGTTGTTTTTTTTTTCAAATTCGTACTTTTTCTTTTACGGCAAAAATTGGTTGAATCATGAAGTTAGGTTATTTTGCACTATGTACGTCTGATAATGGATTTTCAAAATTTGTACTTTTGGAATTAAAATAGAATGGAAATACAACCAACTGTAGCACCTACTACCAATATTTATGGTATTCAAGCTTTTTGAAAATATAAATATAAGAATATATATTTTCTTTTGAATTGACGTATTGGTAGCCTTGCCTTATAAGCGTGGTTTGAAATAATTAAAATATTATATTTATTTATAAAATTAATTTGTCAATATTTGTTTTGGTTTGGCTATATTAAAAAAAATATATTTTCCTGTAATAATACTGCACTTCTACGAAAACCGACAACCTCTGTGGAATGCAAGCCATGGTGGAGGGTATATAAAGTTCGGCCCGGCCGAACTTAACTCCGTTTTTAATTGTTTTAATATAAATTTATTTTTTCAAAATTTGTTTTCATACACACATTGATATTACTGTTGACGAAAATCTTAAAAAAAGATTTTTCTTATTTCGAGTACAACTTTTTAACTTTTTATTTATGTTTTTGTTATCGCAGTTTAATTAAACCAGTCTTAAAGAAAAACAGCCCTATTATCTTATTTTTGTTATATGTATTTCAATCCACTTTGTCTTTGGCAGTATCTTCCTACCTGCATTATGTTCTGCAATCCAATCCAAGATCAAAATTCTTCATCACACTTTCGACTACTGAGTTGTCACAAAATTTGTCGAAAGTCTTTCGTTTAATTTCACTTTCGTTTTTTAATTTCACTCTTTTAATTGCACTTTTCTTTGTATGAAATGACCAATAAAAATAGAAATAAACACTTCACATACAAAATTTAATGTGTATTTTATATATTTTCACGTAAAAAAAATCATTAATATCACGGATTTTTTAATTCTAATAATCACAACACTTTTCTTGCGTATTTTTGTATTTATTTACACTCAAAAGCTTAGAGTTGACCAAGTTTACGAAATGTTGTCCAAAATGGATGTTTGCATGGCAAACGGAGTGTTTTCCCAGGTGTATAGACAAACCCTCTACGGCATGAGTATATATACGGGCAATGGCAACTCTTGACAAAGATGTAAACATTAGGATCTTCCTGGGCAATTTTATTCAAATTCTTGCAAAAGCGACGGCTCTTTATTCATTTTCGAAGAAAAATGGTCCAATGATGCCGTCAGTCCAAAATCCACACCAAACAGTGACTCGTTGTTGGCTTCTCAATAGTCACGTGTTGGCCCTCAAAATGACCGAATGATGCCGCCAGCCCAAAATCCACACCAAACAGTGACCCGTTGTGGGTATATTGGCTTCTCAATAGTCACGTGTTGGTTCTATGAATCGCATATGCGAAAATTTTGCTTATTGACATAGCCACGGAGATGAAAATGAGCTTCATCTGAAAACCCGATTTTTCGGTAAAATTCTTCATTCCTGCCAAACAATCTTCAGCCCATTGGGAGCGGTGAAAACGCATCGGACGCGTCCCATTTGGCAAATGTCAAACATAAACCTGAAAATAAATATACAAATGAATGCTATTCTACCTTTCAAAGTCAAGGTAATCGGTACTTCATGTTTAAAATTTTAAATGGCCCACCCAATATATTCTGGGCGATGTGAAAAATCTAAGACGATCTAGCCACGAAAGCTTTTCACATGTATTTAATAGTTACAGATCAGTTACGCTTGAAAAGGGGTAAAATGAAAGCTGATATGTCCGTACTATCCTTGTAGGGTTGGGAATGCAATGGTTAAAATTGATCAAAATGGATAAAGTTTCCTTAACAATTCGAATCATATCGCTTTTGAAGTCACTTTTGAGACTCTGTATTTAACCTTTAAGAGGACACCAGGCTCTGGCCAGACCCTTTTTACTTTGGATATAGCTTTGAATGTTGTAACAACTAGTATATAAATATAATTTTGTCCACCAGTGTTGCTTCCAAATTTATTTTTTCAGCAAAAACAATGTTCATTTGTGTATTCAAAACATACTTCGTATCAACAGAAAGATTTGAAGCCAGAAAACCAAATTTGCAGACACGAATCCGAATAAATGTTTTCAAATTCAAATCGACTGGAATCTTAGAACAGGGGGTATGTCTGTTTTTTGGACTGTTAGGGAATGATGTAAGTCCTTAAATATAAATTGTTACTCTTACCTTAGAATAACTTGTTGCTCGAATCGTGGAACGTGTGGTGATTTTTAATAATCAGATAATTCGTAAAATATTTCAAAATCAAATTTGCCTTTTGCATTTACCCAAAATCCAGAATTTACCACGAGCTGTTTTCCTCATTTGTCTAACAAATAAAATATTTACCTTGATACAACATGAATATTTGAGGATTTTTATTTTTAACTACAATGTTTGGAAAATATATTTGTATATTTTTTATTATTATTATGTTTATACACTCGTACAGTTTAGCAGTGTTTATGTTTTTGAAAACAAAGTATTTAACCGTATTTTTTTCAAAATTTCAAAAATACAAGCCCTAGAAAAGTTTGCAGTTTGCTTGCCTTTTCCGTGTTTATAACTGTTGTTTTTGTTTGGTTTTAACCATTAACTCTTAAATTATTCAAAATAATTATTACATTTCATTTCTTGCTTATTCAAAATAAAACGGAAATGAAACAGACAACATGTATGTATGTATGTAGGTATGTATATAAACGCCTAAAACGAACGTCGTTACAATCGATGAAAAGGGGGGAATAAAAAATAAAATAAACAAAACAAAAATGCAATACAATTTTTAAAAAAGAAATTGCATTGTCAATGTGGTTTCTAAAAATATGTATGTATGTATGTCTGTATGTATACATAATATAAATATAGTGTATTGGTATGTTGGTATGTATGTTGTTTGTTTGTTATGCATGTATTGTTTTTATGTAAATGTATGTTGGGTTGTCGTCGGTTGCTTGCTTGTTTGTTTAAATAATGCATGTTAAAATATTATTGTATGTACACACATATTCTTCAATGTACCTCTTACGATAACAAAAAATAAAATACATTAAAATATAATAAAATAAAAGAAAACAGAAAGTAACAAAGATAAAATAAATGAAATGAAATTAATAGAGAAGAATTAAAAAACACGTCAACGCAGAATATACAATCAAAACACATACACCAATTTTGGCTGGCTTTCAGCAGTATTATTTCTTTGCGTATTGTTGATATGGCGGCGGCATTTGGGATGTTCGATATCGTATGTTAGGGTTTATGCCCACCGCGGCGGGACTCATGCCCGGGCCACGCCCACTGTAATTGGCCGCATTAACAACGGGTATACCGGTAGGTGATGCGCCCACAATCGTAGCAGTTGGGGGTATAGCTGAGTAAAAGGAGTAAAATTTGTTAGTTAATTTAATTTATTATTTTTTTTTATAATATTAGAATAGATTTCCGATTTATCTCCGAGCGGAGACATTTTAGAATTTACAAACGTTGGAGACTTTAAAAACGTCGATGAAAGCCGTTTGTGAAGTCTCCGCTAAAAATTTCACCTGGGAAGCGAATTTCTGAAACTTCAGTAAATTACTTTTATTATCATAGTGGTTAGTGTACCTTGTCGAGGAAGGTATATATATTACTGGCTTACCTGGCACGTAAGGCTTCACTTGGTGGTAAGAGTTATTGTGGGGCCTATAGTAGACAGTGTCATCATTGTGATGATAGTGTTGAGATTGAGGTTGATATTTGGATCTACCGTTGTTGTTGTTAGCACCGCCGCCACCGCCGCCACCACCACCGGCACCGCCACCCCCGCCGCCATGAGGACCCATGCCATTCCCACCGCTTCGCCCAGTTTGCTGTTGATGCTGTTGCCTTTGTTGGCGCATGGTTATCTTTTTAGCTGCCTCGGGATCTTCCATCAACTCACGAAATTGTTCCTGGCGTATGTCGTCATGTTTGTCGGGTATCAGGTAACGTCTTAGTTCTGCCAAAGCGTATGCCATCCGAGCGTAGGCTTCAGCCGGTGGTGCAACAGTTGAAACTTCAACATGCAGCGGTAGGTTTAGGTGGGCATATTTAAAATCAGCCGAGTTACGCAATTCCTCTTCGCGAGCACGATCCTTCATGGAAAAGCGACCCAATATAACAATCTTGCACTGGGTCTCCTCCTGTAGGCGGCGCAACGAGTTGCCTTTGGGACCCAAAAGTTTGCCCACATAGTTAAACTGAAAATACACCAATAATCATAATAACAATAATAATCGTAATACTATTTCAGATTGGGCCTTTTACCTTTTTATTCTTTATGGGCACATGGACCTTCTGGGTTAGTTTGATGGTGCGTTGTTGGTAGACGTCTGCGTATTGTTCACGGGCAGGAATGCGACCATTCAACTGTACCCTTTCCAGCGCTGTCAACGATAAGTTTTTGTTTAAAGTTTCATGATTATGCCACCACAACAAGACTCACCTTCATCGATTAGTTTCACAGCCAGTGGGAAACTGTTTTCCAGTTTGGAACGTTCCACCAACAACTCCTGCATATACTTCTGGGCCGCTTCACTGAGACGCGACGATGACTTCTCCACACTGCCATGGTCGACGACATTGTCATGCAGATGACCATTTACACTAACACCTCCACTGTCGGATTCCACACGTATACCGTTTTCCGCCATTTACACAAGCAAGCAAAGCACCAAACCCGGAAAAGCTGATTAGTTATAATTGATCCAAATCGCGCACAGTCAATTCAATGCTTTCCTATTCAACCAAACGCCAATGCCAAACAATTGTCCAATATTTCATATAATTTCTAATTTTGATAGCTTGCTTGTATAATAATTAATTAATAGAGGAAGAATATAGAGGAAATCGAAATCTGAAATCCGACCAAGGATACTAATCAGCTGCTTCTTCTTAACTACTTCATCATTTAGCGCAAATCGATAACACTAATTTGCAAAAAAAAGATAGAACGTTTCGCGTTTCTCGATTTGACATGTAAATATCGATACATTTTCGATTTTTCATAGCGCTGTTTACACTTGAAGATTTATTGCACAGCTTGAAAATAGATTATATCGGAAAACTAAAGAAATTTTGCATTTTTTCAAGGGAAAATAAGTTTTAAACTGTATCTTAAGGCTATTATGAACTAAATGATACAATACTTTTATTTGAAAAGTCTTCACAGAAGTGGAATTGTATCCCAAGTCGTACAATAACACTTTATGTGTAAATAGCACACAGCCTTTTCCGTATGAACGAGATTTCAGCTTAAGGTCGATTTACAAATGTCTAATTTGCATGGGATTGACTTTTGTAAATTGATCTTGCGTGGAAGCCGTTCTTATTTGAATATGTTAGACGGCACTACTGTCAAAACGACTTGAGACTGTCTGAATGGACATGATTGGAATACTCAAATTAATCATTTAATTTTAATTAATAGGCCTGTTTGCTAGATTAACATTCCACACTGCAGCGAAGTCTGAAATGACATAAATGGTATGATGTCAAGTGTAACGACGTTTTTTAATAATCGTCGTATGGTGTACCTACTCGGCAGATTATAAATTACTCGAAATATACTAATGCCTCTATTACGGTCAGTACTCGGCATCCCAATGCCTACCAGTCGGCGGCCACTTCCAGCCGGTTCTTGCCGAAAGCATAGGCGGCGGCGCGCCACCGACTTCTTTTCAATCAGCTTCTTTCTGTGTTCACGGCAATAAAGTAGAATTTGAATAATACAAAAAGAATTTTTTTATATATACAAATGGCCAGCGAAGATCTATTTGCAGAAGATTTTTCAGAGGAAATAATATCTGAGTTGGAACAGGATTATGTTGAAGAGGCCGACATTGAACAATACGATCCGACAAAGGACAACAATGATGGAGAAGAAGAACCCGTAAGGGAAGATGCCACAGGAACAACCAACACGGAGGGAAATCAAAGTGAGTAGTGTTTAAAGTGTAATCATTGTTGGAAGTTGACTCCGATGCCAGTTGTTTCCGCCACAGTGGTGCATAGAAATAATTGTGTTGTCGTTTTTCCTACTTTCAGCCAGTAAGCCCACCAAGAACACGGCGGCGAATAATGAAGCGAGATTGTTTCAATTGCCTCTAACGCGTGTCCGCAATGTTATGAAATTGGATCCGGACCTGCATATCGCCTCCAATGAGGCTGTCTTTTTGGTTACACGAGCAACAGAATTGTTTATCCAATCACTGGGTGTGGAATCGTATACATTTACGGCACAGGCCAAAAAGAAGACGGTTCAGAAACGAGATGTCGACTTGGCAATAGCCGCCGTCGACAGTCTAATGTTTTTGGATGGGGCGATGACATTCTAGTTTTTAACAAAATAAAACTCACATCTTGTTTGGTATTGTTTACAATTTATTTTATTTTTGAAATTGTTGTTTTTTGATTGTTTATAAGTAAGAACTCTTAAAATTAAAGTGGTTTCATACTTACACACACAAATTTCCCCCGTAACATGGTTCCGATGCTTTGCAAATAGTTTATACTTGTAACGATTGAGGGTGGTTGGTAACGATATTGTGATTTTTATTTTATATTCTTTTTTTGTTGCTCATCATTATGTACTACTTAAATTATGGTTTTCTGGTTTGTTTTATTTAGTTTTAATTGATTTGTTATTTGAAATGTTTTGAGTTCGTTTTGTTTCTGCCTAAGATAAGTTTTCATTTTATTCCTTTAGCAAATATGTATTTGAAGTTGGTTACAATATTTCCTTTTGTTTATTTATATTTTGCATGAATTTGAGTTGGAATTAATTCTCGAATATCAACTTTTAATCTTTATTTGTCGGCTTTTTATCATTTGCATAGGTGTTTTATTGATTGATTTGATTTTTAGAGGATTATACACATACAGTTTAATCCGTTTGATATTCAGTATACGAGGTAATGTTTCCTGTCCCCTCAGATCGATTTGTTTTGTCTGTTGTTTTCAATTTACTTACGTTTATTTTAAAAACTTTTAAAGAACTTCGAATTATTTTTGAATGTCTGCAAAGGTGGCATTATACATACACTGAATTATCACAGGGTCAGGTCAGTATGTGTTTTTATTACATACTTAGTTTTCCGGAGGAAAGAGACGTAACAAGTTTTTTGTACACAATTTTGATTTGATTGTTGTTCCACTTCACATCAAGTTTAGAATTCCTAAAAACCCGATTTTTCGGCAATGTTGAATTGCTAACAAAATTATTTATTTATTTATAGATCATCATCACTTAGTTTGTTAAAATAAAACTTCTGATTATCGATAAGAAACTTTATCCTGGCATTCTGAATATCCCAGCAACTGTATTGTATAGGTATATGTTATATTTAGTCTATATATAGTCCTTTATATATATGTGTGTATATAAAATTACGATATCAATTAGTTACAATATTGAATATATATTAATAATTATGTTTGTACCCTACACCAACACTGAGCTGACGTGTATAACCGGAATGGGGTTCAGTACTTCCTGTGCATGTCTCAAAAGTTGTCTGACATTGTCTCGAAAAATCACATCACGCAGTTCAAAGTGCATTTAATAGCAGCAATCACTGCGTAATATCTAGAACCAGTCTTTGATAAATGAAGTCAAATACTCCGACAAAAAGTAAAACTTATACTAGCCAATGATTTTTATGTTACGAAGAACATAAAAAAAAACTATCAAGATTTATATCTAAATAAGTCAGGATAAGAAAAAAAAAACGGGATTTTTGATGTTTTGTTTAAGGCGTTGAAGAGGTGAGAGATACGGGTTTGTGTTCGAATCAGTTTATTGCTTTAACTTTATTTTTGTCATCAATAATGAATAAATAGCAGGTGGGCGTCAGTCATAAGGTTCCTCCACTTTCCAAAGTTGTCGATTTATTCCAAAATTAGATCTAGGAATTCCATCCATACCCTCAACTATACTGCAATCAGTGATGGTGTAGGGTATTTATATTTATTCGGTGTAGACCGATTTTTTGTTTTTTATTTTTTTCATAATTGTGTTTTTATTTATTTAAATCTTTGTTTAAATATTCTCATTTTTAGTACATGTATTGTATTGTTGTAGTTTATTTTTAATTCTTGTTTTGTTTGTTCCATTTGTGTTTTCCAAATATGCTTTTATCCCATCGAGAGTTTTAAAAAACTTTTCGCTTTCAGTCGGCAATTTGTTCATATTTTGTCTCTGGTTTGGTTTTAGACGTTTTCATTTGTGTTTTTTTAGCCGCTAGGTGGTTGTTGTTGTTGTTACTTGATTTTGTTTTGGTTTTGTATTAACGTATTTTTGGATATGGTGCTGAACGATATCGTACACTTTCTCGGGAACGGGAACCAGTCTCATAGTGCGACGAGGAGTGTGAAGCTGTCGAAGCTGGCCGGTATGCCGACGATGAAGAACGGCCATTACTGCTTTTAGCTATTTTGTTTGGGGGAGGGTGGAAGGAGGAGGGGGAGAAGAGTTTTTGATTTTGTTTTTAAGCTTGTATTGTTCCATTTTTATATACAATTATTTGTGTTTGTTTAATTAAGTTTGAAAGATTTGTTTTGGGGGTGGTATTCTCCTATAAAATTGAATTGATTGTACTTTTATTGGATTGGATTAGAATTGAATTTAACGAGACGAGAGCTCTAAGAACGTTTCTGGCTACAATTTAACGAATTTAAATATGCTTTGTTTCGGGTTTCTTTTGTTTGTTTTGCTTCTTCTTTGTTAATTTTGTTGTTTGTATGGTGTTATATTGGCGCGTGTAAGTTTCATATATTACGTCTTCAAGAAAGTGACATTTAAGTACAATATACAAGATTCCGGAGGAGCATTTGTTTGCAAAAGATGGTTTCTATTTAAATTCGTTAGTAATTGATGTGCTTTACATTCTTTTAATTGTGTTTCGTTTAATATTTTTGTAGAACGTTTTTTTATGTTAGAACGTTTGCTTTCAATTCAATTTGTTTGTCAGTTACTTTCTTTTCTTTATCACGTTTAGTTATGGTCGAAGTTCAACGTAGGATTTCAGCTGTAACAGAAAACCTTTTTTGCTTTCTCAAGATCATGTAAACACTTACCTGCATAGGCAGCCGCTGCATAGGATGAGGAATGAGGGTGATATTCCCGCCGGTAGTCACGCTCATACGAAGAGCTCTCGTAGGCGGCATGATGAGCACTTGAATGTTTGGAAGAAGATGGGGGTGGTGGCGGAGTACCATAACGATCATACTCACTGGGATGTTCATACAAATCGTGCTCACGTGGTCTGTGACAAAACAAAGGGAAATTAACAAGTTCTATAACAATTTTTTAAACCAGAATATACCTGTGGGACTTGATCATGGTATAGCTAGGGTCATCCATGACATATCGTGCCTTCTCCAATATCGAATACACCTTCGGTTTAGATTTTTCGAAGGGTGGTGGTGGTGGCGGTGTTCTAGTAGTAAAAAGAGATTTGGTTACCCTTCTGTGGGTGACAGTGGGGGGCTCATTTGTTACTCACCTGCTACTATAGGTGGCAGCATGTTCTCCATATGCCTTGGCATAATGAGACTTCTTATAGAAACGGTCTTTACCATCCAATTCACGCATCTGTTCCATGCGTATATCATCGTTTGTATCGGGTATCATAAATTTACGCACCTCGGCCAAGGCATAAGCCAGGCGATGATAGGCCTCCGAAGGTGGCGCCACTGTCGATATTTCTATATGCAAATCGCGACTCAAGTGGGCATATTTTAGATTACCCGACTTTCGAAGTTCCTCCTCCTTGGCATGATCCCTCATGGAGTTGCGTCCCAAAACTGTCATTTTGCAGAATGTTTCCTCCTGCAATTGCCTCAAAGTATTTCCCTTGGGGCCCATAATTTTGCCCACAAAATTAAACTTGGGATATTCCTTGATGGGAAACCATACTTTTTGCGCCACACGTATGGGTTTCTCGCTATACACATTTGCAAAGATCTCCGGTTTCGGAATGCGGCCACTAACAAGGATGCGTTCTATTTCTGTAGGGGATATAAATTAACAAGTTAGTTAGTACTTGTATGATACGAAAAAAACACGGATATAGCAAACTATTCTATTTTCATAATCGAAACAGAGCTCGCGACCTGATCTAACCATTTGCACTTTCGCGTGGTGTGGATGTGGGCTTGTTGAATGTCAACACAAGTGACAGACTGCGTGAGTACTCAAGCATGTGCTGCTTGGACATCAATGCCGTAATGATACTAATTCCCGCTTGTCTATTGATTCTGTTATCAAGTGTGATATCTAATATGTTAGAAATGGAATTTTGTCCAATTTTATGAACCTAGAGTAGATCGCGTGGGTTTCAATGTGGATCATTTTTTATCTAGAATGCACACTTCCTCCTAACGATCCCTAAACCGCAGCTCGCAACCTTTACTATAGATCGAACGGATACAACGAAGGTAATAAACCACGCCGCCCGCCCGTGGCCGCCCCTGAAATTTTACAAAATGGCTACTCCGGCTCCTCCGAGAATGAAAACAGAACGTTATACGTACCATCGTCTAATAGTTTTTTGCAAACATTGAATTTGTTTGGATCCATTTGTTTCTTTTCCTGCAGACATTCGTCCAAGTACCCCGCTGTCTTTTCATTTAGCGGTGGTGCATCATGATTTGATGCTGTGGTCTGATGATGTTGTACTTCAGCGGCGGCTTGTTCATTTGTACTTTCGTCATCGTTGCGTCTTTTTCGCTTGTAATCCGATGTATCCTCACTAGTATATCGATCCGATGTATCGTAATCACGGGGCATCTTATTTCACTTTTTTTTTAAATTATTTCCAATAATAATATTAAAATTTCTAATTTCTTAAAAACCTTTCTTTTTCTTTTCGGCCTCTACGAAGAATAAATGTGTGTATATATGGCCGTGTTCTCGGCTATGTTTTCAGTCGTATTTACACGTTTGAGGTGTTGCCAGTTTGTTTTTAGGCCGGTTTTACAGTTTTGTTGATGTTGCCAAAGTGGCAAAAGTGGCAACACTGATTCACCATCGTCGGTCCCTCCTTCTTCAATCAACTCTGCACATATTCGTTCTACTCCTTTTTTAGCGACCGTGTAGCTAAAATGCCCGCTTAATTAAGTTACTCTTGATGATTTAAAATAATTAGAACGAATGTCGCGTAAGAACAAGTTAAGATGTGCAAAGTTCGCCAAGGTTACGTAGAAATTGAAGACATCAGATCGAGATTGTGGGCTTCATTTCGCCTCAGAATGCATCGATATTAGGACCAAACTACTACGACCGGGATCTGTTCTCACTCTTAATCTGGGTCTCGGGGTAAGTTGTATTAAGTCCGATCTCCGATCAATTGTAATGCATCCAATTTTTCAAATATATTTGCCCTAATATGCGGCGGAATTTTTATTTTAGTCGTCCATGTGGGTCGTTGCATTTAAAGTTAGCTAGAAGATATAGTTATCAGCTATCATCGATTTGGATATATAGTAGCAAGCATTTAAAGTTATCATTTATCGGCATTTAATAGCCGGTAGTGTCAGGTAAAACTTTCCTATTGAGGCTGTGGCCAAAAAATCATAATAAGCTTTTCGGCTAACAAAAGACATTTAATACTTACTGCTTTCGTAGATAAAATAAATCCAAGGGAAATTTGAATTTTCATAGGCGAATATTACTTTTATTGGACAATTATGTTTTTTTATTGATTTTTTATAACATTTAGATATATTGCATATTTAATAAATTTTGCATAATATATAAGTATGTTCATATAAATATATATTATTTCTTGTTGTTTGTTTCTGTTTCGGTTTCTTTTATTTGTTGGTTTATAAAGTAATTATGTGTGTTTCTTTTGTGTCTTCGATTCATTTCATTATTATCCATATTAGAGTAACATTTAAATATGTACTTGTTTTGTTCTTGTTGTTGTTGTTTTTGTTTAGCAAATATATGCATTTCTATATTATTATGTGTTATAGATTTGTTAAAATGTTTAATTTTTATTCTGGTATTTATTTAATTTTTTAATTGTTTGTTTCTTCATTTCTTTTTAGTTTTTCATTATGTGCCCGTTTTAGTGATATTGTACGTTTATACTTGTTTTTGTTTTATTTTGTTTTCCCCTCTTCTCATTTTAATGATAAATATTAATTGTATGTTTGTTTATTTATTTTGTTTGCATAATCGATTTTTGTTTTCTTAAAAATTGTTTATATTTGTTGTTTTAATTATACAGTTTTAAGATTTATAGGTTACCATCATTACTCGATTAAGTTATGTTTGTTCTTGTTGTTGTATTAAAGTTGTCAACGTTATATTTTTATTTAAATAGAATTGATTCATATGTAGTCATGTATGTTCTTGAAATTTTTAGATTTTATACGTTTTAATTCTTTTCAATTTTAATTGTAAATATATGTATATATATATATATGTTTGAATTTATTATATATATATTAGTAAATATTATTTTAAAGTTGTATTTATTTCATGCATCCTCGCCCGAGTCTGTCGGGGGACTACTATTACTTAGTTAATAATAAATCATTGAATTGTATCCCATTTCTGTTCTTTTTTTCTGTAATCGTTTTTTGTTAATGTTTATTTTTGTTTTTGTTTGTTTTAAACGTGTTTTTATGTTTTATGTATTTATAAGACTTTGAGCCTTAGGTAACACAGGACGGCCAATCCATGCCAAGGTTTCGATTTATATATGTATGTATATATATTGTTTTTCTTTTTTTGAAATTACATAATTAATTATTCGAAATGAAATTTGTTTTTAAAACATCCAATCAATTTCCTTTTGTAAAAAAATTGTAGTCAAACTAAATTGTTTTCCAAATCATCATATTTAAAATAGTGATGCAAGATTTTTTGATTTCTTTTGTATTATACCCGAAATAATATAATATCGTTCAAAACCTTGTGAACCATTTGCCGAACTGTGTGGTTATTTGTAATGTAAATATAATTTGTTTGTTTGTTTCTTTAAAAGTAAATATTAATGATAAAATATGTAATATACTGTAAGATGAAATTAATATTATTGTGTTGCTGTTCTTGTTGTTGTATAGAGGGAGAGAAATGTGGTCGATTGGTGGGGTGGTGATTTAGGTTGATTTGTAAGGAGTTCAGATAAATTGCACTGGCAAAAACGGTAGTTTACCAACATGTAGAGTGGTGGTCGTAGAATGATTTGCAGGTCTGTAAAAAGATTGCAAATATACACATGTGTAGATCATATTGTTTTCGTCCATGGTCGGACTTTCGACAAGTTTTTTTTTGATACAAGGCCCGGCCTTTCAATCCTAATATTTTCATTTCGAGTTTTCTTCGCTAGTTTTTTTTGTAATTTTGTATACACAAGACAAGATGTGCAGGCGTGTCCGACAACGTCTTGTGCAACGTGAAAAGTCTTGTCGAAACTCTGAACACGGTCGTGTTTGACTATCTGTTATCTAGCATGCGTCTTTCTAAAAGATGCTGTTGTTTTTAGTACCTTACAAATAACAAGTTAGCATTTGACGCCGTACGCTGTTGATTATTTGTAGTAGAATCAGACATTGATATAGTGTTTTGAATTGGTGGTAATAATGTTGTTTTGTTGTTGTTGCTTGTAGTGTGGTGGTGGTGGGGAACATTGATAGTATTCAACTGGAGATTGTTGTTGTTGTTGTACAGTGTTGTAGGTGCTGCTGCAGCTGTTGTGTTGTTGATGTTGTTTAAAATATCATTTTGATTATCATTGTTACTGTTGTTGTTGGTAGATGTTGTTGTCGATATTTTGTCGGGAGACGGTGGGTAATTGTGTGTTGGTATTGTCATTGTATGTTGTGTGGGAGGAGTAGTTGGGCCATTAAGGGGATTGTTGTTGTTGTTTTTAGATGTGGCTGCTATTCCCGCTTGTTGAAACGCTTTGCCAACCATGTGTATAGAAGAGGAGGAGGATTTGAACAAATGATTATTTATATCGTTTGCCAAGCCACCGCCTAGGGTATCATGTGTATCAGACAGTTCATGATTTTGATGTTGATGAAGAGGTAAGTTTCCCGGTTTCAAGGTTGTTGTAGAAGTGGAAGAGGAAATCGTAGGACAACGTGTATTTGAAATAACATTGTTATTGGCATTTATATGCTGCTGCTGCGGCTGCTGCTGTTGATGTGGTGTTGGTAGCGCTACAAATAAATTTCACCTGTTAACATGACTGCGATTTTGCGTTTGATTCGGATTTAGGCCGCCATTATTTGGTGGCTGGATACCAGCAGCAGCTACAAGTACAAAAAGTGAAAACACTGACCAATTCTTATAGAAACTCAAAATAATCACCGCCATATGCTGTCGTCGGATTCTGGTAATAATCTCCACGTCTATTATAGTCGTTAGCTTCATATTCGGCTGTATCATAGGGTGTCCGTGATGTGTTCATGGGATTTATGCCAATGCCAGGTGTCTGGGGACCATGGGGATTGTGATTGTGAGTTGATTGTGTTTGTGGATAAGCAGCATAAGCATCGTAAGCATGTTGCGGTGCTTGCAGATGATCAAATGGTTGGTTATCATCGTAGCCTCGACTGGAAGGCAATAATAAAATAGTTATGACCAGTCAAGAATATTTACCCAGTTCTACTTCTTCCTTACCCATATGTTTCCTCCATAGCTGAACGTGCCTTTTTGTTTGAAAACAAAAAATACAATCAAATTTCAAATTATAGTTTAATCAAATTTTAAATCTAAATAATATAGTAGATATTACCTTTTCCAGTATTGACATGACCTTTTGCTTAGGTGCAGCATTATTTTTATTATATGTTGTAGTATTGACTGTTTGTCCCGTGCTTTTGTAGGGCACGATGTTCTTTGTTGTATTCGATGATCCTGTGGCTCCGCTTCCTGAACCACTTAAAATACCAGCACCAACACCGGAGGGTGCAATTTTTTTGTATCCTGCCACTTTTTGCTCTTCCGATATATGTGTACTGTCCATGAGTTCGCGTAATTGTTCCTGTCTGATTACATCGTTACTGTCTGGTATGAGATATTTGCGCAATTCGGCCATTGCATAGGCTAGTCGAGCATACGCTTCAGCCGGCGGTGCCACCGTGGAAATTTCCACATGAAGATCACTGTTCAAGTGAGAATATTTGGGGTCCTTCGATTTGCGTAGCTCCTCCTCTTTGACACGATCTCTCATAGAATTGCGACCCAGCACTGTCATCTTACACATGGTTTCCTCTTGGAGACGACGCAAGGAATTGCCTTTGGGACCCAACAACTTGCCCACAAAGTTGAACTGCAAACAAATGATGATAAATATAACAGAATGATACACATGTCTATGGCTTACCTTTGGATGTTCCCGTATGGGTACCAAGACCTTTTGTGATACTCGCAGCGGCTTCTCTCGATAAATATCAGCATATTTTTGTTCCTTGGATGGCAAACGACCAGTGGTTTGGACTTTTTCAATTTCTACAAAGATAGTGGATTGTTAAACGTTGTACAGCAAGCAATCACAGTGATTATACCTGAATCCAATAGCTTTTCGGCGATGGGAAATTTACGATCCATCCGTGACTTCTCGTTCAGACAATCTCGTACATATTCATTGGCCTTCTCATTCAGATAGTTATCACTGGGGCCAATGCTGGAACTACTGACTCCATGATGTTGTTCACCGCCTCCATGGGTATCACCATTGTGGGGCCCGGAGTAGTCGCCATTACCGTCATAGGTATTAGCCATGATTATTCTATTTCGTCACTACGATCTATGTTTGCACAGTTTGTTTTATTGTGGTATTCCTTCCTTTTTGTGCCAAACTAGAGATGTTGAAACACTGAGAAGAACACAAAAGAAACGATTTTTCAATTTCACTCAACAATTGATGTACAAATTATTAATTTCCACCAGCATCTCATTCCCTTCATCCTTCTTCCTCAGACCCTAAACCTTGCCACCGTTGCAAATAAGGGAAAAAATCAGACGCCAACGTAATTTCGCTTTTGTTTGACAACAAAAATACAACACTTTACCTGTTTAGATTAATTTAAGGATTCTTTTCTTTATTTATTATTTATTGTCGACAAAGGGAAAATGTTTTTCATTTAATTGCAATTGCACTTTCACTTTTCTCCGAAAAATACCAGTTCCAGTTCCGTTCTATGAATTTTTGCAACAATTCGCAAAGTCCTGTAAATCTATAGAAATGGCAAAAATCGTGCACAATTTTGAAACTATCGTTTAATTTGTTTACACTCTGAACGCTACGTTGTTGTTGTTTTAGATAAATTAAATACCTTCGTTATTATTGCAAAAAAATATAATATCTTTCGCGTCGGCTTCGATTTAGTAATTGGTGAATCGATTTCGATTGTGTTTGCAAATCGATTTTGGGCTTAAAGAATAACATGTTGTAATCGATTTCACACGGCGGAATAACTATCAGACACCCTAATTGAACGTTAATTTAAAATAAGTGTAGCAATTCCTTTGTAAAGGCTTTATGCAACTCTCACGAAACTTCGGTAGCTAATTTCATATATATCTCGACACGGAAAATAAAAGTCTTTAGAAGTTGACCCCAAACTTTCCTGCCTAACAATTGACTACCCTTTGTGGAATATTTTGGTCCACTGCAAAAAAATGAATTGCATTTTTTTACATATTTTTTTTAGAATTTAGGTATATATGACCGCATTATTACATTTCTTCCTACATTTTTTTTCCCTAACATGCAAGTGTGAATGCAGTAAAAACTACAACATTGACATATGTTTATATCTTGTAAACTAAAATACATTAAGTTAAGAAAATGGAAAATATGTTTTTCAACGATTAAGGACATTTAAAATTTTTGGATTTGTGCCAAATATCAAAATCGAAGAAGGTCAAAATGCGCACTGCGTCGAAATCTTGTGGAAGTGCACTATAACAAAAATGTTGGTGACAAATATTAAAGTAAAAACGTTTTCAGACTGCATGCGAAATCAAACTATTTTAGTTCAAGGTACATTTACATACATATGTCAAATTTGTATGGGATCTGACAGCTGTAAATCGATCTTATGTCATTTCAGCTCGATTTCACATGCAGTCTGAAAATACTATAGACATTTAAATAAATTAAGAAAAACCAATGTGTAGCAACGTTGCCAACTTCTCAAGTCTCTTAATTGTAAGCTAGTAAGCCCAATCGAACAGGCCTAATGTGTAATTGTACCAAAATCACGTTGTACCACTGAATATTCAATAGTACCACTTTTGATACAATTGTACCGCTTTTTCCATCAGTGGTAGAGAGTAGTAAGAAGTAAGAGTAAATACAATTGAATACAATCGAACATGTCTAATTCCTAATTATTCGTTGTTTTTAGCTGATGCACGGGAAATGCAAAGTTATTAATCACTGACAATGATGAACAGCAATTCATGCGTGGAAACACCCGCGGCGCCCGATTGGCTGTCGAAATTGGAAGATCGGCGTGAGAAATTGAAATGTTCGAAATTAGGCCATGAAGCTGGTGCTGGAGCGCCATGTAATGAATGTGGAGATAAATGTCCTGGTTTAGACTTACATTTCTGGCGTAAAGTGTGTCGAAATTGTAAGTGTCGCAAGGATCAACATATGTGCCAAGATGATGATTCATCGGGATGGGCCCAATTTGAAATTCTTGGACAAATACGCTCGAAACCAGCCTGTAAGTAGAGGGTGTGTGGTCCTTTGCTCTGTAATGTTGTTGATTTTGTGCTTTTATTTAGTTATTAAAATCAAAACTCTGGCTAATCAACAAGAATTGATAAAGGTTGATTGGGTGCCCCCTAACGCTGCTCCTGATTTGGTTTCCGATTACTTAGAGAAATTGGGTACAAATGTACCTGTGGCCGGCAGTGAAGCTGCTGCTAAAAGGAAACAACAATTGGAATTCCAGGTGCCTCCTCATGATTTGGATGCTGGATTCTGTGACAATCTCTCGGAAGCCGAGGCAAATCAGTTGCAACAATATGTGCAAAAGATACGAGAAAACTGTGTGGGTCAAGGAAGTGTTGTAAGGGTTGGCAACTATTGTGCTCAAGCCACAGTGGGCAATGTTGTACATAAGCCCCTCACAGAGAGATATGACGAAACCAAGTACTGTGAAGTTATGTCTGCGTTGAAGGAGCCACCCGTCTCGGATCCTATCTTATGTTCTTTGCTGAGCAATGACAAGTTGGCCAGAGCTATAATTGAGCCAGTATCTTGTGCTTACTCGAAAATATTTGTGGCTTTCTCGGAGCCTTTGTCAGAAGGACCGTTGAATGAAGTTGCCACGAAGCTGTTGTCACCAGCTGTAAAGCAAAAATTAAATGGACTCAATGAAGCCGCCGTAGAGAGTTTAATAATGAACGGACCAGTTTACGATAAGATATTTTCCACATTAAATGTAAGTAGAAGCTTGAAATTCAGCTGACGTGGAAGTGCAAATCGTTACCCATATATAAAATGACTCAAGTAACATTTTTTTGCAAATCGAGGTTTTTGGTTATTTTAACAAAACACAAAAACTTCGGTCAAAATGTCGATTTGCAAAAAATGTTAATTGAGTCTTTATTATATTTGGGTAACAAAATATTCCTGTTAGCGCCCGTTATTAAATAGGTTTTAGTCAACATTTTTGTTATATTCTTGTCTCTATTTTTCAACACAGAAAAATAATTTGGATATATCGCGTGACCCCCGTCTGGGGCCATTGTTCGATTTGCGCAAAGAGTACGTTACGAATCCTTCGGTCAAAAAGGAACTTGACGGTATGGTTTACCAGGCCAACGCACTGCCAGCCTACAGTTCGCCCCTTAAAACACCATCGAAGTTCATGCATGATTTGTCTTTCAATTCACCGCTACCCCTTAAAGGATCCGGTCAATTAAGATTTGGTTCTCAGATGTCACAAGATACACCTTTGCGTAAAGTACAATTTGGAAATGTATCCACCATTATATATGATTGTAATTTGCCAGCAAATGTTGATTATAAACGTGATCCCGTATTTGCAAAAATAATTCATTCCGAATCTTTAAAACATGCTCTGCAAAACGCTCAAAGATGTCTTAAACCACTGCCAGTGAACATTGGTTCGTCCCCCACTAAACCGAGCATAGCCGATACGCAGTTAAGCGAATCGGCTAAAGAAAAACTTCAATCGATGGGCATATGTGGACAAGATATGCTACAAAGTGGTGTCTTGAATGCTCCATTTTACGAGAGGCTTTTCAAAAATCTCAACGATATGAACATAAATTATGCAACCTGCCAGCAACTGAATCCGTTGGAACAACTATCGAAGGAGTTACGATCCGATCGGCCGTTATATGAAGAAGTGCGTGAATATGTTACGAAGATGCCAAACAGTTTAGATGTGGCTTATGCGCCAGTAAATATGAATTTGCAACAAGCTATGAGTATTTCAAGAAGCACAGACTCCGGTTTCGAGTCCAAGCCATCAACTCCCAGTCATTCCGCAGCCGCAAACACTCCCTATCACGATGATGTGAACGCCTTGGCTGGTAGACTTGTTACGGTACCGGGTATTCAAGATATGAATATGTACCCAGCTGTAGCCCCTTCAAAAGACCCGTTGCATATGAATATGCAAAACTTATCGCTTCAGGAGAGCAGCGATAACCAAGGTAAGCATTTTGCCATCTTCTTGAATGTCCAGTTCGTCGCATAAGCTGTTCTCGTTTTGCAGGTCCAATGCAGAAGATAAATTGTCGCGACTGTAGCAAGGCCATCAATTTTGGCGAGGTCGCGGTAAGAGCTGAAAGGGCGGGCAAAGAAATTGCCTGGCACCCCGAGTGCTTCAAATGTCACGAATGTCGAGAACTATTGGCCGATCTGGTATATTTCTTCCATGGCGGACAAGTTTACTGCGGTCGTGATTTGGCTGTCAAATTGAAAATTCCCCGTTGCAAAGCTTGCGATGAACTGATCTTTACCAAGGAGTACACTGCTGCCGAGGGTTCCACCTTCCATATAAAGCATTTTTGCTGCTATCATTGCGATGATCCCTTGGCCGGTCATCAATATGTACCGGATGAAAAGTCCAATATGCCACTGTGCCTTAAGTGTTATGATGAATATTTTGCCGTGGCCTGTCAACGTTGTGCACAGCCCATAGGACCGAGCGACCAAGGCGTTGCCTGGAGCAACATACATTGGCATGACTCGTGTTTTGTGTGTGCCGGTAAAACGTGTGACAAGTCGTTGATCGGAGGACGCTTTTGCGTCAAACAAAACATGCCCTTCTGCAGCCCGGCCTGTGTGCATAGCATGATCAAGTAAGAGATCTCGCCTTGCCACTCGGTCCAACACAATCAATTCAATTTGCCACAATAACTTATGATTAGTATTAAAATGGGAGAAAAAAAGTATTTTTATATTTAAATATACATTCATACATAGTATTCTATACATACCCATGTATTTTAGACATGCATTTATACGTATTTACAAGAGCACAATGTATTCCATCTTATTTTTTACACTTAAATAAAATATAGCGCACAAAATATTTGCAAAATAATTTCCCAGCGTTTCGATTCATCGCGCTAAGGGTGGTGCAGTAAAATTTAGTTTTAAGAGAAAATACAAATGGCATCATTTGTATACTAAACCAGGGGCCAAATCACGGCATTCGAAAAAGAGAATATTACGATCGAAGTGTTTTTATTAATTGTAAAAAGGGTATAAATGTGAACAAAAATTATACTAAATCTAATCAGATTATCTCCAATAGTCTTAATCTCGAAATCTTATTTGGTTTTGTTGGAAATTTCCACTTCTTTGTTGTTGTATTAAATTAAGAAATTAAATATTGATTTCGATCGTAACTTCTCGATATCGAATCCCGTGATATTTGCCCTCAGGTGGGAAAAGAAGCTTCGTTTGCTATATACATTTTACCTTCGTGTAGAAAAAGCAATTTTACATAACCTCTAAAAATTATGTTTTTTCTCAAAACGGAGCTTGTATTTCATTTCTTGGCCACGTAAAAATTAGGGTAGGGTTAAAAAAAGATCCCGATAAGATAATTGATTTGATTTAAAATCGGGACAAAACTGAAGAATTTCATAAACAAATTATTCAAAATTACTATTAAGACATCAAATCATTTACGCATAGACTGAACATACCTTTCATTCGACCAAATATACATAGGCAACCGTGATTTTTAGAGGTTATGTAAGATAGTTCTAGCTCTGCGAAGATACAAATTATAGCCTAAATATTGTGAGGGTATTTATAAAACAAACTAAATTTTCATTTTAGATGCGGAAACCTGCAACTATTTTTTCTCCCATATAAAGCTACCCGGTTCAATGTATATGTACATATTTCAATATCAATATAACGTTACCAAAATATAAAAAAATTGTTTATTCTGAAATAATCTTATCGTTACCAAAATATAAAAAAGACTCAACTAACATTTTTTTTTGAAAATCGATATTTTCGTTTTTTTTTTTAACCAAAGTTGTGTTTTGTTAAAATAACCAAAAATCTCGATTTGCAAAAAAATGTTAGTTGAGTTCAGAATAAACAAATTAATTACGAATTCGTATTCATAATTATTTTTTTTTTAAATTATTAAAATTCGTTATTTTTCATCATTTTAGATTTATGATAGCCTTATATCGATCTCCTGGAAAGACATGTACCATATAAGATGTGGCGACGGACAATTTGTGATATTTCTACATGGACAACGTTGGACAGTTAACCCTTCTCCCTTACTTACGCGTCGTCAGTGAACAGTGGATGCTCTTCCATCTTGACATTGTTTTAAAGACGTCTAGTTCTTCTTTCATTAAAACAAGGGAAGGCAAACTATTTGTTTTATTTTAAATTGGTTGATTGGTGCTTTAATTCATCGCAAGTTTATTTGATTTTTATTTGTATTTGAAAATGTTCAATTCTCATTATTTCTTAACAAACAAAATCACATTTTACCAAAAACTTAAAACTAATGTAATGTTTATCTATACTTAAAAATTATGTATCTCCATATATGTATATGTATATATACTCCTTTTTAGAAGAGGGATGTGAGGAGGAGGAGGAGGTCGGGGGTTGTGGTTGTGGGGGAGGCTTTATGGGTATGGGGGGATGATGGATGGTTGGTTGCTATATGTTTAGTATATTCCTTAACTGTTTCTATCCCTATGCTCGACCTGATGCTGCTACGTTTCTTTAAGGATGAAACACATTTTTTTATTATTATTATTATTTATATTACTTTGCATTGAATTTTGTTTTATTGGAAATTAAAAGTCTGCGCGTATTTTAGTTTAGTTTATATATTTTGTTGTTTTAAATTTTCTGAAATGTTCGATTCAAAAGTGGATTCGAATTCCTAATTACAAAAGTGTGTAACTACTACATAACTCACTCTCAACACCGTTTGGAATAACTGGAAACATTCGCCCATGTGCTGACAACCGCATGATTTCAAATCGCATTTTTTTTTGGCGATTTCGAGTCTCTAAATTTCGCATTTTTACTTTAAACAATTGTTTTCAGTTTTCTTTCTTTACTGGCGGATAAATGAAGAAGATGTTTGGTTAAAAATAGCAATTTTAAATAGAAATGTAAAATTTAGAGACTCGAAATCGCCAAAAAAAAATGCGATTTGAAATCATGCGGTTGTCAGCACATGGGCGATTGTTTATTCCCGTCATATTGGCACTTCTTCTGTAAGTATGAACTGAAATCCGCTTTTGTTTCGACTATTTTGCTGTTCGTTCAACTCAACTCGACTAAATAAATCAAATCACAAAATGAAATATTAGTTTTTCTTGTGTATTACAATATAGTGTGTATTTTGTTGTATTTAATATAAGACAAGCAGTTCATATACTCTTTTGTTATGATTAGTATCCTTATTTGATTTGTATTCTCTTTTTCTTTGTTCTCCAACTTTTTTTGTGTTTGTTTATGTTTCTTTCTACATTTGTTGTTTGTTTGTTTGTTTGTTGTTTTTTTTAATACTTTTGTTACTTCATTAGTGTTAGTTCTTTTCTACAGCATTAATAGAATAGAGTTTGTTCGTTTTTTAGTATTTTTTCTTTCTTTTGTAGTGCAACCAAAACAAAAACAATATGAAAAAAAAAACAAAAAGATTAAAAATAAAAATGAATTAAATAAAAATATTAATAATAATTAAATAAAAATAAAAACGTACACTAAGAATTAAACTATTACATACTAAATAAAATTATAATGAAGAATTCAGTTTTAATTAATTAAATCATATATATTTTAAGGTATCTCTGCTGAACATTTCGTAAACTACTCTGTTGATCGAACCGATCGATCGAAACGTACGTTTGTTGTTAGTGCGCCGTACGCGGTCCGCCCCCAAAATAGTTTACGAAAAGGCCAAATTGCCTGCCTTCTGGTTGTTTGTTTAGACAACATCAATGAATTTTTTAATTGAAATCGGTGCTACGAAATTTCAATTAATGCTTCTTATCTTTGTTGCACATCTTAAAGCTATTCATTCGGAAAGTGTGATTAAGATTAGTATGTATAGTTGTAGTATGTAGAGGTGACCGCAGCGCCGATGTGGGGTGATGACGAACAACGCGTACATGAAGTTTGTTGTTGTTGTTGTTGCTGAAGGATGTAGGATGATGATGATGTCTCTGTCTTGGGAAGAAGACTTTTGTGTATTTTTTTGGGGGGGGAGGTAAGGGAAGAGTAGCCATTTCAACTGCCTTGTGGGTTTTGGGGTTGGCAGGCAGTTTCGAAACGCAAGTCAGTCATTAAATTAAGCTTCCCTCTCCCTCCACTTTGCTGTTTGCTTGTTTGTTGGTTGGGTAGTGTTGGTTAGTATGCCTACAACGAACGACGTTTAAACATGTTGCTGTACGCGACGACCTCGCCTCGCCTCGCTTCTGCGATTTATTTTTGTTTTTGTTATTTACAGTACTGCCAGCCATCCAAAACTAGGAAGATTAGCAAACTTTCGGCGATTAGATGTATAACTTTTGAACCACCAGCGTCTGTCAACAGTTTGTGTAGGCGCCGCGTGTATAGTAGAGTTGTGTCATGCGCTCCGATAGCGTCGTGTATAGATTACTTATCAATTCCATAGGCACTCGGGACCACGCTTCGCGTATGCGAAATATCAAATCGTCTTTACGCGAAAATTTGCGGCCTCCATCGAACACCTCGCGTATAAGCCATCCCCAAATGCCTTCCATGATATTTAGATCGTGCGCCACTGTTGGCCACTTTTGCGTCTTGATGCTCTCCGCATTCAGCCACTCCTGCACCGAGGGCAGAGCATTTGTTGTCCAATTGTGGTCTTGCAAAAAGAACTCGGCATTGCCACCCAACTTGGACACAATATTGGATCTTTCTCTGAGTATGGTCTCCACACACGATTCAATTTTAAATTTCGCCGTTGACACCTCCAGATGAATGGGACCGCCGGCCGTCAACACCACATAAATGTACACTGAATTGCCGCGGGGTCTTTGGGAGAGGGTTCGTTCGTAGTTGCGCAAATCATGAAAGTAGTAGGAGAAACCGTCAGGTCCGTCCAAGTTGAATTTACGTTCATCCTGGAAAACAACACGTCTCCAATGGTCTTCGGTCCAGTTGACATGCGAATTGGCGAAGGTAAGACGCTCGGTTTGATGAAATTGTGACAGAACAGGTTCAATTTTTAATTTTTTTGCACCACTAACGACGCTGCCGCGGGAACTCGAGCCTGTAGATGTAGATGAACCGCTGCTATTTGAACCACTGGAGGGCGTAGTCCGGGCGCTGGCGTTCGTTCCAGGTGGAGATAAGCTTGATCCTGTAGTGTTGGACTGTTGGGTGGGAGCGTGACTAGATGCTGTCCCTCCTCCAGTGCTGCTGCTGGCTGCCGAAAAGTTTGAATTCTGGTTGAGAGCGTGTACCGGTACTGAGTGGCTATAACTATGGGTAGTGCTGTGGGCGTGCGAAGTGTGAGCGGGCGCAGGCGTGCTGTGTTGCTGATAGTAGGGATGGTGAAAACTGGCTGTATGCTGATGATGGTGAATCGTGGGCTGTTTCAGTTGCAATTGCTTAAGCTGTGTCTGCGATTGGGCTAACAAATGATGATGGGCATGGCTATTTGTACCGCTGCCGGTCACACCATTGCTACTGCTGACCACCACACCACCGGCTGGCTGTGTGACGCTGCTGTTGTGTGACTGGCTGGTGACCGTAGTCAGGTATGACTGTGTCTGAGGATGTGAAGAACGCTGGACATGGACCTGAGATGTGACTGTGGCTGCCGCCGCTGATGTCGCCGCCGCCGTCGCTGCTCCACCGACTGTTGGGCTTGTATAATTACCGGGGTGTTTAAGGTAGTACTGTAGAGCCATCAAATTGGCGTCCTCCGTATTGGAGGTGCCCAAATTCGCCACCTTGGGATCGTAAATGAGCTTCCGAAAGTTTTGAATGTCGTCTGAGCTTAGTAGTAACGTTTTCATTTGGAGTTTTGGTTGGTTGGCTGGCTGGCTGGCGAGGTAGTGTATTTAAATGGTAATTAAACTAAATGAAATTTCAAAATCGGTAGTGATTTCAAAAGGGAGATTTACACCACGGCTTGGCTGGCTTGTTGCAATTCTTCTTATGGAATAGTTAGTTGTAGTGTTCTGCTTTTTTCTTTCGAAGTAAATGTTTGGCACAGTTTGTGCATGCATGCACAGTAGTAGTAGTAGGTAGAGTTCAGGGTTTAGTTCTGCGTATCTTGCAAAATGGTTTAGTTTAGTTGTAGTTTGTGAATCCCAGAAGCTGCTCGTCGTCACAACCAAAATATATTCCAATTTGCCGTCTTTCTCTCCTGCACGACGACGAAAATGATTCAGGTATTTTGGAGTTGCTCGCTCTGATTCAGCACATTTTCACATGCGACATTCGTGAAAGGAACATAATCGGAGAATTTCTCTCTTCGCTCTCTGTGGCACTGCTCTGTCTGTGTCTCCTCTCTCACCGAGTGTGTGTGTGTGTGGGAATTGTTGTCGTATTTTATGGATTGGATTGATTTCGAATTTGGCAATTATTTGCTGTCTGTTGCGACAATTTTTTTGTTTGTTTTGTTTTTGTTCAATATAATATTTTTACTCGTTTGTTTGTTACGTGCACCAGGCAGGGTAGCAGCTTAGCGCACTGTGTTGTGTTGCTGCTGCTGTTGTTGTTGTTGCTGCTATGTTTCGTTTTAGCTGAGTTGTATTTCGCAAGTTTTTCTTATTTTATTTTACTTCTCTCGGAATGTTTGCTTTACGTAGTGAACTAATATGAAATGAAAAAGAAAGAAAGAAGAAAAAACGACGAAACAGCAACGACAGCAAATCTCAAAACATGCGTATGTTCATTGTGCTGACAAACTGGTTGACTGGCTGGCTGGTTGGTTGTTTGGTTTTCTTGGTTGCTTGGTTGATAGGTTGATAGTAGGAAGGCTGGCTGGCTCGCTGCTGTCAAGCAAAGTGACGGAATGGCTGGCTGGCTGACTAAGTTGCGAAGAGAGCCGCGCGATGCGTGTATGTGTGCACGCACTTTCACATCGATTAACTTGTTTGCCCGTTCTCCAATAACGACGACGTTGGAGTCGTGCTGTGCTGCTCTCTTCAAAACAACAATGCTCTGGTTGAGTGGTTCCTTTTTATTCGTGGCGGCCACCACAATCAGCTGGCAAACTGCTCAAATTATTTTCCGATGATGTGCGTGCGTGCGTGCGTATGTGTGTGTATGTGATGATCTCCGATCTCCTTTTTTCCGTTGTTTTGGTGTCTGTCGTCTCTCTTTGTTCAGAGTTTGTTGGTCTTCGTTGTCGGTTGTGGTTGTTTGGTCTCAACTTCAGTTTCTGAACCTTGCTGAGTTGCAGAGTTTATTTATAGTATGACATTTCCCTGTTCTGCTTGCTGTCTTCGTCGTCGTCGTTGGCTCGGCTCCCTCCGTCGTCGTTGTTTTGCTTACCTAAAATGAGTGTAAAATACAGAAAAAATCAATGATGTGTACAAGATTGTGTGTGCTGTGCGCTGTGCTTGCTGCATATGTCTGGCGTTTTTCATTGCGTTTCGTTCTTCTTGGCATTATTTCTTTCTTCTCGTTGTTTTTTTTTTCTTTCTTTATTTTGGTTCGAAAATAGGGTGAGAAATCTCAGTACTTGATACTTTTTCCCATACTGGCTGGAAGACAGGCAGGCTGTTGGGATGTGAAAGTCGAAAAGGATTCTTTAAATATGATATCTAAAAATTTGGCCAGGTGCTCGCTGGGTTTTTCATTTACAATAACAATTAGGTATATACTGTAGAAACGTACATACATATGCATATATATAAATATATATTAGGGTTCACTGAATACATACAGTGTAAGAAAATATAATAAGAGCAACAATATGCTAAAGTTATTTAAATTGTTCCTCGCTTGGCATATTTTTGAATTTAATTACACCACCACCATCACCAGCTAACAACTGCCATTTTCAGCATATCTGTTTAGTTTAAAGTTAACCAACCAACAGCTAGCGATGACAAATTCCATTGACATATACACATACATAATTGTATTGGTATGTCGGCTAACTTTCGTTTAACCGGATATGGTGCAAATGGAGCAAAACCTTTTGAAACTTTTATAGGTTTACAAGAAATTGTATGGGCGAAATGGATTTTACTGTGGAGGGATGTGTCATCCTCTTACAGAGTCCTGTCCACTATATATTTTTCTACATAAACGTATTGGACTATCAACAAATGCCAAAAATCAGCTGTAAAACGTTATTCGAACTTCCTGAACTGTCACCGTGGTTGTTGTTTTTGTAATCTTGTTCACTTTCGGATCTGTATCGTTTGTCTCCAGCTTCAGGAAGACGGACTTCAGCTTTGGATGTTATAGTTGGATATTATTTAAATTTTTGAGATTTACTTGATTTTTCTAATTGAGTTGAGTGTGAGATCATAGTCATGAAAGATAGAATCAAGAAAAAAACACAAAATAAAGCTGCAAAGTATCAGCTGCCGTTCCCCCACTATTTGGTGTGTTCCGAATTGAATTATTGTGTAGAAAGGTCACAATCAATGCTTGTTTCTGTTGCCCAGTTCCAAGCACAGAATTAATACTTTGCATAGTACAATTTCCTAAGTTAAACTATTTAAAAATAACTGTTAAAAGCTATGATTTTTTTTCTTCAAAACCAGAAATTCAATCATTTCTGCTCTGCTGAAAAAAAATAGCTAAACAACTACCCTATAGATTTGGGATTTGTCGTGGAACTGCTTAATGGAAACAAAACATGATTCACACAGGGAAATGCATTACTGGTTTTTCGTTGGTTGTCTATTTAAATAATTTCTTTGAGAAATTAGTATATGTGAATGAACTTCAATAAATACCATTGTTATTCCAAAACATGTTGAGCTCTAATGATAATGGATTTATTTCACGATATGAAAATATTTTTAGAATATCTTTCGAAGGAAGAGTAGTTCCTCCATTGATGACAAGCTCTTTAAAACAAACATTTCAAATAGTTTTACTATTTTTCTCCAATTTAACCTCCATTTGTAAATATTTTATGAAATAAAAAGGAATTAAGAAAGTAGCAGTAGGCAGCAACGACAATACAATTTTAGTAAAGATGCTGTAAGTTTATCACTTATCTCAGTCCCCATCCTTTGGGAACAGTTTTATAAGTACAAAGAAGGAATTACAAAGAAATAAATGAAATGAAAGTTATGGCGTCTACAAAAAAATTGTGTTGCCTTTGGAGAACAGTAGGAAACCAGAATCAAATCGCAACTAAAAATGCAGGTTGTTGAGTAAGATCGTTTTCGGTTAGTAATTGATAATTAACAAGTGAAAACTATATTTTTTTTAAGATTTATGTTTCACATTTGCAAAATAGGACGCTTCCGATGCGTTTTCGGTTCGCCCAATAGGCTGTAGATTGTTTGGCAGGAGATGAAGAATTTTACCGAAAAGTCGTGCTTTCAGATGAAGTTCATTTTCAGCTCGGTGGCTATATCAATAAGCAAAATTGCTGCATATGGGGATACGAGAACCCACACATGACTATTGAGAAGCCAACACATCTACAACGAGTCACTGTTTGGTGTGGATTTTGGGCTGGCGGCAACATTGGGCCATTTTTCTTCGAAAATGAGCAAGGAGCCCTCGTTACTGTCAACGGTTAGCGTTACATGATCAACGAATTTTTGTGTCCAATAATTCAAGAGAATAACATGGACGACATTTGGTTTCAACAAGACGGGTCCACATATTACACAGCCAACGCAACCATCGATATTTCACGCACTTTTTTGAAAATCGAATAATCAGCCGAAATTGTAATGTCAATTGGCCTCCTCGGAGCTGTGGTGTGAGCCCTTTGGATTATTTGCCATTAAGGATAAATGTTACGCATTATGGATAAAAGTTACGCAAACCATCCGGAGACAATTGACTCGTTAAAACATGAATATTCGAAAATGTTCTGAAAAATAGGGTTAATTGGATGAGGTACTGCCGAGCTAGTCTTGGTATTCATATGAATGATATTGTGTTCCATTATTAAATTCCAATAAAACAAGAAATTTGAAAAAAAACAGTACTTTTACTTTTATAGGCGATTCTAACTTAAAATGTTACATGGTCCACCCTATACAACCTGTGACAACAAATGCAATTCTGCGATATCGATCAATCGATGAGAACAAATTCGCTACCTAACACGACAGTCTATTGTATCTTACAATGACTGTTGATATAAATGATCTATTTCCAATTGGCCACAGTGAACGCACAAATAATCCAATCAAGGGGTTTTTCAGTTTTTTGGCTAAAAATTGTTATTTTGAAGATTATTTCAGAATGTCGGCCTATACGCAGTGAAACTAAACATTACTAGCTTTCATTTGGTAGCAATACCATGGACTAAAGTATTTCCATTTGTCCACAGTGAACGCACAAATCATGATCTCCAGAAATTTTGGTGGATTTTGGCTAAAAATTTGTATTTTGAAGATATCTTCAGCATTTTGGCTGGCGGACGCTCAAAGTTACATCTTCTAGTAATTAGGAGCTCTGATAACGACTTGACATGGCACTGTTAACCAATTAAAAGCCGTCTGTCTGTAACAGTGGCTCGTGCCCTTGCTACGTAAATTCCGAATTACACACAATCATTCATAAATATAATGTATCGTCTTTACCTCATCACCAATAGGATAATCGCAATGGACCAATAGGTCTCCGAGTGTAGTAAGAGTCACCACACAGTTAGCTAACTAAAGTTTGACATTTAGTAATATTTTCCCAGAGGAAATATCGAGTCGATCAACTTTTGTTGTATGTATTCTCTATTATTTCAATTGGAATCCATCTCCATATTCTTAATTTTTGTGAAAGTTTAGAAATGCTCGTTGGGTACCCCCTTTATTTATGCTAATGCTCATAGAATAATAATTCCTCCATATGGCCCCATTAAGAGATTTTTTGTCTGTCAATCCTTTACAATATCCATACAAATTGTAGTAGATTTTCCAGGCCTAAACTTTTCATTAAATAGTTGTCAATATTGTTATTATTAGTTCTTAGACTAAACTTTATTGATTTACGATAGCGATTGTGAGTGTTTTCCATGTGCACTTGGTCTAGCCTATTCAAGGTAACTTTGTTTGATACCAAGTAATTTCAAACGAAAGTTATAGTTTGGAAAATTAAATCTATAATCGCACTTTTGTAAATATTTTTCAAAACAAAAATGTGATTGTGCTCTTTCATGCGATAATAGCTACCACCAAGTGACTCATCATTTACAATAAATTGTACTTTATTGGTGCAATTATTTTATTGATGGTAACTATTCAAACGAGCAGATCTCTCGGACGCCATGGATAGACCCAGTATTTTATAACTTAACAAATAAATAAAATCCCTCTTGTTCTTTTTATATTATCCATTACTGTATATCGAAGGATGTACAATGTATGTGAGTATGTGTGCAATGAACTTTGGAATGAAAAAGAAAAACAGGTCGTCCTTTTCTCACAACACAAAAGGATCTTGCTCTTTGTTTGATGTTGAAGCCAAGAATTCAGAGTTGTGCTCCAAATATGCCCGCTGTAATTGAGGAGGGAAGAAATGAAGAATAGAAAACACAGCATGTTTATCGAGGGTTAGTAGCTCGGAGGACCGCAAATTTGCCATAGTATGATTGCATTCATGTGTGTGTGTGCCTGCGTTTGTTTGTGTGTGATATGCGTTGCTGCACCTGACCCTACATATGTATATGGCAAATATATGTGAAAAAGACATTTGCAAATGCATTTTGCTGACCGAACGACCACCGACCCTGCAAAAATATGTATGTATGTATGTACATGCAGCACAAAAATCAAGAAGGTCCGAGAATACTACGTCCGTCTGTGTTGGTGCAAATACATGTGTTCATTTGTTTGTTCGCAAACTAAACAGCATCCTTTTTACGCAGAGAACCCGGAGTGTGGAAGCATGCATGCCTGTGTGTGTGTGTGAATAATTTTTCGTTAACTAAAGGGATAATAATATCAATCCGAGCACATACTTACATATGCATGTTCACCATAATCCCTGAGGTACCCCCCGAACTATACATACGTATGTTTACTCTCCTCCTCCTGTTTATGTGGAGTATGTAAAATATCCATCCATCCTTCCGTGCTATACTACACTACCATCCAACCATCCATCCATATAGTACCTACATATGTACATGGAATTATGTATGTACACATTTGGAATGCATATAATGATGGTTGGGGAAATAACAACAATAAAAGCAACTACTATTGCTGCTACAAAAACAAATTAATACATGTATTAGTGTGTGTGTGTGTTTGTCATAAAAGGACACAAAAAATCAATTTGATTGTTTGTTCTGGCGACCCAACAAATGCCATAGTATGATGTCTGTGCATCCGACCGACCGACCGACCAACAATTCGCCCGTCAGTCTGCCCTGCCTGTGGTTCAGCTCTGTATACATACACTTGCAGCCAGCAGAGTGTGTGTGATGTAGCGAGTGTTTCTGCGGCAGAATGGCAAGGAAAATGCAATGTCTTCGTGTAATGTAATCAATACGAATTCAGTTCCTAAAAATATAGATTTTTTAACTTCGTTTAAAATCGAATCATTCCGTATATGCTGCCGTGCCGTGCCGTACCACAGCAAAACGAACTTCTTTCTTTCCGCACACACACACACACTCACAAAAACAGCTAGAATTGGTCTTTCTCATTTTACACAACGAACGAACATTGAGACTGTTTGCTGCGGACTGACTATCTATGCCTGTGGCTACTCACATCTACAATGTTTTCATTTGTATATACATTTTTGTACATATGTACGTATGTATGTACATACATCCATTACATAGAGTAGCTTCGTAGTACATAATATAAATGTCCAAAAGTATATACAGACCGACCGACCCATCACACTACAGGTTCGTTTGTTCGTGTACAACAAAGTCAGTCCTCTCTAACCTCCTGCCTCCTCACCCAACAAACAACAAATTTCAGGAACATCAATAATTTGTACTTGCTTGTCAGAAATAAAATCGATATTTTTTACAAAACGTAATTACAAAACATTCTCTCTCCCTCCATCCATCCTCCAACATTTCGACGATTCTGTTGTTTACATCTGTTCCATAGCATTTTGCCCACTGTGCTTTATTTTTACACACATACACTCACACAAACAAATGTATATACATCATACATATAGCAAGCTATATACATACACCAAAAACCTTATGATGCCAACCAGTCGTCGATTAAAGAAGAAAAAAAAACGATCACTCGCACATACACATACTAATTTCTTTTCTCGATAAATTTTCAAATTTTGCCAACTTCATTGCTACATTTTTCCATTTTTCTTTTTCTATATGAAAAAACCAAAACCTTTGTTCTCCAACAGTGGAATTATATCCGTCTATTTTTGGTTTAGTAATTGGTCTAAAATTTCATATTTCATATTCTTTGTGAAATTTAATCTTGTGTTCAAACGAACGATGATGATTTGTGATTACGCCATTTTGATGAAATAAACCGAAAAAACGTGTTTTAATTTCAATTACTTTTTCAATATTTGGCCCGTTCCTCGTAGACACTTCTTTTTCCGTTCGTTAGATATATTAATTAAATTTATTTATTCCTTTTTTTCCTGCGGATTGTTGTGTATTTTATTACTAAAACGATTTATTTTTTATTAATATTCACACGAACAACGAACGACGGAAAAACAGGGCGAGACACGACCGACTATGAGTGATTGGTAAGTCGACTTCGATATCAGTCGAAAATCGACATTGTACTTCAAAAAAACGATTTTTAACAGTTGATTTGATTTTTTTAGTAAATCGACCATAATCGATTTTGTCATACCGATTATCGAATTTTTTATTAGTAAAATGCTGCTATGTCCCTATTTACACAATGTCTTTTTGACTTTTTTCAATTCCCTTTTGAAGTAGCTACGTAAAGTCGTATGGATTTACACGATGACTTTTTCTTTTCATCATTATAAATATGAAAATTTTACAAGAGAAATGTCATTTGTAAATCGACCTTATGTCATTTCATGCAGTCTGAAAGGCTATTAGTCATATTCTTAAAATCTACATTTCAGCACGAATCAATAACTCAAATACAATTCTTTCAACTTTTATTAGAAATGCGTCTTTTATAAATATATCAGTCGAATTATCGATTGTAAAAATCTAAATGAAAAAAGTTGGTCGTTAAGTCGAAAATCAATTTTCAGTTTTGATTACTAAACACAACTATGAAGCCTGGACATCGAATTCAATAAAGCAAGCAAGCTATGAAGCCTAGACGGTTCAAATCGACGGTTCAAATCGACGACGGACGGTTCAAATCGTCGCCATAATCATCATGTATCACCGTTGCCGATTATATCGGCCCACGTCGGTTAAAATTGAGTTGCCGATAATCGATTATATGCGTAAATGAAAAATATAAATTCGTTTTAATTTTTCCATTTTATTTGTCTTGAACTGGAATATTTTCCAGACTCTACATTTTATGGTGAAAAGAAGAAGACCGTCAATTGCCAGAAATCCTGATAGTAGTAACTTGGCTACAAGTCAATTTGTCAAAACTTAATTGTCATTAAAAAGTTATAAATTTGTAAAGTTTACGTAGAATCTTAAAGTGTAAACAGCGCTATAGCCCTTTCAGACAGCATGCGGAATCAATCGATTTCAGTTTGAGGTGACACAATAGCCTTGTCACACTACATGTGAAATCTAGCTGAAATGACATAAGGTCGATTTACAAATGTTAGATCTCATACAAATTTACCATTTAAAAATCGACCTTTCAGTTAGAAGTCGCATTCAGTGTGAAAAGGCTATATAGATTTTTTTCAAAAGTCATGGGTTATGTACACTTCAACGGTAATAGAAAGAGCATTATTAAGGCATAAATCAAAATTTTTTAACCTTTCACATGAAAATAGTATGTGAGGCGTCGATTTGTTAATAAATATGAAAAAATGGATTACAATCATCTTCAATTACAATGGTTTGCTAATTTAAAACTAATTTATTATTATTTCTAAAATCACATTCACAAGAAATGTATATCACCGAACAAAGGATGAAGTCGTCTTTTAACGTTGATTAATCGAATTGGTAAAAAAAATCGATTAATTGAAAGTCAATTATTTGCTTCACTTACCAATCACTAATCCCAACTTGCAATTAGGGTAGTTATTTAAAAAATTAAACTATATGAGTATTTTTTGATGAAATAATTTACAAAGCGCCTATAATTTCTAAATCTGATAAGTTAATAATCTAAATAAAAAAAAAAAAAACAAAATAATTTTTTTCTATGTCATTAACAATTTTCACTTTTGTGGCCACAGAAAGTTATACAAGATTTTTTTTGTCAGAATATTTATTTTTCACATATCCACAGAGTTTTTTTTGCCATCTACGTCAAGAAGCACGCCTTATTACTTTGTACGCTGCGTTTTATTTAACTTACGATTTCAGTTGTTTAAGAAAAAACGCTGCACCGAAAGAAAAACGCGTTGGTGTGCTGGTGTAATGTTCCTTTAGCTAGTCTTATTTATTTGACTTCGAAGGTAAAACGATTTAAGTTTTTATAACTGATAATATTATTCACATCAGCTTTTGTTTTTAAAATCACTTTTTTTCGTACCTTAAAAAAGGAAAACAAATATGTTTTATACTTTTTCAACACTCAAAAAGGGGCGTGACCGATCAACATTTGAATATAATGCAGTTGCGCCTATGAAAAACCATTGACCACTACCCTTTATGCCGGCTTGGTAATTTCCTCGTAAGATATAATTAGACAGCAGGTTTTTATGCAAAATCATATTTCAATGGGATGGTTATAATTGTATGGCGACTTCGCACTAATGATTTTTATGTTAACATATTACAATGCAAAATGTAGAAATTTTATGTCATCACAAATATTCTGAGAAATTGCTATTTCCAGATATATGTTTCCATATATCCATATTTAATATATATTTGTTGTTTAGCAAAATGTAAAGATTGCATTCTACAATCAATCATTTCTATCTGAGAAGTATTACTTTTGTTTTAAATTTCTGGATTGTTTTAATAAAATTGTTTTGTTTTACAAATAATTTAAGTATTTATTTCGAAACCGTGAAATGCAAAATTTCAAGGCTGTTTCAATAATTCAAATAATACACATCAAATTACCCCAGTCCCAGTTAATCTGTAGGATTTTGTATGACAATCAATATAAAGTCCTTGTCGGGAGCCACCATAATTTCATGTTTCTTTGATCGTACTCTTAGGAATGTTAAATCATTTGATGGGTCCAGGTCACGTACCACACTGCGAGCTTTATCGGCCAACTGGCTCATTAAGCCAGCATATTGTACAGTGGTGGTATTGTCCAATGTGGATTTGACGGGAATACCTAGATGTTGAAAAAAAATATTTGTTGGTTAACAACATTTATATGTATGTACATGTAGGTGCAAGCATTGTTTATTTTGGGTTACCATGGTATTAGTCATAGTCATATACGATGATTTCCGTAAGAGAAGTTAACTTTTTTTATATTTTTTGCACTACCACTAATATGCAAATTAGAAACCCACCTTCATTGTTGACAACAATTGTACCGACAACACCTTTATGGGCTTGTATGCGCTTTAGAGTTTCCTCAACTTCTTGTGACTACAGGGAATTTATACAATAATTATTAAATTAACAAATAACTCCATAATTTCTCACCATTTCGTTATTTTTCTATTTTTATGCGGAAAATAAAAACAGAACCGTTTTTTATGTGAGGAGTGTCAGCTGGAAAATGTTTTCTTGCTTTGTCGTCATCAATCAGTGATGTGTAAAATGAGTTCTACAACAAAAAAACACAGTTGCAAAATATGGTTCAACCGTTGTCGTGGTAATATTAGGCTAGTTTACACGTGTAGCTTTAAGGCTCAGACACACCGTCAGTTTTAAAAAATTATCGTCTGCGTCGAAAAATGCAACAAACTGTTTTCTTATTTGATGCGTAAAAATAGCTGATTTTGTTGTTTTCATGTCATAAATGCGTGTTTTCTATGTGTCTTGAAAATATCAAAGGTATGTATACTATATGCCCTATATGTGTAATTTGATTGAATTGGCATGCATTGCGAATGCTGTGCGTATCAATAAAATCATTTTATTAGAATAACGTAACGTAGTTTTTTCAAAAAGTGACACAAAGGATAAAAAGTGTCACAAAAACTCAAAAAGTAGCACATTTATGTCCACGTCCTGGGTGGTTATTTCTTTATACCCAAAAAAAATAAAAAAATTGTTTCTGCCTTGTATTATAGCCTTGTCGCACTGTAAGCGAAATCTAGCTGAAATGACATAAATTTAATATTAATTTTCTTTTCGCATTTGTGAAAGGTACTAAGTGCGACAAGCAATAGGCCTGTTCGATTGGGCTTACTAGCCTAATTTTTGTATGGAATTTACTCGCTTAACAAGAAAATAGCTTACTACACTCTTAGCATTGCTGCCAGATTTTTCTTGTTGATTCATTTAAGAAAAACCAATGCGTAACAATGTTGCCACTTTATCAAGTCTCTTAATCATAAGCTAGTAAGCCCAATCGAACAGGCCTAACATCTTCCTATTTGGGTATTTCAGGTATTTCCTAGTTTTAATTTTATTCAACATAAATGATCAATTTAAAGCCCAATTAGGCCCAAAGAGAGTATAGATGGACCATAATGAGACTTGTTAACATTTTTTCCGAGCATGGGACATGAGTCAAAAGAAGACCTTACCACAGAAACCCTTTAGTTCGGACGGAGGAAACAATCGCTGCTGCCATACAAAATAATCCAAGAGTTTCGACAATAAGCTTATCTGCTCAAATGGGTATAAACAGACAGTCATTTCAGTCAATTATGTACAATGATTTGGACTTATTCCTATATAAAATTCAAATGGCCAACAAACTGAACGCAGCAGACTTGCCGATTTGTTCAACTTCTCACATAGCCTGACCTGTTATGACAGAATTGACAGGAAGTCTACAAAGCAAAACCAACAAATTTGATTGAACTCAAGGTAATAGCAGGAGCCCAGCTGACTGAAATTTTTTTCATTCCAACGTAACCGAAACTGTCAAATCCCATATATTTTGCTTTGACAGTATGGCTCACCATTCAAAAAATTACTTGTATTTTGTTGTTGCTCTGCTGCTCTCACCTGTATAAATACGCCTTGGATGAACTAAAACAATCCATTCGAGAAACAATTGCGGCTATTTCTGTCTCAACTCTCCAAGCAGGAATGAACAACTTTTTGGTAAGATGACGCACATGCAACGAGTAGGAGGGCATTTAAAATCCATTATTTTTTAAACTAATTAAGCCATATTTAATAAAATTGAATGAGCTTTGAGATGAATACAAGAAAAATGAATTCCATACACTGAAAAAAGTTACTTGAGTTTCTTAATGTAGCCATATTCATCAGCCACCCTGTATATTGTATAAATTGTCATTACTCAAATAGTATGTACAACACGCTATGGTTGGTAAGCTATAATTTCTCTACTATTTTTTATTCCTCCGCACATATCAAATGATTAAATTTTTTTAAATTAAAATACAAAAATTCATGAAAATAGGAAATGTGTAAGATGACGTACATGCAACGAGTAGGAGGGCATTTAAAATCCATTATTTTTTAAACTAATTAAGCCATATTTAATAAAATTGAATGAGCTTTAACATGAATAAAAGAAAAATGAATTCCATACACTGAAAAAAAGTTACTTGAGTTTCTTAATGTAGCAATATTCATCAGCCACCCTGTATATTAAGGCTGTTTTCTTTAAGACTGGATAACTAAGCTGCGATAAGAAAAATCTAAATAAAAAGTAAAAATTTCACTCAAAATAAAAACTTATTTTTTTTAAATTATCACCAACAGCAATATAAATGTGTATATGAAAAAAATTTTTGAAAATATTATTTAATATTAAAAATATTGGACTTAGCCTGGATAATTATCCAGTATAAGTCAAATGTATGGTTATCGAGGCTAAGTCCAAAAAAGTCATCACAAAATAATTTTTTTGAAAATTTGTTTTGATACAAATATTTATAGTGTAGTTGACGACAATGTGAAAAAATAATTTTTTATTTTGAGCAAAAAAATAAATTTTTATTAACGTTATTGTCATTACTCAAATAGTATGTACAACACGCTATGGTTGGTAAACTATAATTTCTCTACTATTTTTTGTTCTTCCGCACATTTCAAATGATTAAATTTTTTAAATTAAAATACAAAAATTCATGAAAATAGAAAATGCGTCAATTATAGCAGATGTCTCTCTCTTGTTTGGTTTTGCCGCCGCCAGCGTGTAGCATTTTGTTTGGGCCAGGGATGAAAACTGCCAACTTCGGATTTGTAACATCGACCTTTCTAAAGTGTACCTTTCCGGGCATTATTGTACAATATTTTAGTGCAATAATACCCGGATTGTACCAACTTTTGCATCCCTGTTCTGTGCTTTATGAAAATCGCGTTTTTCAAATTTAGTGATTTTTTTTCATTGAAACGAGACGGATCGAATGTGCGCAAAATTTTCATTTAATTTTTTTTCCATCATTTAAATCTAACTTATTTTCCCTTGCGAATTTCTCCCAAAACTCCTAACTAAATGAGAGTGAATTACTAATTATTTAACTTATAAATAAACGGATACTTAAATAAAAGCCAGTGAAATATGCTGTGCAGCAGCATTCAACAACAATACAACATCATAAGAAAAGAAAGTAGTGAAGAAATTGTGTTTCGTTTAAAACAAAAAAAAATATAAACTAGAGAAGGAGGAAGAAAGTAAAGTGTCTGCGAAAAAGTCCAAATCTACACGGCAAGCAAGTAGGCAGGTAAAGAAATAAAGTAACAAATCAAGCTAGCTGATAACAAGCTAAGAAAACGAACGAATATAAAACAATAATAAAAGCCAGCCAGTGAGCCCAACCAAGCACGCAAAACATGACCATACAAATAAAATTGGCGAAGCAAAAATAAATGTATGTATTTTTTATCGCTGGCTGCTCATCGTCGTTCACTCACTCACATATTGTCTGCTGCTATTTTACATTATGGATGGTGTTCCAAATTCCAAATTTGTTGGTGGAAGAAAAGAAGTTCAGCTTCATTCATAAAAAGCGGGGAGTGACGACGACGACTCCTCCACCCCACACCCCACTGCTCACCTCGCCTTGCCCCTCATACCTTCACTCTCTGCGTCGGCGGTGTAGTGATGTTGCGCATTAAAAACAACAAAACAACACACACCATTTGGAAACTACGAAAAGTACCAGCTCCAGCTCCAGCAGCAGCAGCAGAGTTATACTTCGATGAAATTTTCCTATTATGCATTTTTGATTTTATACATTCACAACGTCAGCAGACCTAAACGCGATCTAGATTTTGCAAAAAGGAATGTCCAAAAGATGTGGTGGGATAAAATAAGAAAATGAAATCATTTATCTGATGGATCAAAATACGCATACCTTGTACACATACAACCATATGCATACATACCTACGTGTATACGTATACGTACTTGGGTGTGTGTGTGCAGATGTACGTGTATGACTGGATGTGATATCTGTGTATGTCCAAAGTAAATATTAAATCTGTGGCATGTTTACTACGCTACCATATAGCATCGCATCTTATCTCCCCGGGATAGGTAAGAAAAAAAACAAAGAGTAGAAAACGAGTTTTCCTTTGGATGTGCACTGGATTTTGTCCAGGAATGCCGTACTGCCTTTCTTCTCACCTCATTCAAAAGAAGTTTTGGCCATCGTGTCCTAAATAGTTGTTTGCAGTTTTAGCATGGTGACATGAAGACATATGTTATATATTTCCTTAGCAGACAAGAGGTCGCCAAAGGCGCGCCCCTTCATCAGGGGGAATGCGTCACAATCCTCCAACCGCTTGCTCGGCAAAGTATTGCAGTCGACAAGGAATTTTGGGATAGCTATTCGCTTATAATTATTATGTAAATATATTTTTTATTTGCGAATATCTCTTCAAGAAGGGAGGGTTGTTCAATAATTCGATGTCTTTATAGTTATTGGACCATAAATCATAACATCTGGGTGATTCCATGTAAAGTGCCCTTTTAAGGGTAAAATTAAAGCACGTTCTGTATGAACATCTGTGACTTTCCTAAGTAATTAATTTTAATGCCCTTCACAATAGGATGGAGTTTAGTATGCGAAGTACGTCATTCTAATGATTTAAAATGTCGAGACTGTGGACTTGTTATGGCAGAGGTGCGATATCGATTAAGAGGAAGACAAGTAGGAAAACTTCAGTCGGCTTAATTGACTTTCCCCCAGCATCCGTATGGAAGTTATAAAGACGGTTTTTTTGTGGAAGAAGGGGTGTGGCAAATGGACACAAATTGCATATTTATAAAGCGATTGTTAGATCATTGTCAAATGTCTAGTCATAGAGGAGGAGAAAGCACCGAAATAGAATTTATAAATGATTTAATTTGTCATAGGATGGAAGGTACTGCGACGGATGTGGCAAAAGCATAAATATTTTCTAAGTTCAATTTAATTGTAGAAACATTTTTAAATATCAAATTACTACTGATTTCGACTATCCATATGGAAGTTATGTTGATTTTATTTCAACTAATGATTTGGGGGGATGGTACTGGAAGGGTGAGCAAATCTGCATAAATAGATGACTATAAAAATTTTGCTTTTGTATGGGTGCCCCCTTCGAAAGTTCGGCTTTTCTGTGAAAACTATGCCCCAAAACCCAATATTCCTCGGCTTGGCTATTTTCAGTTTACAACTCGGAAACTTCTGATTTTCCTTAGTCTCACCCACCTTTCCCATATCTAATGTTTTTGTTAGTGAAAATCGTATCGTAATCGAGTCCATAGTAGTATGTTTTGAGAAAATATTGTAGCTAAAAAATATTGGGGTTTGCTCTTACATTTCATTCCACTAGGAACAGTCCTTGGGGCAGTTAGAGCGGTGGGAGCAAATTTTGTGAAAAATAGTTTTTGTATAGAAGGCCTATTAAGGAGTGGGGATAAGTCTGTTCGGAAGAATTGTTAGAGAGGGGAAACTAGTGTGGGTCTGTGTTACCTTGCTGTCATAAGCAAATTATAAAAAATAAAAAAGATGTATGGGAACCACCCTAAGGGTTGAAGATAGACGGTAGGTGTGTTCTGAGAAAATATTGGAATTGAAAAAATATGGGGGGTTGCTCATACAGTTGACTGCCCTAGGGGCCTCCTTGGGACAGTTAAAGCGTTGGGAGCAATTTTTATAAAAATTTATTTTCTGTGCGGTAGCCCCCTTAAGGAGTGGGAATAGGAGATAAGTTGATTCGGAAAAAATTTTATAGAGGGAAAACTAGTGGGTGTCTGTCTTACATTTAACCCGGCTACGGGCGACTCCGGGCCTGTTTTGAGACTTTCTTTTACAAAAAAAAATATAAAAAATAAAAAAAATGTATGGGGACACACTAAGAGTTGAAGATAGAAGGTAGGTGTGTTCTGAGAAAATATTGGGATTGAAAAAATATAGGGGGGTTGCTCATACAGTTGACTGCCCTAGGGGCCTCCTTGGGGCAGTTAGAGCGTTGGGAGCAAATTTGATAAAAAAATAATTTTTGTATGGGAGCCCCCTTAAGGAGTGGGAATAGAAGATAAGTTGATTCGGAAAAAATGTTAGAGAGGGAAAACTAGTGGGGGTCTGTCTTACATTTAACCCGACCAGGGGCGACTCAGGGGCAGTTTTGGGCATTGCTGTCATAAAAAAATATAAAAATAAAAAAGATGTATGGGAACCACCCTAAGGGTTGAAGATAGAAGGTTGATATGTTCAGAGAAAGTGCAGGGGTTGAAAAAATATTGGGGGTCGGTGATGGGGATAAGTTTGTTCGTAAAAATTAGAGAGGAAACTAGTGGGTTCAGGCTCACACTTAACCCGACTATGGACTCATGGACAGTTTTGGGCCTTGCAGTCATAAAAAATATGAAATTCATATGAGGACCACCTTAAGGGTTGAAGATAGAAGGCAGGTATGTTCAGAGAAAATGCAGGGGTTGAAAAAGTTTTGGTGCTCCACTAGCTGCGACATTGCGCCACTAAGAGCGTTGGGAGCGAGTTTTTGAAAAAATATTTTTTTGTATGGAACCCCCGGATAAAGAGTGTGGATAGAGGGTATGTGCGTTGGAAAAAAAAATTGTGGAGGAAAAACTAATGGTGGTCGGTCTTACATTTAACACCTCTGGGGGTGACTCCGAGGCAGTTTTGGGTCTTTTTGTGTATTTTTACTCCTTTTCTCACCGTTGATGAAAGCCCACTTACACTCACCCCACCACCCCCATTTCTTGGCTCATGAATTTTTTTCCGAACCTCAACAAATTAGGCGATCTAGCATTTCGAAATGGAAAAGTCGTGCACTATCCCTCCCCTAGTATTCACAAAATTAGGGGTTCTAGCATATCGAAATCGAAAATTCGTGCACTATCCCACCCCTAGTATCCATATGGAAGTTAATTTTGTTTGTAACCAATGAATTTGCTCATTTGTGTGGTAGGGGCGTGTCCCGAAATATATTTCCTTGTATGTTTTGTGTGAATAGTCATGATCCTATTCTGATTCTGGAATTATCAGCAGATATCTCTCCCTTGTCAGTTGGTTATCTGTCGCGTTTTATATATTAGGTCAAATTTCATAACGAGTCTCTGAGTGAATCTATAAAACATGTAGTGATTCCCCTTCCTCTAACATGTCATGCTAAAATTACCCAAAATCACATAACCAAAAGTAGGAAAGTGTCATCTTTAACCTTTAACACAAACTTTGGTAATTACCCCACCCCACACCACACACATGTGCAGGAGGGAACACACTGTTTGTTAGCGAATTTTTTTTTTTGATACATTTCCGAAACGAACAGAGAATTATCATCACCCCAGTTACCACAAAGCAGTGACGTCAGATTATGACTTGACTTCGCAGTTTGCAAATAAACACATAAAAATCAATAATATAACTGCCGGCGCCGCATGTGGAGGTTACAGGGCTAGTGATGAAACCAAAAAAAAAAGAAATCAAAGGAAAGGAAAAAAAGAAGAAGCTAGGCGGAGACACTACACCACACTTTAGATTCTGAAATTGTTTTGTGATATGTATGTTATATATATTGTGAAAGGTCATTAGAAGAGCTATTCTTTGTTGTCCATTTCTTGGACCCTGACTTCACCATTTGAGAATGAAAGACAATTTTTTTTTGTTTTAAAAAAATATTTTGAAATACCAAATTAGATTTTCTGGTTTTTTCTCTGTTTTGATTTATTAAATTTGGAAAATTTTTCTTATACAGATTTGAATCTACATGGGCATTGAATCAAATGATTCCCACAATAAAAATATGTGTATATTACACCCATCAGGTGCTGTTTGTTATAACAAGGATCTTGACCATGATGAAAATCAGCTTAGGAATGTAGAATAACATTTTAGCCTGTTGGAAAACCCAAAGGAAATTTGATAAATTGCACAATGGAGAATGAATAAAGGGCAATTTTTTAAAAGTTATAGGAAAGTTTTTCAAACTATAAAAAAAACGCACATAAAATTCAGAAAAATTCATGAAATCTTTATTTGAATCGATAGTACGGTCCAAATGTTGACCTTGACTGCGCCTCAAATGGTCCATCCGCTTAGTCCAATTTTGGCATTTCCACGTTTTTGAGTAACAGAGGCCCAATTGCTGCGAACGGCGACGAATCGATAATTGATGGTCATCATTAACACTGGCCGATACAGCTGCGATATTTTCTTCAGTTCGCACTCTACGTAAGCGTGTTGGTGGTTTAATGTCCAACAATGTAGATTTGGTGCGAAATTTAGTCACAATAGCCCGAATAGCCGCTTCAGTGGGTCCATTAAACAGACCATAAAATGGAAGCGCGCAATGAACTTTCTTAACAGAGCACGCTTTTTGATAATAAAATTCAATAATTTGCAAGCGTTGTTCGTTTGTAAGACTGAAGATGTTGGACAGTGAAACAAAACACGAAACGTGCGTCAGCTGTTTAAACCAGTGTTGCCAACAAGATAATAGCTAAAAAATCACCCTTTAGGTATTCATCAGATCTAGCTCCCTGTGATGCTCAAAATTGAAAAAATGCTTGATATTCATGATGATAATTTGATATTCATGATGATAATTTGAATGGCAAGGTAAACTAATGCATATTTTGAAGAACGTGGAAAGTTCGTACTACTAGAATGGCATAATGAAATTGCAGATGTTGGTTTACGTGGCCGCTCCCACGGGAGTATCAAGTTTTAAATAAATACTGCGGTAAATGTTTTGATTTCGAGGGAATCCATACTACAATATAGGGGCTGTCAAATGTGCTCCATAGTAGAGATCATTTGGATGCGATCTGGATAAATGACAGAGAAATCTTATAATATTACCATTTCAGGAAATTCCTTCATTATACACTTCCATACAAAATAAAGTGGGTGTAGGAAGGCATTTAAGATTCTTAATATGTTTAAAAGAAAACAGAAAAAAACAAACACTCTAGTTCACAATTGAAGCCGCTCTCACGGCAGCATCGGGAGTAATGGCTTTAGGCACCGTTTTGAATATTTGTGGAGATATACTGGGGTAAATGTTTTCAGTTGAGAGAGATACTGTGTTATTAAAGCACCTTTGCATAATACAACCTAGGGGCTGACAAATGTCCTTCATAGTAAAGATAATTTGGACGTGATTTAGATAAATTATATAGATATATTCTAATATTACCATTTCAGGAAATTCCTCATTATATACTTCCATACAATACGGCAAAATAAAGTGGGTGTAGAGAGTCTTTAAGATTCTTAATTTATTAAAAAACAAAACACTCTAGTTCGCTATCGAAGCCCACACCGAACTGCCTATTGATTGTTTTGGTCATACCTGGGAAATTGAATGTGTTCACCCAATTTTACAGATGCTACTACCACTGCTATTATTGACAACTAACATGCAAGTATTCTCAAAGGCAAGCGTTTGACGGCGGCTTTGTCGCTGTATTTGTTAACAACTGACTGACTGATAGACTGAACTTTGTTAGTTAATTAGCAATACTTGGCTAAAAACAACAACAACAGCTGTGATCAGTAATTAAAGTGAGAATTGAGCTGTACTAAATATACGTATGTATACAGTAGGGAGGGAATTTTTTTCTAATGGACTCTACTTATATTTTTTCGATCAAACGTTTAAGAAGACGTGGGTCGATCGCCGCTTGCCGATCTAATATCTTCACACACACTTGATACGGCGGTGTAGTTGGTTGGATGTTTTTATCATAACAAGTTTTTAATCTTATCTGGCTGGCATGGGCATTTATGTAACAACAAAGTGAACAATAACCCACATATCATCATCATCAACATCATCATTATCAACATCATCATGACAATTTTATGTCTGCATGTATTTCTCTCAAGAAAGGTTGAAATACATTTTTTTGCATACTTTCCACAAAATAGTGACAATATGGTTTTATTTGTGTATCATGAAAGCATCAGCATCGTCCACTATGGCTTCTGGTGAACAACATGATGCATCATCCATCCAGCCAGCCATCCATCCACAACACAACGATGCCGATGCTAGATAATCACGGCATTGTTGAATGGAAATACGCTTCACGACGACATATCTATCTATTATTAATCCACAAATTACTACGCATAATATCCGCAGTCGCTGCGGCCGACTCGAATGGCATTCGAAGCTTTTAACCTTTCTGCGTCGTGAACGTTTTATTGTTTTATCGACGATATAAGTCTGTGTTAGCAGCGTTAGTGTGTGGATGGGTGTGTTTGGATGCCGTGCCGTGCCGCCTTGTGCATTTTGAATGCACATTATTACTGATTACTCTAGAAAATATAAAATATGTGCGAATTGACTTTTGTTTTGTTTATACATACCAGCCATACATCGCACCGCACCATACGCCGCACACAAAACAAGCAAATATAACACAAAATATAAATATTTTATTTTATTTTGTTTGTTTTTTTGGTTTTGGCTCTGTGTTTTTCGAATTTTGACTAAACAGAAGGAAAAAAAATCAAAATAGATGGTGACATCATTTATAGTAATCGCCAATTTTAGAATTAAACAAAATGCGACTACGACTACGACGTTATTAGACAAATAACATTAGCACTGCTGTGCTGTGCTGTCAGCAGCAGCAACCAACCAGCACTAGCACCACCACCACCACACCGCCACTAAGCCAGCCAGCGAAATGGCTGGATAATCAGATGCTATGAACTCTTTTGATGAATACTGATGGCGTGGAAAGTAATTATGTATAGAATTTAGTTTTATTTTATTTTGTTTTTCTTTCTTTTTTTCTTCCCACCCAAAACAGGTGTATTTTAGTTATTTATTTATGGTTGGTTGTATCCATCCATTCATTATAGTCGGACCGGTATTGTCAGTCTAAATTCAATTGTAATGTAAACATGTTGTGATTCACAGCAGCAGCATTGGCAAAACATCCGAGTTTGTTGTTGTTTTTTTTTGTTATTTGTCTGCGCGAGAAAAAATGACGTCGGTTTCTAAGTTATTTGTAGACATTTTCATATCATTCACTCACACCCCACCCTATAGGAAATAAGGAGGAGGCAGCTCGAAAACATACAAGAATCCCTCTAAATGAGGGGAAAATGTTGCTAAGAAATAAGATTAGAAATAGAAACAATCAAAGGTTTTCTCTCTCTTAGCAAACAGGTAATGAAAGACGAGAGTCGTACAGGTTTTTATACCCTCCACCTCCAGGATGGGGGTATACTAACTTTGTCATTCCGTTTGTAACACCTTGAAATATCGACCTGACGCCGTATAAAGTATCGTCATAAAATTCTAAGACGGTCTAGCCATGTCCGTCCGTCCATGCTAGCATCTAAACGAAAGGAGCTAGAACTTTCAAATTTTCCATAATTGCGTCTTATAGTCGTAGATCGGTTGGGATTGAAACGGGGCGAAATCGGCCCAAAGGGAAAATTATTTCCCTCACAAGGACTAAAAATATCCATAATAATCTCTAATATTTTAGCGTATTTAAGCATGTTTTTTGAATATGTCTGTTTATATTTACTTGATATTTGGTATGCAAAAACGTGCACCATAAAGTGATTCTTATTTGTAGGGGGTGAAATGGGGCAAAAAAGGGTTAAAAATGGTAAATATTAAACGACAACAACTAGAAACACGAAATTCGGTGTGTACATTCCTCTAATTGAGTAGATACATAATGTGAAATTATTTTTTCCAAATTCGTACTTTTAAGGGGTAAAATGGGAATAGAGGGATAAAAATGGTACCCCAACCAAACGGCTGTACCTAGAATAATGAAATTCGGTGTATACATTCCTCTGCTAGCATTGATAAGTAAAATACATGGATTTTTCAAAATTCGTACTTTTTAGGGTTAAAATGAAAAGAAGGGGGATAAAAATAGTACCAATCAAATGACCGCAGCTAGAGTCATGAAATTAGGAGCATACATTCCTCTGACTGCGTAGACACGGAAAATAAAGGGATTTTTCGAAATTCGTACTTACAAGGGATACAATGGTACAGAGGGATAAAAGTAGTACCAAATAAACGACTACAGTTAGAATGATGAAATTGTAATTGCGTAGAAACGTCAAGGGAGTAATGGTGGTAAACGTTTTTTTCCAAATTCGTACTTTTTCTTTTACAACAAAAATTGGTTGAATCATGAAGTTAGGTTATTTTATTTTTATTTTCAAAATTTGTACTTTTGGAATTAAAATAGAATGGAAATACCACCAACTGTAGCACCCACTATCTATCAATATTTAATACCATAAGCTTTTTGAAAATATAAATATAAGAATATTTATTTTTTGATTTGAAATAAATAATGGTTTGAAATAATTAAAATATTATATTTATTTAAAAAAATAATTTTTCAATATATTTTGTATTTGTTTTGGTTTGGCTATATTAAACAACTTATATTTTCCTGTAATGTTACTGCACTTATACGAAAACCAACAACCTCTGTGGAATGGAATCCATGGTGGAGGGTATATAAAGTTCGGCCCGGCCGAACTTAACGCCGTTTTTACATGTTTTTGGCTGTTTTTAATATGAAACCAAACCAAAAATGTTTCCCTAACAAGGACTGAAAATACCCCCTTTTTTCAAAATTTCTCTTGTTGCGTGAAAGCACCAAAAAGTAAATAAAAGTTTTAGCGGGCGAAATGGGACATAAGTGGATAATAAAGGTACCAATGATACGAAAAATATGAAATATTTATTTTTCATTTTTATTATTATTTCATATTTACGAGAAATATGAAATTTGGAATGAACATCCCTCTAATTGCGTAGATACGTAAAATAGAGCGATTTTGCAAAATTCTTACTTTAAAGCGATAGAAATGGCGAAGAGGGATAGAAATGGTACCAACCAAACCGCTGAAGTTGAAATCATGACATTCGGTGTATACATTCATTTGACTGTGAATACGCGAAACAAAAAGGAATTTTTCGAAATTTGCACTCTTAGACGGAAAATGGCAAATGGGGATAAAAATGGTACCAACCAAACTGCTGCAGCTATAATAATGAAATTCGGTGTATTTCTACAAAGTAAGAGAAGTCTCTTACGCAAAAAATAAGGAGATATTTCTATATTCGCACTTTCAAGAACTAAATGGGCTTAAATTTGGCAACAATAGAACGGCTGTAGCTAGAATCATGGTATTCATTATTTTCACTCGTCTGTATACGTCGTCGCCGTACAAGTTTATCTAAATTTAATTTATATTATATAAAATTGACTGCTGGTAATTAAAATATAAAAATAGATATTTTATATTAGCTTGGGACAATATGCGTATCACTAAAAAGACAATCGCAATATCTTTCCGTGGTAATAAATTGATTTTTATTAACTTCTATTCAAAAAAGTTTTGTTAACATGTATATTTAAGTGGTCATACTGTTCTGTACATATGCTTAAAGTTTTTTCTATATTGCTAAAAACAGCAAACAGCTGTTTACCATCTCAGCAGATCAACAAATCTTGCGTCTCTTCTTCAGCAGAAAATCTGCCCTTTCAGTGGACTTTCTGCTTTCTTTTACTGACAAATTCCTTTGAGCGTACTGATAGATGAATTACTGAAATGCAATTTTGACGATGAATGTATCAAAATATTTCTCGAAGATCCTGGTAATAAAATATGAATGTTTGCCAAACGCTCACGTAATCAAATTAACATCATTTATCATTGCGACATAGACTGACTTTTTGTAAAACTAGATGAAACCCCCCCAGGGGCAAAATCTTGCGCACGGCCCTGGTTGAATGTACTCCTTGGATGAGGGCAAGGCGTATTTATAAAAGTGATAGCAGGAGCCCAGCAGACTGAAATTTTTTTCATTCAGAAGTAACCGAAACTGTCAAATCCCATATATTTTGCTTTGACAGTATGGCTCACCATTCAAAAAATTACTTGTATTTTGTTGTTGCCGAATTTATTTTTGCTCTGCTGCTATCACCTGTATAAATACGCCTTGGATGAGGGTATATAAGATCCAGCCCGAAGAGATCGCACAAATTTTCTCTCTTCTTTCCGATTTTGATGCAATTTTCCGATGGTCAAAAAATAAGTAACTGTTGGTTATACGTTGGATCGAAAATAAAGAATGTTTGTCATAAGGTAACTTTAAAAAATGTTTAATTTTTTGTGGACTAAACTATAAATATATGGGTTTTTCTAATGTATAGTTTTACAGAAAATTGCCAAATCTAAAAAATAATATTTTTTATTAATTTTTTAATTTTTTCTAATTTATTTTTTATATTATAAACAAAAAATGTACCTTCGATTTTTGTAAAATAAATTGTATTAATAGTTAAAGTGTCAGTAAGACGGCCCATAAATTTAATTATGGTGTTCTCGGTACACAGAAATTATTGCAGCATAATTGTTTGTTGAAATTAAAAATATTTAATATAAATAATTAAAACAAAATTCTTTAAACTTCAAAAAATTTGTCGATATTCCCGACAAAAATGTATCTATGCTTTGATTAATGAATTGTACCAAAATATTTCGGCGTTATCACTGTCCATTCGTGTCCATTAATTATTTTATAAATGTTGTAGAGTAAACGCTAGGAATACCATCATGAAACTTTTGAAGCGTCTCGCTGACACAATTAACCATTAATAAAATTTATTTTACAAAAAATCGAAGGTGTTTTTTTGTTTATAAAAAATAATTAAATAAGAGAATTTGAGAGGAGCCAAAATTTGTGTGTGATCGCTTCGCATGGAATTGCTCTCTAATAATATAAAATTGATTCATTCATCCACAACAGTAACCTAAAATTTAGCTGATTTTCTTAATTAATTAATTAAAAGATTTGTTTTCCTTTATCATCGACCTAAAAACTAATTCAATTTACTACTAATTGGGTATTAATTAATGCGGCTTAGGTCATTGTTGTATTTCATACAGTGAATATTTCTGAGAGGCCAAATGTATCAAATTGTTTTTTGGCCAACAAATTGTATTCGATAACAAATCAATTATAAATTTTTTTGATGGCATATTCGTTTTGTGTTGATATACCAAATTCTACATAAACTTGGCGCCCTTTGATGTGGCATTTTTTACCCCCAAAAAATTAAAAATCAAAATAATTTTTTTTAAATTTGCAATTTATATGTTTATCAATTAATACGCCTTGAGTATTTAGTAATGAATACTTCTGCGAGGCGAAATGTGCCAACATTTGTTTGGCAACACATTTTTAATCGATAAAGAATCAATTATAAATTTTTTGGCCAATGCTATTTTGGGTTTGTTTTGATATTCACGATCTGCGACCAAATAATAAAAAACTTGGTTTAATGTGGCATTTTTGACCCAAAAAAATTAAAAATCCAAATATAATATTTTAAATTTGCAATTTATGTATTTAATGTAAAAAATAAGAGAAATTAAGAGGAGCCTAAATTTGTGTGTGATCGCTTCGCATGGAATTGCTCTATAATAATATAAAATTGATTCATTCATCCACAACAGTAACCTAAAATTTACCTAATTCCATTAATTAAGCATCGATAGATTTGTTTTCTTTTATCATCGACCTATAAAATAATTCAATTTACTATTAATTGAGTATTAATTAATGCGGCTTGGGTCATTGTTGCATTTCATACAGTGAATATTTCTGAGAGGCCAAATGTACCAACATTTTTTTCTTTTGGCCAACAAATTTTATTCGATAAAAAATCAATTATAGATATTTTGTTTTGATTTTTTTATGAGATATTCCTTTTGTTTTGATATACGTGATCTTCGACCAAAATATAAATAAACGCCCTTTCATGGTTTAAAATTACATTATTTATCAAAAATAAAAATAAAAATCGAAATATAGTAAAAAATTTGCATTTTATGTATTTATTAATTAATACGTCATAGGTCATTGTTGCATAACATGTTATGAGCATTTCTGAGAGACAAAATGTACAAACAATTTTTTGTCAATATTTTTTTTTCGATAAAAATCAATTATAGATTTTGGTTTTGTTTTGATATTCAAGACCTGCGACCTAAATATAAATATACTTGTCGCCCTTTCATGGTTTGAAGTGACATTATTTATCAAAAATAAAAATCGAAATATAGTATTTTAAATTTGCATTTTATGTATTTATTAATTAATACGTCTTAGGTCATTGTTGCATTACATATAATGAGCATTTCTGGGAGACAAAATGTACAAACAATTTTTTGTTAATATTTTTTTTCGATAAAAATCAATTATAGATTTTGGTTTTTGTTTTGATTGCGTGCGACCAAATAATAAAAAAACTTGGTGCCATTTATTAACCCAAAAAAATTAAAAATCCAAATATAATATTTTAAATTTGCAATTTATGTATTTAATGTAAAAAATATTTAAAAAAATCATAACTGAAACAAGTAAAAACGGCGTTAAGTTCGGCCGGACCGAAATTTATATACCCTCCACCATGGTTTGCATTCCACAGAGGCTGTCGATTTTCATAGAAGCACAGTAATATTACAGGAAAATATAATTTTTTTAATATAGCCAAACCAAAACAAAAACAAATATTGAAAAAATAATTTTATAAATAAATATAATATTTTTATTATTTCAAACCACGCTTACAAGTCAAGGCTACCAATACGTCAATCCAAAAAATAAATATTCTTATATATATATATATATTTTCAAAAAGCTTAAATACCATAAATACTGGTAGATAGTGTGTGATTCGGTTGGTTGTATTTCCATTCTATTTTAATTCCAAAAGTACAAATTATGAAAATCCATTATCAGACGTACATAGTGCAAAATAACCTAACTTCATGATTCAACCAATTTTTGCCGTAAAAGAAAAATTACGAATTTGGAAAAAAAAACTTTTTATTTTGCGTGTCTATGCAGTCAGAGGTTGGTACCATTTTTACCCCCTTGACGTTTCTACGCAATTAGAATATCATCATTCTAGCTGTAGTCTTTTAGTCTTTATCCCTTGAAAGTACGAATTTCGAAAAATCCGTTTATTTTCCGTGTCTACGCAGTCAGAGGAATGTTTACTACGAATTGCATGACTCTAGCTGCGGTCATTTGGTTTGTACTATTTGTATCCCCTTTTTCCATTTTAACCCCAAAAAGTACGAATTTCGAAAAATTCGCTAATTTTCCGTGTCTACGCAGTCAGAGGTATGTATACTCCGAATTTCTTGACTCTAGCTGCGGTCATTTGATTGGTACTATTTTTATCCCCTTTTTTCATTTTAACCACAAAAAGTACGAATTTCGAAAAATCTGTTTATTTTAAGTGTCTTCGCAATCAGAGGAATGTATACACCGAATTTCATTATTCTAGGTACAGCCGTTTGGTTGGTACCATTTTTATCCCTCCGTACCCATTGTATCCCTTGAAAGTACGAATTTGGAAACAAAGCCTTTTATTTTTCATGTCTACGTAGTCAAAGGAATGTATACTCCGAATTTCATGACTCTAGCTGCGGTCATTTTGTTGGTACTATTTTTATCCCCTTTTTCTATTTTGACCCCAAAAAGTACGAATTTTGAAAACTCCGTGTGTTTTACTTGTCTATGTAATCAGAGGAGTCTATACACCGAATTTCATTATTCTAGGTACAGCCGTTTGGTACCAACATTTTTATCCCTCTATTCCCATTTTACCCCTTAATAGTACGAATTTGGAAAAAATACTTTTATATTATGTATCTGCTCAATTAGAGGAATGTGCACACCGAATTTCGTGTTTCTAGCTGTTGCCGTTTAATATGTACAATTTTTATCCCTTTTTTGCCCCATTTCACCCCCTACAAATAAGAATCACTTTATGGTGCACTTCTGGTCTTACAATTTTATGACGATCAAGAATATATATATACTTTATAGGGTCTCAGGTCGATATTTCAAGGTGTTACAAACGGAATGACAAAGTTAGTATACCCCCATCCTGGCGGTGGAGGGTATAACAATTTGGAAACCTTAGCAGTTTTGGGATGCATTTAATAAAAGGAACATATTGCATGAAGTGGGGCGAGATGTAGAAGATCTGCCCACTACATTTTTGATGCCCCAAGCCTTCTCTATAAATCACCTTTGGTCCATCACTCACCCAGACAATTATAAATTGTTAAAACCCTTGGGCAAGCATACTTGCCTATGGCCGCCGAAGGGTTAAACAAGTCATATAACAGATAATAAAAGCAACTTCCTCATTTCACAACAGAATGTACATAATGTTTTGCGGAAAACAATCTTAATCAGTAGGTTACAATAAAATTAGCCGGTCTATCAATTGCACTTACTTTTGTTTGACAACCATAAAAAGTGGACAACTTACAATTAAAAAAAAATGGATAAAAAACTAATTTCGTGCATAGATGGTCTCCTCTACAAATCAATTATGCTCCTATATGGTCTATCACTCAGCTGGACAATTACAAGTGCTAAAAATCCTTGAAAAAAGTGTACTTTTCTAGGGCCTTCAAAGGTCGTCGTGTATTTCTTAATTATTTTTTTTTCTTTTTCAATTGTACCATGATTCTTGGTTGAACTTAAAACTTCTCACTGTATACACATTAGTGTGGACCAAAACCGTAAAAATATTATAGATTGCTTGAAAGCGGTCCCTTGTCGTTCTCGAGAAAGTGATGACGAGTTTCCTCCAAAGATGATTTATCGGATTTCAATTATTGCAGTTACAGTTGTCAATTTTATAGGCCATAAGATTTGTGTTGAGGGGGGGTTTCTTGTAAAAAAAATACAACTAACAAACATTTCGTGCAATATGCTTGCTGGTGGACAAACGTTGATCGAAAAATACTTGAGACATCAAAAGACATGGTGTTGTATCTATCTATACGTACATACACCCATATGTATGTCTTTCTAAAAATATGTCAATTGCATAAAATATAATGCGATTTACATTTGCGCTGGAAGGTCTCGTGGTGCTCTACTTTTAGACACTTACAATTGTAATTACATACATATGTACGTACTCGTCTTAGGTCTTTCTGCATTGGCTGTGTAAACGCTTTCTACAGACATATGTGCATAACTACAAATATAGAAACCCAAATGGCCAAGCCATCGATGGTTGTGCATCCAAGCAACACTAATTAATACAATTGTTGTTGTTTTCCAGCTGCTTACCTACTATGTATTTTCAAACGCCATAGTAAGTCAAGAAAATCTTACACCGCAACCAGTTAATTTTGCCTGGTTTTGATTAATCAGGGAGGGCACAATTAAAAATGCCCTTTGTGTTCCGCTCATTACACTCCAGCAGCAGCAGCACGGCCGCAGCCGCATTCAAGCATTTGAAATTGGGAAATTCTTAGGGGCCAGCACAAGTATATATTTTTTTCTCCATTCCTCCTTAGCTTTGTTGTTCATTTTCCGCGAAGCGGTCGTGCTCATTGTTGGATGATGGGGAATGAAGTTGTCTGTGAAGAGGCAACAGCAACGACAACGACTCTCATCAACCCAATTCCAAAGCCTAAATAGGTGGGTGACATGTAAGAGGAACCATTATGGTATGTATGCATGCATTTGAGTGGACCAGCACACACATACTTGGTTGGGTGATGATAGAAGAAGAAAATGTTTTTGGGTCAAAATGATGTTGGGTGATAAGTTAGTGTGTGAGTGTGCCTCAGTGTGTTATAGTTAATGAATGACTATAATTAATGTACATAAATATGCACACACTTAATACTTTAAGTATAGTGTTTAAATATTGCCTTCTTCACATTTTATATAAATATTTTTTGCAATATAGGCACGCGTACACATGCTACATGTACAAGAAGGCAGACAGACAGACAGAATATGAAAATGTCAAACAAATTCATAAATCTTAGATATGGCGACATCTCAATACTCAGCTCAGCTAGCTAGCTAACTGCCCAAGAGCACACTGGAATTCGCCTTTTCAAATGTAACACACAAGTCTGTCTGTCTGTTTGTCTGTTTGTTTGTTATTATGGCAGGATGGTGTATAATTTCCTGCCTTGGCTAACAACGTTTTTTTTTTTGTGAACATTTTCTTTCATAATGGGGTCAATAACACTGTTACACTTCGCTGGTTTGGGGTCACAGCACAAAACGTAGATGATAGGGCTTCCAACGAATTGGAATTCTGCTTTACAATTTTAAATCGGAAGAAAAAAAAAACAATATTTGAACTCTGATATTCTCTCTCAGGCATTGTTTCGAATTCCAAAAGTGTGAGTTGTGGTCGCCATTTATTTGGTATTTTGGAGGGGAAGTTCTGACGTAAAGCGTTAGATTGCTGCGTCAAACTATTTCCACAAAAGACTACTGAGGATGGCCGGCCACCACAAATCATGATATAGGCCAAGCAATAAATGTCATCATCCATGCCATTTGTTAAGAAATTAGCATTCCAAAAAAAGTAAAATGGCCAATCTTTACTGAGTAGCAAATTATCTAACAAGTTCTCATTGCTAGAAATATAAATAGGAAGAAATGTGCAAAAAGGAAAATAATCTTCCGAAAATGAAGCTAAGGAAAATCGCCTAAAATAACATAAATAAGAACCATGAAATCATGCCCAAAAATAAATGCAAAATCGCGCAAATGAAAAATGAATTTGAAAACATGATTCATTCGCTTAAATCGACTGATATATACTATACTAGGCTGGGTAGCAAGCAGTCCATACAAATTGAAAAACAATTTCCAGTCACCACACGAAAAAAAGTTTGGATTGTTTAATGATGATTTGTTCCTAGATCAAATCTTGTTATTCCCTTGTATAGGGTCCGCCAAATAACTTTTTTTTTTTGAAAATGCTATAAAAAACTACTGAATATTTTCTCAAATTTCTTTTTTATTTGAAAGTACAATCCTTCCGGTTAATAATGGAAAATAATTTATTTATTTTGTGTGTTTTGTTTTTGTGTTTTTTTTCTCAATTAATAGACCCTTGAAAGCACTTTAAATATAAATTTTTTTTCTTGTCTTAGAGTAATGTACCAACATTTTTTTCGCCTACAAATTTTATTCTATATACGTGGTATGCGACCAAATTCTAAATAAACTTGGTGCCCTTGATGTGACAATTTTTTACCCCAAAAATTAAAAATCGAAATATTATATTTAAAAATTTGCAATTTATATGTTTAATATAAAAAATGTAGAAACCTTAGCAGTTTCGGGATGTATTTAATCAGAGGAACATATTGCATGAAGCGAGACCAGTTATCGAATTACCGCCCACTACATTTGTGTTGCCCCAAGCCTTCTCTATAAATCATCTCTGGTCATATTTGGCCCCAGACAATTATAAATTGTTAAAACCCTTGGGCAAGCATACTTGCCTGTGGCCGCCAAATGGTTAAACGAGTCATATATCAGATAATAAAAGCAACAACTTCCATTCCACAACCGAATGTTGTACATAATGTTTTATCGAATACAATCTTAATCAGTAGGTTACAATAAAATTAACCGGTCAACATTTTTTTCTCAATTAATAGGCCCTTGAATTTGTATTTTTGTCTTAGAGTAACTTATTGTTCGAATTATTGGTCATTTATAGTATTTTTGGGTATTTTCATAGTAACAACTGAATTTTTTATAAATTTTATTTTTTATAAAAAATAAATAGATACAGTCAATACCTTTCGAATGATATCTAAATGATGAACATCGGAAGGAAATTGACGCCACAGCGTTCATTTTTTCTAAAAAGAATTTTAACATTTTGCCGCTGAAAAACTATCTTCTGTATTAAATTATTTCACAAAAATGCAGTCATTGACGTTATTTTTCATCCGATATTCATCATTTAGCCATCATTCGAATGGTATTTATTTCTTCTATTTATTTTTCAGGTCAACTCTTACAACAATTTTCCAAGAAATATGAGTTTTAATCAGTCACTTTGAAGAACTACAAAAAATCAATCTAAACGACCAATGAATTATTCTAAGACGAGAATAAAAATTTATATTTAAAGTGCTTCCAAGGGTCTACTAATTCAGAAAAATATTTTGGACAACAATGTAACGTAGGAACGAAATATTTTGCAGATCATCATTAAACAATCCAATTTTCTTTTTTGGGGCCAATTTATTTTCATGACCCATTCATAATATGTACCCTCACCGTCAGTGAAAAATTTGAAAACAACTTCTCTTATAGAAGTCTTTAGGGTGGGAGGTACTGGAAAACCGAGTTTTTAACCCTTTCATGTCAAGTGTTGCCTATAGCGCCTACTAATTCAGGGTCTACTAATTCAGACAAAATTTTTGGACAAAAATGCAACGTAAAAAATTACACAAGAAAACATGATTTTTAGAGGTGTTTTCAAGAGCGTTTAGCTCACAGACGGCTTGACCTAAGAACGAAATATTTTGCAGATCATCAATAAATAATCCAATCTTCATTGCTGGGGGGTGACAGCATCAATTTATACTTATGACCCATCCTAATATATACCCTCACCGTCAGTGAAAAATTCGAAAACAACTTCTCTTATGGAACTTTGAACTTGAACTTTACATAAGGTGTATCCGTATTTTTAAAATATTTGAATAATTGGAAATGGAAAATGCTTCTTTTTGTGTAAAAAGAGCTATCTGTGTTCAACTTCGAGACAATCTTTTTTTAGGAAATTTCCAAAAGAGCATAAAAAATAAAGATATGTTGTACTCAAGGGACTCATTTTATTCAGTCTGAATATTGTTGGAAATGTGTTTTTCATCGCGCTGCGCTGCTTGAGTTATACAAATTTCTGTCGAAATCAAGTCCAAAAATGGTATAACTCAAACGCATGGCGTTAGTTTATCATTTATTCATCCAATAACGTCAATTATAAAGAGTGATTTTTTTGAGGTTAGGATTTTCATGCATTAGTATTTGACAGATCACGTGGGATTTCAGACATGGTGTCAAAGAGAAAGATGCTCAGTATGCTTTGACATTTCATCATGAATCGTCTTACAAACGAACAACGCTTGCAAATTATTGAATTTTATTATCAAAATGCGTGCTCTGTTAAGAAAGTTCATTGCGCGCTTCCATTTTATGGTCAGTTTAATCGACCCACTGAAGCGGCTATTCGGGCTATTGTGACTAAATTTCGCACCAAATTTACATTGTTGGACATTAACCACCAACACGCTTACGTAGAGTGCGAACTGAAGAAAATATCGCAGCTGTATCGGCCAGTGTTAATGATGACCACCAATTTTCGATTCGTCGCCGTTCGCACCAATTGGGTCTCTGTTACTCAAAAACGTGGAAATGCCAAAATTGGACTAAGCGGATGGACCACCTAAGACGCAGCCGCGGTCAACATTTAAATGAAATTATCTTCAAAAAGTAAATGTCATGGACCAATCTAACGTTTCAAATAAAGAACCGATGAGATTTTGCAAATTTTATGCGTTTTTTTTTAAAAAAAAGTTATCAAGCTCTTAAAAAATCACCCTGTACAATATAGTACACATTAGGGTGTCCCAGACTATAAGGGTGGACATTTCTTTCCGAATTGCTGAAATAAGAAATATTATGATATTTGATTTTTTCTCAAGAAATGGATTTTTGGATTTTTTCTCAGCAAATGTTGTATTCTAAATACTTTGTAAATTTTACAATTGCTTTCAGTAGTTTATATTATATGAGTAATTTCATGTGAAGTGATCTGATCATACACACACACACATTTTGGCTCTTCTCTTCCGATTTTGATGAAATTTTCCAATTATGTACTTTTCTATAAGGCAATTAAGCGTCATTTCCCGATTTTCAAAAAATAAGAAATTATACACACTAGGGTGGATCGAAAATAACGTATTTTTGTTATGAAGTAATTTAAAAAATTAACTGTGGTATGAGCTAAAAATATTTTTTTTTTAATTTCAAGCTAATTTCTTCTAATTTTATAGAAAATTGTGAAATCTTTAAAAAAAAATGATTTTTTTATACCTGCGTTTTTTTTTAATAAATTTTATTAAGAGTAATGGTATTTACTCTAAAACTTATACTTATACTTATTATAATCGTGATTGTTGTGGTAGTCAAAAATATATAGTATAAGTAATTAATGGACTGGACATGGATTTTTACAAAATTAGGAGTTGTAGACACTGGGGTGGATCGAAAATAGAGTATGTTTGTCATAACGTAATTTAAAAAGATAAGGTTTTTCAAATCTTAAAAAATATATTTTTGTCAAATCTTAAAAATATTTTTTAAACAATTTTTCGAATTATAAATAATTCAAACAAATTCCTTCTTTCTAAAAAATATATATTTTTTCGCCAAATCTTAAAAATATTTTTTTTTTAATTTTTTATATTTATTTTTTTTAAATTTTTATATTTATTTTTTTAAGCAATTTTTTGAATTGAATTTTTTGTAAAATAAATTTTATTATTAGTTATTGTGTCAGTAAGAGACTCCAAAAGTTTCATGGTGGTGTTTCTGGTTTTTACTCTAAAACAATTATTACGTGATTGCTGTCGTAGTTAAAAATATATAGTATAAATAATTAATGGACATGGATTTTCACAAAATAAGAAATTTATACACTGGGGTGGATCGAAAATAAAGTATGTTTGTCATAAGGTAATTTTAAAAAAAATTAAGGTTTTCAAATCTTAAAAAATATATATTTGTCAAATCTTAAAAATATTTTTTTAAACAATTTTTTGAATTATAAATAATTCAAACAAATTCCTTCTTTCTAAAAAATATATTTTTTTATTTTTTCGTCAAATCTTAAAAATATTTTTTTTTATTTTTTATATTTATTTTTTTTTTTAATTTTTTATAATTTATTTTTTTTCAAGCAATTTTTTGAATTAAAAGTTTCTTCTAGTCATAAAAAAATGTTCAAATCTTAAAAAAATATATTTTTTCTGATTTATTTTATAAACAAAAAATATAACTGTGATTCTTCTAAAATATATTTTTAAATAGTTAATAGTGTCTGTAAGACGCTCAATAAGTACCATGATGTTGTTTCTGGTATTTACCCTAAAACAATTATAAACGTGATTGCTGTAGAGTTAAAAAATAATTAATATAAATAATTTAATGGGTACAAATGGACAGTGATAATACCTAAATATTTTGGAACAATGTATTAAGATTCATTTTAGTCGGGAACTTCCGCACATTTTTTAAGCCAGAAAAAACTGAGTTATTTTATTAAATATTTTTATATCGACAGCAATCACATATATAATTGTGAAACTTATGGAGTGTCTTATTGGCACTAATAACTATTAATAAATTTAAATTAAATAAATTTATCTTACAAAAATTTTATAAATTTTTTTCGTTTATAAAATACATAAAAAAAATAATTAAAAAAAATATTTTTTTTTTAATATTAGACAATTTTTTGAAATTAGGGAAAAAATATTTTTCCATAAAAAACTTACAATTTCTTTTGACAAAAAATAGTTTAATTTTCGATCCACCATATTTTATATATATTTTTTAAAGATTTGACAATTTTCTTAAAAAATTAGAAGAAATTTGCTTGAATTTAGAAAAAAACTTTATAGTTGTAGCTCATACTACAAAAAATGTACAATTTATTTAAAATGTCCTTATGACAAATATCTTTATACACACTAGTGTCAACAGTTTCTTATTTTTTTAAAAATCGGGAAATTCGCCTTAAAGAAAAGTACATATTTGAAAATTTTCCTCAAAATCACAGAGAAGAGACAAAAATTGTCGTCCATCATCTGTAAATTTAAGCAAAAATTTTGTAAAATATGATTCAACGATTTTTTGAAATTCCCTTATTTTTACAATAAGGGAAATAAGATCTACATTTAACCATAGATTTTCCTCAAATAACCCTTGTTTTCTTCTTTGATGACAAGGGTAGAAGTGGCCTGGTAAAATCATTCATATTTCGCTGGTTTAAAGGGAGTATATCAAATTATATCTGATTCTTTGAATACCTCTGAGAAAGTTTGTGCCAACTACTCATTCCATGAGTTACATTTTTTGCGTGTCTCAAAAAGCTATATTTATACGGTTATAAACAATACAAACAAACTCCTGTCCAATTTCAATCATTTAGATTTGTCGCCGATTTTTCCATACCACTTTAAAGGGGTTCCTAACCACCCCCTCCCCCCGCTAGGCAACATTTCGATGTGCCATCCTATATTCTATGGTGCCAATACTTTGTTTTCTTGTCGCAAAAAAAAACGAAACGAAACGACTTTTACTTTACATTTGTTTCTCGATGGAGACGAGCAAATAACAACCTTCCATCGCGTCTCGTCTCCTCCCCCTCTAATTAAAGCTTACTGCTGCTCTAGTTTCGAGTAAGTTTCTATGTAAGTGTGGCTGTGTGCATGTATTTCCAATTTAATAATAATATGTACTCTAATACTCTGTTCGTTCTACTTTTATAATATACAAATGTTAATAGAAACGTTTGTTTTTCTTTTTTTTTTTGTTCTCGTCCTCCTCCTCCTGTTGGTCGTTGTGCTCTGGCTGGCGGCAGGCAGGCAGTATCATTTATAAGGCTCCAGTGAGTCATGACACACATACACAACAATTTCCGCAAATGATTTTTGACTCTCTGTGTGAGTGAGAGTGTGTGAAAATTAAGATTCGGGGGGACCATTACATAAAACTTCCTCTGAGATACCAACTGTCAGTGTAATGTAACCTATCATTGTTCTCTCTATTTCCAGCCACGTTATATTCGTAATTGGTCCAAATGATGGAGCTGGAACCCCGTGTGGCACTGCTGCAGGATTTGCGCTTGCAGACCTTTGATTCGATACGTTTTGCCTCGTATCGAACGGCTTCGAAATTGCGCTACATCCAAAAGTCGACAAATCTGCATTTGGTCGATATTTGGAATGTGATCGAGGCATTTCGCGAGAATGGCCTAAATACTCTGGAGCCGCAGAGCGATGTTAGTGTGGCTCGACTGGAGACCTTGGTTTCATCACTCTATCACAATCTCAACAAGCGACTGCCAACGGCACAACAAGTTCCTGTGGACTCAAAGGCTGGTTTATTACTTAATTGGTTGTTGGCCGCCTATACCAGCGATAATTCGGGGAAAATTCGTGTATTCTCGATAAAGGTGGCTCTGGCCACCATGTGTTCCGGGAAGTTGGTGGATAAGCTAAGATGTGAGTATGCCAATGCCTGGCAAGGCATTGTTGTTGTTATGGCTGGCGTAACGAGAACGTGAGATGTTGTGGTTGTATAATTGTTGTTGTTATTGTTTTTGGTGGAATTGTGTGTGTGTGTAGACATATTTTCTCAGATCTCAGATGGTGCCGGTCAATTGGTGAACTGGAAATTGGGTGAATTTTTGAAAGAGGTGCTTGCTTTACCCGCCGCTGTATACGAATCTCCTACATTCCATTATAAGGATGGCCTCGAAGAGCAAATATTTCCGGCGGAAAATAAGATAACTGTGAACGATTTCATGGCAATACTTATGTCTGAACCAGGACCATCGTGCCTTGTTTGGCTGCCACTTTTGCATCGGTTGGCCACAGTTGAGACAATTGTGCATCCGACAATCTGCTCTGTCTGTCACAAGGAAAACTTTACGGGCTTTCGTTACCGTTGTCAGCGGTGTCACGCCTACCAATTGTGCCAGGAGTGCTTTTGGCATGGCAAGATATCACTGAACCACCAGAACGATCACGAAGTCAAAGAGTACTCGAGCTATAAGTCGCCCAGCAAGCAGATTGGCCACTCGTTGCGCAAAAGTTTCCGATGTGTGCCCGAAAAGACGACCCAAGTGTTGCCACGATTTCCCGAGCAGCCGGAAAAGACACTCAATTTGTCGCACATAGTGCCACCTTCTCCATTGCCTTCGCATAATGGTTTCGCCGATCCCTCACTGCTACACGGACTGGGTGGTCCTATACCAGGAGGAGGAGGAGGTATTGGTGGTCTTCTGTTTGATCGATCCAGCACCCTAGATTCAAGAGCTACGGGCCGCAGCATTGACAGCGCCAATGGCACTACGTCACGCGTAGCTGCGGCATCGGCAAACGACGAGGAGCATCGTCTTATAGCCCGTTACGCAGCTCGTCTGGCTCAAGAGAATCGCGCTGTAAGTGAAACTCTTTTCCTCAGTAATTGTTTTTTCATTATTTTTTTTTGTTGTTATATTTTATAGCCCACTAGCTCCAGCAATACCGACAACAACATAGCCTCGGACAACTCACGAGCCCAACGCGAACTAATATCTCAATTAGAGTGTAAGAATAAGGAAATAATGCGTGAGATAGCCAGACTAAGGCGGCAGCAGGAGGCCGAACAAATGGCCCCCGAAAATCCAGCCCTTATTAATGAACTGCGCGCTTTGCGTCAACGCAAAGGCGAACTGGAGTCTTGTCTGGGGGCCCTGCAAGATTCACGCAGGCAGCTAATGGAACAGTTGGAGGGTCTCATGCGTATGTTGAAGAATCAACAGACCTCTTCACCCAGATCAACACCAAATTCTAGTCCTCGCTCTGGTAAATCGCCACCCATGCCAATCGCCGGCGCCACGGGCAGTGGCGGCCTAAATGCTCTGGGCACCTCTCCCATGGGCTCTTTGCTCAACAACCAAGTACCGCCTCATGCCATGTTGGGTGCTGGCAATGTCTTGCGCATGCAACAGGCTTCCCCCATGAACCAAAATCAGTTCGGTCAAAATCCACTGGATCCGATGAGCGCCGATGTTCGCGGCGCCTTTAGCAGCAATGGCAGTGGAAGTGAGTATTTTTAGCATTTACATAAGTGATTTACACAAAGAAACAAAAATAATAATCTATTTAAACCACAAACTATACTACATACGACGTATTGTAATAATGATAATGTATTGTTTCGAGGAGAATGTTAGGATCGACTTAATTCCTTGCAATCACTGCACTCAATGGCCAGCCAGATGGTCAGAAGAGTATATGTTGTGATTTGATTTGAGATACAACTAGTTAATGTTTTTCACTTTTAAATATACCCTGCGGCTCAGTTGATCCGGCAGAATATTTCCCAAATGATCGCAATGAGCAAAACGATCAAAACGAGTCAAACGATGATGAAGATGCCGCTTCTTCCATTGATATATTGTCTACTCTACTCAATGATCTAAACACAGGTAAATAATTGCAATTGCTTCTGCTCCGCAGTAGTTAATAAAGAAAACCAACACCCCCCGCCCCCTTGGCGCCTTAGACTGGCTAAATGAATATTGATTTTAAAAGGGGCCGCCAAAACACAACGCACTCCTAATTGAATTGTATCGCCAGTCAGCCCCCAAACGCCTGTCCGCCCGCCAGCCAGCCTACTACTTCTTTGGCAAGCAATTTGTGTTTGACATTGTGTTTTGTGTGTGTGTTTGTGTTTGTGTAAAATATATATCTTTGCAGTACAAACACTTAGACCTTCTCAGGCTCGATTTATAATGCCTTTAGGTAAGTGTTTATGTGCGGCATAACCCGCACACTCTACTCTACTACTCTCTTACTCTCAGTATTTGGCGTCTATTTGCAAATATTTTCTAATGGAATTGTTGATTTGTTTTAACTTCTAATTAAATTTTAGATTACTTCCCCAATAGACGTTCGAAACACAAACACTGCAATTGTTAGATCGTATCTATCGTATCTATCTGTGCATAACTATCTATGTATCTAAAACTATCTCTCTCTCTATGTCTATCTATCTGTCTATCTTTGTGAACTGTTGTTGATTTAATATGATTCGCAAAACAAAAAACAAATGTAACTTCATAAAACAAAATGTATAATTAATGTTTGAATGCCAGTAGACATACGTCGTCACATAGAAGGTGATGAGTCGGCGGAGGAGGATGACGAGGCATACGATAATTTCGACATGGACTACAGTTTTGGTCTTAACCTTTGTGATAGTGGTATTTCAAGTATACGACAACAACAACAGCAACAGCAACAACATCCATACGCATCAGTTGACCACCCAGGCCCCGGCCCCGGCCACGGCCCAGGCGCATGTAATGACGTTAAAGACTTTGAATTTCGCTTTGAACACGATTCGGACGTTGAGTTAGATTCCGATCTCGATATTGACGAAGAGCACGCCCACATAAATCGCGTTATGGGCTATAAGCATTATCCCGAAGTTTTGATAGACGATCCCGATGCTGGCTTCCCTCTATTGCATGAAATCGGTGAGACAATCGATGAATTGCAGTTGATTATGCACGCCCATCTTTTGAAATATAGTTTGAGTTTATAAACAAATCTAAATCTAAAAAACAATCTGTTAATATTGTTGTATACCGTTCCAAAATCCAAAAAAAAGGTACAAATTTATTTGTTATATCCCACCTTCACCACCTCTATCGAACGTTACCACCAACTACATCACAGCCAATTGTAATCCCCCCGCCATACAATTCGTAGCCATGTAATTATGTTTTTTGTCAAAAGCCAAACTATTTGGGCGGGCCCATTGGAATTGTTATTGGTGTGTGGTGTAGTAGTAGTAGTAAGCCAACTATGAACTCATTCTTTAAAGGCTACCTTCAAAGTATGGCTGTACATATGTTGTTGATTGCGCCTCTTCTTTTCTTATTTAAAAAACAATACCATACCATACCATACTATACTATAGCATAGCATAGCGCCTTTTCGACATTTTAGACTTTCTATGTATAGTTCCATTACCCAAAAAAAAAACAAAAAGAATCATCATATGTTAGAGAGATATTTTCAGAGTAATTAGTTTAAGTAGTATACATACCCAAAATACCCTACATAAAAACACAACATACATACATACCTACATATATACAATTAGAATTGTGGTGTTTCTTTCTTTCCGTTACGTTTCTTCACTTATGTACGTTATAACGTACTTATATGATGATTATTCATTCATTTTTTGATATATGCTTCCCTATATATATTGTTTTTTTCTTCTTCTTATCATTCATTTTACAGATTTTGAAGACCCCCAGTCTATTAATATCGATTGGACGGATAAGGTAAACGATAATTATTTCTAAATATTTAGAATTTTTATGAATTATAAAATGAACTAAGTACGGAAGTCTAGCACAAACTTCTGGGGCTGGACTGTCTTATAATTCCCGTTTAAGGACATTTCCAAAGGAGCATAGAAAAATAAAGAAATGCTTAGGGACTCATTTCAATTAGTCTTAATAGTGTCGAAAAATGTGTTTTTCATCGCGCTGCTTGAGGAATACAAATTCCTGTCGAAATCAAGTCCAGAAATGGAATAACTCAAGCTTATTTCGTTTTTATTTATTCATCCGTAAAGGTCAATTATACAATATAGTAAACTTTAGGGTGTCCCAGGCTATAAGGGTGGACAATTTTTTTCGATTTGAGAGACTGAAATATTATTGTATATTTTATTTTTTTCTCAGCTAATTGTGTGTTCTAATTACTCTGTAAATTTTACAGTTGATTTCAGTAGTTTATGATATGAGTAATTTCATGTGAAGTGATCACGCACACATTTTGGCTCTTCTCTTCGTTTTTTATGAAATTTTACAATTATCAACTTCTCTCAAAGGCGAATATAGCTGCAATTCCAATTTAAAAAAATAAGAAACTGTTGGGGGTACTAGGGTTTATCGAAAATAAGTTATTTTAAATAAATAAAAATAAATATTTAAAAATTTTAACTTTTTTGTGTTATAAGCTACATATAAAGGGCGATTTTTTAAAAGCTATAGGAAAGTTTTTCAAAAAAAACACATAAAATTCAGAAAAATGCATGAAATGTTTATTTGAATCGATATTACGGTCCATATAATTTAATGTTTGAAGATTATTTCATGCAAATGTTGACCTTGACTGCGCCTCAAATGGTCCATCCGCTTAGTCCAATTTTGGCATTTTCACGTTTTTGAGAAACAGAGGCCCAATTGCTGCGAACGGCGACGAATCGATAATTGATGGTCATGATTAACACTGGCCGATACAGCTGCGATATTTTCTTCAGTTTGCACTCTACGTAAGCTTGTTGGTCGTTTAATGTCCAACAATGTCGATTAAACTGACCATAAAATGGAAGAAGCGCGCGATGAACTTTCTTAACAGAGCACGCATTCTGATAATAAAATTCAATAATTTGCATGGGCTATTCGTTTGTAAGACGATTCATGGTTAAATTATAGACCAAACTGAAGATGTTTGACAGTGAAACAAAACACGAAACGTGTGTCACCTGTTTAAACCATTGTAGCCAAAAAGATAATAGCTAAAAAATCACCCTTTATAAGTATAAGTTTTTTCTAATCTCAAGCAAATGTCTTCTAGTTTCCCGATTTTTAACAAATAAGAGATTTTAGACACTAGGGTGCATCGAAAATAAGGTATTTTTGTCTTAAGGTATTTTCTTTTAAATTGTAATATGAGCTAAAAATATAAGTTTTTCCAATTTCAAGCAAATATCTTCTAGTTTTACAGAAGATGGTGAAATCTTAAAAAATATATATATTTTTTCTTAATTTTTTATTATTTATTTTATAAACAGATAATACACCTACGATTTTTAAATAATAAATGTTATTAATAGTTAAAAAAACAAAACAATTATAAACGTAATAGTATATATATATATATATATATATATATATATATAATTAAAAAAAAATAATTTTTTGTGAGCTACAAATATAAGTTTTTTCTAATTTCAAGCAAATTGCTTCTAGTTTTACAGAAAATGTTCAAATCTTAAAAAATATTTTTGAATTGTATTTTTGTATTGTTGAATTATGTTTTTGATATTATTATATATTTAAATATTTTTGATATTGTCCAGTTTGAGGCCTTTAAGTGACAAAGCCAAATCAATATTTCGATTCGGGCAAAACTTTAAATAAAATTAAAACAATAAAACCAATACAATCCAGGTTTTATCCTTTATTGGGCTCAAGCTGGACAATATCAAAAATAATATTTTTTTCTAAATTGTTCTTATTTATTTTTTATTATTTAATTTATAAACAAAAAATATACCTTCGATATTTGTGAAATAGATTTTATTAATAGATTATAGTGTCAGTAAGACGCTGTATAAGTTTCCTGATGGCGTTCCTGGTACTTACTCTAAAACAATTATAAACGTGATGGTTATCGAAATTAAAAATATTTAATATATTAATATTAATAATTAAAATAACTTACTTTATGCTGGCATCAAAAAAAAATTGTCAATGTTCCCCAACTTTAATCTTTGGTTCGTTTAAGCCATTGTCTAAAAATGTTTAGGCATTATCAATGTCGAGTCCATTAATTACTATGCAACAAAAAGAAAAATTTTGTTGGCATTTTTATGGGCATTTTATTGTGGATATATTTTTTAAACATTTTTTACTAAAATTAAAATTTTCGTCGTTGGTACCCTTAACATTTGTATTCTCATTTTGGATATATTGTTCCGTTTGTAACCGCTCTTATGTTCAATTAAAGGTAAAATGTTGCAGATTACACTTTCACATAGGAATAGCCTCCAAAAATTTGGGAAAAAATTATTTTTTTTTCGAAAAAAATCTAGTATCATAACTTCTACATTTATCCATTGATATTACATATAAACATTTTTTTGCGTTAGAATGTTAGGTATTACAAAATAAAACAAAATATTTTTCTTCGACTTTTTTAAGATTTTTTTTTTCGAAAAAGAAATAATTTTTCCCAAATTTTTAAAGACTGTTCCTAAACCACTATCCATGCGATGGTATAATTCGCAAAATTTGTAGCCATCATAAGTATATCATACTTATATTTCCAAAATGAAAGTATAAATATTTAAGGTTGAAAATTTGAATTTTAGTAAAAAATCAAAAAAAAAAAAACATAAATTTTTTAATATAGTTTTTGAGTTTAAAAGGCCAAAATACATCAGAAAATGTTATACATGACCCTTCGACAAAATATTTTTGAAGACTTTTCTTAAACCACGGTTTCTATATGAAAGTGTAATTCGCAGTGTCTGTAGCTATCGTGAGTTCCTTTATGAAATGAGACTAGTACCTTCTCCGAAAATTGGAATTTCAATAGTAATCAATTGAAAAAAATTACCAAACAAATTAATATCGTTTTCGAATTTATAAAGCCAAAATACATCAGAAAATGTTATTCGACGAAATTGTTGGTGCATAGTGTTCGACAGCTATGAAGTTTATAATAATTGTTTTAGAGTAAGTAGCAGGTACATCATCAACTTATAAATAATAAAATCTATTTTCCAAAAATCTAAGCAATATTTCTATTTATAAAATAAAACTAAGAAATTTTTATTTTGTTTTTTAATTTTAGCCAATTTTCTGTAAAAGTATAAGAATTTTGCTTGAAATTAAAAAATATATAATAAAAATAGTAAATAATATTTTATTTTCGATCTTTGAAAATCAAGAAATGAATGAAACTTACGCTTTTAACAAAATTTATTTTACAAAAATCTAAGGAATATTTTTTGTTTATAAAATTAATATAAAAAATATTTTAGTTTTTTCGTTTGCATTTTTTTGGTCTGTAATCAATATTTGATTTGAACTGGGATATTGTCCTGGCTCAAGACCATTTTGCTTCTATATTTAATAGAATGCAAATTTATTTACAAATGGCATGGTGACATTTATTACTTGGCTGCAGACTACCACGATCATGATTTCGATCATGTCAAAATATTTTTTAAGATTAGATTTAATTTTTAAGATTTTCTGTAAAAGTATACAAAATTTGCTTGAAATTTTGCCTGAAAAACGCAAAAAGTTATATTTTTTTGAAATTAACTTATGATGAAAATACTTTATTTTCGATCCACCCTAGTGTCTACAATTTCTTATTTTTTGAAAATCGGGAAATGCTGTCTTATTAGCCTTGTAGAAAAGTAAATAGTTGGAAAATTTCACAAAATTTGTGTGATCTTTTCACAAGAAATTACTCTATATATCGTTGTCGGATGCAGTTTCTCATGACTAAGCGAATGGAAAGCGAAGTGTTTTTGAGAACAGAAAATGAATCAAGCCATTTTATGCTGAAGCATACTGAGTCATCTCAGTTCCTAGAAATAAAGAAACAACATACGTCAAACTTCTATAGAAGCTTATATACAACGGCATACTTAGACAAATCAATATGCATACGTACATATGTGTAGATCCAAAATTTTTCTTGTTTTGACTAAAATTATAACAACAAATGTGCTGCTCTTCGAACATTTTTGTTTAAACAAAAGCGGACAAACAAAGAATAACCAAATAGCATAAGCGTTATTATTAGTTTGGTCGTATTAGTCATTGTTTTGTAGCATTGCCGGCGTTGTTTTATAACAATTTATGACATCTTGCTAATGATATATATCTTTTCGTCATTCTTTTCTTTCTCTATTTTTGGTTTTCTTTGTCTCTTTTCAGAACAACTCAGCCAGTAGCCAGTGGCAGGAACAATTCGCCCAATGGTCGTTGCATACGCAAAAGAACTAATTCCAAGTTTTGCTTACAAAAAAAAGAATGAAATACTAAACTTAATATACATGCATACGTCGTCGTAATTAACACTAAATTGAATATAATAATATGTAAACTTAGTTCAAATATACGATCTACATATTTATTAAATACCTTTTATCCTAATTTTATCACGAAACAAACAAACCAACAAAACAAAACAAAAAATAATCCATATTTTTTAATACAACTAACTATAAATAAATATATTATTGAATGATTGATGAATGAAGTGGGCGACGACGACGTCGACGCTGATGCTGAAAAGGATGCGAAGGGAAGCTTAGATTTGTTAAACTAATGGATATTATTAATTTATAAATTAAGACTTAAAACAAAAAAACTGAAGAAAAATACCAACTCATTTGCAAAATGTTTGATATACTTTATTATGAAAATCATATTTAATATTATTTGTTTGTTAATCGCCCCCTCCCCCCCAAAAAGAACAAAACCCTTAAAGACTAATATAACAATTTATGAAAGAAAATCAACAAGTTGTTAACAACATTTTTATGCTAAATCTTGTCAGTCAGCCAACAACACCCCTCCCTCCCCCCGCCCCACAACCACACACACCACTTGAACTATGTAAAATTGTTGGCCACAAAAACAATTAAAGAAAAGAAATGTTTTTATAAGTAAGTAAGTAATCAACCACAACAAATTACAAACAATTACAAACCACCAATAAAGGTGTGACATTTTCGGGCATTGCTTTAGGGAAATGTCTAATGACTTCTAAAGTAAAATATGAATACAGAAAGAAAACACATACATACGTACATAATACATAACAAAAAACAAAAACAAAAAAGTAAACATTTCCTTAAATTCAAGTTAAACTGCTTTAAGACAAAAGAAAAGAAAAAAGTAAAAACAAATTAAACAAAACTCAAGAAACATATTTATGTTTAGTACATAGGTAAGTGTGTTGTATATAAATACATACATACATACATACAGTAACCCAAAATATTGTTAATCGAAGAATGAAAACAAAAAAACAAACAGAAAAATTTACCACAAACAAGACCATTTAATTAAACACTATACATAAATACATATAAACATACATACCGTATGCGTACTTAATCCTTTTAAATAGAATTTATAAATCACACATGATGTACACACAAATTATGCGTATGCTTGTGTATGTACAGACAAACAGACAGACGGACAGACAGAGGTGTTTAGACACGTGCGTCGTGCTTACACACATACGTATACATACAATATTAAACATAATAAAAAAAACAAGAAAATTATAACAGAAATTTTAAATGTCCTTGTCTTTTACTTTAACCCAAACATACACAGGTCTCTAATTTCATGTGCAACGGAAGAGAAAATTTTCTTTTCTTTTCTTTTCTTTTTTTGTTGCAAATTTGGTCTTCTGAATAAATGAAATTGAACTGCATTACAGATTTTTTAAAAATACGAAATTGTAGACAAAAGGTTAGATCGAAAAGCTGGAATTTTGTTATAGGTAATTTTAAAAAAATTGGTAGGCGATACAATTATGTATAATTTTTTGCCGTATTTCAAACAAATTGTCAAAAAAAATTTTTTTAACGTTTTTCTTAACTCCATGTAATTTTTTAATAACTCTGTCCAACAGCATTTATGGAACAGAGTAGTGACCCTATAATTTTGAAAGGGCATGTTGAGTAGACGATTTTTGCAGAACAAACTTATAGTCCAGCTGGTCTGAGTTTCTTTTTATGCGTCAATTTGAACCCTTTTATCAAGAAAATCAAAAAAGTCCTTTCAAAAAAGGACATTTCAGGATTAAAATGTTCTACGAACAGATTTACCGGAAACTTTTAGTGGCTGTCACAAAAAGACACCAAAGTTGTAAATAAAGCTCTTCGCGCTTAAATAGCAAGATTACTCGGCAAAGCACGGTAAACAAAAAATACGAATTTAATATTTTTGTAAAGTTTTCATTTACGCGGGGGATATCGCTAAAATGATTGCAGGCATGACATTTTTGTTTTGTAATTTTCTCGGATCCGGATGATTTTTTTGCACGTGTATTAAGAACCAATATCGCGTGTAACATACAGCTGCGGCGGAAAAAATAGCACCATAATCTCTGTGACCCTTTCTTCACAAAATTTCTGTGTTATATAAAGGGTGATTTTTTAAGAGCTTGATAACTTTTAAAAAAAAAAAAACGCATAAAATTTGCAAAATCTCATCGGTTCTTTATTTGAAACGTTAGATTGGTCCATGACATTTACTTTTTGAAGATAATTTCATTTAAATGTTGACCGCGGCTGCGTCTTAGGTGGTCCATTCGGAAAGTCCAATTTTGGGCAACTTTTTCGAGCATTTCGGCCGGAATAGCCCGAATTTCTTCGGAAATGTTGTCTTCCAAAGCTGGAATAGTTGCTGGCTTATTTCTGTAGACTTTAGACTTGACGTAGCCCCACAAAAAATAGTCTAAAGGCGTCAAATCGCATGATCTTGGTGGCCAACTTACCGGTCCATTTCTTGAGATGAATTGTTCTCCCTCAAAATGGTCATAGAATCGCGAGCTGTGTGGCATGTAGCGCCATCTTGTTGAAACCACATGTCAACCAAGTTCAGTTCTTCCATTTTTGGCAACAAAAAATTTGTTAGCATCGAACGATAGCGATCGCCATTCACCGTAACGTTGCGTCCAACAGCATCTTTAAAAAAATAAGGTCCAATGATTCCACCAGCGTACAAACCACACCAAACAGTGCATTTTTCGGGATGCATGGGCAGTTCTTGAACGGCTTCTGGTTGCTCTTCACTCCAAATGCGGCAATTTTGTTTATTTACGTAGCCATTCAACCAGAAATGAGCCTCATCGCTGAACATTTCGAACACATGAACACATTTCGAACCGAACACTGATTTTGGTAATAAAATTCAATGATTTGCAAGCGTTGCTCGTTAGTAAGTCTATTCATGATGAAATGTCAAAGCATACTGAGCATCTTTCTCTTTGACACCATGTCTGAAATCCCACGTGATCTGTCAAATACTAATGCATGAAAATCCTAACCTCAAAAAAATCACTCTTTACAAGGCGTATTTATACAGGTGATATCACTAGAACAGCAACAAATTCGGCAACAACAAAATACAAGTAATTTTTTGAATGGTGAGCCATAATGTCAAAGCAAAATATATGGGATTTGACAGTTTCGGTTACTTTTGAATGAAAAAAATTTCAGTCAGCTGGGCTCCTGCTATCACCTTTATAAATACGCCTTGGTTATATACTTACCAAAATGAAGTTTTAACACATATTTTAGGAAAAATAGGTTGTTATAGATTAAAATTCAAAAACTTTCCGTTTTATTTATTTTAGAATATAGCCAAAAGAAAAGAAAAATAGCACTATAATCATAAAATGATATTCACCCTCATCATGTAAGTCGTAGACGTGTCGAATTTTCGACTCGTGTCACAAATTTACATTTTTGGTATCGCGTATGTCGTATCTGACTGTGAAATTCGACAAAAACTGTCACTGAATATTTTGCAAGTGACTAGAGTAAAAAAAAATTAAAAATGGAAAAAATTAATCAAATCAAAAGTTAATGGATTTAGTTCTATTAAACTAATATAAAAAGCAAAAACATATAATTTTATTTCTTGAATTACCTACGTAATTTAAGAATGGAAATTATGACTCCCAAGCAATTTGGTATTTTTATTGGTTAAATGATTTGAAAAATGAAAATTTTGACAAAAATCTACAATAAAAAAGTGGAAAGATCAAATATAAAGAAAAAAAAATTAACAAAAATTTTTAACAAAATCGACTACGACGAAAATGTTCTAGTCACGTCGAATTTGTTACATGATACCGACGAAATGCAAATTCGACTACGACTACGACAGCTGTCGAAATTCGACTACGATTTACGTGATAAGGGTGATTAGGTGAAAAAAAAAAATACAAAAAAGTCAGGTTTTTAACTAAAACATGAAACAATAAATAAAAAAATCTTAATATTAGTTTGCATGCCCTTTGTTGGCAATAACGGCGGTGCAACGTCTCAGCATTGAGTTTACCAGATCTTCACATCTTTTTTTTAGATTTTTTTGCCACGAATCGTTAACAATAGCCCAGAGTTGCCTCTTATTTGTTGGTTTTGCATCAGACACGTCTTTTTAACGTCAGCCCAAAGATTTTCAATTGGGGGTATGTCTGGCGACTATGCGGGCCACTCCTTTAGTTTAAACCCATTGTCTAAAAACCATTGTCGTGCTTTTCTGCTGATATGTTTGGGATCGTTATCCTGTTGGTAGACCCACAACAATGACATTTCCTTCTCTGCAGAAGGTAACATTACCTTTCGTAAAATTTCTACATAAACATGTTGATCCATTATTGTTTTTATTAAATGTGGATGGGCCCACTTTATAGTACGAAAAATATCCAAACACCACCACATGCTAGAACCACCGTGCTTGATTGTCTTGCAAGTGAATTGTGGGTTATATTCGCCTTTCATTGGTCTTCGAATATAGGACCGAGAACCTTTAACGCCATATAAAAAAAATTTTGACTTGTCTGTCTAAAAAAATATTTCTCCACTTATTCACTGGTCAGTTTACATCTTCAATCAAAAAGTTCATGTCGGTGCTATTTTTTATGCCGGCACTGTATATGTAGTCATTCGCGAAAAAAAACTGCAATTGTCGCAAAAACCTAAAATTCTTGGCTGCAATTGCATTTATTTCAGCTTTCTCTACCTGGTTTTCTGAAACTATTCTGGCGCAAATATTTCCTATTTAGTCAGCAATCATATGCCAAAAAATATTTTGTTATTTTCTATATACGATAAAAAGTTACACGGTTTTTTCTAAAGGCACTTTTCACAATTTTTTAACTTTACAGCCAACATTTATCCGATTTCACTCTTATTCAAATTAAGTTGTGAACTTCATATTGAACACTTGCATTCAAGGCGTATTTATACAGGTGATAGCAGCAGGGCAAAAACAAATTCGGCAACAACAAAATACAAGTAATTTTTTGAATGGTGAGCCATACTGTCAAAGCAAAATATATGGGATTTGACAGTTTCGGTTACTTTTGAATGAAAAAAATTTCAGTCAGCTAGGCTCGTGCTATCACCTTTATAAATACGCCTTGCTTGCATTGTAAAATATCTCCAGTTATTGGCATTTTATAAAAAATGAAATAAAAACTTATTGTGGAATGTAAATATTTGATATTTCAATCGTTGATTCAGAGCCATTTAAATTATATGGCTTTGATATACGGAGAAATTCTGATTTAAAGCCTTTGAAAATATTACAAAATAAAGAATGACAAAGTGAATATATCCCCATCTACCATTGTAGATTTTCAAAGTAACGCATAACATCACAGCAGTCGTTGTCGTCGAACGATTCTAACTTAGCAAGATGCCGTTTAAAGACTACCCCAAGCAAAGGATAGAGCATATGGGTAGTCTTTAGTACAACAATTTCTCAAAAATTTTTAAAGAAATACATTCCATATCAATTTTCAAGGTCTGAATTAATAGAATAGATACTTAACTGTACTTATAACAATAATACATATTCAATGCATTATTTTGATTTCTTGACTTTACTCTTATTTAAGTATGTAGTTTTTTATATTCCAAATTGAATTATTGTTGCTGACTAGCCTCAAAAATGCCCTGGAGGCGCTGAGGTAACATTAATATTGGTTTAACAATTTGTTTGAACTAATAACGTAAGAGTTAGTGGATTAACATCTTCATTCTATGACACCTATTCATGTATATTTTTTTGGTACATTGTACCAGAATTCGTTGGCTGAACCTTGTTATATTTTATCAGTAGATTTTTCTTCATTTATTTGACCTTTATTTACACTATTATGATTTTTGTGAAATTTTTATTTTTTGACCCGAAAAAAGTGATCACAGTTTATTGTCCTTTTGTTCGTAGGGCTGCTAGTTTAGAAGTTATGAAGGTTTAACGTTTTAAAAATGCTTTTTAATTTTTGAAATAAAATTTTTAATTTTTGAAATAAAATTTTTAATTTTTGAAATAAAATTTTCAATTTTTTGACCCGAAAAAAGTGATCACAGATTATTGTCCTTTTGCTCGTAGGGCCGCTAGTTTAGAAGTTATGAAGGTTTAAAGTTTTGAAAATTAATTTTAATTTTTTTAACCTGAAAAAGTGATCACAGATTATTGTCCTTTTGCTCTTAGGGCCGCTACTTTAGAAGTTATGAAGGTTTAAAGTTTTGAAAAAGAATTTTAATTTTCGAAATAAAATTTTTAATTTTTTGAACCGAAAACAGTGATCACAGATTATTGTCCTTTTGCTCGTAGGACCGCTAGTTTAGAAGTTATGAAGGTTTAAAGTTTTGAAAATGAATTTTAATTTTTTAAATAAAATTTTTAATTTTTTTGACCCGAAAAAAGTGATCACACATTATTGTCCTTTTGCTCGTAGGGCTGCTAGTTTAGAAGTTATGAAGGTTTAAAGCTATGAATTTTAATTATTGAAATAAATTTTTTAATTTTTTTGTTCAGTTGAAATTGAGGAAAAAAGGAATGAAACGACAATTGAAAATAAACTATTATATTTAATTATTTCTCAATATCAAATTGTATATTCTCAATTTCCATTTCTCTTTTTCAATTTGTATTTTCTCAATTCATTTTGCATTTCTCAATTTCAATTTTAGTTTCTCAATATAATGTTGAATTTTCTCAATTTCCAAACCCCAAAACTAACTGGCTTCCAAGTGAACCAATAGAAAATAGAAACACATAATTTTCTTACACATTGAGAGAAGATGCCTTTTGAATTTTGATTTACTTTTTATTGACAAACTTTTAGCATTTTGCCATTATTTTTTCAATGTACAAATTAATACAGTTAATATACATATACATAAATAAGATTCTTTTAAATGCTGCTGCTGTTCTGATCTCATCAGAACTTAATTTGAGTGCAATTCGAGGAGTATGGACTTAATAATAGGTGGTGGTGGTTTGCTCTACCAATAATGCTGGCTAACACAACGTGATGATGCATAACAACAAAATTGACTTGAGTCTTGTGCGCGAAACAACAACAACTACGTAGTGCCAATGCCAATGAGGGATACGACGGACTGTGGAACTGTGGGCGTCGTCGTATTTAGTTGGCAACGTAGATTTCAAATTCTTTGTAGGCCAATTCTTCGCCGCCGTATGGGATGTAACAACAGCCGTGGGAGGGTTGTACTTTGCCGACAGTGATGGTGCCGTCATGTGTGGCACGGCCAATCATCAAGGGTTCACCGTCAGCGGTCGAACCGGCCTGCACGGCATTGGGGGGAATGTTACCGTTAACGGGCACCCAGGTGCCATAGCCCTCGCACAGAACTTCGTATTCGTTGTGGCCGTGTTCACCGCCACCGTAGGCGATGTAGCAAACGCCATGGGAGGGATGCAATTTTCCGGGAATCAGATCACCTTCGTGTCTGGCACGGGCGATGTACAACTGCTCGCTGCCATCAAAGCCGCCTTGCATGGCTTGTGGTGGAACTTCGCCATTGGCAGCTGGCACCCAGTGACCGCTACCGCTGCCGCCGCCCATTTGAGGGGCAAAGCCCGCTTGTGGAGGAGCCGAAGGAGCCATTTCTACAGAAATTTATCAATGAAATATATTAATTAAATGATTTCAGTGAAGGGATATAGTGCCAACTACTTACCATCGATCAACCATGAGCCGGCAGCACCCCAGCCAGTGCAAATTCCCACGAATTGCACGGGGAACATTTGGGGATCTTCATGTGACATGAAGGCACAAGCCTCACCCTCACGTCCCACGGTGATCACGTTATCGTACCAACGGATCCAGAAGCCACGGTATTCACCAGCATCGCAAATTCCGGGGGTGGGTACTTCGACCACATCGGGCTTTTGGCGATTCTTGCGGATGACCGACTTGCTGTTCTCCCAACCGCCAATGAAGATCTCATAGATCGGCTCGACTTCGGCGGCTTGTGTGGTCAAGGCCAAATGGGCATCGTGGCCACAACGCACCTTGAAGGTGAACACACCGCCGGAAGCGGGGAAAAATTGATATGTCAAGCTATCGGGTGTGTTAACTTCTACAAGAGAGAGAGAGAGAGAGAAAAGAGAAAGAACACAACAAGAATGAGTTTTTTTGGTGTGACAACAACAAGCCTAACTGTACCCACCACCAAACATTCAAAAACGAACTTAAAAAAATAAAAAAAAAAACAAACTCAGAGTCTTTAAAAGCCGCCCATTGTGTGTGTGCGAACACAAAGAGAATTGGGGTCGATCGTTCTCTCAGGCGTTTCTATGCGAAGTTTTAATTCGCACTGTGTTAAATGCTGACTGAATAGGTTTCAAAACAACCTAACTCATACTAAGGCATGTACATTTTAATTGTATTTACTGTGGCTCAAAGTGGAAAGAATTTGGCAGAGTAAATACAAATAAATAAATTCTTTAAAAAGTTAAATTGTTCTAATTTTCCCCACACATACCGTAATTGAAAAATTTGCTGTTGATAATACTTATTATTAAACCTTAGAGTCTTGAGTTATATTCCACTTTTAAAAAATATTAGATCAAAATCACGAGATATTGCATTATTAACCCTCAAAGATCCAAGCTGATTTTCATATTATAAAATACACTAATTTCTAATTGTTGAAATATTTTTTTTATTTTTTGACCCGAAAAAAGTGATCACAGATTATTGTCCTTTTGCTGGTAGGGCCGCTAGTTTAGAAGTTATGAAGGCTTAAAGTTATGAAAATGAATTTTAATTTTTTGACCTGAAAAAGTGATCATAGATTTTTGTCCTTTTGCTCGTAGGGCCGCTAGTTTAGAAGTTATGAAGGTTTAACGTTTTGAAAAAGAATTTTAATTTTTGAAATAAAATTTTTAATTTTTTGACCCGAAAAACGTGATCACATTTTTTTGTGCCACTGGAATATTTAGGAACAAGCGATCCAAGAGGATCTTTGATGGTTAACAAAATATAAGGACCTCAAACCAACAAATATTGTCTCATTTTGTTACCTAAAATTTTCAAAATGGAACCTTTGAGGGTTAAGCTTGTTAAGATTCTCTCAAACTATTTGAAGGCAAAGAGGTCGAAATGTAATTATTGCATTAAAAATCGATCAATATCGGTCGACTATACATCAAATAAAAACAATTTTAAATTAAATTTGGTGAATTAAATTGATTTTCTTTCCAGGCCATATGACACTTGCTTTTTTAAGACTTTTTTTCTCTTTTTGAATAACAAAGCAGATATATTTCTATAGAAAGACGTCGAAATGAAATTATTGCTTAAAAATCGATCAATATCGGTCCCAATTATTGATTGATTTTCTTTCCATGCCATATGACACTCCATTTTTTACGATTTTTTTCATTTTCTTGGATAGCCGTATATATTTTTACATTATTAACTAAAATTAAAGTTTTCGTCGTAGGTACCACCTTAATATTTGTACTCTCACACCCACTTATATGTTCAATTAAAGGTACTCATGATGTCTACATATGTTGCGAATTACATTTTCACATAGAAACAGTGGTTTAGGAATTTGCGAAAAAAATATTTTTTTTTTATCTATTTTCGAGTGGAACGAAAAAAATCATCAAAAATAGAAAAAAGTCGGAAAAAAGTATTTCATATTTCATATTTCGTATTTTTTTTAATTTTTAATAGCTAACATTCTAATGGTTACATGTAAAAAATCTATATACAAAGATTAAAAAAAATCACGATTTTTTAATTTTTGTTTAAATAGCGCGTCCCATTAAAAATTAAATAAAAGAATACATTGTTTTAATTTGTAATAGCTGCCATCTTAACGAAGAAAATAAAGAATTATTGAAGAAAATCTATGAATAAATTTTGAAACAGCCTCCACAATTATGAAAATTATTTTTTTTTTTGAAAAAAAAAAAAAGTCGCAACATTTGTAGTCATCACAAGTACCTTTAATTGAACATATAGAGCCGGGAGTGATCTTAATTAATTTTAGTGAAACGTTTAAAAAAGAATTATCCATAAGTTTTAATATTATTTTCGAATTTAGAAAGCAAAAACACGTCAGTATAAGTAACCCTTCGGCATAATTTGTTGTTGTGTAATTTGGATCGATTTTTCTGTATTTTCTACATATTCTGATTTATTACAAATGTATGAAAACGATTTATTTACAAATTGTACAATGGTTCAATCCTAGAAAAATAACTTAGAAATAAGTTGGTGAAAGTCCAATCTCATATGGGTTTAACTAACTATACGAATGAGTAATATTACCCCAAATGAATATAACTCATACGCTACCAAATAATAAATGACGACAAAAAGTCGTTACACTTGATCCGAACGATATACGCCTAAAACAATAGGCGAACTGGAGTTAATTGGCGATTTAGGACTACAAATTTCCAAAGGATACAAATTTTCAAAAATTATTTTAAATACTTATTCCCAACCTTATAATACTTTATCTTTATCTGCATTAGTTTAGCATAAATAAGCATTTCAAGTTTTGCCCCTAGTTTTTTTTTCATATTTTATTTTTTAATATGAATTTTAAAATGAAAATTTGAAATGGTTGTTATTGCTAAATTAATACAGATAGAAGCATACAATTTGAAGTATTTTTAGCAGATATTTTGCTCTTTAATTTCACTCTTCTACTGGTATCATAGGGTGCAAATAAGTATTTAAGATAATTTTTGAAAAATTCCATCCTCCGTAATTTGTAGTCTTTTTCCAATCATCCAATGCAAGTGTAATATGGACTGTCGAACGGTGTAATCAGGGGTGTCATAGAATCCGATTTTTGTCGGACACCGATTTCATGACACCAATTCATATCGCAATTTGCTCTAAGTTACAATAAATGAAACATTTGTTCGATATCAAACCTTTTCTTTATGCGAAATAAACCAGTTCTGACTTTCACGTAATTTCGCGTTTTTAAAATTACACTTTGCTTTCGAAACTTATCTTCTTAAAACGGAATATTCTTAGGTCGAGTTGACTTGTTTTGAAGACGTTTCTCAAATTTAAAAACATGAAACGCCAAATCCGATTTTCAAATAATCTCTTCATAGAAGTAAATTTGAAAATTTTCAGAAGAAAAGTTTCGAAAACAAAGACAAAATTTGAAAGTCATCATGTACATATGTGTCTTTAATCCAAAATGAAGTTGGACAGTTTTGTGTTCTTTTGTTCAATACTTTCGGGGTTGGTCAACCAACACTTTGTTATGTGGCCGTTTCCGTTCGTTGTGTCCCCCCACACCATTGTCTTGGGTCACTGTACGGTTGTCTATGGCATTGAAGAAAAGAAATCTACGATTAACGATTTTTAAAAAGCAGAGACTACTCTACCCTACCTACTGCCTACTACCACCACTACTGTACGTACTGCCGTTTGTTGTCGTTATTCTTTTTCAGAACTGAGCTGGAACTGCTCTGTGGAATTTATTTTTGAGAACTTACTAACTGCTATACATACATACAGACATAGATAGCTACATATTTTGGAAACATTGTTTGAAATACTAATTTTACATTTTGCTTTTGGATCACGAAAGTCAGTCAGTAAAGTCAGCATGACATCATGTTTGTGCGATTTTCTCAATTTGTTGGTTGGTTGTCTAGCTCTATCAATGTCTTTTTCGAAATCTATATGCATAGCTGCAAGTCTGGCTCGCAATTAAGATGATCTTAGACGTGGCGCGCACTAAGTTTTTGTTTTTATTTTTTTTGAGGTCGCGAGACTTCTAAGATGCACTTGTTTCGATGGCATAACCTTAACCGCGTTCAATTTCAAGATACACACATATATCTATTTTTAAAATAATTAAACAAAACAAACATTCAATTTTCAAGGAAAATGCCTGCCTCTCCCACAAACATGCTGATAATATTTGAAACGAATTTCTGGAATATTTTTTTTTCTTTTTTGTATTTTGAGTTGAAAATGCTATCACCGAATTTAAAGAAATGCCGAAACATGCACACATACTCTTGAACAAGTATTTTGAGTTTTCTTTTCTGTGGTGCCTTTAAATTTTGGATATTTGCCAAAAACTCTGTTTGATTGTCATTCACAACTATCACTCACCCACATATATAGAACGAGATACAACTGGCCACTTAATTTTATGTATATAAAACATACACACTTATATAAACTATAAACTATTCAATATATAAATATTCAATTTAGATAAATATTCAAAATTTTTTTGTTTTTCAACAACTTACCGAATGGCATTTTTGGCTTTTTTATATTATTCCTTTTCTAACGAATTGAAATTATGTCTTGACTCAATGCTTTTCGCCTAACGACTGATTCATTGGGGCATTTGAAAAAATCTCTTAACTCCATGTTTTGTTATTGAAAAGCGCGACGTATGCAGGTGCTCTCGGCAATAGTCGCTGTTGTTGTCAAATAGTATAGTGAAAGAGAGAGCGAGCGAGAGAGAAGGCCGACACAGCTGACATCATTTTTCGCTCGTTGCTTCAAAGAGTACCGGTTTTTCGGTCACTATGAAAAACAAAACACACAGCAATGATATTATGTATTATGTGTACGTCGCGACGTATCTCAATAGGAATTTTTGATTAGCCTGAGGGGAGAGTGTGTCGTCAAATAATTTAGCATCTCTCTTCTATTCAGTTGTCTGACATCATCGCTGCACTATGGGTCGGTCACATTCCTTCACTTTTTTTGTTAGTTTTTGGTACAGTTTCACAACTAATTACAATTGATTTTATTCTTTTCATATCCTTCACTCTAGGAGGGAGGCTTATTAAGTTTGTCATTCCTTGAAATATCTCGCTCAGACCCTTTATAGGTGTGGCAATTGCACAATTTTAAAAATATTTTTTTCTTTTGTATTTTTTGGTCAGTAATCAATATTTGATTCGAACTGGGTTATTGTCCTGGCTCAAGACCATATTGCATCTATATTTAATAGAATGCAAATTTATTTACAAATGACCATGATTTATTGCTATTTTTTTAAATTTTACGGATATTTTTTTAATTTTTATGGATAATTTTTTAATTTTCTTTTTTTTTATTATTTAATTTTTAATATTTTTTATTTTTTTATATTTTTTACTAAAATTAAAATTTTTGTATGGATATTTTTTAATTTTTATTATTATTTCATTTTATTATTATTTAGTTTTTAATATATTTTTTCTAAAAGTAAAATTTTCGTAGCAGACCATTTTGGATATAATCAAAAAAAATTATTGATATCTTTTTTTGAATTTTTATGAATATTTTTTTAATTATTATTATTTTATTTATTATTTTTATTTTTTTTTAATTTTTATATTTTTTACTAAAATTAAAATTTTCGAATGGATATTTTTTTAATTTTTATTATTATTTAATTTTATTATTATTTAGTTTTTAATATTTTTATTTTTTAATTATTATTAAGGCTGTTTTTCTTTAAGACTGGGTAACTAAGCTGTGATAACAAAAATGTAAATAATATGTTAAATTTTCACTGAAAATAAAAAATTCTTTTTTAAAATTGTCGCCAAAAGCAATATCAATGTGTGTGTGAAAACAAATTTTAAAAAAATAATTTTGTGTTACAAATTTTGGACTTAGCCTGGATAATTATCCTGTGTAAGTCAAAATGATGGTTATCGAGGCTAAGTCCAATAAAGTCAACACAAAATATTTTTTGAAAAATTTGTTTTCACACACACATTGATATTGCTTTTTGGCGACAATTTTAAAAAAGAATTTTTTATTTTGAGCAAAAAATTAAATTTTTATTAACGTTTTTGTTATCGCAGTTAGTTGTTATCCCGGCTTAAAGAAAAACTGTCCTATTATTTTATTATTTAATTTTATTATTATTATTTAATTTTTAATATTTTTGTTTTTGTTCTTTTAATTTTTATATTTTTTACTAAAATTAAAATTTTCGTAGCAGACCATTTTGGATATATTGGTTCAAGTAAAGGTACTAATGATGTCTACAAATATATATATATATATATATATATATTATATTTTTATGGATACGTTTTTTAATTATTATTATTATTTAATTTTATTATTATTATTATTTACTTTTTAATAATTTTATTTTTTTTTAATTTTTATATTTGTTTCTTCATTTTTTACAAAAAGTAAAATTTTCGTAACAGACCATTTTGGATATATTAGTTCAATAAACAATTTAGGAAAAAATATTAAAAAAAAGAAAAATACTGTCACGAAAAAATTATAAAAATATAATAGGTCGGAAAAAGAATTTTGCTTTATTTTTTAATAGCTAAATAGTAAAAAACTATGGATAGATGTAGAAGTTATGATACTCTTTGCAGACGCAAAATATTTTTTTAATTTTAGTAAAAAATTAAAACAATTTTTTGTGCCGATTTTATGAATGCTTGGATACACAATTTTTCTTTATTTGTTGCTTAGTGTAATTGCTTGTTGCTTAATGTAATGTTTGTACATTAGGATGGAATTTGGTAAAAAATATATATTTTTTCTAAAAAAATCTAAAATAAAACAATTTTGTTATGTTTTATTTTTTAATAGCTAACATTCTAACACAGAAAAAGATATTAAAAAATCTATGGATAAATGTTATCATACTCTTTGTAGACGCAAAACATTTAAATATGATTTTTTAAAATTTTTGTTTAAATAGCGCGAAAAGAACTCCCATTACAAATTATTATATAAATTTATGAATAAATGTAGAAGTTATGCCCCTTATGTTGAAGTAAGGGAATTTAAAAAATCTTGTGTCATACGTGAAGACGACGTTTTTTTTTAATTGTAACTTTTTGGTATGAGATACAAACATATTTTTTTCTAATTTCAAGCAAATTGCTTCTAGTATTATATTATATTATATATTTAAGATATTTTATACAAAATTTTAGACAAAATTCAAAACAAAAAAAAATACCATAACAATTTTTTAATATCGTTTTCGAGTTGTCTACTTTTCTATAAGGTTGGTAAGGCTGCATTTCTCTATTTTTCAAAAATTATAAATTGTAGACACTAGGGTGGATCGAATATAAGGTTTGTTGTCATAAGGTATTTTTTAAATTGTAACTTTTTTTGGTAAGAGATACAAACATATTTTTTTTCTAATTTCAAGCAAATTTCTTCTAGTTTCACAGAGAATAATTAAATCTTTAAAAAATATATTTTTTAATTTTTTATAATTACTATTTTATTTATTTTATAAGCAAAAATATATATATGATGAAATTTCCCAAATATGTTCTTTTCTATAAGGCGAGTAAAACTGCATTTCTCGATTTTCAAAAAAATAGAAATTGTAGGCACTAGGGTGGATCGAAAATAAGGTATTTTGCCAAAAATTATTTTTTTTTTTAATTTTTTATTTTTTAATTTGTAACTTTTTCAAGCAAATTTCTTCTAGTTTCACAGAGAATAATTAAATCTTTAAAAAAATATATTTTTTAATTTTTTATAATTACCATTTTATTTATTTTATAAGCAAAAATATATATATGATGAAAATTTCCAAATATGTTCTTTTTTATAAGGCGAGTAAAACTGCATTTCCCGATTTTCAAAAAAATAGAAATTGTAGGCACTAGGGTGGATCGAAAAATAAGGTATTTTGTCATAAATTATTTTTTTTTTAATTTTTTATTTTTTAATTTGTAACTTTTTCAAGCAAATTTCTTATAGTTTCACAGAGAATAATTAAAACTTTAAAAAAAATATATTTTTTTATTTTTTATAATTATTATTTTATTTATTTTATAAGCAAAAATATGATGATATGATGAAATTTTCCAAGTATGTTCTTTTCTATAAGGCGAGTAAAACTGCATTTCTCGATTTTCAAAAAAAGAAATTGTCGGCACTAGGGTGGATCGAAAATAATGTATTTTGTCATAAATTATTTTTTTTTAATTTTTAAATTGTAACTTTTTCAAGCAAATTTCTTGTAGTTTTACAGAAAATAATTAAATCTAAAAATTAACTTAATAATTATTTTTTTGTAATTACTATTTTGTTTATGTTACAAACAAAAAATATATATGATGATATTTTCCAATTACGTACTTTTGTATGAGGCGAATAGGTGAGGTTGCATTTCCCGATTTTCCAAAAATTAAAAATTGTTGACACTAGGGTGGATCGAAAATAAATTATTTTTGTTATAAGGATTAAATTAGGATTACAAACATTTTTTATTTTTTAGCAAATTTCTTCTAGTTTTACAGAAAATAATTAAATCTAAAAATTAACTTAATAATTATTTTTTTGTAATTACTATTTTGTTTATGTTACAAACAAAAAATATATATGATGACATTTTCCAATTACGTACTTTTGTATGAGGCGAATAAAGCTGCAGTTCCCGATTTTCCAAAAATTAAAAATTGTTGACACTAGGGTGGATCGAAAGTAAATTATTTTTGTTATAAGCTAATTTTGGATATAGATACAAACATTTTTTTATTTTCTAGCTAATTTCTTGTAGTTTTACAGAAAATAGTTAAATCTTAAAAAATATAGATATTAAGGCTGTTTTTCTTTAAGCCAGGATAACTAAGCTGCGATAAGAAAAACCTAAATGAAAAGGTAAAATTTCACTCAAAATAAAAACTTATTTTTTTTTAAATTATCGCCAACAGCAAAATAAATGTGTGTATGAAAACAATTTTTGAAAAAAAATATTTTATATAAAAAATGTTGGACTTAGCCTGGATAATTATGCAGTATAAGTCAAATTTATGGTTATCGAGGCTAAGTCCAAAAAAGTCAACACAAAATATTTTTTTTGAAAATTTGTTTTGATACAAATATTGTAATTGGCGACAATGTGAAAAAATAAATTTTTATTTTGAGCAAAAAAATAAATTTTATCGCAGCTTGTTATCCCGGCTTAAAGAAAAGCAGCCTTATTTTTATTTTTTTTACAATTACTATTTTATAAACAAAAAAATATATATTTTCGATTTTTGTAAAATAGATTCCATTAAAAGTTAATAGTGTCAGTAAAAAGCTCTTAAATTTTATTTTTTTATTAAAATTTAATAGTCTTATATTGTAATTTTTTTTCAATTTTTTAATAATTAGTTTTTTATTTATTTTATAAGCAAAATATACTTTCGATTTTTGTAAAATAAATTTTATTAATAGTGTCAATAAGAAGATCCATAAGGTCCATGATTTAATTTAATTTTAAATTTTCAAAATATTTTATATTTATCCCCAGTGTGCAATGTGTATTTAACACGGTTTTGGTCCTTATCATTTTTACGTCGTACATTTTTTGTATTCCCTTTTCTTCATCTGAATAGCTTGGCGAACTTAGCGCCATCTATATTTTTATTACTACGATTATTATTGGCAATAAAATGATTCACATGATTCGCTGCATTGACTCATATAATATTTAAAAGACAATTAGTAATGGAAATTGAAATTTACAACCTATGGTGTAGATCATGGGATGGGATATTTTAACATGTTCATAAAGAGTGACGCGATTAATGACAATGAAAACAAAAACAAAAGCAAAGCGATCCGATGTTCAATCATGTCTTTTTAATAGGATTCATAGAGATTATTCAAATGAGCATTCACTCACGAAGTAGTTTGTATTAGCAGAGGTGTTGTGCTCAGCAATATCGCTAGAGTATCGAATAAAATTTATAGTTTAAGGGAGACAACAATTAATCATCTCTTCGTGCAATTTCTGGAATGTTCTGAGCTCTACTGTAAAGATTCAGGGTTATGCCATGAAGACTTAAAAAAATAATTCCTTCGATATTTTCAGTTAAAATTATGTGACTTGAGATTTCTATTTTTTTCCTACTCTGTTATAAATTGAATTGAAATAAATTAAATAAAAAAATTTAATAAAATAATGAAATAAATTAAAAATATTGGATTTTTTTGGTATTTTTTATTTTATTAAAAATATCAAAAAAAAAATAATGGACTATTTTTAATATATTTCCCAGATTTGTTAGGCTTTTCATAGGACGTAACAATTTCCACAAATATTTAACACGCTTGCCCACAGTGCAGCCATCCAGCCAGCCAACACATGCTGACCTTCTCCAACCATCTGCCCATTAGGTTGCCTATGCAATAAGGGAAAACGCAAGGGTCAAATCACACAAAAATAAATCATAGTCTGCAGTAGCCGCAGTAGCGGTCATTTCAATTCCATTTCAACGTTCAAGAACCTTGTAGAAACTACGTATCACGTAGTCACGTAACTTAACTTCGTGACCGCCACACAAACAGAAAAAATCAATGCAAAACAAAGTGAAGCGATGTGTCATCGTCTTACTTTGGATATTTGTTGTCCTTTACGGCGTAGTTGTCCTTTAGCCAAAATTTCTTTGGTCTCTTCCTTCGATTGCTACTCACTACACCTACCTCTGATTTGAACTGTATTTCATATTTCTCTGTGTATTTTATTTAAGAGAGTCGCTGGAGGATTCTCTTTAGAGGGATTCATTCCCAATTCGATTTGTAGTTGTGCAGACAGCTAGACGACGACTATGAGCTGGACTGTGATGATGACATCAATGTAATAATAATAGAAACATAGCACTACTGCTGGAATGTGGAGGAAATTAAAAAGCAAGCTCAGAAGAAAACAATAAATTATTGGTAGAGTATTCTATTTCTATAGAAATCGAGTCCTAAAGAAACATAAATTGTGGCTGACACTACATTTCTTCCGGAGAATATATCAATTGAAAATCAATTACAGATATTAAGAATTGTTCAAACATTCTAGGGAAGCAGTTTTGTACAGAAGATATATTTATTTCCAACTCATCCCTGGGGCAACAAGGGAGGACGATGCTCAATCAATGAGAGCTAAAAGGAACCCCGGCTCCAAAGATTGAAAAAATAGTGTTTTTTTTTCGTTCCTAAATTTAGATGAAAACTTTTTTAGTTATCGATAACTGCCTTAGTAATCGATAACATCTATAGTTATCGATTGTAGAAATTCGATAACAAAATCCGAGATTTTTTAAAATAATTTCTCGCATGTGGCGCTATTTGAAGTTTACTTTTGAAAAAAAAAATAGCAAAAATTATTAAAAATATCGAATGATTTTTAATTTTTTTTTTGACGTTAGAGATTGAAAAAATCGTTTTTCGTTAAAATGGGCTCAAAAATAAAATTAGAAGAAAAGCATGGAAAAAAATTCGATAACTTTTTAGTTATCGATAACTGCCTTAATAATCGTTAACTTCTATAGTTATCGATTGTAGAAATTCGATAAAAAAATACTCAATAACAAAAACTCGCACTTCAAAGCAAATATTCGTTCGCTTCTTAAACCTTTTTATAGGACTAAAATTTTTTTTTTGAAAATGTAGCAAAATTATCAAATTATCGAATTTTTAAATAATTTTTCGCTTGCTGTGTTATTTTGAGGTTAAATATATTTTTTTATTTTACTTCCCATAACTGGACAACTCCCTTGTGCGAAAAATTAGTAAAAATTATTTACAAAATCGAAGGATTTTTTAATTATTTTTTGAACGTTTGTATCGAAAAAATAGTTTTTCGTTGCAATGGGTTCAAAAACAAAAATTAGAAGGAAAACATCGAAAAAAATTTCGATAACTTTTTAGTTATCGATAACTGCCTTAGTAATAATCGATTATTTTCATAGTTATCGATTGTAGAAATTCTATAAAAAAAATTGGATTCAATAACAAAAACAATCGTTACATGCATTTTCGTTTGCGCACTTTTTTGAGGTATAAAATTTATTTTAAAAAAAAAAAAATTGTAAAATTATTTTCAAAAAAAACGCGATTTTTAAAAAAATTTTCGCATGTGGCAAAAATTATTAAAAAAAATCAAAGAAAATATTTTTCGTTAACTGCACTTTTTTGAAAATTTCTTTAAAAAAAGCAAACATTATTTTCAAAAAATGCGCGATTTTTTTTCGCATGTGGTACCATTTTGATGTTTTTCTTTTCTTTAAAAAATACCAAAGATTTGTTCGCATGTGGCGCTATTTTGAGTTTTAACAGTCATTTAAACAAAGAGCAATATTATTAAAAATATACGTTATACATTCAGTATATAATCCTTCTTGCTTCAATGCATCGTCTATTTCCTCATACAAAGTATCTAAACGTTCCCTCTTCGATGTTAGAGGTTCTCTCTGTACAGTTGATTTATCCAATAGAATTGTGGTCAAATATATGGAGAGGAGAAATTATACGTATTTACGTATGAAACAAATTTTATATTAAAAATTTTGGACTTAGCCTGGAAAATTTATGGTTCTCGAGGCTAAGTCCAAAAAAGTCAACACAAAATATTTTTTTTTTGAAATTTGTTTTGATACAAATATTTATACTGTAGTTATCGAGAATGTGAAAATTTTTTTTTCTATTTTGAGCAAAAAATTAAATGTTTATTAACGCTTTTGTTATCGGAGCTTGATATCCAGGCTCAAAGAAACACAGCCCTATTAATATACCTAATGTACAGTTGAGCATCGATTATCCGTGATTCAATTAACCGGGAACATCAATTATCCGGGATCGATAATGAAAGGAAAATATTTTTATGTCAATTGATTAACCGTGATTACCTCAATTATCCGGGAACAAAGGGAACAGAACAAGATAAAATTCAAATCTGCCGTGTCCAAGCGAAGTTTTTGGCAGAAAATATTCAGGTTAAGAAGAAAAAAACAAAAACACATTAAATGATTTTTTAAGTAATTACGTAAGTAATAATTAAAAGTGTATAAGTATTATATCTTGTTAAGTGTGCATATTGAATAAATAAAACAAACATTTATGTAAAAAGGAGTAAAAAAATTTACCTCAATTAACCGGTAAAATCGATTATCCGGAACGCTTCCGGTCCCGACCATCCCGGATAAACGATGCTCAACTGTATTTTCATTTGGTACATTCAATCATACTTAACGTGTTACTTATACGCAACAGTAGTCGTATTTTATTGGCAACTTGGTAGCTTTCGGCATATACATAAATCAAATTTAAAATCCCTTTCAATCTATCGATGTCAAGAATCGTACCGTTCTACTGTTGCCTGTTGCTTTCTTGCTGATTGACAAATGTATTGATTGTTTTACTTTCTGCCTCATCTTCGGAAAATGCCAGATGATATTCGAATTTGTTTATAACTGTCAGTTCTCACACAAATTTAACACCTGATTGTGTTGTCTCTCATCTGGCAATGCTACCTGCAAAACATCAACGAATAAGATGTGTCATAGCGCTCTCAGTATAACAAGCATTGGTAGAATGGAAATGTTAAACGTTTTACAGTACAACCTAGTTAAAAAGAACATTACAATCTCTAGTATGTCAATTTCGGTTTTTATAAAATTGTTTCCAATCGAATTGATCAAAACAATTCGAAAAAATCATTTTTTTTTTAATTCTTTGGAGAAAATTAAAACAAGAAAAATTATACATAAGATTAAAAAAATTATATACATAAAAATATATATACAAACAAATAAATAAATAAAAATACCAATAAAATTTAAAAAATATCCATAAAAATATACATCTCAAAAATATCAAAATTGAATTTTAGTAAAATATTAAAAAATAAAAAGAAAAATTATACGTAAAAATTAAAAAAGTATCCATAAAAAATTAAAAAAAAAACTTCCAAAAAAATTAAAATAAATATATATATATTATATAAAAATTAAAAAATATATACATAAAAATAATCCATATCCTTAAAAAATTAAGAACAAGAATTATTAAAATGTTATACATGGACCTTCGGACAATTTTTTTGCATATTGTTGTACTCCATATATATATATTTGAAATTATTCATTAAAAATTTTCTTGAAAAATACCAATAAAAAAATAAAAACTTAAAAAATGTATACATAAATTGTTTTAATATCGTTTTGTAGTTTAGAAGGAAATACATCTGGAAATGTTGTACATGGCCGTTCGGATTTTTTTGCATAGTGTCTTCCATAATTAAAAGAAAATCTTTTGCATTGTGTCTTCCATAAAATTAAAAAAAACGATACCATAAAAATTAAAAAATATTACACATTTATTATATAAACTGTGCAGTCAACTTTTAGTTGCAACAATAAAGGTCTCACTTTGCCTTTTTGCTAATTTTGGGTTCTGCTGAAGACTTCAGCACAACCTTTGGTCTTAAACCAAAATAAATGAGAACACATATTATACATAATTTATTTAATTCTTTTTGGAATTAGAAGTTTTGGAGTATAGAAAGCCGAAATACATCAGAAAATGTTACACATGCCCCTTCGGAAAATTTTTGTTGCATTGTATATTCGGAAAGTGCAGTGTATTCCATATTTTTTTAATTATAATTAATTATCCATAAAAATTAAAAAAAAATATTTCCATACAAAATTTAAAACAATATATATATATAAAATTTTTTAATAGTTTTGGTAGCCAAAATACATCAGAAAACTGCCCTTCCGAAATTTTGTTGTTGTATAGTGTAATCGCAAAGTGAATTGGGATAATCGTTTACTTAATGATTACGGATATCTCTGCGAAGCCTCCTCCGTCACGCACCGGAAATCATAATAGAGGTAGTGTACAGCCAAGTAATAAACGTCATCACGCCATCATTTGTAATAAATTTGAATTCTATAAAATATAGATTCAGGAGAATATAGCAATTCAAATGAAATTTTTAAAATTTTATATTTATCGATCACCAAAAAATACAAATAAAAATCAATGTTAAAATAATTTCAACGATTCCAAAAAATCGATTATTCACCATTTTTGTGCTAATTCGATTTCATATATCAGTTCCCATCAGATTTCAGCGCAAGTGTGAGGTAGGGATCTATAAATCGACTTTCGACTAATCGACTTTTGGGAGGAAAAAGTCGAAATCGACTTTACAATTGCCAAAAGTCGAAAATTCGACTTTTGTTTGGACTTTGTGCATCAATGAATTTAAATTATTGAATACCGATTTTACTTTTTTTTCGCTCTAGAAAACACATCCTTTATCCGATTTTCTTCAAATTTGGCATAAAACTAGATACATCTATGCAAAAAGTGGGTAAAATTGGTTCAGATTTATATATCCAATACAAATGTCTCTCGATTTCGTTTTGATTTGGTCTATTCGCATTTTCATTCATTTGCACTGTCGTCTTTTTATTTATTTGCAATAGTCCAAAAGTCGAGTTTTGAAAAGTCGACTTTTCATATATTTGCAAAAGTCGAAATATCGACTATTCATATACATATTTCCAAAAGTCGAAAAATCGACTTTTTGCTCCAACTATACATCCCTAGTGTGAGGCTATTATTATTATATTTAGAGTGCGTATACATTATATTTATTGAAGTAATATTACTCATTCGCTTAGCATACCAAACTTCTAAAAACCCAATTAGCACAATAATAATAATAATAAATCTGGCAACACTTGGCCAATGACTTCAGCCTTCAATATATCTGTCTGTTAACATAGTAACATGAAAGCTTTCCGTAGATGATGTTAGAAAATCGTCGCACTCACACACAAAGGACTGAGAATTTATTGCATTCGCCATCTTTTGGAAACAGTTTTTTTTTATAAACTTTCATTGTCATTGCGAAAGCTTTAGAATTCATACCCCAAGCAAAAAAAAACTTTTGCCACAACGTAACGTAAATTCTCATTCGTTTGTATGTGAGTGCGACAGGTTGCTAACGTCATCTACAGAAAGCTTTGTATTAACTGACAGACTATTAATTCTGTTGTCTTCGCGCCAAAAGTGTGATGTGTTGCCAAAAGTGTATTAAGCCCTCCCACGAGATCCATTGCCTTGTGCTTTGTTTGTAAGAAAGAAAAACAACAAATACATTGGGTTGATGTATGATGTATGTATGTGAGAGTATGTGGTTAACTCACGTGTTCCACGAATTTAAAATAAAACAAACACACACACACAGTACAAAGTACAAAATTATATATTTACATAAATATTTGTTATAATGAAACTCTCAGGATGTATGTATGTTAGTAACTAACTACTAATTTATTTTCTTATTTTGCTTAAATCATTTTCAACTAATTTGCAAAATTGTATATCCTGAAAATCAGTTTCCGACAATCTGATGCAATTTAGTTGCCGGCAAACGTCAAGAGCTTATGTATGTACGAGTATGTATGTGCACATGTATGCATATATTTATTGTTGACGTTTATTTACGGATAAACAGAGTAACGTCAAACAAACCCAATATGATTCACACGCATTAGTGTCATATCATGCGGCATGAGCGTCAGGGTTGCCAGACAGGGCGAGATATGTAGATTACTTACAAAATCTCTAAAAAGTCCTGTTACCTCAGTTTCTGCTAGAAATCATTTAAAAATAGACGCCGAACGGACACATAAATGCCAAAATGGAAGGAGGAAAGTGAATTAAACTCAACACAAAATAGTTTTTGGGGAAAGTACTTTATCCGAGGCCCCAAGATCTGACTATATTTTTGTATAAAGGTCCTCAATTAAAAAAATATTTTACTCAATATTATTTACAATTATATCTTGTAGGCTTGATATCTCTCTTAGTTATCGAGTTATCGAACGTTAATCGAATATTAATAGAACGAAATTTTGATAACTTGTTAGTTATAGATAACTAATCGATAACATCCATAGTTATCGGTTGTGGAAATTCTATAAAAATTATGTATTTTTATATAAAGCAAAATTAAAAATTATAAGAATTGCAAAAATTAAATTGAAAGAATTAAATAATTCAATAACAAAATTAATTACAAAAAGGAAAAATTAGGTGTCCAAACAAAAAAATAAAATATTTTTTGTTGCGTTGAGGCATGTTGATTCATAAAATCGTAAATTCATGATTCATAATTTTTTATGAATAATTTCTTTTTAAAGAAATTTTTACTAAAATTAAAATATTTGTACTCTCATCTGGGATATATTAGTCCGATCGTAATTTCATATAGAAACAGAGGTTTAGGAAAAGCTTCCAAAAATTTGGAAAAAAAATATTTTTTTTTTGAAAAAAAAAATTATTTTTGCTTGCAGGAAATAAAAAGTCGGATAAAAACATTTTGTTTTATTTTTTAATAGCTAACATTCTAACGCAAAAAAACAATGTTTATATATAAAATTTGTTTAATGTCGTTTTGGAGTTTAGCCGTAACACATCAGAAAATGTTATATATGGCCCGATAAAATTAAAAAAATATATCCATAAACATTTTTCTTAAAAAATAACAATAAAAAATAAAAAATATCAATAAAAACAAAAAATAAAATATAACCATACAAAATTACAAAATAAAAATTAAAAATATATATATCCATATTTTTTTAATATCGTTTTAGAGTTAAGAAAGCTGAAAATATGTCTACCAATGTTGCGAAGTACACTTTCACATAGAAACAGTGGTTTAAGAAAAGCCTAAACAATTTGGGGAATTTTTTTTACCATAAAAAATTACAAAATAAAAATTAAATATATATATATCCATATTTTTTTAATATCGTTTTAGAGTTTAGAAAGCTGAAAATATGTCTACCAATGTTGCGAAGTACACTCTCACATAGAAACAGTGGTTTAAGAAAAGCCTAAACAATTTGGGGATTTTTTTTTTCGAAAAAATCTATTTTTGCTGGCTTGAAAAAAATCATAAAAAATATTTTTTCCGAAATTTTCCCAATAAAAACAAAAAAATATATCCATAAAAAATTACAAAATAAATTAAAAAAAAATAAATATATATTTATCCATATTTTTTTAAAATCGTTTTGGAGTTTAGAAAGCAGTAAAGTTGTCTACTAATGTTGCGAATTACACTTTCACACAGAAACAGAGGTTTAAGAAAAGCCTCCAAAATTTGTGAGAAAAATATTTTTTTCGAAAAGAATCTATTTTTGCTTTCATGAAAAAATCATAAAAATAGAAAAAATATTGTAAAAGATTTTTTTGTTTTAGTTTTTAATAGCTAACATTCTAACGCAAAAAAAAAAAAAAAACAAAATTTATATGTAAGAAATCTACGGATAAATGTAGAAGTTATGATTGTAGATGTATTTAAAAAAAATATTTTTAATTTTTTTTAAATAGCGTGAAAAGTCTTTTATTTTGTAATAGCTAATTTGTAAAAATATTAAATGTACCTACCACGAAAACTTTAATTTTTGTAAAAAATATCCATAAAAAATTTTCCCAAATTTGTGGGAAAATTGTTAGGCATCATGAGTACCTTTAATTTAACGTATAACCGGGTGTTATCGGACTTATATTTCCAAAATGAGAGTTCGAATATTTAAGGTACCTTCGCCGAAAATTGGAATTTTGGTAAAAATTAAAAAAAAAAATAAAAATTAAAAAAAATAAATAAAAATTAAAAAAAATAAATAAAAATTAAAAAAAAAATAATTAAAAAATCTCCAAAATAAGAGTACAAATATTTAAGGTAGCTTCGACAAGAATTGAAATTTTAGTAAAATTAAAAAAAATAATAATTAAAAAATCTTACAAATATTTAAGGACCTTTGCCGAAAATTGGAATTTTAGTTAAATGAAAAAAATAAAGTTTAAAAAAAATACCATAAAATTTTTTTAATCGTTTTCGTGTTTAAAAAGAAAAAAATATTTTTTTCCAAATTTTTTGAGGCTTTTCCTACGTGAAAGTGTAATTTGCAATGTTTGTTGCCTCATGAGTACCTTTTTTATAAATAAAAAACATTTTTTTATTTATAAAATTTTAAAATTTTAAATTTGAACTATCGACTACTTTGACTTTAAAAGGTAGAATAACATTCATTTTTATTTTCAGGTTTATATTTGGCATTTGTAAAATAGGACGCTATACGCTCGAACATAATTGGGAAATGTTAAAAACTTACTTCCAAAGTAGCGAGTCTTTAAGGCAAACTGTAAGAAATTTTCGAGAAAAGATCAGGCCTTCAGCTCAGCCTTCAAGCTCATTTTCATCCCGGTGGCTATGTCAATAAACAAAATTGCCGCATATGGGGTTCAGAGAACCCACAAGTGACTATTGAGAAGTCAATGTATCCCAACGAGTCACTGTTTCGTGTGGATTTTGTGGACATTGGGCCAAGTACTGAAAAATAGGGTTGATCTGATGAGGTACTGCTGAGCCAGTCGTGGTCAGATGAATGATATTGCGTTCCATTATTAAATTCCAATAAAACCAGAAATTTGCAAAAATAATCAGTACTTTTTATTGCCGATTGCCCAAAACAAATTTTCAAAAAAAAAAAATATCCAGGCTAAGTCCAACAGGCTAAGTCATACATACATTGCTATTGCTGTTGGCGACAATTTTAGAAAAAATATATTTTTTAAGTGAACTTTTAACTTTTTATTTAGGTTCTTGTTATCCCAGCTTCGTTATACACTCTTAAAGAAAAACAGCAATAATAAATTCATAAATGTTATTGATAGTGGAGTGCTTGCTACAATTTTGCTTCTCACTGTATTCCCGCACATTCTCGTGGCAACAACTAATTCTGATTTTGACATTGGTTTAAAAACAATAATTGAATCTGAAACTTCCGTCTTGCTGATGGATGGTTGGTTGCCCTTTCCCTTTTGGTCCACAAAATGGTTGCTTTTACAAACATACATATATGTATGTATGTAAGTTTGTAGGTGTACATGTATTCCAGATATTATGCACACTTTACTTCAGCGTTAGCGTATTATCGAATTGATTTGCGCGTTTTTATTTAAAGCAAAACCCACAGAATGTGTGTGTGTGGAACGTTTAATTAAGATTTCCGGCAATAAAATCCGAGTCGACTGACTGGCTGGCCGGATTGTAACTGATACATATGTGCGAGTGTGCGTGTGTGTGTGTAAATATGTCAGGCGAAATGCATACTCTTTTTTAAGTGACGATCGGTCCTACATGTATGGAAAATAATTTATGAAATATAATTCAATTAAATTGTACTGCAAGTCAACATACACACAATTGTCACCAGGCCATCATCATCATATTTACTCCACACTCAATTAAATCGAAAGATATCATAATATACATATCCACAGTCATATGTATGTACGTATAAGTGTAAATATATTTAATGCCTACGCACGTACATCATATCAGTGATCATATTGTGTCAGTTTAGCAATTTTGCCTCATGATGATGATAAAGCCTTTTCAAACAAGTTTTTAAAATTTTCCCAAATTTTTTAAATTCCGTTTACATTCTTAGCATTTTTTCCCTTTATTGGGAATTGATTTTGTTTGGAGATAAAACGCATATTTTTATACTTTATTATTAATAATGTAAATATTTCCAATATTTCTCGCGAAGAATAGTCAAATTTCTTCAGTTTTTTTTTTAATTTTCCCATTTTTAAGAAATGATTTTGTTTGGAGATAAAATGTTTTTTATAATTTATTATTAATAATGTAAATATTTCCAATATTTCTCGCGAAGAAATATTCAAATTTCTTCAGTTTTTTTTTAATTTTCCCTTTTTTAGGAATTGATTTTGTTTGGAGATAAAATGCACATTTTTATATTTTAATATTAATATTGTAAAAATTTCCAATATTTCTCGTGATGAAATGGTCCAATTTCTTCAATTTTTTTAAATGTATTACACACGTTATTGATATTGAATAGTGATTAAGGTACTACTAGACGCTCCCACAAAAAATCACTGCCCTAAAGTAGCAATTAATCAGTCATTTAATCAATCAATTAATCACTAAATTAATCGCTCAATTAATCAATCAATAAAAACAAGGTTTTGAAATACAATTCAATTGATTCCTGATACGAATATTGCAGAAATAAAATATAAATAAATATTTAAATTCATTGTGAGGACTCTCCTTAATAAAAACAACGTAACGTACACAAATGTCATCACTCAAAAATCAATAGCCATCGTTGAACGTGCGTTTTTGTATGAGGGGATTGCAGTGTAAACCAGCCTGTGCTGTCAAAACAATATATATGAGCTTCAGTTACAATCGAATGGAAAATTTTTAAATTAGAAACACTTCTAACTTCCCTTGTATAGCACATACACATATAAATTTGTTTTGTATATTTTCTATATATGCAATCTATTTACATATAAACATTAAGCAAATTTTATCAATCTAAATATGTAAAATAAAAATAAATGTTTGTTTCATCACAAATAAAATAGAAAATAAGAATCTCGTTAGATTAATTGTGCCCAAAGTAAGTTTCTATATAATAATAAGTCCACGGAATCGGTCCAGCCACATTTACAATGACATGACATCCAAGTGCGGTATTCAAAACCTTGTAGATTTATAGATTTACTTTGAGTTGTAATTCGTTAACATAAAATAAATAAAAATAATATCGGCCAAATATGTTGAATATTATTATAATTATTATATTTTAACTTGACACTTTTAAACATACGTAACGTGTTACTAATACGCAACACTAGTCGTGTTTTATTATCATTTCACTTGGTCGGATTGAAATTTTAAATTAATGATTATTTTTTCAAATTTCTAGTTTTATTGGAAAGGTTGAACTTTCATTCATATGACTACCACGACTTGCTCGGCAGTACCTCATTGGATCAATCCAATTTTTCAGTACATGGCCCCAAAATCCACACCAAATAGTAACTCGTTGTGGATGCATTGGCCTCTCAATAGTCACGTGTGGGTTCTCCGAACCCCATATGCGGCAATTTTGCTTATTGACATAGCCACCAAGATGAAAATGAGCTTCATCTGAAAACACGAAAATTTTCAACGTAAATTTCTTACAGTTTGCGTTAAAAACTCACTACTTCGGAAGTAAGTTTTTAATATTTCCCAATTTTGTTCGAACGTATAGCGTACCATTTTGCTACAAACAAAAATAAAATATTCTAATTCGAAAAGGGATTCATGATTATGATTTAAAAAACTTTTGCGTCTACAGAGAATATCATAACTTCTACGTTTATCCATAGACTTTATAATAATATTTTTGATTTTTTACGTGCCAGCAAAAATAGAATTTTTTTCAAAAAAAAAAAATATTTTTTTTTTTTTAGTTTTTTCGTTTGCATCTTTTTTTTGGTCTGTAATCAATATTTGATTTGAACTGGGATATTGTCCAAGTAATAATTTTTAAACGCAAATTCGGCAAGTGAGTTGTGATTCTCGTTCGTTTGTGAGAATCATCTCCTTATAGAGGCCGGGTTTGATGTTGAAAAGTCGCTGCGAAGCCACTTGAAAAGACTTTTGACATGGTCGAAATCATGATAGTGGTAGTCTGCAGCCAAGTAATAAATGTCACCATGCCATTTGTAAATAAATTTGCATTCTATTAAATATAGAAGCAAAATGGTCTTGAGCCAGGACAATATCCCAGTTCAAATCAATATTTTTTTTTTCAAAATTTTTGAAGCTGTTCTCAAACCTCTGTTTCTGTGTGAAAGTGTAATTTGTAGACATCATAATTACCTTTAATTGAAAATATAAGCGGGTGCAATAGGACCAATATATCATATATTAAAGATACGAAAATGTTTAAAAATGTTTGGTATTGATTTAATGAATAAGCATTGAGGCATGCACATTAGGGCGTACCTCAAAAAAAAAGTTCGCCGTACACCTTCGAATACGAAGTATTATTGAAACGTAGTTTCAAAAAAAAAATTTTTATTTTTTTATGCCGAACGTAGGGGTCGCGCTTTTACATTTTTCTATATAACTTGTATTTATAAACGGATTTTAAAGTGTGATACATCGATGTTTTTGTCTCGACGAGGCCGATTTTTTTGTCTTTGAAGTCATTGAGCTCAAGCACCCCCTTCTGGTACTTACCCATCATTTCTCAGTTGCTACTACCCTAATGTACCACTCTAATAATCGAAAATTAAAGCTCGCATAAAATCATGAATCATGTTTGAGCTCAATGACTTCAAAGACAAAAAAATCGGACAAAAACATCGATGTATCACACTTTAAAATCCGTTTATAAATGCAGAAGTTATATAGAAAAATGTAAAAGCGCGACCCCTACGTTCGGCATAAAAAAATAAAAAAAATTTTTTTGAAACTACCTTTCAATAATACTTCATATTCGAAGGTGTACGGCGAACTTTTTTTTTTTTACTTGTAACCTGGTACGCTCTAATGCACATAGGATGGGGGTATACTAACTTTGTCATTCCGTTTGTAATACCTTGAAATATCGACATGAGACCCTATAAAGTATATATATTCCTGATCGTCATGAAATTCTAAGACGAACTAGCCATGTCCGTCCGTCTGTTGAAAGCACGCTCGAATCTAAACGAAAGGAGCTAGAACGTTCAAATTTTCCATAAATGCGTCTTATAGTCGTAGATCGGTTGGGATTGAAACTGGGCGAAATCGGTTCATAGGGAACAATTTTTCCCACACAAGGACTAAAAATACCCATAATAACCCCTAATATTTTAGAGTATTTAAGCATATTTTTTCAATATGTCTGCTTGTACTTACTTGATATTGGGCATGCGCATTCCCCTTATAACAAAAACATGCACCATAAAGTGATTTTTATTCGTAGGCGGTGAAATGGGGCAAAAAAGGATAAAAATGGTACATATTAAACGACAACAGCTGGAAACACGGAATTCGGTGTGTACATTCCTCTAACTGAGTAGAGACATAATATAAAAATATTTTATCCAAATAAGTACTTTTAAGGGGTAAAATGGGAATAGAGGGATAAAAATGGTACCAACCAAACGGCTGCAGCTATAGTAATGAAATTCGATGTTTACATTCATCTGACTGTGGAGATGCAAAATAAAAAGGTTTTTTCGATATTTGTACTTTTTGGCAGAAAATGGGGCAAATGGGGATAAAAATGGTACCAACCAAACGGCTGCACTACAATAATGAAATTCGGTGTTTACACTTCTCTGACTGCGGTGACGCGAAAAATAGAGATCTTTCGATATTCGTAGCATCGGGATCTAAATGGAATTAAATTTGGTTACATTCAAACGACTGCAGTTAAAATCGTGAAATTAGGTGTGTATTCCACTCGGAAACATATTGGATCTTCAATATTAGAACTTTTCCTATCAAAATCGTACAGACATTTAGGCTGTAGATGGAATCAAGAAATTGCCAATGGGGAAAATAGGGCTTGAGGGAAATTGTTTCTACCTAACAATATTTAGGCCAAATTTTTGAAGATTTCTACCTAATATTTGTATTAATATTACACTCCACGCCACTTGAATAGCACACCCTTTATACACTCGCTGAAACTGTCAATAAATCGAAAATTGCTTTACAAGTAACGGGTTATTATTTAGTTATATTTTGAGTTCTTACTTTAGTTCGCTCTGTAGCAAAATTTGTGTGCTGGAAATGTACCGTTATACGTTTTTTGCTATTTTGTTTTGTTCTTCATTGAAAATCGAGTACAAATATTGCACCACTTGAATAGCACACCTACTAAAATCTTTAGTTATCTCCCAGTATTTGGACATGTGTGGTCGTTAATCCGATTTATTAGTGTATAAATACAATTTCAATTTAAAATAAAGTTTAAATGGGTCGAGGATAGGCATTATCTGAGGCGGAAAAGGTCAAAATCAAAGTATACAATGAAATGGGCCTTTCCGTATCGAAAATATCTAAAAACATCGAAAGAAGTCGAAAGGTTATATCCTCCTTTTTGTCAAATGAGTATAAATATGGAAAAAACATGAAAGGCCGTACACATAGTGTTCTCTCCAATGCGGACAGGCGACATATTTTGAGAGTAGCTTCAAATTTCCATGACTCAATTGCCAAGATAAGACAAAACGGTTGTGTTAATGTAAGCTTAACCACTATCAGGCGTGTTATTTCGAAATGTGAACTCATAAAAAGGATAAAAATTAAGAAAAAGCCACAACTCAATCCTACCCGTAATGACCTGGTCCACAGAGTGGCATCGTGTTGTCTTCTCAGACGAGAAAATGTTTAATTTGGAGGGTCCTGATGGCTACTTTTATTATTTTCATGATTTGCGAAAAGAGAGCCACCATTTGGACCGCCTACATAGCCGAATGGGGGGTGTCATGGTTTGGGGTGCGATTTCGTATTTATGGCACCTGAAGACGACGATGAATGCAACGGCATACATTGGCGTCCTACAAACGGCATTCCCGTTCTTTACGAATCTTTTTGGACCTCTGCCGTGGACATTTCAACATGACAACGCACCAATTCACACTGTTCGGATCGTAAAATCGTATATAGAGAGACAAAACGTAGTGCTATTAAACTGGCCCCCATATTCACCGGACCTCAACATTATCGAAAACGTATGGGGGTGGCTAGTCCGAAAAATCTATGGGTCTGGACAACAATATTCAACCATTCCTGAACTTACCCAAGTCATAAAACTAGCCTGGAGCTCCATTCCTCTTAATTATATTTCCCAGTTGTATGAATCAATCCCAAACAGGATTTGTGAAGTATTGGTCAACAAAGGGGGTACGACTCACTACTAAATATAAATTATTTTTTGCTTGAATGTGTAAACGAATGTGAAATAAAATTAATATGAACGTTGGATGCCGAAATGTTTTCATATTCGATTTTTGTGAGGGGTGTTCTATTCAAGTGGCGTAATATTTAGGATCATTTTTTAGATACTTTCGGAAAAAACATCATATACAATGAACTGTTAGAGATATTAGAACAACCCAACTGTAGTCGATTCGAAATTAAAAAAGCTAAAATTAAAAAAAATATATATGTATTTACGTAAATGGTTTGGGAGATATCGAGCGTGAAACAAAAATGTTTTAGATGTGCTATTCATGTGGCGTGGAGTGTATGTATCAAAAAATCAAAATTTTCCTAATATGGTAGTGCACTTCTATGTAATGTTGGCAGCCTAGAATCTATCGGTAATACTGTGGAATGCACTCTGTGGTGGAGGGTATATAAGATTCGGCCCGGCCGAACTTAACGCTTTTTAATTTGTTTTAAATTATTTTCGTTCGTCTGAGGCGAACGATCCAAAATAATTCTATTAATTTTTTCTTTATGGATTTTTTTTTTTGATTTTACTAAAATTAAAAAATTTAATATTTGTTGTATTCACGTTGTAGATAGATTGTTTCGATCGCATCCGCTTCTATGTTCAATTAATAATTAAGGTAATTATGATGTCTATAAATATTGCGAATTACAGCCTCCAAAAATTTGGGAAAAATATTTTTTTTTTTGAAAAAAATCTATTTTTCTGGCATGAAAAGTTCATAAAAAATAGAAATGTTAGCCACTAAAAAAAATAAAACTACTTTTTTCTATTTTTTTATGCCAGCAAAAACGGATTTTTTTCGAAAAAAATGAATTTCTTCCAAATTCTTAAAAACTGCTCCTAAACCACTGTTTCTATGTGAAAGTGTCATGCGCTATATTTGTAGGAATAATGAGTACCTTTAATTTAACATACATATAAGCGGTTGTTATAGGACTTATATTTTAGTAAAAAAATACCACAAGTATTTTTTATATCGTTTTTCGAGTTTAGAAAGCCAAAATACATCAGAAAATGTTATACATGAGGGTGCGATCGGACCAATATATCCAAAATGAGAGCACAAATATTTAAGTTATCTTCGGCGAAAATTGGAATTTTAGAAAAATTTAAAAAAAAAAATTGCATACAAATTTTTAATATCGTTTTCGAGTTTAGAAAGCCGATATACAACAGAAAATGTAATACATGACCGCTCGACAAAATGTTTGCTGCCTAGTGTTATCTTTAAGTTAGATTTTAATCACTAAATTAGACAAAATCAATGAAAAACACGTTTTCAGGGATTTCTTTGGCCATTGGTGTATTTAAATGTCTCTATATAATTTATCACAATAATATAAATATGTAGATACATAAATATTAAATGCCGTGTATGCATTTTACACGCATCTGTACTTCCAAACATGGAAAAAACACTTGTTAATTACACACATTTATGGATGCTTATATTCATATACATACATACATATATCAATGCACTTTGTATTAGTAGCGGCGGCTTGAACAGCAGCACGTCACTCCATTATTATAAGTAGTCATCGTATATCGCAGAGAGACGAGCCCCCCAAGTGAGCTTTTCATTAAACTCAGTTATATTTTATCTTGTGTTTTCTCTCTCTCGCTCTCAGTGTGTGTCTCTCGCACACACACAGACTTTCTCTTTACATTAACGTAAGTAAAACTAGTTTGCGGTTGTCAACACTACAAAATGCACTGCAATGCCAGTGATGCCAATAGGTTTGTTTCTCGATTGTTTCTTTGTTCACAGCACGACATGTGTTGCATGTGCACGCCCCCACATACATACATATCGCGCACATTTAATTATAACATTTTTATCTAAATAGTTTTAATTAGAACAAGTGCAGTTGTGAATTTTGCAAATAAAGGTGTAATTAAATAAACACATGGTGACACCATTCATCGTGACACATCTAATAGTTCTCACCTGCATAGCATTTTTTCCCCTTCAGTGTGCGCCCGTGTGTGTGTGCAGTGCACCTCTAACAGCTGATATTTTTGAGGAGAGCGAATTTACACTGCAGCGCTAAATACAGATGTTCAAAAACAACAAAACAAACATGCATTAGCGAAATCTTTCAGAAAATCGAAAATCTCACTAACACGATAAACAAAGATCCACAATTGTACGCTCAAAGTGCAAGTGCAAGTGGTTTCGGTGGTCTCCATCTTCATGCATATCTTCGTAAATATACTCACACCCATATGTTTACAGATATGTACGTGTAAATGCCAACGTACGACATGGTGGTGCATACGAGTGAGAAAAGTCATCGCGCCCTGTTGACTGTGTGAGCGCGCGTGTGTGTGTGTGCACGCGCGAGTGTGGATATATAAAGTAGTTGGTATTTGAAAGCATTCAGTGTTTATTTATTTACAACAGAACAAACGTTTTTGGCCATCATTTCGTTGCAAGCAATCGTCGTGAAGCATTGTGCGATATATTCGTGGCAATCGCAACGGGAAAAAGTGTGCTTTGCTTGCTAACAAAATACAAAAATAATATTTACAAATTAAAAAAATAAAATTTAATTTTGGATATATTTTTAAAATATCGTGGAAAAAAATAAAAAAATTGAGAACAAGTCCTTCGTCCAAAGAGAGGAGACTTTTAAAAGTTAACGTTCTTCAGTTCGGTACAGTTAATAACACCAACAACACAACAATTGTCAATGGATTCAAAACACAGCTCAAAGTAAGTATTGAAAGCATTTATCATTTATGTATGTATGTAGTGTAGAGTAGTGCATACATATCTACAAGTTGCATAATTTTGAAGGTGAAGAATTGAGAATTGTTATGCAAAAATGTTCTAAACGAAATTTTTCAAAAATGTTCATATGTGTGTAGGCCAGCAATTCATTGTAATTGCAAAAAAGTGTATCTGCAAAAGTTAGTCATATCGAAACGTGACGATTTGTAGAGAATTCAAAATTTACGTCTGTATGTATACCAGCATATTAAGTTGTAATTTATTTGAAATATTTCTTTTTTGTTTGTTTACCCTTGAGATCGCCGGCCTGTCTTTCTCATACACTCTCTCTCTCTTTCTCGCTCTGTTGTACGATTTACCGTAAATCCTATTCACACAAATATTAGTCGAGTTTTTTTTGTAGTAAATCCATGCGTATAAAGGCATGTAAATATGTACACTTGCACGCACGCAGTCATCGATATGTGTGCAAATGATTATTGTGGTTTACATCTGTGTGTAAATTATTTCGAACAATGAAAGTGTGTAGTAAGTGAAGTGAACATAATTTGTTTTAATTCTTTCGCTAAGAACCAACTCTACTTAAAAGCTGCACACCAATTACATTTTACCCCTCATTTTCTAAAATACAATTCAAAAAGCTCGAATTATTTTTTTGAGAATTTTGTTGTTGTTGTTACAAAAACAATTTACATGAAAAATAACTCAAAATTAATATGGCTGTTTTTCATAAAGACTGGATAACTAAGCTGCGATAACAAAAATCTAAATAAAATGTTAAAATTTCACTCAAAATAATTTTTTTTAATTGTCGCCAAAAGCAAGCAAAAGCAAAAAATTTCTTTTAATACATCTATTTATAAAATGAAAAAATATTTTTTTATTTTGAGCAAAAAACTAAATTTTTATTAACGTTTTTGCCACTGTTGTGAACAAACTTTCGTCCTCCATATTACAACCAATTTAGGAATTTGGAAGAATTTTTTGGGAAAAGCTTTGAAAAATGGGTAATAATGGTCTTACTATATTAATATCTTTTTAATATAACAAGAGAGTATTGTTTGTCACTCACTTAGCTATTGCTGCCAAACTTTTCTTCCAGAGCTACATATATAATACAAATCCTTTGATAACAATAGGGCTGTATTTCTTTGAGACTGGATAACTCGCTGTATAACAAAAATCTAAATAAAATATGACTCAAAATAAAAAAATATTATTTTAGTGTAAGTCAAATTTATAGTTATCGAGGCTAAGTCCCAAAAAATATTTTTTGTTTTTGAAAATTTGTTTTGATACAAATATTTATATAGTAGTTTTCGACAATGTGAATTTTTTTGAGTAAAAAATTAACATTTTTTTTATTTGTTTTAATACAAATATTTATATTGTAGTTGGCGTCGATGTGAAAACATATTTTTTTATGTTGAGTAAAAAATTAAATATTTAAATATTTATTTTTGTTATAGCAGCTTGTTATGCCGGTAGTAAATTGATCATTGATTTTTAGTTATTACTGTAGTTTATTAGGAAGAACCTTAAATAAATTTGTTTTTGGCGGGCCAACGCCGAATTTTATTGAGCCTCATGAGCAATAAATATTTTTAAATGTCTTTCATTAATATTTAAATAGTGCTTCCTGAGCTTTGCAAATTTGAAATTTTCAGAGTATTTACAGCATAGATGTAGCTACTTGCTGAGATAAAACAAAAAACCAGTATTTTTTGAAAAAATAGTAATTAAAAAAAAAATAAAAAATTTTAATTAATATTTAATCAATATTTGATTTGCATCTATATTTTATAGAATGCAATTTTAGTTATTTTCATTTCATATAAAACTTTCAATTTTAAATAAAAATTTATTTTTTTTTAATAATTTAAATTTTTTGAATTTTGAATGAAAAAAATTAACTTTTTCTTGCGCTAAAAGCCAACAATTCTCCTGCAATAGATTGTCTCAATATATTTTACAGAACAAAAGTTATGGCTGATTGAGTTAAAAAGCAGGGTTGCCACCGTTTTCAAAAATAAATATAAATAGATTTTTTTGTCGGTCCAACGTGGTACTTTATAAAGACTCATGGGAAACAAATATAGGGGTTTTTTAAACATAGGGTTTTCATTAATGTTTCAATAGTGCTATCGAGCTTTGCAAATTGTAAACACCATGGGTATTTTTTATTTTTGCAAATTTTCAGAATATTTACAGCAGCTATCTTTACTTTCTGAAATGAAACAAAAAATCAGTATGCTTTAAAAAAATCAATAATTTTGCAAAACAAATTCAATTAATTTTTTAAATAAAATTTTCATCAGTTGTAAAAAAATCAATATTTAAATAAGATAATATTTTTGAAAAAATAAAGTTTTAGTTCCTAAAGCTACTAGCTGAGATAAAACAAAAAATCAATATCTTTTGAAAAATATTTTCAATATTTTTGGAAAAAAGAAAAAAAAATCATGATTAAAAAATCATTTTTAAATTAATTTTTTAATAAAATTTTATCAGATGTAGCTACTTGATGAAATAAAGCAAAAAAATCTATATTTTTTAATTTTTTTTTTGAAAATTCATAGCCCAAAAAATAGCCGAATTCCCAAAGTGGGGAAAATGTGTTCTAAAATTTGGGATTTTTACTAACAGTTTTTTATTTGTTTGATTAATTTTAGGTATTTTTTGTTTGACCCCATTGGTAAAATTTTAAGTGATGTGAACCGGAATGGACTATACTTGTATTTTTGCAACAATTTTATTTTAATAGAAATTTCAATAACTCATTCAATAACCTACGAATTGTTAAAACTGAAACTGAATTCGGTTGATATTCGACTAAGTTAAATGCTTTTAAGCGCGAAAGGTACGCAAAACCGGTTTCTTACACGAATGTCAAGATTTTGGGGGTGTCTGGGAAATTTCACAAACAAATTCTTGTTTTACTCGACAGTACCTACATAAAAATTGTTTTATACTTCATTCTTTTTTGTGGTGTCCTTATTTGGAACACACATTCCCACCATAAACTGATTGCTTGTTTGTTAATCGACCCATCAATGATGACGCAAATCCAAAATTTAAACGATCTGCCGTTTAGTTTGTATGTACTCGTATATCTGCCTTTAACAATGCACAATATACAGGTGATTGACCGGCACATTTTTCTCGTCACTGATGATGAAATCATAAAAAGCTTTTATCTAATTATTCGCATGTATTTCGAATACCGAAATTTTTGTTGAATTCAAATCACTTGTTTTCTCGTTATAGGTGTAGAAAATTCGAAGAACATTTTAAACAGGAATGGGGAAAATTAAATAAAATGAGACAAGTCACAACGCCACACGTTATAAACGAAGGTTAATAAACCTTTTAGGATGCAACCTATTTTGGTGGTTTGATGAATGAATTTTGAATTATGTTAAATGAAGAAAAACATTAAAAATAAATGAAATAAATAAAATAAATAAAATAAATAAAATAAATAAAATAAATAAAATAAATAAAATAAATAAAATAAATAAAATAAATAAAATAAATAAAATAAATAAAATAAATAAAATAAATAAAATAAATAAAATAAATAAAATAAATAAAATAAATAAAATAAATAAAATAAATAAAATAAATAAAATAAATAAAATAAATAAAATAAATAAAATAAATAAAATAAATAAAATAAATAAAATAAATAAAATAAATAAAATAAATAAAATAAATAAAATAAATAAAATAAATAAAATAAATAAAATAAATAAAATAAATAAAATAAATAAAATAAATAAAATAAATAAAATAAATAAAATAAATAAAATAAATAAAATAAATAAAATAAATAAAATAAATAAAATAAATAAAATAAATAAAATAAATAAAATAAATAAAATAAATAAAATAAATAAAATAAATAAAATAAATAAAATAAATAAAATAAATAAAATAAATAAAATAAATAAAATAAATAAAATAAATAAAATAAATAAAATAAATAAAATAAATAAAATAAATAAAATAAATAAAATAAATAAAATAAATAAAATAAATAAAATAAATAAAATAAATAAAATAAATAAAATAAATAAAATAAATAAAATAAAAAAAATAAATAAAATAAATAAAATAAATAAAATAAATAAAATAAATAAAATAAATAAAATAAATAAAATAAATAAAATAAATAAAATAAATAAAATAAATAAAATAAATAAAATAAATAAAATAAATAAAATAAATAAAATAAATAAAATAAATAAAATAAATAAAATAAATAAAATAAATAAAATAAATAAAATAAATAAAATAAATAAAATAAATAAAATAAATAAAATAAATAAAATAAATAAAATAAATAAAATAAATAAAATAAATAAAATAAATAAAATAAATAAAATAAATAAAATAAATAAAATAAATAAAATAAATAAAATAAATAAAATAAATAAAATAAATAAAATAAATAAAATAAATAAAATAAATAAAATAAATAAAATAAATAAAATAAATAAAATAAATAAAATAAATAAAATAAATAAAATAAATAAAATAAATAAAATAAATAAAATAAATAAAATAAATAAAATAAATAAAATAAATAAAATAAATAAAATAAATAAAATAAATAAAATAAATAAAATAAATAAAATAAATAAAATAAATAAAATAAATAAAATAAATAAAATAAATAAAATAAATAAAATAAATAAAATAAATAAAATAAATAAAATAAATAAAATAAATAAAATAAATAAAATAAATAAAATAAATAAAATAAATAAAATAAATAAAATAAATAAAATAAATAAAATAAATAAAATAAATAAAATAAATAAAATAAATAAAATAAATAAAATAAATAAAATAAATAAAATAAATATGTTTTTAAGTCAAGGTCGTTAACAAGGACACAATAACAAAATAGTTCAATATATCTTCAATATTTTCTTAAGGGTCCTTCATAAAATAATTACGCTGTTTGTTTTTTATAAAAAATGTGAAAAAATCTAACTAATGAGATAAGTCACGGAAGCTTTCGTGTTGTATTTCCACGAAGACTGTACATGCAAAAACTCAATATTTAGAAAGGCAGCACTTCTCGCTCATTTTCGTAGTGGAATTTTAATCATTTTCTTCATTTCTGTTAGGGTCAGACTTTTGTTAGGTTCTTTTAAAGTAGACAAAATATTTTCGCAAACCGCCGCTCCAGAGTATGTATTACTTCGTGTTTAACTCAAAATGCCTTCGTCCAAATATTTAGTGCGTTTCTCAACCACCTTTAGTTATATCGTTAGAAGTCGATTTAATTAAAATGCCACTGATGTGTACTTCTCTACAAAACCATCTGTCCTCCAACTTTCATTTATAGATTTTGGCAATAATTGGCACAGACACAGACCACAGGGAATGATTGTTTTATTTTAGTTTTTGTTTATCTCACGTTGCACGTTTTAAGCAAGCAGTCATCCTATTTACTTTTTTACACAAAAATAACACTTTCGCCGGTGTGTCTGTGTACTTTCATAGCAACATCTGTAATTTTAAATTGCATTAAATGCAGGTTGCTGCTGTGAAATGTTTTGCAATCTGGCACATTTGCCAGGGTAGGGTGGATAGAACGGAATAAACTATGTACACACATGTAATAGTTTGCCAAAAAAAGAAAAAATAAAGCGCCATATATTCGTGAAACTATTTAACCTAAATTAAAATAAAGGGTGATTTTTTAAGAGCTTGATAACTTTTTTTTTAAAAAAAACGCATAAAATTTGCAAAATCTCATCGGTTCTTTATTTGAAACGTTAGATTGGTCCATGACATTTACTTTTTGAAGATAATTTCATTTAAATGTTGACCGCGGCTGCGTCTTAGGTGGTCCATCCGCTTAGTCCAATTTTGGCATTTCCACGTTTTTGAGTAACAGAGACCCAATTGGTGCGAACGACGACGAATCGAAAATTGGTGGTCATCATTAACACTGGCCGATACAGCTGCGATATTTTCTTCAGTTCGCACTCTACGTAAGCGTGTTGGTGGTTTAATGTCCAACAATGTAAATTTGGTGCGAAATTTAGTCACAATAGCCCGAATAGCCGCTTCAGTGGGTCGATTAAACTGACCATAAAATGGAAGCGCGCAATGAACTTTCTTAACAGAGCACGCATTTTGATAATAAAATTCAATAATTTGCAAGCGTTGTTCGTTTGTAAGACGATTCATGATGAAATGTCAAAGCATACTGAGCATCTTTCTCTTTGACACCATGTCTGAAATCCCACGTGATCTGTCAAATACTAATGCATGAAAATCCTAACCTCAAAAAAATCACTCTTTATAAACATTTGTGAATATTTCTTTCTCGAAACAGAAACAGTCACGTTCTTCACTTTATTTCACGAAACATCAATACAAATGGTGAAATCGTGTCCTGTATTTACAGTTCCAGTTTCAAGAGAGAGCGGAAAACGATCAGAGAGTATCTCTTGTGGCTGATATTTAATGTTTTTCGTTAAATCGCCGTATTGTACGCAAATTAGTTGAGTGTAGACAACACTTCAACACATGATGTTTGTCTTTTGCTTTGTCATCAATTCTCTTTGTTGACATTGCACTTCTACTTCTATGCAGCAGTTGTGAGTTGTGTTGTGATGACGAGGGCTTTGCAGCTTTTTTGTAAGTTTAACTACTCGTATACGTACTCGTACGTACGACTACGTTATAAGTTCGTTTATTAATTGCTATTTGTGTATTAATTTGTAATTCATGCAATCAATAATGCAATTTTAACGAACAGCCAGCCAGCTAGCTAGCTACCTGTTATTAGCCCAACTACTTACGTCAAGATAAAAACTGGCGTTTAAAAGCTTCGTTCTTTTTAGTGTGGGGAGGGAGGATGGCGTGCGTCAGTGTGTAAGAGAAGTTCACACGATACAATTCAACCGGTAGTTTTGTAGAATCGGATGATTTAAAGGGGTTTCCCATTTCTAAATTATTATAATTGTATATTTATTACACTACGTAACAACGATTGTGGAAATTCTATAAAAATTATAGAATAAATGATTTTTATTTAAATCAAATTTTAATATTTTTTAATTCCAAAACGATGATTTTTACGCATTTTATCTAATTTTAACCTTTTTCACTTTTATGAGGCTCACTTTGTCTACACCTTTTTCAATTGTAATTCAAAAGACATCACTTGAAATTCAAAAGACACCAGTTGAAATTCAAAAATTCCATTTGAAATTCAAAAATTCCATTTGAAATTCAAAAAATGTCAGTTGAAATTCAAAACTCGTCATTTGTAATTCAAAAGACAACATTTGAAATTCAAAAGTCGTCATTTGTAATTCAAAAGACATCATTTGAAATTCAAAAGTTTTCATTTGAAATTCAAAAATTATTCCATTTGAAATTCAAAAATTATTCCATTTGAAATTCAAAAATGTAAACAAACTTATGGATAATTTTTTCTAAATTTCAAATTTTCGTCGTTGGTACCTTTAATATTTGAACTCTAATTTTGTATATATTGGCCCGATCGCACCCGCTTATATGTTCAATTAAAGGTAATTATAATGTCTACAAATTTTTTGTGAATTACACTTTCACATAGAGACAGTGATTTAGGAACAGCCTCCAAAATTTGGTAAAAAATTACTATTTTTTTCGAAAAAATCAATTTTTGCTGACACGAAAAAAAGTCATACAAAATATCGTTTTATTTTTTAATATGGAAATCTATGGGTAAATCTAGAAATTATGATTTATGATCTTTTGTAATATCGTTTTCAAGTTTCAAGAAAGTCAAAAGATCAGAAAATGTTATACCAGACCCTTGGAAAAATTTATTTATTTTTTCGAAAAAATCTATTTTTGCTGGTACGAAAGAAAAATCATAAAATTATAGAAAAAAGTAAAAAAGTTTTATTTTTAATAGGTATAAGTTGTTATACTCTTTGCAATTAAAAAAGACATGATTTTTTAAATTTCTGTTTATATAGCGCCATTTAAAATTATATAAAAGAATATATTGTATTAGTTTCCAATAGCTGACGTCTTAACGAAGAAGCCAAGGACTTTTTGAAGAAAATATACGAATAAATATAGATGTTATGACCTTTATGTAGAAGTAAGGGAAAAAATAATAAAATCGTTTGTCAATTTTTACGAAGTGTTTGCTTTAATTGAGTTGAGTCATACGTGAAGACGACATGTCTTCATGCCCCTCCTACAATAGGGTGTGCTGTTTTTAGACAATTTTTGATTTTCAAAAACGTGTAGTTAAATAAGAGGTGGAATGCTCTGCCATTCTCAAATATAATTTTATTTTTGTGATAAAATGTATATTAGCTCGGTAAATCGTCAAGTGGCTTCGCAGCGACTTTTCAACATCAAACCCGGCCTCTATAAGGAGATGATTCTCACAAACGAACGAGAAGCACAACTCACTTGCCGAATTTGCGTTTAAAAAAATCGCACCAAGTAATAAAGCACACATGCCATCTTACAAGCATCTCATTTAGTTGCGCATGTAAGTATGTGTATATGCAGGTATAGTTACCCAGCAATACTTCTGCCGTGCCAACGCTCATTTGTTTTAGTTTTTTCGTTTGCATTTTTTGTAATTTTTTAACGCCTCGATCGGGCTTATACTTCAAAAATAATAAGGATACCTTTGAAGATAATTGTAATTTTAATAAAAAAAAAAAAATTAATTTTTTTTTAAATTTCAAAAACGTTTAGTAATGAGAAGTTGTGGGTTGCTTTGTCATTCTCCGATATTATTTTATTTTTGTGATAAAATTTAGTTTATCTCGATAAATCCGTATAAGAAAAACTATTTTAAAAACACCTTTTTCGAATTTTTTAACTATCACTACTAAACCACTGTTTCTACCATAAATTTAAGGATTTTTATTTTATTTTTGGATTTTTTTATTTATTTTTATTAAAATATCGTCGAAAGTACCTTTATTATTGAAGTATAAGCCCGATCGAGCCGAGTAATACCTTGAATTTAAGATATGTAATTATCAGGGCTACTGTTCTTTTTTTTGCAATTGTATCTTTGACGTAGAGACAGTGGTTAACTAACAGTCGTTAAAAAAAAATTAAAAAAAAAACGGGGTTTTTTCTGACGATTTACCGAGCTAAACTAAATTTTATCACAAAAACAAAATTATATCTTAAAATGGACAATAACTTCTTCGTTTATCCATAGATTTTCTTCAACTTGGCTCGCTAGGATGTCAGATATTACAAACTAAAATAAAATATGCTCTTATATAGGGTCCGCCATCTCTAACGTTTTTTTTTCAACTATTCAACCGTTGGACTATTATTTGTGGGGTGCCCTCAGCAGCCATTTGAATGAAATTATTTTCCATTATTAACCGAAAGGATTGTACTTTCAAATAAAAAAATAAATTTGAGAAAATATTCTGTAGTTTTTTTATAGCATTTTCAAAAAAAAGTTATTTGGCGAACCCTATACAATTTGTAAACAAAAATTAAAAACATATATGATTTGAAAAAAGTTCTTTTCAAATCTACAAATACTTCTACACTTATCCATAGATTTTTTTACATATAAACATTGTATTTTTTTGTGTTAGAATGTTGGCTATTAAAAATAAAACAAAATATTTTTTCCGACTTTTTTCTATTTTTGTTTATGAAATTTTTCGTGCCAGCAAAAAATGATTTTTTTTTTCAAAAAAAAAAAATAATTTTTTCCCAAAATTTTCGAAAACTTTTCCTAAACCACTGTTTCTATGTGAAAGTGTTATTCGCGATATTTGTAGCCATCATGAATACCTTTAATTTAATATATAACCGAGTGTAGTCGGACTTATATTTCCAAAATGAGAGTACAAATATTTAAGGTGCCTTCGCCTAAAATTGGAATGTTAGTAAAGAAAAAATGCCATATTTTTTTCAGAAAGAAAAGTGCATCAGGAAATGTTATGCAAGACCCTTCAACAAAATTTCTGTTATTAAAATATCCTTCTTTTTCATTTCCTATCCTCTCCTGTTCTCGGAGCGGAACTCTCTGATTTTTATATTTGGGTACAATTGTATCTATTTAATGAATCAACAAGACCTCAGATTTGCTTGTACAAATTCGAACAGTCGAAATGAACATTTAACTGAGCATGATGGAAAAAAATATAATTTCAATAAACTTAGATGCCAAAATTCTCTCGCCAAAAGTGACAATAAAAATAATATTGACAGGTTTTGTGGTTAAAGACCATTTTTATGGGAAAATCGCAAAAGTTTCAACTTTAAACAGACTAGTTTTTTACTTTTTTCGACATTATCGTCTTGATTTTATGTTTCTACTCTCAACAGTTTACTTACTAAAGGAAAAAGTTCAGTGACATATATTTTTGTTTACACAAGTTTCCCATAGCATAGGACAGACGTACGGTCCCATACCACTGTAGAACATCCTCCATGTTTTGTTTGTTTGTGGGTTTTTATATTTAAGGGCTTGTTTGGGTTGCTCCACACCATCTACGTCTCCAAAGTGTTATTGGAAAATTGGGCCATTCAGACATTAATTCTTTGAAGATCCAATCCTTTTTAATCACAGCTAGCAGTTAAAATGGTAGTTAGTAGACATTTTTCTTTCACTGGGACATCCTAATGTACACTTACAGCCAACCATTGATAGGCATATCCACTCAAGAAACATACCTTGAACTTGGCCACTAAATCACCAGCGAACTATATTTTCCTGATAACAGCTCGTAGTATTTCCCAACGTGCTGTTCACACTCAACCAACTCGTATCTATTAGGGTGGAACATAAATTAAAACAATAAATTCGTTTTTTTCAAGCTCGAGGTCGTCTCAGTTACTTATAATTATCCACACTGAAAGAATTTTCCTTCATAATATTTATGAAACGATTTCATAAAAGGTTTGTCATAAATTTAGTGAATTTTTTCTTAAAATGTATGAAAAATTCATAAATAAAATGTGAAATGTTACATACAATTTTTTTTATAATTGCATATTTCATAAAACAAAACTGTTAAATTAGTGAAACTTAGTTTCATAAGATCAAAGAAAGATTTCATAGTATTAAGGAAACAATTCTTAAATATTATGAAATATGTCATAATTAATAAAATGTGTTTGCGTTATGAAATTTCTTCATAAATATAATGCAGGATTTCATAGATTTTATGAAATGTTTCAAAACTTACAACTACATTTTCAGTGTGTCGACTTTATTCGTTGAATGCTAGCAATTCTCATTTGTACTCTGTTAACTGTGACATAAGTATGAACCCTGATTTCGGTCAAAGACATATTCATTGCAAAGATTCTCGCAATGGTGGTGTGTGTTGATTGGTTCGGTCAACGAGTCAGACCTTTTTTGTTTACATTGGAATCTTCATTGGAAAGAATTTATGAAACTCTTTCATAAAATTAATGAAGTTTCTTCGTAAAATCAATGAAAATTTGCATAAATCATATTGTGAAAAATAATAATTTTTTATGACAAAAGTTCTTCGAATGAAGAACTGGATTTCTAAGAAATGTTTCATAAATTCTATGACACTTTTCATCGATTAGTGCTTTATGAAACATCTTTCCTACATTTTATGAAATGTTTCTTTGGTGACTTTTTAATCAAATTTTCAGATATTTCTTTCTGTGCAGTGTAAGTCAAATTTATGGTTCTCGAAAAGTCAAAGCAAACATTTTTTTGACAATTTGTTTTAATATAATAATATATGTATATATATATATATATATATATATATATATATATGTGTGTGTGTGTGTGTGAAAAAAATATTTTTTTCATTTTGAATAAAATTGAAATTATATTGAATTAAATCTTCATTGACGTTTTTTATTGCTACTTGCTATCCCGGCTAAAAGAAAAAACATCCCGATTATTGCATTAAATATGTGAAACTTTTAAAAATGTATTAGATTATAATTACTATTTATTGTAACTTTCCTGTGCATTGTGTATTTTTTCCATATAAATAAATCTCTTTGTCAAAAGTGCACTTATATCACTTTCAAATCATAAAGGTACGCAATCATTTTCCACCATTTCTTATCATTTAACACACATGTGCCTTGTAGACTTCAATAAAACATATTACACACTTCTCACACATGTGTTGGGAAACAGACAATTTTGAAATGTCATAAATATCGAAGAAATGTAGATGAAATATGCCCTGTTATATTGATTAAAAATCCTATCACCTCACCCTATTCTGCAATGCACAAGACGACTAGCCAAGTGCGCCGCCAGGTCGACTTAAAGTTAAACTTATGCAGAATTGCAATTAACTGATTACTATGACACTATTTGAATAAAGAAATACTATACTTCTCCTCATTCCGTCAACAATATATGGGTTGCATATCCAACAAATAAGGTTGGAGAAAAATGATGAAGAAGCTTTTTAACACTACACCCCAAATACTAGATCAAATTTCATTTGCAGGTTTTTGTCATGATTTATTACAAAAAAATAGTTGGTGATCTATTTCACAGTTTAACTCAAAGAAAAAAATCTGAAAAACAAATCGGACACGATCCTTGGAAATTCAATAAAAGACTGAAAACAAGTCAAGAAAGGCATTAGTCATACGAACAAAGTTTTTGTGGAGCAGCAGCTTTAAGTTATAGATGAGGTGTTAATTTTGTTACTTCCAACTTAACCCTTTGAGGACCAACAATTTCGAAAAATTTTGCATCCCTTAATGAGTTAAGAAATTCCAAAATCACAAATAGCGACCAGTTCTTTCCATCAAAACACTTCGGTCCAAAAATTTGGGAGTTATTGCTGATTTTATAAAAAATCAATTTAAAATAGTACTAAAGAGTGATTTTTTTGAGGTTAGGATTTTCATGCATTAGTATTTGACAGATCACGTGGGATTTCAGACATGGTGTCAAAGAGAAAGATGCTCAGTATGCTTTGACATTTCATCATGAATAGACTTACTAACGAGCAACGCTTGCAAATCATTGAATTTTATTATCAAAATGCGTGCTCTGTTAAGAAAGTTCAGAAAGAAAGACATTGTGTTCAGCGACGAAGCTCATTTTTGGCTCAATGGGTACGTAAATAGGCAGAATTGTCGATTTTGGAGTGAATATCAGCCAGAAGCATTGCAAGAGCTACCAATGCATCCAGAAAAAGTCACAGTTTGGTGCGGTTTATGGGCTGGTGGCATCATTGGACCGTACTTCTTCAAAGATGATGCGAATCGTAACGTAACTGTGAATGGTGAGCGCTACCGTGAGATGATATCCAACTTTTTTTGCCCAAAATGGAAGAACTGAACTTGGTTGACATGTGGTTTCAACAAGATGGCGCTACATGCCACACAGCTCGCGATTCTATGGCCATTTTGAGGGAAAACTTCGGAGAACAATTCATCTCAAGAAATGGACCGGTAAGTTGGCCACCAAGATCATGCGATTTGACGCCTTTAGACTATTTTTTGTGGGGCTACGTCAAGTCTAAAGTCTACAGAAATAAGCCAGCAACTATTCCAGCTTTGGAAGACAACATTTCCGAAGAAATTCGGGCTATTCCGGCCGAAATGCTCGAAAAAGTTGCCCAAAATTGGACTTTCCGAATGGACCACCTAAGACGCAGCCGCGGTCAACATTTAAATGAAATTATCTTCAAAAAGTAAATGTCATGGACCAATCTAACGTTTCAAATAAAGAACCGATGAGATTTTGCAAATTTTATGCGTTTTTTTTTTTTAAAAAGTTATCAAGCTCTTAAAAAATCACCCTTTATAATCGTTAAAAAACGAATGGAATAAAGCCGATTTTTTGGGACAACACAAAGATTATTTTTTTTTATTGTTTAAATATTTTCTCAAACCAGCTTAAAATAACTTGTTTTAATTATTTCAATTTATATTTTTAATTTAATTTTTCGACTGCAAATGTTGTAGACTATGTAGTGTCTGTAAAAATGTACTAAAATTAAGGAAATTGGTGTCTGTTTGGCACCCATTGCCTTTACTCAATTTAAGCTTACTTTTTACTTGAATGTAGTATGTACGTACTCCAATCAAGTAAAATTTACTCAAAATGAGTTTTATTTACTCATTTTAACTACAATAATACTTAAATTGAGTACATTTCTCAGACTCAGTTTTAGTATGCTCCAGTGTCAATTTTTGTTCAGTGTATAGACACTATTAGTTATTAACCCGTTTGGACCCAGTGTTCAATTAATCGAACGGTAAAAGCAGTAAGAAACATCGAGAAAAAATTGGCTGCGTTCTAATGGGTTAATAAAAATTTATTTAAAAAATCGAAGAGGCACTTTTAGTTTATTAAAAAGTTACAAGGAAATTAGAAAAAAATATTTTTTTGAGATTTGATAATTTTGTTTTAAACTAGAAAGAAGCAATTAATTTTTCTAACATAAAAAAGTTTTGTTTTTAATTATCTGTCATTTTCAATCCATATTTTCATATTTATGAAAATCGGTAAATACAACTTAAGGTCCATTCAGACAGATGCAACTATATATTAAGATGGGTCACCAAAAAAAAACTATTTTTTTTTAATTTTAAAAAATCGAAGAAGTACTTTTTTCTTTATTAAAAATTACAAGGACATTAAAGAAAATATTTTTTTAAGATTTGATCATTTTCTATTAAACTAGAAGCAGTCCATTTTTTTCTAACATAAAAAAATATTTTTTTTTTTAATTATCTGTCATAAATTACCTGTAATTTTCAATCCATATTTTTGAAAATCAGTAAATACAACTTAAGGTCCATTCAGACAGACGCGACTATATAAAGGGTGATTTTTTAAGAGCTTGATAACTTTTTTTAAAAAAAAAACGCATAAAATTTGCAAAATCTCATCGGTTCTTTATTTGAAACGTTAGATTGGTCCATGACATTTACTTTTTGAAGATAATTTCATTTAAATATTGACCGCGGCTGCGTCTTAGGTGGTCCATTCGGAAAGTCCAATTTTGGGCAACTTTTTCGAGCATTTCGGCCGGAATAGCCCGAATTTCTTCGGAAATGTTGTCTTCCAAAGCTGGAATAGTTGCTGGCTTATTTCTGTAGACTTTAGACTTGACGTAGCCCCACAAAAAATAGTCTAAAGGCGTCAAATCGCATGATCTTGGTGGCCAACTTACCGGTCCATTTCTTGAGATGAATTGTTCTCCGAAGTTTTCCCTCAAAATGGCCATAGAATCGCGAGCTGTGTGGCATGTAGCGCCATCTTGTTGAAACCACATGTCAACCAAGTTCAGTTCTTCCATTTTGGGCAAAAAAAGTTGGATATCATCTCACGGTAGCGCTCACCATTCACAGTTACGTTACGATTCGCATCATCTTTGAAGAAGTACGGTCCAATGATGCCACCAGCCCATAAACCGCACCAAACTGTGACTTTTTCTGGATGCATTGGTAGCTCTTGCAATGCTTCTGGCTGATATTCACTCCAAAATCGACAATTCTGCCTATTTACGTACCCATTGAGCCAAAAATGAGCTTCGTCGCTGAACACAATTTCTTTCTTTCTGAACTTTCTTAACAGAGCACGCATTTTGATAATAAAATTCAATGATTTGCAAGCGTTGCTCGTTAGTAAGTCTATTCATGATGAAATGTCAAAGCATACTGAGCATCTTTCTCTTTGACACCATGTCTGAAATCCCACGTGATCTGTCAAATACTAATGCATGAAAATCCTAACCTCAAAAAAATCACTCTTTATTAGGATGGGTCACCAAAAAAATTGCTGCGGTCAACCCCCAAAAATGAAGATTGGTTTGTTTAATGACGATGTGTAAAATATTTCCTCGCTGGGTCCAGCCATCTGTGAGCTAAACGCTCTTCTTAAAATCATATTTTTTCGGTGTAATTTTTTTAAGTTACATTTTTCTCCAATTTAAACTTTTTTTCTTGACTTTGAATAATTCATTGGACTTTACATAGATTTGTTTGTGGTTTTTTTAAAGTCACAACTAAAAATTCATATTTCTTGGAAGCGTCTTGTAAAAGTTGTTATAAGAAAAAAAAAATAGAAGGAATCTATACCTTTCGAATGATGCCTAAATGATAAATATCGCACAAAAAATGACGCCACTGAACCCATTTTTGTGAAATAATTTAATACAGGGGCTGGATTTTCAGAGCCAAAATTTTCAAACTCTTTTTACAAAAATGAGCGCTGCTGTGTCAATCTGCTTCCGATCTTCATCATTTAGGCATCATTTGAAAGTTGTTGACTGCAACTATAAATAAAATACTAATGTATGAAAAAAATGCAGTTGTCACTATGAAAAAACACAAAAATAATATAAATAATAAAATAATACAAAAAATACTATATAATACAAACTGTATGGAAATTGTTTTTTCATTTGTATGGAACTCGACCCAGCCTACTATATATTTATGTGCAAACTATATATGTATGTGGGATACAGATACTGGGGGGGGGGGGGGTGGTTGGTACAGGGGTGTGGTTCCGTAGGCTACTGTTCTAATTCTCTAAAATTCTAAATTTCATAACTTTTGACATAGTTATTTTGACGCGAAAAGTTGCATTTGAAATGAATTTCCTTGTGGTTTTTAAAATCTCTTTTTGACAATAAAAAAAAATTAAAAATAGTATATATTTTTTTTTGAAAATTATATATATTTGGAAAATACAGTCTTTTGATTCGAATTTGTTTTTTACAATCGAAAGTAAGCACATTGGGAAAATTCTAGTGAAAAAAAATAATTAAAATCGAAGGGGATATAAATTCATAAAAAATAATAATATTTTTTCAATTTTTTATTCTCAAAAAAGAATATTTTTTGATATTTTTGTCCGTTCTGCAGAGAATCGTACATATATTCTTGGTCGTGATAAAATTCTAAGACGATCTAACCAATAAGTGAATATTTTAAGAGGGATACAAATCGATCGACCAAACGGCTGAAGTTAAAATCATGAAATTCAGTGCTGACATGTGGGGACTTTTCGCGGTATTTAACCCATTAACGACTAGAAAAAAAATGTTGTTCAAATGTGTGGTCCTTATATGGGGACAGAGTGCGTTAATGGGTTAAACAAAAATTAAAATGCAATTTTTTCAAAAATTCTTTTGTGTCTATAAAGGGTATCATAACTTCATATAAATATTGTTTTTTTTTGTCTTAGAATGTTAGCTATTATAAAAATTAAACAATATACTTTTCCTGACGTTTTTATGATTTTTTTTGATCCAGCAAAAATAGATTCTTTTGGAAAAAAAATATATTTTTCCAAATATACACTGGACAAATATAAATATTGCTTTTTTGCTTTAGAATGTTAGCTATTATAAAAATTAAGCAATATACTTTTCCTGACGTTTTTATGATTTTTTTTATTATTTATGATTTTTTTCGATCCAGCAAAAATAGATTCTTTTGGAAAAAAATATATTTTTCCAAATATACACTGGACAAATATCCAGGCTAAGTCCAAAATTTTTAACATAAAATTATTGCATACATTGATATTTCTGTTTTCGGAAATTTTAAAAAAATATTTCTTTTAATTTTAAGTAAAATCTTAACATTTTATTTAAATTTTTGTTATAGCAGTTAGTTATCCTTATCTTAGTTATCCTTAGTCTTAAAGAAAAATCGCCCTAGTGTAATTAATAAAAAATTAAATATTTTATTTGTCTGTTATTACCGGCGCACCGTTGGGCAATAACAGCGAATGCTGTTAAAGCCATGTTAGATTTTTACAGCAAAATATTAAAATAAGAAAAACAATAGATACACACAAATATACACGAAAATGAAATGTTATATACATACATTTGGTTGATTGCTAAATTTTTGGAATATATTTGAATTTCATAGTAAAAACTTATAAAAAACAGTAAAATAACGACAAGCAATTGTACTTTGCAGAAGTAATTGTTATTGCTGGTCGGTGGCATAGCTCGGCCTCTCTACAAGTTAACAGACAAAGAGCGAGATTTCCCCTCTTGTATATTTACGCTCTTTATTTTAGATGCATTAATAAAACAATACATTTATAAAATGTTTAAACAATGTTGTATAAATTCATAAAATTATACAAAATTAAGCTTTGTTTATTTATATAAAGAAATAAATAATAAAACAAAAAGATTTTTCACGAGTCGCGTTTCGAACCCGAGACATTTGCCGAGTGCTAAGCGGACGTCTTACCTCTGTGACCTCATACGAAAAATTCGTAATGAAATGTGAAAATGCTATTCTTAAAATGTTAAACAATGGATTTAGTTTGTTTTTCTTGTTATTTATTTTCACATAGAACTTTCGTAGTTTAATTTTTTTGAAGTGAGTTCCTTTATTTGATTTGTTCTCACATAAAGAAATAATAAGTCTAAATAAATAGCCTAAAAATATGCTTTTATTTTCATTCACACTTAATCCGTATAGCAAAGTTCTTTTTTAAATGTTTAACGCGAAGTCATACCCAAGGTCAAATGTGTTTTTCTTTGCTTTGGTTGTGGATTTCATTTTACTTACACATTCAATATATTTATGGTGTTTAATTTAAAACAGAAATTTTAGAATTTTATTTGTTTTGTTTTATTTTCAATGCAAATGGTCGGCCTAATTTTGATTATAATGATTTCTGTTTATTTATGGGCCGGTTTTGGCTCTTTAGAGCATTTAACGAACATAAACATATTTTAGATTCTTCAGATCTCCAGATAAAAATGTTTGAATGAATGTTGTTAATTTTTTCGGAATCACTTGTAGTTTGCAGAGTTAGAGTTCCACACATGAAGCCAAGCAAACTCATAAAGACCAGTGATAACATCCGCCCTTGTGATCAGGGTTGGAAAGTTCACAGCTTCTTAATAAACCAAAAATAATTAAAAACCTACCTATTAATTTTATAAAAAAAAAATCAGTTCAGATTGTCCTTTAGGAACCGGTTTCCATTGTTGTTGTATGATATATAATGCGGAAACACTCGTAGTCGTGTGTCGTGGCAGATCGGTCGATGAGCCCGAACACAAACATGTCGTTGGCGCTTGTCGTCGAATAACACAATTAACTCATTTCGTCCGTCACGATCTATGTTGGATGGTGGTGCAATGGAATCTTCGAATCTCACACTGTGATTCTGGGACAAAGTCATGCGACAAGCGATGTGGTTGTGTTCGCTAGCGACCTATGAACAGCTGCAATTTGGTGGTGTTGCGCTTTTGTTTCGTTCACCCTGGAATGCTTTAAAAAAAAATCACTCGTAAAGAGGATGTGAGTATGTGAAGAAATACAAAAGTGATCCGCATAATACGTACATACATATATAGACTACATATTTTTTATATACGTGGAATTTTTCGCTAAGAATAGTCTGAACTCGTTTCGCGTTTGTTTTCGTTTCGTTTTACAGTATTCGGCATTAATATTATTCCGCTACAATATCATTATAATCTATACATTTTAAAAGGCGCTTTGCAACATGTGTTCGTTTTGTTTGTAGCCAGGAATCGCCTCCGTCACACTTTCTCATTGGGGTTCAATTTTCCCAAAATAGACAACGATTAATACCCGCTATTGCGTCAAATTTATTATAATAAGTGTCTGTGCAAATATGCATGTGACAACGTTTGAGTGAGTAACATGTACAAGGTGCAGTGACCAGCGATCACCTCTTATCAGCGAATTTGTAAATAATCCATAAGAGACTAAAACGATGTTTAGATCGATCGCAATCGCTAAATGTTGGAGGCCGACTAATGCTGTCCTCACAAAAGCCGGGCAATTCCAGCTGCGTCGATGTTCGTATAATCGTCGCTTGATGAAAAGGTAACTAATTACTGGATGGATTTTGATTGCCGGTGATAATAAATAGCATGCAATTATTCATTTATTAAATTAATCGAAAACCGAATAAAGAGTCTGATACTAATTTGATTAACCGAGGCGCCAATATTTTTGGAAAGAGGACTTCAAATAAGACAAAGTGGTCGGCTTGTTGTCGATATCTCACTTAGTTATCGAGTTGTCGTTAAAATTAAAAAAAAAACTGAAAAATAAAATAACATTTTTTCGATAACTATCTTAGTATGATGTCCGAGGCGCCAATATATTCTGAAGAGAACCTCAAAATAAGAAAAAGTGGACGGCATGTTATCGATGTCTCACTTAGTTATCGTGTTATCGTTAAAATTACAAAAAAATAATAATATTAAAAAAATATTTTTTGTATTGAGGTCTCTATTAAAAAAAAACTGAAAAATAAAATAAAATTTTTCGACACCTATCTTAGTTATCGAAATTGAAAAAAACAATTGACCAACTAGAGTGTGATATCCGAGGCGCCATTATTTTTTCAAAGAAAACCTCAAAATAAGAACAAAAGGTCGGCATGTTATCGATAACTCACTTAGTTATCGAATTATATTTAAAATTAAAAAAAAATAATATTAAAAAATATTTTTTGTTGTATATGAGGTCACTATTAAAAAACTGAAAAATATAAAATTAAAAAAATATTTTTCGTATATGAGGCCTCTATAAAAAAACTGAAAAATAAAATAAAATTTTTCCATAACTATCTTAGTTATCGAAATTGAAAAAGACGATTAACCGACAAGAGTATGATGTCCGAGGCGCCAATATATTTTAAAGAGAACCTCAAAATAAGAACAAAACGTCGGCATGTTATCGATATCTCACTTTGTTATCGTTAAAATTAAAGAAAAATAATATTAAAAAATATTTTTTTGTATATGAGGTCACTATTAAAAACACTGAAAAATAAAAAAATTTCGATAACTATATTAGTTATCGTTAAAATTAAAAAAATACTTTTTGTAATGAGGTCTCTATAAAAAAACTGAAAAATAAAATAAAATTTTTCGATAACTATCTTAGTTATCGAAATTGAAAAAGACAATTAACCAACAAGAGTATGATATCCGAGGCGCCAATATTTTTTTAAAGATAATCTCAAAATAAGAATAAAAGGTCGGCATGTTATCGGCATATCGCTAAAATTAAAAAAAAATAATATTAAGAAAATATTTTTTGTATATAGTCACTATTAAAAGAACTGAAAAATAAAATATTTTTTTTCGATAACTATCTTAGTTATCGAAATTGAAAAAGACAATTAACCAACAAGAGTATGGTTAAATAAGAACAAAAGGTCGGCATGTTATCGATAACTCAAGTTATCGTTAAAATTAAAAAAAAAATATTAAAAAATATTTTTTGTAAATAAATACTAAAAAACTAAAAAAAAACTGAAAAATAAAATAAAAAAATTTCGATAACTATCTTAGTTATCGAAATTGAAAAAGTTGATTTCTTTAATTTTTTAGCTCATTTGAATGAAAAAAACGAATAAATTTGGAAAAAAATTTCGTAATTTAAAAAAAGTCGATTTTTTAAATTTTTTTAGCTCATTTGAATGAAAAAACTCGAGTAGACATTTTTGATGACTTTCGATAATGTTTGAGTTATCGAAACTAAAAATATCGGAAAATACGGACTTTTATAGAAAACTTAAAAACAAAGGAAAAGAAAAGGAGGGTAATTGTTGCTTTTGCTTGTTTGATTGAGAAGAAAATGTTATCGATAACTCAATCGAAATTTGATTTTTTTGTTAAATAAGATGCAACCTCGTCTACATTCACTTTTCTATCGCGCGATTTTTTAAAAAGAATTTGTGTTTTCGAATTCCTTTGTAGGTATACATTTCATTTTCCACAGTCTGTAACTATGAAGTTATCGGTTCACCTGCAAATTATATTAAAAAATCGTCCAACTCAATAACGGGAAAGTTTTTTAAACAGCTTGAATTTTTGAAATATTATTTCACATGTTGTGTTCTTTCGACTTTTAAAGATGTGGTTTTTAGTCACCTTTTTCGGGAACAATGTAAAGATTAAACTTTACTTTTTCTGTTTATTTTTAAGTTTTTTCCTTTTTATAAAAATCATTTTTTCGATATTTTTAGTTTCGATAACTCGAACCGTGTCGAAAGTTAAAATTTTACTCGATTTAATCGAGTTTATCATTTAAATGAGCTAAAAACTTAGAGAAATAATATTTCAATTTCGATAACTAAGAAAAATTTAAAATATATATTTTTTTGTTTTCTTTGTCGAGCGTGTAATAATTATTTTTTATTGGATTCAGTTTTGATTTAAATAAAAAAACATATTTTTTTTGATTTTCCACAATCGATAACTGCCAGTTATCGATTACTAAGACAGTTATCGTTAACTAAGAAGTTATCGAATTTTTCGAGTTATCGATTACTAAATAGTTATCGATTTTTTTCGAGTTATCGATTACTAAAACAATTATCGATAACAAAAAATTTATCGATTTTTTTCTTTCTAAATTTCAATGTTGAGACCATAGTAACGAAAAACTTTGTTTTTTTTTTAACTTTAATGTCCGATAACTCAATAACTAAACGAAATATCGTTAACGTGTCAAGTCATTTTGAGGTCCTCTTTCCAAAAATATAATCAGATCTTGTTTAATACTCTCCCTAATTTTAGCTATGACATAATGTAATAGTGAATTGAGGTAGATGCTTCCTTTTTTCGTGCACATACATACATGGTGTGTGTAATGCTCCACATCCAAACATAATACGTCATATTCGTTTGTGGAACACTGTGGAAATTAAAAGTCACACAAGTTTGTTCAATTCGATAAGCCCGTAAATCCACACAAGTATGAGTACACGAAAAAATATCGTCATGCTACGTCAGTCGAGTGCCAATACCTTAGGAAGGAAGTAATGAGAAGAAGATTTGTACAAAAGTAACAACAATAATAGTGAATTGCGGACTACTTACGCGTGAATTAATTTATTTCAATTAAAGCCCTCTTAAATGATCTTAAGCGAACTTGCGGAAATAGCGGAAGCTTTGAATGTTGCAAAGGGCAGAGATAGAGAGTAAACCAACACATTTTATTACACTGACATCACAAAGAGAAAAATGTAAGATAAATAAAACAAGTAAAAAAGGCGTTAAGTTCGGCCGGGCCGAACTTTATATACCCTCCACCATGGATTGCATTCCACGGAGGCTGCCGATTTTCGTAGAAGTGCAGTAATATTACAGGAAAATATAAATAGATTTAATATAGCCAAACAAATACAAATATTAAAAAAATTATAAATAAATATTTTTTTTCAAACCACACTTTTAAGGCAAGGCTTCCAATACTCGAAATAATAATTCAAATCAATTCAAAAAATAAATACATATTCTTATATTTGTTTTTTCAAAAAGCTTAAATACCATAAATATTGGTAGATAACGGGTGTTTCAGTTGGTTGTATTTCCATTCCATTTTAATTCCAAATGTACAAATTTTGAAAATCCATTATCTCACGTACATGTGCAAAATAACCTAAATTCATGATTCAACCAATTTTTGCCGTAAAAGTAAAAAGTACGATTTTGAAAAAAATATTTAGTTTGCGTGTCGGAGGAATGTATAAAACGAATTCCATGATTCTAGCTGCGGCCATTTGGTTTGTACCATTTTTATCCCCTTTTTCCCATTTTATTCCCTAAAAGTACGACTTTATAAAATCTCTTTATTTTATGTGACTACGCAATTAGAGGTATGTAATCACCAAATTTCATCATTCTAGCTGTAGCCATTTAGTTGGTACCATTTTTATCCCTCTGTTCCCATTGTATCCCTTGAAAGTACGAATTTGGAAAAATCTTTATATTTTTCGTGTCTATGCAGTCAGAGGAATTTATACTGCGAATTTCATGACTCTAGCTGCGGTCATTTGGTTGGTATCATTTCTATCCCTTTTTTCTCTTTATTTTACTTGTCTACGAAATTATAGGAATTTCATCATTATAGCAGTAGGCGTTTAGTTGGTACAATTTTTATCACCTTTTTCCAATTTTATCCCCTAAAAGTACGACTTTCTAAAATCTCTTTATTTTACGTGTATACGCAATTAGAGGGATGTACACACCGAATTTTATCATTCTAGCTGTAGCCGTTTAGTTGGTACCATTTTTATCCCTCTGTTCCCATTGTTCCCTTGAAAGTACGAATTTGGAAAAACAATTTATTTTTCGTGTCTGCGGAGTCAGAGGAATGTATGCTCCGAATTTCATGACTCTGGCTGCGGTCATTTGGTTGGTACAATTTTTATCCCCTTTTTCCATTTTAACCGCAAAAAGTACGAATTTCGAAAAATCTATTTATTTTACGTGTCTACGCAATAAGAGAAATGTATACACCGAATTTCATTTTTTTAGGTAGGTGCAGCCGTTTGGCTGTTACCATTTTTATCCCTCTATTCCCATTTTACCCCAGCAAAAGTACGAATTTGGGAAAAATACTTTTATTATATATCTACTCAATTAGAATTTCGAACATCGAATTTCGTGTTTCTATCTGTTGTCGTTTGGTAGGTACCATTTTTATCCCTTTTTGTCCCATTTCATCATCCCCACCAAAAATAAAAATCACTTTTAGGTGCACCTTTTTTTTATAGGGGGAATGCGCATATCCAATATCAAGTAAGTGCAAGTAGACCTATTGAAAAAATATGCTTAAATACGCTAAAATATTTGGGATTTTTATGGGTATTTTTAGTCCTTGTGTGGAAAAAATTTTTGCCTTTGGGCCGATTTCGCCCAGTTGCAAACCCAACCGATCTACGACTATAAGACGAATTTATGGAAAATTTGGACATCCTAGCTCCTTTCGTTTACACCATTTTCAAGTGTAATTCAAAAGACACCAATTGAAATTCAAAAATTTCATTTGAAGTTCAAAAAATATCAATTGTAATTCAAAAGACACCATTTGAAATTCAAAAATCGTCATATGAAATTCAAAACTCGTCATTTGTAATTCAAAATTCCTCATTTGTAAATCAAAAGACACCATTTGAAATTCAAAAATCGTCATATGAAATTCAAAACTCATCATTTGAAATTCAAAACTCGTCATTTGTAATTCAAAACTCGTCATTTATAATTCAAAAGATACCATTTGAAATTCAATAATCGTCATATGAAATTCAAAACTCGTCATTTGTAATTCAAACTTCCTCATTTGTAATTCAAAATTCCTCATTTGTAATTCAAAAGACACCATTTGAAATTCAAAACTATTGGAAATGGTTTTACAATCACTTTATACCTGTAAAATAGTTATGATTTGCTGTACCTCCCACACAAATAATCCAACCCTAAGTAAAATGCAAGTCATTATAAATTATATGCAGATGCTCTGTGAGCTGGTGAAGGTTATACTCTATATATAAAATTACCGACATTTTACATCATTATAATTATTAGTTGATTTTTATTAAATTATTTAAATCTGTTTCCAAAACTGCAGAAAATCCAAATTTGAAGAAAAAATAAATTTTTGAATTTCAAATGGAATCATTTGAATTTCAAATGGAATAATTTTTTAATTACAAATGACGACTTTTGAATTTCAAGTGTTGTCTTTTGAATTACAAATGACGAGTTTTGAATTTCAATTGACTTTATTTGAATTTCAACTGTAATTTTTGAATTTCAAGTGATGTCTTTTGAATTACAATTGAAAAAGGTGTAGATGCTAGCGTGGTTTCAACAGACAGACGGGCGAACACGGCTAGATCGTCTTGGAATTTTATGACGATCAAGAATATGTATACTTTATAGGGTCTCAGGTCGATATTTGAAGGTGTTGCAAACGGAATGACAATGTTAGTATACCCCCCATCATGGCGGTGGAGGGTATTAAAACAGAAACTGTGGCAAAACACCACCCAGCAATAACTCCTGCTTTTATGGCAACTGAAGCAAGCAAAGATTCGGCTCTATACGAATTTTCGGTCGCTGCGTGACTCTATTGCACCCCAGTCATGCAGAGATTCAGCAATGTTTACTTTATTGCACCCCCAGTGTAGCTCTAGCTTTCAAAATCACTTTTCAAATTGAATACCCTTAGTTTGCATTTTTGTACTTATTTCGAAATTATTGTTAAATAAAACCCAAGCCTAAAACTATGCTTCACTTTTCATTGTCACATTATCACCACTAATCCCAAATAGTTTAATATGTATATATATTTCAAAAAACAAAAAAGTTTACTTGAACGAAGTCAAATTCAAGGTCGAATTGTGTTTTGTTTTTTTCTTCGGTTGCACATTTATTTATTCATTTGTTTTTTGTTTTGCTGGCACTTCCAATTTATTCCAACTCACGGTACACCAATGCATTGGCAAACCTTTAGAAATTTCTTTGTTATGACAAAGTGGTTTTTTATGCCACTACATTAGGGGGGCCAATTAGTGATTTAATTACATATTTGAATAAACCGCACACAATCGACTTGCATATGCATTTCAATAAATAATAATAATAAGATGAAGAAAAAAACTATTTAACATCTGTTCAAATTGTTAACTTTACCCAACAGGTTTGCTGTTTCCAGGCACCGCAATTATTTTATAAGAATATAAAATGAAACGAAAAAAATAAATAAAGAAAACGAGACTCGCTGAACACGACCACGAACACGAGCTGAACGGTCTCTGATTGGCTGCCGTTGGGCGGTGTGTCGCCGTCGTTGTAGAGATTTGCCCCCGCTTGGGATGCAGAGCAGGGAAGGGTAGGGTAGGGTAGGGTAGGGTAGGATTGTTAAGTGCACTTTTACAAAGATGCACCACACGACGAACTACGTAGCGTCACAAGCCCATCTAAATACAATACATCTGGAAACATAGACATGTAACATACCTACATGCGAGTCATGTTTTGCACTTTCAAGAGTCTCAACGATTGTCGGTTTCGCTTTCCCATTAGAATAGATAGATAACGATTAACGCGCTCGTAATTGGAATAAATTAATTCAAACATACATATTTAGCCCGTAAAGTATTTGTTCATACATTTAGTTATTGTTACGAATTTCATTACAACGTCTGTGTAAGCTTGGCAAATGTGGAAACGTGTAATGTTTTCAAAAGAGTCAACAATTTAATTCTATACGATGACATTGTCTAGATTAATCGTTATCGATAAGTGTTGGAGAGCAACGTCGTCTTTCCTATTAAAAGTCGAACAACAACACCAGCGCCGCCGCCTATATTCTTCGTCGTACAGTCATCATTTGCCGAAAAGGTAATTAATTGCACATTGAATGTTTATGCTACTAAATAGTAGTGGCAGGAACTCAATTTCATTACATTTTGTATATATACGATGTCCTCAATAGTTTAACAAGTCTTATTGGGATCTGATTACATTTAAATAATCGTAGTTTTGAACACTCTAGTACTCGAAACCGTCTACTACGTACACTGCTAGAGAAGATTACTTTTTACGTTTCTTGGACAGTAATGATAACACTAAGGTCTAAAATTCCATGTTTCACAATAAATCTTCATGTGTAAACACCTCTTAAAATTGTTATATCAATATATGTATTTCGAGCATTGCGCTAACCTTAATTTTTTAAGGAGCGTTTACACATGAAGATTTATTGTAAAACATGGAGTTTTATTCTACGTGAAAACATTGCTCTTTCCTATTTACGATAGGAACCTGGGAAACTAAAAAAAAGTCCCATAAAACTCTTTTGTTTGTTTTCCACTTTGTTGATCGATTGATCAAGATCTGATTGTTGTAATGTTTATTGGCTATTACATTTATTTTAAAAATATGTGTGACAAGTTTTCAAATCACATAGTCGATAAACCTTGACAATGCCAACAATAAGTTATCCATAAATTACATCTTATCCATAAAATAGTATTTAATGAGATCGTCGAGTGTTTTGTTACACAAAATGATACGGCCTAGAATAAATACATTTAAATTTCATAGACCATTAAAATTATTTCAAATAATATAAAGAGTGATTTTTTTGAGGTTAGGATTTTCATGCATTAGTATTTGACAGATCACGTGGGATTTCAGACATGGTGTCAAAGAGAAAGATGCTCAGTATGCTTTGACATTTCATCATGAATCGTCTTACAAACGAACAACGCTTGCATTTTATTATCAAAATGCGTGCTCTGTTAAGAAAGTTCATTGCGCGCTTCCATTTTATGGTCAGTTTAATCGACCCACTGAAGCGGCTATTCGGGCTATTGTGACTAAATTTCGCACCAAATTTACATTGTTGGACATTAAACCACCAACACGCTTACGTAGAGTGCGAACTGAAGAAAATATCGCAGCTGTATCGGCCAGTGTTAATGATGATCATCAATTATTGATTCGTCGCCGTTCGCAGCAATTGGGCCTCTGTTACTCAAAAACGTGGAAATGCCAAAATTGGACTAAGCGGATGGACCACTTGAGGCGCAGCCGCGGTCAACATTTAAATGAAATTATCTTCAAAAAGTAAATGTCATGGACCAATCTAACGTTTCAAATAAAGAACCGATGAGATTTTGCAAATTTTATGCGTTTTTTTAAAAAAAAAAGTTATCAAGCTCTTAAAAAATCACCCTTTACAAAGGCCATGTGACATTATTGACTCTTTCCCGATTTGTATACCCACCCCCACCACCAGGATGGGGGTATACTAACTTTGTCATTCCGTTTGTAATACCTTGAAATATCGACCTGAGACCCTATAAAGAATATATATCTTCTTGATCGTCATACAATTCTAAGACGATCTAGCCATGTCCGTCCGTCTGTCCGTCTGTTGAAAGCACGCTACCATCTAAACGAAAGGAGCTAGAACGTTCAAATTTTCCATGAATGCGTCTTATAGTCGTAGATCGGTTGGGATTAAAACGGGGCGAAATCGGCCCAAAGGGAAAATTTTTTCCCTCACAAGGACTAAAAATACCCATAATAATCCCTAATATTTAGCGTATTTAAGCATGTTTTTTGAATATGTCTGTTTATATTTGCTTGATATTTGGTATGCGCATTCCCCTTATAGCAAAAACGTGCACCATAAAGTGATTCTTATTTGTAGGGGGCGAAATGGGACAAAAAGGGATAAAAATGGTACCTATCAAACGACAACAGCTAGAAACACGAAATTTGGTATGTACATTCCTCTAATTGTGTAGAGACATAATATAAAAGTACTTTTTCCAAATTCGTACTTTCAAGGGATACAATGGGTACGGAGGGATAAAAATGGTACCAACAAAACGGCTGTACCTTGAATAATGAAATTCGGTGTATACATTCCTCTGATTGCATAGACAAGTAAAATACACGGATTTTTCAAAATTCGTACTTTTTGGGGTTAAAATGAAAAAAGGGGATAAAAATAGTACCAATCAAATGACCGCAGCTAGAGTCATGAAATTCGGAGTTTACATTCCTTTGACTACGTAGACATGAAAAATAAAAGTTTTTTTTTCCAAATTCGTACTTTCAAGGGATACAATGGGTACGGAGGGATAAAAATGGTACCAACAAAACGGCTGTACCTAGAATAAAGAAATTCGGTGTATACATTCCTCTGATTGCATAGACAAGTAAAATACACGGATTTTTGAAAATTCGTACTTTTTTAAGGTTAAAATGAAAAGAGGGGATAAAAATAGTACCAATCAAATGACCGCAGCTAGAGTCATGAAATTCGAAGTATATATTCCTCTGACTGCGTAGACACGGAAAATAGAAGGATTTTTTCGAAATTAGTACTTTTTGGGGTTAAAATGAAAAAGGGGATACAAATAGTACCAACCAAATGACCGCAGCTAGAGTCATGCAATTCGGAGTATACATTCCTCTGACTGCGTAGACACGGAAAATAGACGAATTTTTCGAAATTAGTACCTTTTGGGGTTAAAATGAAAAAAGGGGATAAAAATAGTATCAATCAAATGACCGCAGCTAGAGTCATGAAATTCGAAGTATACATTCCTCTGACTGCGTAGACACGGAAAATAGAGGAATTTTTCCAAATTCGTACTTTTTGGGGTTAAAATGGAATGGAGGGATAAACATAGTACCAACTAAAGGACTACAGCTAGAATGATGAAATTGAAACGTCAAGGGGGTAAAAATGGTACCAACCAAATGGGCGCAGCTGGAATCATGGAATTCGGTGTATACATTCCTCTGACTGTATAGACACGCAAAATAACTAGTTTTTTCCAAATTCGTAACATTTCTTTTACTACAAAAATTGGCTGAATCATAAAGTTAGGTTATTTTGCACTATGTACGCCTGATAATGGATTTTCAAAATTTGTACTTTTGGAATTAAAATAGAATGGAAATACAACCAACTGTAGCACACGCTATCTACCAATATTTATGGTATTTAAGCTTTTTGAAAATATAAATATAAGAATATTTATTTTTTGATTTGAAATAAATAATTGTTTGAAATAATTAAAATATTATATTTATTTATAAAATTATTTTTTCAATATTTGTATTTGTTTTGGTTTGGCTATATTAAAAAATTTATATTTTCCTGTAATATTACTACACTTCTACGAAAACCGACAATCTCTGTGGAATGCAATCCAAGGTGGAAGGTATATAAAGTTCGGCTCGGCCGAACTTAACGCCTTTTTTACTTGTTTTTGTTATTTTTGTTTATATTGGAAACTTCAGTACTTACTATTTGTGAAACTCTTTCATAAAATTAATGAAGCGTCTTCATAAAATCTATGAAAATTTTCATAAATCATATTGTGAAAAATAATGTCTTTGTATGACAAAAGTTTGTCGAATTAAGAATTGCATTTCATAGTTTCTAAGAAATGTTTCATAAATTCTATGACACTATGAAACATGTTTCATACATTTTATGAAATGTTTCTGTGGCGACTTTTTAATGAAAATTTTCACTGAGGTTAAGACAAAATCATAAATATTATGAATATAAAATTGGGATTTTATTTAAAAATTGAAAAAAAAATATCCATAACAAATTTGTTGATGCTGTTTTGAATGAATCAGCAAAAAAAATATTTTTTTCGGCCTGGGCACAAAATTATTCTTTTTTGAAATTGAAAATATGAAAATTTTCATAAAATATATATGAATAATAATGTTTTGTATGACAAAAGTTCGTCGAATGAAGAACTGCATTTCATAGTTTCTAAGAAATGTTTCATAAATTCTATGACACTATGAAACGTGTTTCATACATTTTATGAAATGTTTCTTTGGCGACTTTTTAATGAAAATTTTCACTGAGATTAGGACAAAATCATAAATATTATGAAGATAAAATTGGGATTTTATTTAAAAATTGAAAAAAATATGCATAAAAAATTTGTTGATGTTGTTTTAAATGAATCAGCAAAAAAATATTTTTTCGGCCTGGGCACAAAATTATTTTTTTTTTGTTGCACAGTGTTATTTGTGAAAACAATCATTAAAATTGATGGCTGGATTTTTTCTGTACGACTTTTGCTGTCCATTAGCCTTTATTTACAAATATTTACAGCCAATGATGCCAATTTCCTTCACTTTATTATTCATCGCATAATTTTTTATTTTAAAAATTGTTTATTTAAAAAATTTGTAGCTTAGATTTAAGTGAGCCGAAGCGCACCACTGTTGTATTTATAACTAACTAAATAAAAATAAAAAAGTTTCTTATCTCAAGATAAGTTGTTTTGTTGTACTCACTCACTTCTCTATTTTATAAATAGCTGCGCTTTGTAGCAGCTTTATATAGATGCAGTTTAATTAATTTGGCAATTTTTGGTTTTTCTTTAATGAAATGACCAATTGTGGAATGGTTTTGCCTCCATCTCTGGCTTGAGAGAAACGCACCAAAACCGAAACCAAGAACACTTCGTTCGTAAGAATGCCAAAAAGGCCAAAAACATTTGAGTTCTACCAGCCAGCCAGCCACCAGAATTCTTCTAATAAGACTATTGTTTAACAACAAAAAGATTATTATTATGGGTGGCCAGGCCAAGTAAAAGAACGTAACGTTCGGCGCCGGTGTTACCTTTGCAATATGTGGCACATCCATGTTAGTTAGACGCTTGACTTCGGTCTGTGAGGACCGCCGACCACGACCACACAACACCCATCACGGTTAAGCCAGCTAGTCGGTGTTCAAAGTGTAAAAAATAAAAACAAAAGAATCACGTTAGGAAAATAAAATTGGCAAAGCAATAAAAAAAAACTAAAGAAAACAATCGCCTATCGGATTTGTATATATAAATTCATACTCGTTTCCAACAGCGAACGTTATTGTTACGGGTGTGAGTTTTTTTCGCTTTGCCATTAATTTAATGCCGTTGATACTAAAAAGAAAAAAAAAAAAAACAAAAATAATAATTTAATTTAATAATTGGAAATGTTATGCGAACGCCGATGACGACGAACACACAAATTGAAATTATCACAAAAGTAAATTGGAAATACCAGTTTCGAATCGTGTTACAAGTTTATTTCAGATATTTGAGTTATTTATTGAATTTTTTCAAAAAAAAAACGTGAATTGTGTAGACACAACAACAAAGTAAACAAAGAACAAGAAAGAAAGTTACCGAGAGTGAAGAAGAACAGAACAACGGAATGTGTGGACATCGAAATCTAAATAATAAATAATTAAATTTGTTGAAATTGTTAGAGAACGAACGATCATAATTAAAAGTTTGTCACAACTCTAACCTCCAGAGGATTTAGGCGATTAGATTTATCCCCCGAAGGGAATTGTTGTGTTTGGCACATGTTGTAAACGCCACGTTTTGCCATTGGAAAAAACACAATTGTTTTTCTATTTGATAAGCTGGCAATTTCGCAATTTTAGTAATAATGTGTTCATGTTGCTCCCTTAGACTTAATAGTTATAGCTTCAAATCAAATTCCATACAGACTGACATTTAGAACTGTTCGTTAGCTCTAACTTTGGATTAAAGGAGATACTTGAAAACGAGCATCAATCAAATTTACTACTTTTCCCAAGCCCTTCATATTACAAAGTTTTGAGATATAACAAAATTTTTATACTTACCCTCAGTATTATTATACCGTCCACCTCCAGGATGGGGGTATACTAACTTTGTCATTCCGTTTGTAACACCTTGAAATATCTATCGGAGACCCTATAAAGTATATATTTTTTTGATCGTCATAAAATTCTAAGTCATGTCCGTCCGTCTGTTGAAAGCACGTCCAAATTTTCCCAGAATACGTCTTATAGTTTTAGATCGGTTGGAATTAAAAGTGTGCCAAATCGGTCCAGAGGTAAAATTTTTTCCCTCACAAGGACGGAAAACACCCTTAATATTTGGACGATTTAAGCATGTTTTTTGGTTATTTTTGCTTATAAAAGGGTGATTTTTTAGCTATTATCTTTTTGGCAACACTGGTTTAAACAGCTGACGCACGTTTCGTGTTTTGTTTCACTGTCAAACATCTTCAGTTTGGTCTATAATCTGACCATGAATCGCCTTACAAACGAACAACGCTTGCAAATTATTGAATTTTATTATCAAAATGCGTGCTCTGTTAAGAAAGTTCATCGCGCGCTTCTTCCATTTTATGGTCAGTTTAATCGACCCACTGAAGCGGCTATTCGGGCTATTGTGACTAAATTTCGCACCAAATTTACATTGTTGAACATTAAACCACCAACACGCTTTCGTAGAGTGCGAACTGAACTGAATATCGCAGCTGTATCGGCCAGTGTTAATGATGACCATCAATTATCGATTCGTCGCCGTTCGCAGCTATGGGGCCTCTGTTACTCAAAAACGTGGAAATGCCAAAACTGGACTAAACGGATGGACCATTTGAGGCTCAGTCAAGGTCAACATTTGCATGAAATAATCTTCAAACATTAAATTATATGGACCGTACTATCGATTCAAATAAAGATTTCATGCATTTTTCTGAATATTTTTTTTTTTGAAAACTTTCCTATAGCTTTTAAAAAATCACCCTTTAGTTGTAGATCGGTTGGGATTAAAAGTGGGCGAAATCGGTCCAGAGGTAAAATTTGTTCCCTCACAAGGACTGAAAATACCCTTAATCCTTAGACGATTTAAGCATGTTTTTTGATTATTTTTGCTTATATTTGCTAGATATTTGGTATGCGTATTCCCTTTATAGCAAAAACGTGCACCATAAAGTGATTTTTATTCGTAGGTGGTGAAAAGGGGCAAAAAGGGATAAAAATGGTACATATCAAACGGCTGCATCTAGAATAATGAAATTCGGTGTACACATTCCTCTGATTGGGTAGACAAGTAAAATAAGCTGATTTTTCGAAAGTCGTACTTTTTGGAGTTAAATTGGAAAAGGGGATAAAAATAGACCAGCCAAATGACCGCAGCTAGAGTCATGAAATTCAGTGTATATATTCCTCTGACTGCGTAGACACGAAAAATATAAAGATTTTTTCCAATTTTGCACTTTCAAGGGATACAAAGGGGATAAAAATGGTACCAACTAATCGGCTACAGCTAGAATGATGATATTCGGTGTGTACATCCCTCTAACTGCGTAGTCACATAAAATAAAGAGATTTTAGAAAGTTGTACTTTTAACGGGGTACAATGGGGAAAAAAGGGATAAAAATGGTACCAACCAAATGGCCGCAGCTAGAATCATGGAATTCGGTGTACCCATTCGTCTGACAGCAAAATAATAATATTTTTCCAAATTGAACTGGGATATTGTCCTGGCTCAAGACCATTTTGCTTCTATATTTAATAGAATGCAAATTTATTTACAAATGGCATGGTGACATTTATTACTTGGCTGCAGACTACCACGATCATGATTTCGACCATGTCAAAAGTCTTTTCAAGTGGCTTCGCAGCGACTTTTCAACATCAAACCCGGCCTCTATAAGGAGATGATTCTCACAAACGAACGAGAAGCACAACTCACTTGCCGAATTTGCGTTTAAAAAATGTTATTATTATTTTTTTTAATCATGATGTTAGGCTATTTTGCTCTGTGTACGGAATTAAAATAAAATGGAAATACAACCAGCTGTAGCACACACTATCTACCGATATGTATGGCATTTAAGCTTTTTTGAAAATATAAATATAAGAATATTTATTTTTTGAATTGAATATTTTGATTGTAAACGTATTGGTTGCCATGTCTTATAAGCGTGGTTTGAAATAAAAAAATATTATATTTATTTATAAAATAAAATTATTTTGTCGATATTTCTATTTGTTTTGGTTTGGCTATATTAAAAAATGTCTATTTTCCTGTAATATTACTGCACTTCTACGAAAATCGACAGCCTCTGTGGAATGCAATCCATGGTGGAGGGTATATAAAGTTCGGCCCAGCCGATAATCGAAAAATTCAGATTTATTGGGCATAATTGGGCATTCAATAAAATGTGTGCGAGATTACTTACCCATTTGTTCGTGCAATTTAAACAAAAATTAAAAAAAAAATATTTAAAAAAAACGTTTGTGTCTTCAAAGAGTATCATAACTTTACATTTATCGATAGATTTTTTTACATATAAACATCATTTGTTGCATTAGAATGTTAGATATTATATTGTTTAATTATTATATTGAATAAATTATTTTTTTCCGACTTTTTTTCTATTTTCTATGATTTTTTTTCGATAAAAATTTTTTTCCCAAATTTTTGGACACTTTTTCTATATGAAAATGTAGTTCGCAACATTTGCAGACATCATAATTGCCTTTAATTGAACATATAAGCGTGAGCAATCGGACCCAAAATACCCAAAATGAGAGCACAAATATGTGGAGATACACCTCTCAAATTATAATAATTTTAAAATCAACATACCTTCGATTTTTGTAAAAAAAAATAGTTTTATCAATATTTTTCAGTTGCTAATTTTCTCGTATTAAATCACCAAGTTTGTAATTATCTTTTTTTTTTCAATAAATTGTATAAAAAAATATATTTCGGTGTACAACTTTCCCATAAATATAAAATGTACCTACGACGAAATTTTTAATTTTATTTTTTTTAATTATCCATAATTTTTGATTTTATGAATCAGCATGCCTCAAAATATAATGTTGTGTTGGACAAAAAAATTCTTAAAAAAAAATTGCATAGGTTAATTATTTCCAAAATAAATCTATTTCCCATCACTGAGTATCGTAAGATTATAATTCAGTATAACCATGCAAGCCTATATATATAAAACATTAAGAATTAGTTTGGATATTTTTTTTTGTATTTATTGTTGTATTATGAAACATTTATCGAATATTTAACATTTTATCTGCAATGAAATGAGTTAGACAATTAGAGGATATTATAAAAATCGCCAATTCAAAAATGTTAGACTAAATGTGTGAGAGTGCGTTTTAAGTATTTCTATAAAATTTGATCACAACATAAATGAATTGTTTTTAATGACAATTTATTTATATTTATGTATATTAAATACAAATTAGTTTCATGCCAAATACACCGATAGACTGAAAATCAGCAGCGATAGACTGAATTCAACAATGCCTCTATCTGCTGCCTCCTTCCAAACCTTGTTATCAACGTAAAGGCAACAATTGTTGTGAGCGGCGGTATCAATGAAATTTGGCACATGTATGCACATTAAAATTATATTGATGGCTATTTGTCATATGTAATTGAACGAGAAGGAACCCTATTGAAATGATCGGAGAAATTGTCACGAATAAAATTTTCCTATTACCTTTCAATTTCGACTTCGAGAATTATTATGTTTTTTCGAGTTTATACTGTTTTCTTATATCTATTTGATCACTCACAAGTTTGATCTATTTACAATTTGTGTAATAAATCTAAAAGTGTAAACAGGGCTTAAGGAGCGAAAAAAAAAATAAAAGAAGAAATAAATTTAAAACTATGGGAAATTTTAGTAAATAAAGTGAAAATAATAATAAATGAGATATTAACATAATTAGTTACCTATTAGGGCTCATTCAGACCGACGCACAGTGCTGCGTCCCCATACTAGTATAGGACAAACATAGAAGAAGTTGTCAGAATACAAAGAAACTTCATTTCTAAATGGATTATGATGCACTGAATTCAAAAATTTTAACGGTTTTATGTAGCATTTGCGGGTTTCTTCTAAACAGTGCAATAAATCTTAAAGTGTAAACAGGGCTTAAGGAGAGCAAAATTAAAAAGAAGAAATAAAGCTAAAACTATGGGAAATTTTAGTAAATAAAGTGAAAATAATAATTAATGTAGAGAATGGTAATAATAAATGTAGTTGAGAATACAATTAACATAATTATTTAACCATTAAGATCCATTCAGGCCGACGCACAGTGCTGCATCCCCATACTATTATAGGACAAAAATAGAAAGATTTATAAGAATACAAATGAGCTTCATTTCTAAATGGATCATTATGCACTGAATTAAAAAAATATTTATATTATTTGCGGTTTTCTTCTAAACAGGAGTGAAGCCTATATATATATATTACAATATTTCACCTACAAAGGAATAGAAAATTTCATGTGAATAAATTTGCCTTATATTCTGGATAAGAGTGATTATTACGCACTATTTTATTTATCTTGGCAAGGAAATAGGGCAATTGGATTTTAAGCAATTATCGAAGAAAATTCCACGTGAAAAAAATCCCGTTATATTCGCGATAACCATGATTACTACGCAAAATTGTATTCATCGTGACAAGGAAATAGGCCAGAGGGACTTTAAACAACTATCGAAGTGTTATCGGAAAATTAAATAAAATCGCGCAATAATCATCAACAGATGTACATTCCAACAAACGATACTAATAAAAATGATTTATCTTTAAAAGAAAGAAACACACCCCTTAATTCCAAATGTTTATTTTATTTTTTTCTGTAAGTTGTAGTTAGTTTTCTGTAGTTTCTGTAAGTTGTAATTTAATATACTAGACATATACATCATACGTTTATAGTACAAAATTCTTTGAAAAACGCTCACTAATAATCTCCAATATATTTACTGTTATATTGTATACAATGATATACATTCATGTATAAATATATAAACATTAGAGCCATATATTAAAAAAAGTGTCGATAACAACAAACGCCGTAAAAACAGGTTGTTAAAGAAAGATAACAATCAACCTACCTATTGACAGTCAGTCGTCCAGTATACGGTATAAGCGAGTGCCATCATATATCACGTCGTGTGTGTAAAGTACATACGCAAATGTGCGATCCGATTGGCAATTTCTTTGAAATGACCTTGATTTACAGTTCGGCAGTGTAAATAACAACTTTTATTTTTGCACTTTTTTTGTTGTTTGTTTGTTTGGAGGGGGTTTTTTGTAACAACCCGAACAAGCGCAAGCATTCTGGTGAATCTCTAAAACAACAGACATGCAATACACACACACATTCACTCTCTCGCGTGGCACTCTCCAGGAGGAGGTATGAATGACCGAAACGAAATGCGATCACATCTCACTCACAGATCAGATAAGCCAACGGCAGCAACGCCAAAGCCGACGACGTCGACGGCGTCAACATCCACAACACACACACACGACAGCATACATAATACATCCTCATACATATGAAAATACCGCAAACGTGACTTAAAGTCATTATAAAAGCTACACTTCATGTAAATGTGTGACGGATAAGCACATGCATGCATGCAAATGTTTGTATGGATGGATGTATGTATGTACATGTTCATCAAATTGTTGTTGTTGATGTTGTTGTTGTACATTGATTTGAATAGAATCAATTTATGGTGTCGACTTAACGGACATCACCAACGACCGACCATAAGGCTTATCGAAATTTGGCTAGTAAAAAACGGTTTTGTATAATTACATACAAGCACACACCTACAAACAAATGTATGTATGTATTGAATATAAAGTTTCATTAATCTCTTAAGGCAAATTATTTGCGCAAAATGTGTTACGCAAAATAAGGGATAGTACGATTACGACATACATACTCAGCAGTTGCCCCAACAAATATAACATTTTGTGCAAAATGGTGTTTTGCACAAATATTTTGTGTGTTTAAAATGGTCTAAATATACTTTCATACGATGAGAAAAGTTGAACATTTTGTATTACTCTCTCTCTCTCTCTCTCTTGAAGAATAATGCGCTGTTCACACATGACGATTTATTGTTGTACAACTTCTAGTTCTGTGAAAGTTTTTCCGATAAAAAATTATTGCATTATTCAGTAAATCTCAGCCTTAAGTTACAGTTAAAATTTATTTTCCATCGACAAATGTTAAATTTGTCACAATCTATTTACAAGTTGTACAATAACTCTTAAAGTGTAAACAGAGCTTAAGGAGAGAGAAAATTAAAGATGAAAGCTAAAACTAAGGGAAATTTTAATAAATAAAGTGAAAATAATAATAAATGTAGCTGATATTGATACAAATATAAAATTAGTTAACCATTAAGGCCCATTCAGACGGACGCACAGTGCTGTGACCCCATACTAGCATTGGTCTAAAATAGGAGTTGTCAGAATACAAAGAAACTAAATGGATTCTGATGCACTGAATTCAAAAATATTATCTGTTTTTATACTGAATCAGTATATCAACTAGGGCTGCTTTCAGAAAATTCCTCCGAGAATAGTTGTTGTAAATATTTTTACTTGGAAATACTTTAAAGTAAATAAGTGAAGCAAAAAAGTAATCCATCTTTCACTAAAAAAATTTATAGTCTTTTCAGACTGTATGTAAAATCAAGCGGTTTCAGCTCAAAGTCGATTTACAAATGTGCCAGTTAGTATAATAGTGGTCTAAGTCACACTTTATCCGTTTTGAGATATGTAATGGTTTATGTTTGAGTCTATTAAAAATATTTTTCCACCGGAACCACACATTTTTTTTCTTACAATATCCTACTACTATACCGAAATTTTATAAAAAATCGACAACGTTGGTACCTCCAAGGGAACCACTACTTTCAAAGGACACACTGACTTAGACCACTTTCATTCTTCGCAAAATTGAAAAAATTAAACAAAAAATATTTTATTTTAATTTAATATTTTATTAAAAGTAATATTTCCTTACCAAAAATTTAAAAAACAAAATATATTATTTATAAAAAAATATATAGAAATATTCTATCTAGAAACTATATTGAAATTATTATTTATTTTTCAAATAATTTCATTTTATATGTTATTCAAATTATCTGAATCACTTAAAATGGACATTATAATAAAAAAAATGTTTGTTTACATCACCACACATCTATGTCAGTGAATATAATGTGACTTAGACCACTTTCAAACTAACACTAAAGACAAATTTGGTGTGAATAAAATGAGAAATATCATTGTAACGGTACATTTTTTATGTTAAATGTCAAAAAGAAATGTTCTTAAATTAAAGATCTGATCAATGTAAATAGAAAAATTGGTATATCCCATACTAAGTGGCACAAATCTCTAATATGTATGGGTTCTGACATTTGTAAATGGAACTTGTTGCATTTCAGCTAGATTTCACATGCGGTATGAAAAAGCTGTTACAAAATTAAAATAAAAAAGAATCGATAAAAGGAGAGAAGATTGTTTTTGTAAGATAAGTCCAAACTAAATTATTAAAAAAATTCGCCGAATTTTATTATGTTTTTTTTTTCATGGCCATCAAAAATTATACTTTTTTAATATTCATTAAAAAATAAAAATTAATTAAAAATGCTATTTTTAATATTTAGAAAATCGAAATTCGTACCACATCTCATCTATTCAGAAAATATAAAAACAAGATTTTTCCTCCAACTAATCAGGTATGAAACGACAAAATCAATTTAATTTACATACAAATCGCCCATTATCTGGAGTTCAAAAAACTTTTTTTTTATAAAAATATGTTACCAGACTGTATTTTTTAGGTATTTTGGCTTTTTAGAGAGAGCGGAGAAGACTGATTTTTCTTAAAATCAACACAAAGAAAATTTTATGGATTTTTTTTTATTTTTTTACTAAAATTAAAAGTTTTGTTGTAGTTATCTTGTACTCTCATTTTATATAAATTGGTCTGATCGCACCCGCTAATATGTTCAATTGAACAAAAATTAAAAAAATCGTTTTTTACAAAAATTATTTTGCGCCAACAAATTGTATCATAACTTCTATATTTGTCTATATTTTTTTTAAATATGAACATCGTTTTTCGCTTTAAAATTTTAGCTTTTAAATTTTTTTTTGACTTTTGTCTATTTTTTTACGATTTCTTTTCGTGCCAGCAAAAATATTTTTTTTTCGAAAAAAAAATTATTTTCCCCAAATTTGTGAAGACTGTTCCTAAACCACAAGTGTAGTTCGCAATATGTGTAGCCATCATGAGTACCTTTAAACTGGGTACTGAGTACAAATATTTAATGTATTTGCATTCTCCGAAAATTGGAATTTTAGTAAGAAATTAAAAAAATACCATAAACAAATTTTTTAATATAGTTTTCGAGTTTAGAAAGCCAAAATACACCAGAATGTGTTATACATGATCCTTCGACAAAATTTTAGTTGCAAATATTGTAACTTAATTCCAAAAATATGTACAATCAACTTTTTTAAAATAATACAAATACTTTCAGGCAATGTTGCCATGCCAATTGGTTTCACTTTATCGCAGTATTGCTGTCAATTAATCGTTATCCAAGCTACTATCGTTTTCTTTTTGACAACTTGCTACTTTCCCTTAATTTTTTTAGCTCAATTCAATTAATTGTAATGTCAATTGTATTAATTAATAATAGTTAATTGATTAACTTTCATTTGAACTTATACATTTGCAACTCAATTTCCGTATTTTTCGTTTGTTGTTTCGATGGGCCTTAATGTACACACGTATAATCAAAATGACTACAGCTTTGGGACAGCAACAACAATAACAACAACTACTACAACTTATGCAAGATTTAATTTATTGTTAACTAAAAATAAACTACCTTATGTGTCTGTGCTCTCATGTATGTATTTATTTACATTTATCGCGCCGTAAGACTAGCCAAATCATAACTAATTTATTGAAAAAAAAAACAAACAAACAAAAAAATAAACAATACAATGCCACATTTTAAGCATTCTTTAAATACGAGGCATTAAAGCATAAGTGATGGCCAAAAACAAACAACAAAATCAAAAATAATAATAAATAAATAAATAACGAGCTGTCTTGTCTGTTCATAAAAAATTGGTTTTTTATTCGAAACATAAAATACAAAACTACGCACCTTTTCACTTCTTAGTTTCTCGATTTTATTTGTGACTAATTTTTAGCTCATAAAATGGTAACTTTATTTTTTTTCTATTATTCTTCTACCTACATGGTGGCGTATAAGCTATTCTTTTATTAAAATATCCATTAAAACTGTTGTTCAATTGTTTGACAGGTGTCCTCATATGAGGACAGAGGACAGAGGACGGTAATGGGTTAATACGCCGTCTTCGATGTATTTTCATCATAAATACTCTTAGCTTACCCCTATGGAATTAGTTTTATTTTGGGCTATGTATAACATTTATTTATTAAAAAAATTTTATTTATTTAAAAAAATTATTATTTTTTTTTAATTTTTCAAAAAAAATCCAATTTTCGCTGAAGTCCGATAACTCCCGCCTTTATGTTCATTGTTCGACGGATGGCTAAAAATGTTGCAATTTTCACTTTCACATAGAAACAGTAGTTTAGGAACTGTCTCCTAAAAATTGAGAAAATAATTATTTTTTTTGAAAAAACTTAAAAAAATAGGAAAAAAAAAATAATTTGTTTTTTTTTTAATAGCTTACATTTAAACGAAGAAAATAGATTGTATATGTAAAAAAAATATGGATTCTATGAAGAACACTATTTTATGTTTGTAATACATTAAATTACCCTTCACTTAATTCGAAAACACGTGAACTTAAATTAATTTAAAAATTGTTATTCGTTTGTTGATGTTGTTTAGGTTAAAATCGAAATATGTATGTTTACGCTCCTCCACCACATAAGATGGGGAGTAAACATTCAATTGTAGGTAATACCAGTGCCTATGATAAATATTGTTATTAGCAACCATGCACATGTCTATCAATTTAGTTAATATTAATCATACGCATGCTGGTTCATATTGTTAATAAAGAGTGATTTTTTTGAGGTTAGGATTTTCATGCATTAGTATTTGACAGATCACGTGGGATTTCAGACATGGTGTCAAAGAGAAAGATGCTCAGTATGCTTTGACATTTCATCATGAATCGTCTTACAAACGAACAACGCTTGCAAATTATTGAATTTTATTATCAAAATGCGTGCTCTGTTAAGAAAGTTCATTGCGCGCTTCCATTTTATGGTCAGTTTAATCGACCCACTGAAGCGGCTATTCGGGCTATTGTGACTAAATTTCGCACCAAATTTACATTGTTGGACATTAAACCACCAACACGCTTACGTAGAGTGCGAACTGAAGAAAATATCGCAGCTGTATCGGCCAGTGTTAATGATGACCACCAATTTTCGATTCGTCGCCGTTCGCACCAATTGGGTCTCTGTTACTCAAAAACGTGGAAATGCCAAAATTGGACTAAGCGGATGGACCACCTAAGACGCAGCCGCGGTCAACATTTAAATGAAATTATCTTCAAAAAGTAAATGTCATGGACCAATCTAACGTTTCAAATAAAGAACCGATGAGATTTTGCAAATTTTATGCGTTTTTTTTTTAAAAAAAGTTATCAAGCTCTTAAAAAATCACCCTATATTAAGCATACGCCCGATGTTTCAAATTTTAAATATTAAAATTAAACGAATTTATGCTGGTGGTTTCTTTATTTTTTTCTAATCTATTGTCCATACGCACCAGGGTTAGCTGATGAATTTTTTTCTTGTGCCCAAAATTGTCATAAAAAAATCCCCAATTATCCCCCAAAATATAAAAAAGTTTTTTTTTAACTGTTAAATAATAATTGTTCATGCATTCCCAGTTAAAATCAAGTACTAAATATATTTCAAATTACTTCGTATATCCCCATAAAATCCCTAAAATATTTTATGAAACCCCTTGTACCCAATTCATATTTTTTGTCCTTTTGAACATCATACACAATACCCATGTTTGGGGACAAGTCCCCACATCTGGCAATTCTGATACGCGCGACTACTAGTATAGTTTATATTATGCGTATGCTGGTTCATATTATTAATATTAATCATACGCATGATGTCTTTAACCCGGGATAACAAGCTGCAATAACAAAAAAGTTAATAAAGAGCTATTTTTTACTTAAAAAAAATATATATTTTTTCTAATTGTCATCAACTACAATAGGTATGCTTGTTTTAACACAAATTTGCAAAAAAAAATAATTTTATGTTGTTAAACTTAGCCCTGACAGCTATAAATTCCACTTCTATTCTAGATAGTTATTCAGGCTAAGTCATATCTGGCAAGTCTGATACGCACGGCTACTAGTATAGTTTATATCATGTGTATGCTGGTTCATATTATTAATATCAATCATACGCATGGTGGTTCATATTATTAATATTAATCATACGCATGCTGGTTCATATTAATAATATTTATCATAAGCACGATGTTCCATGTATTAGGTATGTCTTTAAGCCGGGATAACAAGCTGCAATAACAAAAAAAAAGTTAATAAAGAGCTGTTTTTTACTCAAACTAAAAAATATTTTTTTCTAATTGTCATCAACTGCAATAGAAATGCTCGTTTTAACACAAATTTGCAAAAAAAAAAAATAATTTTATCCTGACATTTTTAAACTTCGCCCTGACAGCTATAAATTCCACTTCTTTTCTAGATAGTTATTCAGGCTATGTCATATCTGGCAAGTCTGATACGCACGACTACTAGTATAGTTTATATTATGCGTATGCTGGTTCATATTATTAATATTAATCATACGCATGTTGGTTCATATTATTAATATTTATCATACGCATGCTGGTTCATATTATTAATATTAATCATACGCATGTTGGTTCATACTATTAATATTTATCATACGCACGATGTTTCAAATATTAGGTATGTCTTTAACCCGGGATATCAAGCTGCAATAACAAAAAAGTTAATAAAGAGCTATTTTTTACTCAAAATAAAAAATATATATTTTTTCTAATTGTCATCAACTGCAATAGAAATGCTTGTTTTAACACAAATTAAAAAAAATAATAATTTTATGTTGACATCTTTAAACTTAGCCCTCCCTGACAGCTACAAATTCCACTTCTATTCTAGATAGTTATTCTGGCAAGTCCAATACGCACGGCTACTAGTATAGTTTATATCATGCGTATGCTGGTTCATATTATTAATATTAATCATACGCATGCTGGTTCATATTATTAATATTTATCATACGCACGATGTTTCATATACTAGGTATGTCTTTAAGCCGGGATAACAAGCTGCAATAACAAAAAAGTTAATAAAGAGCTATTTTTACTCAAAATAAAAAATATATATTTTTTCTAATTGTTATCAACTGCAATAGAAATGCTTGTTTTAACACAAATCACGCGTATGCTGGTTCATATTATTAATATTAATCATACGCATGCTGGTTCATATTATTAATATTTATCATACGCATGCTGGTTCATATTATTAATATTAATCATACGCATGCTGGTTCATATTATTAACATTTATCATACGCACGATGTTTCGTATATTAGGTATGTCTTTAAGCCGGAACAACAAGCTGCCATAAAAAAAGTTAATAAAGAGCTATTTTTTATTCAAAATAAAAAATATATATTTTTTCTAATTGTCATCAACTGCAATAGATTCGCTTGTATTAACACAAATTTGCAAAAAATTATAATTTTATGTTGACATTTTTAAACTTAGCCCTGACAGCTATAAATTCCACTTCTATTCTAAATAGTTATTTAGGCTAAGTCAAAAATTTTACTATAAAATTATTTTTTTTTTAAATTATGCTTCCTACTACCAATACAGTGTAAAAATTTCAACTATTGTCGTAAAACTCGAAAACAATATTTTAAAAATCTCCTTACGAATATTTGCTAATAACCATTTGGACTCGCTATGATGGATATTTTATTTGTTATTAAACATATTATTAAACACTCGTTTTCCGTGAAGTACTAAAAAACGGGGAAATAAGGCGCTAGTCATAAATAAACATTAAGCTGTGATGCTATCTCGTGCTATTTTCTCAAGTTGTTATATGTCAAACAATTTGAATTTCTAATTCGGGTTTTGTTGTTTGTTCGGATGTTGATGTGTGTTTGCCATTTGTTGACCAGATTTTTTTAATTAAATATAGTCTACTACAACGTATCGCACCGCATCGCATCATATAATTGTACATAAGTATTTTTATTAATTTTGTAATTGCAATTGAATTATTTCCGTAGTTCACTACCGAGAGAGAGGGAGAGAGATCTTTCGCTCAAACCACATTGTTTTGTGTTGTTAATTGAATTCCCATCGAATATAATTTGTAGAATTCCTGAAATATCAGCACATGCATAGGATGTATTATTATTTACGTTTATGGATTTTTCACAAATCAAAATAATCACGTTTCGTTTTGTTAAGCTGCCTACATTTAGTAGCCGATTTGAATATGCATTAACTACAATGTATGTGTGTGCCACACACACACACACACATATGAACATTTCTGGAAATTAATAAAACAGTCTTACCGGATTTACCGGAACTTTTGTCTGAATATTATATTAACTTAATCTCTTTCTCTGTCTACTTTTCTGCTTTTTTATTTTTCTTTCTGTAGTTTATCGGAAATTCCCCAAGCGTAAGTAAAACAATGCTCTTGTCTCCCTTGGACAGAGGAAATAACATCACTGACCCAATAAAGTAAACAAAAAAATAATCGTCGAACGATATTGAACTTATCAATATCACTTTGTATTTGAACAACTGTTATATATCAAGACGACATTAATTTTCACGTTTGGTTGGTTGGTTGGTTGGTTCCTTGATTGGGCACCGAAATCAAATTAATTAAAGTTGACACACTTGTAAAACGTCAGTCAGTCAATTGACTATCGCATAACAATTCTATGGTGACAAGAGGAGTTCAAACAAACACTCGACCAAGCCAAAATTGGATGACTAGGCGTCTAATGTAGGGGCAAAGAAAACGAAAAAAAAAACGAACGAACGAACTGCCTTAGATATTTATAAGCGTCGTTTACACTTAGCTTTTAGAAAGAATAAATATTCAGTTTGATAATATGTGGGTGGGGGAGTTTTCCTATCGGCAATTCAAGTTTATAGGTCATGTGATATACGTATAACACTATTTTACGTTTGTAATACACTTGAAAAAATTACACTACACTTAATTCCAGAAAACGTGAATTTAAATTGAGTATGTCGATGAAGTTTAGACTAAATAAATATGTATATTCTCCAGCACATAAGATGGGGAGTAAACATTCTGTATGAAATAGCTATGATCTATACGTAATACCAGTGCGTATGATAAATATTGTTATTATCAATTATACTCACGTCTATTAATATTAATCATACGTATGCTGGTTCATATTATTAATATTAATCATACGTACGCTGTTTCAAATTTCAATATTAATCAAATGCACTTTTGCAAGGGATTCTTCTATTTTTTTTATAATCTATTAATCATCACTCTCAGTACATATTATATATTAAACATACGCATACTGGTTCATATTATTAATATTAATCATACACTCGATGTTTAAAATTTTTAAATATTAATATTTTTGCTGGAAGTTTATCTGTTCTTCTCTAATCTATTAATCTTACACACGACTATTAGTATAATTTATGTTAATCATACGCATGCTGATTAATATTATTAATAATAATCATAAACACGATATTTCAAATTTTAAATAATATCACTATGCAACAAAAAAACGAAAAAAAAATTGTGTCCAAGCCGAACAAATTCATAAAATCAACACAAAAAGTTTTTCATGGATAATTTTTTTTAATTTTTTACGAAAATTAAAATTTTTGTCATATATACATACCTTCAATATTTGTACTCTCATTTTGGTTGTATTGGTTCGATCGCACCCGCTTATATGTTCAATTAATGACAATTATCATGTCTACAAATGTTGCGAATTACTCAAAGAAATCGTGGTTTCAGGAACAGCGTCAAAAAAGGGATTTTTTTCGAAAAAAAATATTTTCGCTCCCACAAAAAAATCATTAAAAATTGAAAAAAGTCAGTTATTTTTTAATAATTAACATGCTAACGCCAAAAACAATGTTTATATGTTATGTAAAAAATGATAAATGTAGAAGTTATGATTACTCTTCGAAAACACAAAAGAATTTTTTAAAAATCATGAATTTAAAATAAAAATCATGATTTTAAATTAAAAAAATTAAATTAAAAATTAAATTAAAAAAATTACAATTATATTAGAGAATATATCGATGGCTTAATCTAGAAAGGGCGTATCTCATTTTTTTTTTTTTCAAAATCAATTTCTCTACATATTCCATTATTAAATACACATCTCATGCAAAAATTTAATTATTTCATTATTAAATTGGATGTTTATCTCTATTAAAAATTCATTAACATTTTGAATTATGTCTAAAACTTTTCGAATTTTAATAAGTATTTCCTTCTCCTGCAAATAAACTCAAAATCAAGCTTTCTAGAAAACGAATGTACTTCTACAAAAAGGACCATTTATCCAAAGATTTTCTAGGCCTTGTTTTCTTCGTTAAGATGCAAGCTTCTGCAAACTAAAATAAAATATTCTGTTATCTAATTTGTAACTTGTACATTTATCCATAGATTTTTTATAAATATTGTTTTTTTTTTGCATTAGAATGTTGTCTATTAAAAAATAAAACAAAATATTTGTTCGGACTTTTGTTTATTTTTTAGGTTTTTTTCGTGACAAAAAAATAGAATTTTTTCGAGAAAATAAAATATTTTTTACCAAATTTTTGAAGACTGTTGTTAAACACTTTACGACTTTTTTTACTTTTTATGATTTTCTCGTGACAACAAAAACGATTTTTTTTCGAAAAACTATATTTCTTCTCAAATTTTTGTAGACTGTTCATAAATCACTGTTTCTATGTGATAGTGTTATTCACGACATTTGTAGCCATTATGAGTGACTTTACTTAACATATAACCGGACTTGAACATATAACTTTTTTTTGAAAATGCTATAAAAAAAACTTCTGAATATTTTCTCAAATTTCTTTTTTTATTTGAAAGTACAATCCTTCTGGTTAATAATGGAAAATAATTTCATTCAAATGGCTGCTGAGGGCACCCCACAAATAATAGTCCAAATGTTAGATGGCGGACCCTTTATTTCCGAAGTGAGACCACAAAAAAGTTACAATTTTTTGTAATTACCTTATAACAAACATTTGTTTTGATATTTTCTGAAAATCTGTTAATCCAGCTTTATTTGCCTTATCGAAAAGTACATAATATATCCCAGTTCAAATCAAGTAGTGATTACACCATACGACAATTTTTCAAAAAAGACGTTACACTTGAACCGGGTGATGTAAATTATAGACAAAATGGATTTACTTGGCGTACAGAACTACAAAGTTCCAAAGGATACAATTTGTCAAAAAAAAAATATTTTATATACTTGTTCGCTCCCTTTGATAACGGTATTAGTGTCGAATTAAAGAGGAGAATATCTATTAAAAATACTTCAAATATCATGCATCTATGTGTATTAGTCAGCATTAACATACATTTCCCAAGTTTTCCCCATAGTTTTTCTAGTTTATTCATATTTTGATTTTTAAGGGGCAAAATTTTAAATGGATGGTTATACTAAACTAATGCAGATAGAAACTTGAAATTGAAAGTATTTTTAGTACATATTCTCTTCTTTGATTTGACATTTATACCATTTATAATATAATAAAGTTAAGTTTTGAAAAAGTAGTATCCTTTGGAACTTTGTAGTCTTTATAAGGGGCAACTTTTTAAGGCAAAACGCCAACTAACTCTATTTCACCTATAGTTGCAGATGTATATCATCTGGTTCAAGTGTAATATGGACTGTCGGACAGTGTTACAGACCGAAATAAAACAAACTAAAAAATAAAATCATAATTTTGTATATTTTGCGTCTACCAAGTTGTGACAATTTCCATATTTATCCATACATCTTTTACATATGGACATTGTTTTCATCGTTAGAATATTGCTATTAAAAATTTTGTACCAGAGTAATTTCATGTAAAGCGATCACACATATTTTGTCTCTTCTCTACGATTTTGATGAAATTTTCCAATTATGTACTTTTCCCCAAAAAAATGTTCTAATTTCAAGCAAATTACTTCTAGTTTTACAAAAAAATCAAATATTAAAAAAAAAATTTAATTTATCTCTTTATTTATTTTGTAAACAAAAAATATACCTTCAACTTTTGTAAAATAATTATACCCTACACCACTTCGTGGACTAGGGTATTATAAGTTAGTTTTCCGCCAAATGTTTGTAACACCAAAAAATAATCGAGCTAGGCCCACCTTCAAGTATACGGATCGGCTTAGAAGCACCAGCTGAATCGATTTACCGATGTCTGTCTGTCCGTCTGTCCATCTAAGCTTGTTCGTACTCTACAGGTCGCAATTGCTGCCCGATTATCATGAAATTTGGCAGAATTTACTTTTTTTGACCAAGGACGATCGGTATTGAATTTGGAGGAAATCGGTTCAGATTTAGATATAGCCCCATACAAATATCCCTATAATTTACACTCTTACTCCTCTATAATACATATTTTACATGTAATCATGACCAAATTTTCAGGATCGTGTTATCTTTGAACTAGAAACAGCTCACGGGAAAGTGGACCACATGGGTCCATGTTTTGATATAGCCCCTATACAAATGTACCTCTGATTTACAATATTACAGCTCAAAAATGCACATTTTACATCGGGTCTTGATCAAATTTTCCACACAATGTTACTAGAAAGACGTATTTTGAAAGCCAGCTATATAGGTCAATGTTTTGGTATAGCCCCCATACAAATGGGCCCCCAGTTTACACAATTATCGCTCTAGAACCTACATCTTACATTGGATCTTGATACAATTTTGCAGATCATGTTATAATTCAATAAAGAATATCTACTTTAAAAGTGATTTATAAAAAGCCACTTGTTAATGTAGCGCCCTTCCAAATGGGCCCCCATTTTAATTATTACCTCTCTAGGACCGAAATTTTTCATCGGAAGTTTTTCAAATTTTGCAGATTATATTATATTTCAACTAAGAATACATACTATGAAAGTCAAATATATGGGTCCATATTTTGGTATAACCCCCATACAAATTGGGCTCCCATTCTACTCTAATACAGCTCTAGAGCCCATATCGTGCAGTGGATCTCAATACAATTTTGCATAGCATGTCATATTTCAACTAAGAATACCTACTTTGATCTATATGGAAACACTTTTTAATGTAGCGCCCTTACAAATGGCCCCATTTTAATTTTTACCCTTCAAGGACGCAAATTTTACATCAGATTTTTTTCAAATTTTGCAGATTATATTATATTTCAACTAAGAATACATACTATGAAAGTCAAATATATGTGTCCATACTTTGGAATAACCCAAATGGGGCCCCATTCTACTCTATTACTCCATGTTGTAATAGACCCCCTTTCAAATGTCGATCCGATTCATCCTATTACTACTGTAAAATTTGTATTTGTCTGCCGGAAAATTGGATCAATTATCATATTATTTACCATATTCGTTAAATATGACTAAAGATGAATTTATAGTATTCTATATAATTTATATGAACTACATAAAATTGCTCCCATGAAACACCTGGGTTTAGTAATAAAAGCGAGGTATATACGCAGGGAGTGGTGTAGGGTATTATATAGTCGACTTTAGCCTTTCCGTACTTGTTTTTTTTTTTGATTATAAACATACCCACTGTAATCCCCCATTGTTTTGTTTGCTCCTTCCTAAAAGAAAACCATTATGACCCTATCTTCTTTAGACTCAACTATAGAGTTACATTTTTAGTTGTTTAATTTATTTTACATTTACATTTTGAGTCGTTACCCTTTTTTCATTTTGTGAAACAAGTGCGATATGTTTGAGTCGAACACCCTCGGCTTGTATATTTTAGCCGTCTGCGACGTCGTCTGCCCTACAGGGGGTTGGTGGTGACTTTGACATTCTGCTAAAGGCTTTATCAGTGACTTTGGTAGCTCTGAATGACTTTTGACAAAAGCCAGAGCTCCGCTAACCAAGCCACCAGCTCAGCTGTAACGGTGGTGACATATCATGAAATACCAACAAGGTGCACCGACACATATCTGTACAGATATGTAGAGACATACATACATACATTCGTACATGTAAGATTACTACATATTTTTTTTAATGAATATTCAACAACATAACAGATCACAAAATCACACTCTCGCTCAAACTCAGAACTCAGGAGGGGGGTGGGGAGCTTCCTCCTCCCCTCCCACCAGCAACAACGACAACAACAACAAAAAAGTACTTAAAGCAGAGAGACACTTTTAACAATACATTTAGTACAGCAACAACAATTGCGAGTGACTGACTGACTAACTACTGAGCTGGTGCTGGTGCTGCTGCTGCTGTTGTTGTTGCTGCTGCTGCTGAGTGTAAAAAAGATATTATACGAAGTAATCGTGCAAAAATATATAAAACACGATCATACACTCTGTTCAGTTGTTCTGTTGTCACAATTGGTGCCTTTTTTTCATACTGTTTATATAAAAGACACAAATCTTTCAACAATTAGAGGCATTACACGGCTGGCCGCCGCTGTCAGTCGTTACAAAAAAAGAGGAAGATATTTTTCACAATTAATTATTTTTTTTTGTTTATTTTTTTGTGATAGTAAAAAACGTGTTAATACATATATAAGAAATAAAGATAAATACAAATTAAAAATTAAAAAGGATACACCAGCACAAAACAAGAAAAAACGCAAAACATTTTCAATATTAACCCCCCAAAAATAATTAAGTAATTACGCCAAAGGATAACTTAAAACCACGCCAACATTTTCTATTATTAAATATATAGATTTACGCGCTTTCGGTAATTCGAAAAACAAAAACGTGCCGAGAAAAAAAAACGACGACGAAAAGTGAAATGTTCACCAGACACCTAAAGCCTTTAAGGCTTTCTTCAGTGTTGTTATTGTTGAGTATCTGCTGCTTACCGAGGATAATCGAGGCCCGCAGTTTTTACAGTGAAAATTCCATACAGAAGAGAGATTATCAATCTGAAATATCAGCCTGGTAAGTGCCATCGCAGCAATAGAATAGAATCCAACAAAAAAAAAATAAAAATTAAAAACAACAACCATTAAAGACAAATTAAGTTAACGGTCGCTCTCTTACACACATTAATGACATTAATCAAAATCGTTATTATGAAATTAATAATTCAAGGTATTATTTGCAAAAAATGCACACCTTTCAATCAACTGCCAACAACGAAAAACGAAAAACACACAAACAAAACAAATATCAATAATATGAAAATGTAATTAATAAACACAAAATAAAAGAACAAATTCAACAATTTCGTACAGCATAATAAAACGTAAACGCTTTGTCGGCACAAAAAAAATACACAGATCTGCGAAAATAAGCCTTTTGAATTTTAAATATGAGTTGCAACAAAAAAATTCTGTACAAAATCCAGCTGACACAGGAATGCCTTTCTATTAGAAGGGTATGATGGGAAAAATTAAAAAAAAAATAAACTTAAAAAAAAATAAAAATTAATTTAAAGAATATTTTTTCCACCAAATCCTAGTTTCTCGAGACGAGATGGGAGATCGACAAAAGAATTCAAAAATAAATTTATAACACTATGCTACAAAAATTTTGTTGAAGGGTCATGTATAACACATTCTGATATATTTTGGCAGAAAAAATAAAAATTAAAGAATATTTTTTCCAAATCCTAGGTTTCCGACACTCGATGGGAAATCGTCAAAATACTTTTCAAAACCAAAACTATAAATTTATAACACTATGCTACAAAAATTTTATCGAATATGTATAACATATTTTGATGTATTTTGGCAGAAAAATTAAAAAAAAAATAAAAATTAATTTAAAGAATATTTTCTTCCAAATCCTAGTTTTCCGACACTCGATGGGAAATCGTCAAAATACTTGTAATAAAAAGAATTTAAAGCCAAAACTATACATTTATAACACTAAGCTACAAAAATTTTGTCGAAGGGTCACGTATAACATTTTCTGATGTATTTTGGCAGAAAAATTTGAAAAAAAAATAAATATTAATTTAAATAATATTTTTTACAAATCCTAGTTTTCCGACACTCGATGGGAAATCGTCAAATACTTTTAATAAAAAGAACTCAAAACTATCAATCTATAACACTATGCAAAAAAGATTGTCATGACCCTTCGACATAACATTTCTTTCTAGGCTTAAAAACGATATTGAAAAATTTTTCAGTTTTTTTTTAATTTTTTTACTAAAATTAAAATTTTTGCCGAAGGTACTGATACATATTCTGATGTATTTTGGCAGAAAAATTGAAAAAAAAAAAAATAATTTTAAGAATATTTTTTCTAAATCCTAGTTTTCCGACACTCGATGGGAAATCGTCAAAATACTTTTAATAAAAGTATTTCAAAACCAAAACTATAGATTTATAACACTATGTTAAAAAAAAATTGTTGAAGGATCATGTAGTATAACATATTCTGATGTATTTTGGCAGAAAAATTAAAAAAAAAAAATAAAAATTAATTTAAAGAATAATTTCTTCCAAATCCTAGTTTTCCGACACTCGATGGGAAATCGTCAAAATACTTTTAATTAAAATATTTCAAAAACCAAAACTATAAATTTATAACATAATGCTACAAAAAATTTGTTGAAGGGTCATGTATAACATATTCTGATTTATTTTGGCAGAAAAATTGAAAAAAATAATAAAATTAATTTAAAGAATATTTTTTCCAATTCCTAGTTTCTCGAGGAGATGGGAGATCGTCAAAATACTTTTAATAAAAAGAATTCAAAACTATCCATTTATAATACTATGCAAAAAAAGATTGTCGAAAGGTCATGTATAACATTTCTTTCTAGACTTTAAAACTATATTCACAAATTTTTATGAGATTTTTTTACTAAAATTACAATTTTCGCCGAAGGTACTGATACATATTCTGATGTATTTTGGCAGAAAATTTAAAAAAAATAAAAATTAATTTAAAGAATATTTTTTACAAATCCTAGTTTTCCGACACTCGATGGGAAATCGTCAAAATACTTTTAATAAAAAGAATTCAAAACTATCCATTTATAACACTATGCAAAAAAAGATTGTCGAAAGGTCATGTATAACATTTCTTTCTAGACTTTAAAACTATATTCACAAATTTTTATGAGATTTTTTTTTTTAATCTTTTATTAGAATTCCAATTTTCGCCGAAGGTACCTTAAATATTTGAACTCTCATTTTGGAAATATAAGATCGGTTCTATGTTAAATTAAAGGTGTCCATGCTGGCTACAAATATTGCGAATTTCAATTAGAAACAGTGGGACAGTCTTCAAAAATTTGGGAAAAAACATTTTTTTGCTGACACGAAAAAAATCATAAAAATAAGATATTTTTTTGCATTTTTTTTACTAAAATTAAAATTTTCGCCGAAAGTACCTTAAATATTTGTACTCTCATTTTGGAAATATAAGTCCGGTTCTACGTTAAATTAAAGGTACCCATGATGGCTACAAATATTGCGAATTGCAATTTCAATTAGAAACAGTGGAACAGTCTTCAAAAATTTGGGAAAAAATATATTTTTTTTAATTTTTTTTGTTGACACGAAAAAAATTATAAAAAATACGATATATTTTTTTTATTTTTTTTTTTTTAATTTTTTTACAAAAATTCCAATTTTCGCCGAAGGTACCTTAAATATTTATATTTGTACTATCATTTTGGAAATATAAGTCCGGTTCTATGTTAAATTAAAGGTACCCGGTTAATGTTGAATTGAAGGCACTCGTGATTGCTACATATACAACAATTGGGCAAAATTATTTTTTTTTTTTTCGAAAGAAAATAATTTTTTTGTTGACACGAAAAAATCATAAAAAATAGAAAAAAAAGATATTTTTTAGTTTTTTGATGTATATTTCTTCTTAAATTTTTAACTAAAACTCAAATTTTCGACGTAAATTTTATTATATGTTAAATTGAAGGTACTCATGAGAGTGGTTTAGGAACAGTCTTCAAAAATTTGGGAAAACTTTTTTTGCTGGCACGAAAAAATCATAAAAAATTTTTTATGGTATTTTTTTTTAATAAAATTACAATTTTCAGCGAAGGTTTTTTTACTCTCATTTTGGAAGTGTAGTTCCGATAATACCCAGTTTTATGTTAAATTAAAGGTACTCATGATGGCTATAAATATAGCGAATTACAAATAGAAACTGTGGTTTAGGCACAGGCTTCAAAAATTTGGGGAAAATTTATTTTTTCGCCAAAAAATCTTTTTTCCTGGCACTTAAAATTAGAAAAAATAAGATAATTTTTTTCTTAAATTTTTTACTAAAATTCAAATTTTCGGCGAAGGTACCTTAAATAAATAATTTGTACACTCATTTTGGAAATATAAGTCCGATATGTTATGTTATATGTTAAATTGAAACTCATGGTGGCTAAAAATACTGCGATTTACACTTTCAAATAGAAACTTTGGTTTAAGAACAGTCTTCAAAAAATTGGGAAAAAATCTTTTTTTTTTGCTGGCACGAAAAAAAATCATAAAAAGTCGGAAAGTGTTTAGCAACAGTCTTAGCAAATTTGGAGTATTTTTTTTTTTTGAAAAAAAAATCTATTTTTGCTGGCACGAAAAAATTTATTTTTGCTGGCATGAAAAAAAATATAAAAAATTAAAAAATAGGAAAAAGTATTTTGTTTTATTTTGTAATAGCCAAAATTCTAACGCAAAAAAAAACAATAATTATATGAAACAAACCCATTGATAAATATAAAAGTTACGATACTCTTTTTTTAAATCGTATCTTCTAAATTTTTATATAAATATCGCTAAAATCCCTTTACATATAAATATATAGCAGAATATTTGGTAAACAAATATTTTTTTCGAAAAAATCTTTTTTTGCTGACACGAAAAAAATCATAAAAATTAGAAAAAAGTCAGAAAGTGTTCAAAAATTTGGAATGCTTTTTTTCGAAAAAAATCTATTTTGGTAATAAAATCGGAAAAAATATAAATGTAGAACGCAAATTCTAACGCAAAAAAACAATAATTATATGAAAAACCCCATTGATAAATATAAAAGTTATGATACTCTTTTTATAAATCATAATTTTTAATTTTTGTTTAAATAGCTCGAAAAATCACTTTACAAAAAACATATGACAGAATAATTGGGAAAAATTATTTTTTTGAAAAAATCTTTTTTTCTTTCTGGCACGAAGAAAATCATAAAAATTTGAAAAAAAGTCCGGAAAGTGTTTAGCAAAAGTTCGGAAATATTTTTTCAATAAAATCTATTTTTGCTGGCACGAAACAAAATAGAAAAAGTCGAAAAAGTATTTTGTTTTATTTTTAATAGCCAACATTCTAAAGTAAAAAAACAATGTAGAAGTTATGATACTCTTTTTTTAATCATATTTTTAATTTTTATTTTTTTTTTATTTCAAATATCGCGAAAATCTCTTTACATATAACAGAATATTTGGGAAAAATTATTTTTTTTCGCAAAAAATCTTTTTTTGCCGGCACGAAAAAAATTAGAAAAAAGTCGGAGTCTTCAAAAATTTTGTAAAAAAATCTATTTTTGCTGGGACGAAAAAATCACAAAAAAATGAAATCGTTAGTATTTTATTTTCTTTTATAATTATATGTAAAAAATCCATAGATAAATGTAGAAGTTATGATACTCATTTTTGAAGTCATAATTTTCAAATTTTTGTTTAAGTAGCTCGAAAATCCCTTTACAAATCAGATAACAAAATATGTTATTTTAGTTTGTAATTGCTGGCATCTTAAAGAAGAAAACGAGGCCAAGTTAAAGAAAATCGATGGATAAATGTAGAAGTTAAGGTCCTAACTAAATTTAATAAAAACTTCGTAAAAATGACAAGATTTTTTAAAATTCCTTTAACTTGTACATAACAGGTCATAACTTCTACATTTATTCATAGATTTTTTTCAAAAATGTCTTGTTTTCCTCGTTAAGATGTCAGTTTTTTACAAACTAAAATAAAATATTCTGTTATTTAATTTGTAAGGGAATATTTACGTTATTTAAATAAAAATCAAAAAATCATGATTTTTTAAATTGTTTTGCGTTACATATAAACTTGGGTGTTTGATTAGAAAGTCAGCTATTAAAAAAATGAAACAAAATATTTTTTCCGACATTTTTCTATTTCTTATGATTTTTTTTTCGAAAACAAAAATTTCCAAATTTTTGGAGGCTTTTTCCAAACCACTGTTTCTATGCGAAAGTGGAATTCGCAACATTTGTAGACATCATAATTATCTTTAATTGAACATATAAGCGGGTATGATTTCTAAAATGAGTATCATAACTTCTACATTTATCTATGGATTTTTTTACATATAATTATAAAAAAAGAAAAATTTTTCCTCATTTTTAAAGACTTGCTAAACACTCCGACTTTTTTCTATTTTTTTTTCGTGCCAGCAAAAAAAGATTTTATGCGAAAAAAAATAATTTTTCCCAAATATTCTGTTATATGTAAAGGGATTTTCGCGATATTTAAAATAAAAAAAAATAAAAATTAAAAATATGATTAAAAAAGAGTATCATAACTTCTACATATAAACATTGTTTTTTTTACTTTAGAATGTTGGCTATTAAAAATAAAAAATTTTCTATTTTGTTTCGTGCCAGCAAAAATAGTTTTTTTGAAAAATATTCCAGAACTTTTGCTAAACACTTTCCGGACTTTTTTTCTAATTTTTATGATTTTCTTCGTGCCAGAAAAAAATAATTTTTCCCAATTATTCTGTTATATGTTTTTTGTAAAGGGATTTTTCGCTCTATTTAAACAAAAATTAAAAATTATGATTTAAAAAAAGGGAACATATATTTGTACTTCAAAATGGGAGTACAAATATTAAAGGTAAAAAAAAATATTTTTTCCCCAAAATTTTGGAGGCTTTTTCCAAACCACTGTTTCTATGTGAAAGTGTAATTCGCCACATTTGTAGATATAATTACATTTTTAACTGCGATCGGACCAATATATCCAAAATGAGAGTACAAATATTAAAGGTACCTACGACGAAATTTTTAATTTTAGTAAAAAAAAATTAAAAAAGAAATTATCCATAAAAGTTTGTATAGTTTTGAGTGTGGTTCTCCTCCTTTTCATTAGCAAACACACTTCGCAAGAAGAAAAACTTGATCGAAATAACTGGCATTCGAATGTATTACATTCAAAAACAGCACAAAAAAATCGAAGGTGAGAAATCATTTTGGTGGATATTTAAATACCTCATTTGATTAAATGACTTAAAACATATGTTTTTTCATTGACTTAAGAATAAATGAGCACCTAAAATCTGGGCATTAATATCGATATGAAATTTCAATTTGATTAAACCCGGACAATATCCCAGTTCAAATCAAATATTGATTACAGACCAAAAAAAAAATACAAACGAAAAACTAAAACTTTTATTGAAATCTCAATAAAAATTTAATCTCATTAAAATTCCATTTTAATTTCCGTCTGTGGGAAACATTCCTTTATGAGAGTATCATTGATCAAAAGTAGAAACTATATAATATTCTCCTTTTTATTTTCCACACGATTTTACAAATTTTTGCTGTTACATCTTTTTGGATTGCAAGTGACAATATATTGACATGCAATGTCGCAATAGAGTTAAAAGTGCAATAAAAATTTTCATTGCAAAACAAAATATCGTCATAAAACTTATCAGCAGCCTATGATTTTAAAAATTGTATTTTTTTCTTTTTATTGTCTTTATTTTGCGACATTTTTCCAGCATTGGAGTGCTGTAAATATGTGCATTTGTTTCGGTGAAATATGCATTTTCTTGAAGGTAACTAATTTAAAGAATCAACAAATCGGAAAAAAGTATTTTATTTTATTTTTAATAGCCTACATTCGAACGCAAAAAAATGTTTATATGCAAAAATCCTATGGATAAATGTAGAAGTTATGATTGATACTCCTTTTTTAAAAAATCACAATTTTTAATTTTTATTTAAATATCGCGAAAAATCACTTTACATTTTTTCGGAAAAAAACTTTTTGCTGGGACGAAAAATATCTGAAAAAAGTCAGAAAGTGCTTACTTAGCAAGTCTTCAAAAATTTAAAAAAAAATTAAAGAATCAGCAGAAAAATACAGGATAAAATAGAACAGAACTTAAACTAAAAAACGTTTTAATTTCTATTAGCATACAGATTTCGAATGAATTTTAGGAATTCTGGACTAGGTAACCTTAATACGCGTGACAGATTTTTGCGAATCGCATCATTTCAGTTTCTCCACCTCTATCAGTAATTGATGATTAAGGCAAATGAATGTAAGACTATGTATTGAAATAAATATGCAACAATTTGAAAAACTAGTTTTTCGCAGGCCTGTGTTAATAATAGCAATTTATTAAAGAACATCACCGCAAAACAGAATTAAAACACAATGTGTTTACAACACCACATAAACGCAAACACACAATAATAAAAACAATAAACCGCACACACACAAGTAATTAAATAATTTTATTATTATGTCTGAACATGCGTTTGCTGTCATAGGCTTTTTTGTGAAACGTTCAACGCGTGAGTGTGTGCATGTGTATTAGGTTGGGTCACGAAATAAAAATGCTGTAGGAAAAAATGTTGAAAATTTCCGCCTTTCCACCTCTGTATGGGGAACGCTAAAAACTTGGTTTTGCAAAAGACACACCTTTAGGGGGTGAAATGTGGCAAAAAATGGGAAAAATTGGTACCATCCCAGCAAAAACTCTCATTTCCAAGTAATGTGGGGAATAAGGCAAAACCAAAAATCTTCACTACTTATTTTTCGGATCCGTTTCTAATTATTTTTATAAAGGGATTGTAAAAAAATAAGTACTTCCACGCACGCTTGCAAAAAGCTGAGAAATAAGTACTTCCATGCACGCTTGCGAAAAGCTAATAAATAAGTACTTCTAAACGAGTTGTAAAATAAGTGGCCTCGGGAAGATATTTTATTATATTATTGATAACTAGCCAAATAATGTATTATCAATAATGGGCTTAATAAGTGATAATACATTATTAAAATATATATTTTGTATCGACTTGTTAACAATCTGAATACAGAATTCTTCCTTAAACCTGAATAGCTAATCTGCGATAACAACAGCACTTCTATTCTCTGACTCACCACAGAAATGTCGAAAATTTATTTTTAAAATCAGAACTTCTATGAAATTTAACTTACCAATAACTACTTATTTAAACCATTATAAGGAAGTAATTATTTCATACTTCAAAATTTTTTAAAAAAATATTTTTTTTTACGAAAAAAAATCTATTTCCACTGGCACGAACAAAATCATAAAAAAATGAAAAAAAAAGAGTCGGAAAAAATATTTTGTTTATTTTTTAAAAATCATAATTTTTAATTTTACATTTAAATAGCGCGAAAATTCCCTTTACAAATTAGATAACAGAATATTTTATTTTAGTTTGTAGGCCTTTTAATGAAGAAAAGAATAACTAGTTAAAGAAAATCTATAGATAAATGTAGAAGTTTTGGTCCTTCTTGTAGAAGTACTGTGTAGATATTAACGCCTTGTTAATATGCCAGCTATTACAGAACAATATTTTCATTATTTTATATAATTTGAAAATGGACTTTTTTTTCCCAAATTTTTGGAGGCTATTCCTAAACTATTGTTTCTATGTGAAAGTGTTGAATATATAGAAACGGATACGATCGGGCCAATATATCCAAAATGAGAGTTCAAATATTAAAGGTACCTACGACAAAACTGTTAATTTTAGTAAAAAATTAAAAAAATGTATCCATAAAAAAATTGTGTAATATCGTTTTCAAGTTCGGAAAGCCAAAATACATTGGAAAATGTTATACATGTCCCTTCGTTAGAATTTTTGGTGCATGACGATAGTTATTTGTTTGTTAGTTATTGGTCATTAAAGTTTAAAAAATAGACTTTTTGGTTTCCATGGACTCAAAATGGAAAATTAGAAAAAGAAGATGAAAAACCGATAACATGTTTAGTTATCGATAACTGCATAATTAATCGATAACTTCCATAGTTATCGATTGTTAAAATTTTATAAAAAAATATGTGTATTTATATTTAAAGCTAAATTAAAAACAAAAAAAAAACTAAATTACCTGCAAACGAATTCAATAAAAAAATAATTATTGGCGGAAATGTTATCGATATCTCGCTTAGTTGACGAGTTTTCGGTCGTAAAAGTAAAGAAAATGTCCTTCCAATACTCAAAATCGACTATTACAAAAAATTACAACTTTTTTAGGTATCGATAAATAAAAAAAATAAGAAAATATCCTTCCAATACTCAAAATCGATAATTACAAAAAATGACAACTTTTTTAGTTATCGATAAATAAAAAAAATTATTTAAAACAAAATTAAAAAAAATACCTACAAACCAATTCAATGAAAAATAATTATTGGCGGACATGTTATCGATATCTCGCTTAGTTTACGGTCGTAAAAGTTAAGAAATAACGTTTTTTGTCCTTGCAATACTCAAAACTCGATAACTTTTTTAGTTATCGATAAATAATTTTTTTGTGGAAATTTTATGTCTATTTTTATTTAAAGCTAGAATTAAAAATTACATGTATACCTACAAAAGAATTCAGACAAAAAATAATTATTACATCGAAAATTAGAAAAAATGTGGAAAAAATAAATATTCGAATAAAAAAACTCATCCCTGAAGATGTGGGAAAATACCAACGAAACGTAGGATATAAAATATGGAATAAATAAATAATCTTTTATTTGCCTACAACAACTGACCCATCTAGGAAAATTCTAGAAAAAATTAAAAATATAAATACCTACAAACTAATTCAATAAAAAAATGGTCCTTCCAATACTCAAAATCGATAATTTCAAAAAATCGACAACTTTTTTAGTTATCGATAATTAAAAATAGCCCGAATTTGTTAAAATAATTTCTTCTTTCTTTCTACATTTCGTAGAAGTTCATGTAATAGTTATTTTTCCATGTAAATTATTTCTGAGGCATGACTAAAAAATATTTTTTTATTGCTTGGACCGCAACCCAGACTAATGTACATGTGCGGTGGGGTCTTTGGCCCGCCGTAATTAATAAATATACATATATACAATATTTTCACACACATACATTCTTATACTCGATTATAAAGGAATGTCCTTGTAATCTTGGACTTCCAGATATCTTTTATTTGTCTTGTCTTTAATTCAAAATCATTTCTTATGGGGCGAATGCTTTGTACTTTGGGACGTTTTTTAGTACATTTGGGGGATTTTTTTCTTTTTCGTCTTTTTGTAACACCTGGCCGTTTATTTTGTATTCTACCAAAGAATTATTCACGTTTTGAAATGTATATATATATGTGTGTGTTTTCTTAAACGATCACCGATCAGCTACAGTTTTGCAGCTCTGACAAATGGTTGGGTAATAACTGAAGATATGCAGCTGGGTAAGCCCACTTACATATGTAGTACCTACATGCATCATTCTCAGACGGAAATATCATTGTGGTCTGATGGTGGGCATTTTAGCATGACATATCCGCCCTTTTTATTTATTTTATTATTTCATTAATTATTTCCCCAATCTCATTTGAAAGTTGGTTGATGAGGGGTCGGTGTTGTCATCAATTCGCCTTTCAATCTTGTATAGATGGTACAAAATAAGGGGGAGGAGTATAGTTTGTTACTTCTCGATATGGAATATATTGATTAACACTTGGATTTATATTTCTGATTCGAAATTATTTTTTTTTCTGGAAAACCCAGCCTAATTTCTCCAACAGATCAACAAAAAGATTTTAAGAAAACCAAATTAGACACGAATACGAGTAAAAGTTGTCAAATTCAAATCGACTGGATACTCAAAACGGGGGGGGGGGGTTTTTGAATTATTGAAAAATGAGAAAATAAGGTATCGGTCAAGGCGTATTAATAAAGGTGGGCAGGAGCTCAGCTGACTGAAATTTTTTGCATTCAAAAGTAACCGAAACTGTCAAATCCCATATATTTTTCTTTGACAGTATGGATCACCATTCAAAAAATTACTTGTATTTTGTTGTTGCCGAATTTGTTGTTCTTCTAGTTCTATCACCTGTATAAATACGCCTTGGTATCGGTGGACTGGCTACCGCTCACTCTGTATTTAAATAACTATTCCCAGGATATCAAATTAAACTGTCACGCTTTTAGAAAAGAAAAGTCGCCCATCGACGGTTGGGAAATGTCTATCACACACGAGGACCCACCCCATATAAACTTTTATGACTATTTTAAACAGATCGTAATTTTAACTCTCTTTCTTTTTTTCCTCACCTTTCCAGTCAAATTTATTGCCATGGCGACCTGCTGCACACCGTACAAATGGCACATTTGTATTCGGATTCGAAAACATTTGTGGACAAGAAACTGAAATATCCACCGGAGCAGACTATGGCCGAGTTCCGTACATTTATGTCTTCGAAAAATAATCAACCCTCTACAGAGGAGATACGGGAATTTGTTGATGTAATTTTGCCAAAAAGAAAAAATAATAAAAACCCATCTAACAAATATATTTCATTTCATTTTTTTCTAGAATCATTTCGATGATCTGGGCAAAGAGTTTGTTGCCTGGACACCCACCGATTGGAAAGATCATCCAGCATTCATAGACAATATTGATGATCCCGATCTGAAACAATGGGGTCTGGACTTGAATATGATCTGGAAGGAGCTGGGCCGTAAAATGATCGATGATGTGCACAAAAATCCCCATTACTATTCCATAATTCCCGTGGACAATGCGGTGATAGTGCCCGGCGGTCGTTTCATTGAATTCTACTATTGGGACTCGTATTGGATCATTCGTGGTCTGCTCTATTCCCAGATGACTGAAACGGCCCGTGGCATGTTGGAGAATTTCATGTCGATTATACAACGCTTCGGCTTCATACCGAACGGTGGACGTATTTACTATGCCGAACGTTCGCAGCCCCCACTTTTGGCTGCCATGATTAAATCCTACATAGAATTTACCAACGACACCCAATTTGGCATAGATGCCCTCGATGTGTTGGAGCATGAATTCGAATACTGGATGAACAATCATACGGTGCAGGCTAAGGGTTACAATGTGTCTGCCTATGGCGGTAACTCACCGGGACCACGACCCGAATCCTATCGCGAAGACATAGAGACGTCCAGTGGTTTTGCCACGGAGGCTGAAAAGGAGGAACATTACGCTGAGTTGAAAGCGGCCGCTGAGTCAGGCATGGACTTTAGCTCGCGCTTCTTTATCAACGACGAGGGCGGACAATTGGGCAATCTAACCAATCTGAAGACACGTTCAATAGTGCCCGTGGAATTGAATGCCATTCTGTATTGGAATGCTAAAATTATAGCCGAGTTCCATAGGAGTGCTGGCAATGCCAGCAAATCGGACGAATACGAAAATAAAGCGGCAAAAATATTAGAGGTAAGGGGAGGGGGTGGAAGGAGGTGTTTGAATAGCATTTAGAATGATTATCAATTATTTGTGTGTTTTCTATTTAGGCAATCGAGGCTGTGCTTTGGAATGAGGAGGCCGGCGTTTGGCTGGACTATGATTTGATCAACAACAAACCGCGCAACTATTTCGTACCCACCAATCTGGCGCCTTTGTGGACCAAGGCCTACAATGTCAATGCCAGCAACAAGATATCACAGTCCGTGTTGAAGTACATTGAGCAATTGGAGTTGGACAAGTTTCCCGGTGGCGTGCCCAATACCCTGTACCGCAGCGGAGAACAATGGGATTATCCGAATGTATGGCCGCCCATGCAATATATGCTGGTAAAAGGTTTGGAGAATTTGGGCACCAAAGAGTCCACCGAATTGTCCACAAGATGGGGCCATCGTTGGGTGAAATCGAATTTCCAGGCCTACAGCGAGACACAGGCTATGTTTGAAAAGGTAACGTAATCTCTACAATTTCTATATAATTTTAAATATAAATTTATATTCTGTTATGTCGTCGTCCACAGTATGATGCTGAGCGTTTTGGCGGCCATGGTGGTGGTGGCGAATATGATGTACAAAAAGGTTTCGGCTGGTCCAATGGCATAATTGTAGAGTTCCTGGACAAGTACGGCCGCAATATCACACTGGCCAACAATAAGGGCAATGACGGAGGTATTTCCAAACCAGCAGATATTTACTAGATATAGCCACGGACTCACTCTCTCTCTCTGTCTGTCTGTCTCCGACTTCGTCTCATCAACAATACACACGTGCTCCTCGTCTCTCGTTCGTTTCCATTGTCTTTGTCTTGTCTCTCGCAAATCATACACCCACCAACTCAGCAACGAAAAAAAAACATGATCTTCAACAACAACACAGAAACAGAATCTCATAAAAATTATCGTTATTTACATTTTACTAAGTATCCCCCGGTACACACACACACGTATGTAAGTAAGTGTTCTGTTATCTACACGGATGGATTGGTTTCATTTGTAAAACGCTGCATCAATGTCAAATGTCGTTACAAATTCAAAACGATCACACACTCTTGCAACACTTGAAGGTCTATCTCTCTCTACTTGAGTTCAAACTAGAGAACAGTTTGTTTCACCCACCTACTATGTACCTATTGCGTTTGTACATATTATCACAATGCAATCGGAAAGACAACCATCATCATCAACAACAAGAACAACTACAACCGAGCAATTTATGACATTTCATACCTGTCACACAAACACCCACACTCTACACTATACACCACTATGTAATTTATTTTATCTTCGTATGTCCGGTATTTCGATATGTGCACCAGTTGTCGGCATTAATTGTGAGCCATTAAAACCATTTCTCTGCAACCGTCTTTTCCCACGAAAAGGAATCTTTTCATGTGTAAGTGTGTCTTCTTTTATGTTTTTGTGTAACGCTTCATTTTCAATATATGTAAAGTATTTAATTTAAGCTGTTGTATTTATATATACATACATACACCTTTGTTTTGGAACTTAATACATGTGTGTGTTTGTGCTTTTTTTAGGAAAACTTAAAATGTGGAGCGTAATAGGCGTAGCCGCAATAGCCCTAGTTGCCATAATCATAGGAAAGGTCATGCTGTGAGGTAAGTGAAAGTTCTGATCTGGATATTTCCGAAGAATGTTTTAGTTGTAATCTAAGGCCCTTGGATTCTTGTAGAATCTAAAGGAAATAATATACTAATTTCACAATTTTGCACTTTTCTTCAAGGCGGAGAAAGCTGCATTTCCCGTTTTTTCAAAAATTAAAAAAAATAGACAAATTAGGGTGGATTTACAAATAAAGTATTTTTATAACAAAAATTAAAAAAAAAAATAACTATTTTGTGGTATGATATATATATATATATATATATATATATATATATAAATGGGGCATTCCACGACAAATCGGACAGTTGAAAAAAAATATTTTTGATTTTTTGAAAATTTTAATTTTTTTAATATTTTGAAAATTTGGAAACACGAAAAAAAATTAAAAAACATAGTAATTTTTATAGTTGGACAGTTGAAAAAAAATATTTTTGATGTCTTGATTTTTTGAAAATTTTAATTTTTTGAAAATTTGGAAACACGAAAAAAATAAACAAGTAAGGAAAGGCTAAAGTCGGGAGGGGACGACTATATGATACACTCCACTTTCTATCCGAATACAAATCAACGCGGTAAAAAAGTGAAAACGGGAAGACTTTTTGTATGATTCCTAATCATAGGCTAATATGACCTGGCCCAATTTGTCAAATCGAGAAGAATGATTGTATTGAGGCTATATCCAAACATGGAATAAAGTGACTAACTTTCACAATAAGTTCTTCCAGTTCAAATATAACGTGTTATGCTCAGTTCGACGAAATTCGGTGAAAATTCGTGGTTTCTGGTGCGGAAAGAGTCTATCTGGGAGCGATATTTGTATTGGAGCTATATGTAAATCTGAACCGTTCTGACCCACTTTCACTATGGATGTTTTTAGTTGAAAAATAAGATATTTTGAAAGATTTGAAGAAGATCTGTTAAAATATGTGGTTTATAGAGTGGAAAAAGTCAAATTAGGAGAGAAATTTGTATGGGAGCTATATATAAATCTGAACCGATCTGACCCATTTGCACCATGACTGTTTATACAACAAATATAAGATATTTCGCCTAATTTGAAGAGGATCTGTTAAAATATGTGGTTTATAGAGTGGAAAAAGTCAAATTAGGAGCGAAATTTGTATGGGAGCTATATATAAATCTGAACCGATCTAACACATTTTTACCACAGGTATTTCTAGTTCAAATATAAAATGTTTTGTCAATTTTGAAGAAAATCTGTTTAAATATGTGGTATCTAGAGTGAAAAGAGTCAAATCGGGAGCGAAATTTGTATGGGAGCTATTTATAAATCTGAACCGATCTAACACATTTTTACCACAGGTATTTCTAGTTCAAATATAAAATGTTTTGTCAATTTTGAAGAAAATCTGTTTAAATATGTGGTATCTAGAGTGAAAAGAGTCAAATCGGGAGTGAAATTCGTATGGGGGCTATATCTAAATCTGAACCGATTTTCTTCAAATTAAATAGCGTTCGTCCTTATCCCGAAAAACTTCGTTATGCAAAGTTTCATTTGGTTCTGTCTACAATTGCGACCTGTATCGTGATTACAAGAATAGATGGACGGACGGACAGACACAGACAGACATTTCAAAAGGACAGACAGACGATTCAAAAAGTGATTCTAAGACGATCGGTATAATTAACAATGGGTCTATCTCCCTTCCTTTTGGGTGTTACAAACAAATGCACAAAGACATAATACTCTCGTGCAGTGTATAAAAACATAGTAATTTTTAAAATGAAAATTTAAATTCAGAAATGGAAATGTAAATTGAAAATACAAAAATTGATATTCAGAAATTTCAATTGAAATTAATTTGTATTTTCTCATTTTCAATTTCTCAATATCACGACAAATCGGACAGTTAAAAAAAATATTTTTGATTTTTTGAAAATTTTAATTTTTTGAAAATTTGGAAACGACGAAAAAAAAATTTAAAAACATAGTAATTTTTATAGTTGGACAGTTAAAAAAATTTTTTTTGATTTCTTGTTTTTTTTTTAATTTTAATTTTTTGAAAATTTGGAAACACGAAAAAATTAAAAAACATAGTAATTTTTATAGTTTTAATTTAAATTTTCTGAAAAGTACTTCAAAAACAAAAATATATCCAATTCGGAACATTATTGACGAAGTTATGAGCAAAACACTGAAAAAAGAACTATAGGGTCCGCCATCTAACGTTTTTTTTTCAACTATTCAACCGTTGGACTATTATTTGTGGGGTGCCCGAGGCAGCCATTTGAACGAAATTATTTTCCATTATTAACCGGAAGGATTGAACTTTCAAATGAAAAAAGAAAGTTGAGTAAATATTCAGTAGTTTTTTATAGCATTTTCAAAAAAAAATTATTTGTTGAAATATGTGGTTTCTAGAGCGGAATAAGTAAATCATAGGAGACATTGGTATGGGGTCCGCCATCTAACGTTTTTTTTTTTCAACTATTCAACCGTTAGACTATTATTTGTGGGGTGCCCGAGGCAGCCATTTGAATGAAATTATTTTCCATTATTAACAGGAAGGATTGTACTTTCAAAAAAAAAAGAAATTTGAGAAAATATTCAGTAGTTTATATAGTTTTTATAGCATTTTCAAAAAAAAAGTTATTTTGCGGACCCTATACTATTTAACGATTTTTAAAAAAGCTATATCTTTTTAACGAGTAATCAGAAAAAAACTGAAAGTATACCAGGAGGTGTTTTTTAATGGGTACTACAAAATATAAAAAAATTTGAGGAAATCAAAAATATTTTTCTCCAACTGTCCGATTTGTCGTGGAATGCCCTATATATATATATTGTATATAAATTATGCTGAGTCACGGTCCATACAAATGGATAAACACTTTCCAGTCACCCCACGAAAATTAATGTTTAATGATGATTTGCAAAATATTTCGTTCCTAGATCAAGCCAAAAGCTCCTGAAAATACCCCTAAAAATCATGTTTTTTTCGTGTAATTTTTTGTGCAGCATTTTTGTCGATTTTTTTTCTGAAATAATAGACCCTTGAACACACTTTAAATATAAATGTTGATTCTTGTCTTAGAGTAACTTATTGGTCGAATTTATTGGTCCTTTATAGTAATTTTTTTGAGTTTTTTGTGACAACTGAAAAATTTTTGAATTTTTTTTGGTGTTAGTATTTTATAAAAAATAAATAGCAGCAGTCAACACCTTTTGAATGATGCCTAAATGATGGTGATCGGAAGGAAATTGACGCCGCAGCGCTCATTTTTTTAAAACGAGTTTGAAAATTTTGGCTCTGAAAATCCATCTCTTGTATTAAATTATTTCATAAACATGGAATCAGTAACGTCATTTTTCGTTCGATATTCATCATTTAGGCATCATTCGAAAGGTATTGATTCCTTCTATTTATTTTTCATAACACCTCTTACAAAATTTTTCCATGAAATATAAGTTTTTAGCTGTCACCTTCATCATGTCACCAAATCACAAAAAATCAATATAAACGTTCAATAATACGACCAACGAATTACTCTAAGACAAGAATAAAAAATTTTATTTAAATTGCTTCCAAGGGTCTATTAATTCAGAAAAAATTGGACGAAAATGCGACATAAAAAATTACACAGGAAAACATGATTTTTGGAGATGTTTCAGGAGTGTTAAGCTTGACCCAGCGACGAAATATTTTGCAGATCATCATTAAACAATCCAATCTTCATTTCTAGGGGGTGACCGCTGCAATTTATTTTCTTAACCCATCCTAATATACATATTTCTAATTTCAAGCAAATTTTTTCTGCACAATTTTGAGTTAAAATTGAGAAAATAAAAATTGAAATTGAGAAAAAAATACAAGTTGAAATTCAAAAATTTTAATTGAAAATGATAAAATACAAAATGAAATTCAGAAAATACCATTTGATATTGAGAAATAAAAATTGAAATCGAGAAAATGCAAATTGAAATTTAGAAATGTAAATTGAAATTGAGAAAATGAAAATTTAAATTGAGAATACAAAAATTGATATTCAGAAATTTAAATTGAAATTAATTGGTATTTTCTCATTTTCAATTTCTCAATATCAAATTGTATATTCTCAATTTCAATTTACATTTCTGATTTTCTATTTGTATTTTCTTAATTTCAATTTACATTTCTGATTTTCAATTTGATTTCAATGTGAACTTCAAAAATGAAAATTGAGAATTAAAAATTGATATTCAACAATTTAAATTGAAATTAATTTGTATTTTCTCATTTTTAATTTCTCAATATCAAATTGTATATTCTCAATTTCAATTTACATTTCTGATTTTCATTTTTTTCTCAATTTCAATTTGTATTTTCTCAATTTGTTAGTTATGGCAAAAATACTTTATTTCCTATCCACCCTAGTGTCTACAACTTCTTATTTCTTGAAAAACGGGAAATGCCGCTTTATTCGCCATAAAGAAAAGTACATATTTGGAAAATTTCATTAAAATCCGAGAGAAGAAACAAAATGATTTAATGACACCAACCACTCTACCTAAATAAAAACTAAAAATTAGCATAAATCAAAGAATTTAAAAACTTTACCATGCAATTTGAAAAATTAACTTTCATATCGATTGAAGGGCTGTAATATTTGCGAACTAATAATAAAACATATAATCTACTTTCATTTCTGAATGAATGACTTAAAGAAATGTATGAATTTTTTTAAATCTATCCATTTGAGAGTACTACAATAATCTACAATCTAAATTGTATTTTTGTTTTTATTCAACAGTTTTGCCTACGACAACCTGAAGCAGCGCCCCATCCACACTCAGGATATAACCACACACAATCACGCACATAAGGACCAAGGACTATAAATTTAGATGTGATTAGCATATTGTTGAATTTCTTAGCATTGCTTTGAATTGTTAATATTTTGTTAATCTTCCCTTACACACTTCAACTGTAATTTTCTATTTTTTATTATTTTATTATTGCTTTCAATGTAAGCCGTAAATCAGTCATCTCTTTACAAAAATACAGCAGCAGCCAGTTAACGTTTAGTTGTTAGCAATTGTTATTGCTGGTTAAGAAGAAATGCCTTCCACAAAAGAGTGCGTTGCCGGCAGTATTATCTAAGTCTTTTTTTGTTCCGTTTCGTTTTCTTATTTTTCTTAATAACGAGTTTAGTTACAATTTAGCATTTAATATTACTACTAGCTTTAGTTAGAATATTATATGAATTTATAAAAATTGAACTGCACTTTAAATTGAATTGAAATTGCTTTAATTAGTTAAGAACACAATGTATAGAATGAATTACTAAATATTGATGAAACATGAAAATGACAATAAATATATATGTACATAATATAATGTAATAGCATAAATAAAAATCTATTAGAAATCTGACAAGATTTTGTCTGTGTGTTTTATTTTCTAGTCAAATGAAAGGCCAACGAATATATATGTTTAACTTCACAACCTAAGTTGTGACTTTTTAAGCTGTCTGAGCAATGCCATGTCTGGCTGGGTGATCTACTGAAATATCCACTTTTTAAAAAAAGCTCGGTCTTCAAAAAAAAAACATGGACAAATTTTTACCCTTCTGACTATTTCGATATTTTCGGATAGGTAGAGAACAAAAAACTGGGGGCAATTCACGGCATTCGAAAGTGAGAAAGTTACGATCGAAATGCACTCTCTTTTCTTGTAAAAATGACATAAATTTCGGCAACAAATATTCAATCTCTAATAAACCTTACCTCAACGTCCTATGTGTTTTTGTTGGATATTAATACCTCTTTCACAGAAAATAAAAATTGATTTCGATCGTAACTTTTCGCTTTCGAATGCCGTGATTTGCTCCCTGGTTCGTCTTGAATACTATAATAAAAAAGTTTACGATTATCATAATTATCCGATTATTCTTTCCGATTTTTATGAAATTTTCCAAATAACTACTTTTCTGCTTTGCATTCAATATTCATAAATAAGTATTTTTTTAAATAGACAAATGACAAAATACATGATATATACACCATTTTCATTTGAAATTGAGGAAATAAAAATTGTAATTGAGAAAATACAAATTGAAATTAAAATATTGAAATTCGGAAATGTAAATTGAAATTGAGAAAATAAAAACTGATATTTAGAAATGAAGCTTGCAATTTATTTGTATTTTCTCATTTTCAATTGTTTATTTCTCAATATCAAATTGTATATTCTCAGTTTCAACTTGCATTTCAAAATTTCAATTTTTATTTTGTCAATTTCAATTTACATTTTTGAATTTCAATTTGTATTTTCTCAATATGAAGTTGTATTTTCTCAATTTCAATTGATGTAACACTAAAAATAAAAAATAAAACAATTGAAATTTTCACAGTAGATGCAAAAGGGGTCAGTGATAAAATATAAAAATATAGATAAATATTATTGAATATAAGACCTCGATTTGTTTTCTATGTTCTCTGAATATTTTAATGTTGGAGAATCAATGGGTTATACTTAAAAATCAACATTACTTTATAAACAAAATATAGGGTCCGCCATCTAACGTTTTTTTTTCAACTATTCAACCGTTGGGCTATTATTTGTCGGGTGCCCGAGGCAGCCATTTGAATGAAATTATTTTCCATTATTAACCAGAAAGATTGTACTTTCAAATAAAAAAGAAATTTGAGAAAATATTCAGTTTTTTTTATATCATTTTCAAAAAAAAAAAGTTATTTGGCGGACCCTATATATAATAAAAATACCTAAAACAACATACAGGCTTCGAATGATTTTGAAGCTAAAACCAAAAATATTTCAGATTTGTCCCCGTATTTTATTCCATTTATACAATTTCACAAGTATTTATAAAAAGTTACAAACCATAGTTTACCTCTTCGTGATATTAATGTCCTTCGTAGCAGCAAAAACGGGTACGGATTTTATTCAGGAACTACAAACTATTACCACGTACATCGTTGTATTCAAATAATGTCCATTTGGGCGAGATAGATGCGAAATGATGATTTATCAATTATAACTCTCGTTTCGTATTAAAGAATACTCCAGCTCCATACTCCAAAAATGTCTTGTTGATGATTTTCTTTGCTATTCATATTATTCTCTTCCACAAACGAAAGTTATGGAAATTCGCATGTTCACATGGCCCACATAAATTCCATCAATTGCATTTAGTTTCCGTTTTTTTATTTCTGCCAAGGGAATCACATGGAATCATTTATTTGTAACCAAAATATTTCTTAAACTACTGCTAAAGTTTCTGTTAAAATTAAACAGAGCAAACATTTATTCGAAGCACATCGTAATGTTTTCGTTTGAAAAAAGAAATAATCTCCTATACTATATTATGCCTATTACATGGTTATGGCAAATTGTCATAATGTATAAAATTAATTTGGCAATAACATATAAAAATTTTAAGACTCGATAAATTTTGAACTGATTTTCATCTTCAAATTCTAAAAACATGTGTGTGTGTGTACTGTGTACGAGAAAAGGTTCTTTTTGTTTTCAAATACTAAACCGGAACAAATGATTTTTTTTGCGTTTGAATTATTTCAGACTTTCGATCAGGTCATCATCATCAACATTTTTCTGACTTTATTATTATTAGCATTATTTAATGAACTGTACTACTAAGTGTTGTTGGAAGTCATTTGTTGAGACGATTCTTGACTGAAATAAGGAGCTATGTTTGGTTTGAGTAGCGTATGACAGATGTCACAGACACTAGCAGGCCGTTTACGTGGTCCCGATTTGATAGTTTTTTTAATACATTTTTCACAGTAAATATGACCGCAGTGCCGGCAATGGACTTTACGCAAAGTGACAGTAAACTGGTTATTGCAAGCGGGACAGTTTGCCACATCGTCGTCGTCCTGCCAGCGTACCTCGGAATCGGCATGTCGTAGTTGTTCCAGAGTCATCTAAAAGGATATCGAATGATGAATAAGTCATTGTACTATGTAAACAGGCAACATACCTGTAGTGTTTGCGATAACTGCACAAAGTCTTTTTGGACTTGTTCTCCGGTAGCTAGATCATCTTGTAGAATCTTTATTTTTGCCTTAGCTTCAGCATAATTTTTGCTTAGTTTCTCCTAAAGGATGAGGCACGAGAAGAATGTCTATAAAAATGAAAGTTTCTTCTTTTCGGGAAATACTTACATTTTGATCTTGCAATTCAATGATGTCTACCCTAAATGCCGATATTTGCCTATTCTGTTCACTTTCCTTACGCTCCAATGCGACTTTAGCTGATTCACAATTCTGCAATGTCATCAAATGCTGTGTTATGCGTTCCCTAAAAACGAAACAAGTATTTTATTTACATGTCTTTCACAACAGGAATGGTTCTACTTACTGCAGCGATTTAATTTCGGTTTGGACTTTCTTTTTATATGCAGCCCTATCGTTGTTGCTGGTGTCCAGCTGATCTCGCAAAATTTGTATTTCATCCAATGATGTAACGCACCGTTTCTTTTCAAAATCACAACCCAAACGCGCTTGTATAAGTTCGTTTTGCTGTCGCAAAATAACTTCTTGCAATTCTTCTACTGTGTTTGGCAAATTGATGTATTGATTTTCAATTTCCTCGGCAGTGGCCAAATATCGACCGGACAGGAAATCGTTGTCGGCCTGCAATATTTCCAGATGTTTATTGACCTTTTCACGCTCTTCGCTAATGCGAAGCAATTGCCTGGTTACTTCATCTTTGTTTTCTAAGAATTTCTGTTGTAGTTCCAACAGTTGCTGTTCGTTGGCGGTCACCTGCGAGGGTGGAAATTAGGCAAAGACAATGATGTTTGTGTGTCATAAATTTGCTGATTTGTAATATTTAATATTTCTTACCTGTTCTCTAAGAACATGCACTTCATTTTTATGTGCCTCTCGTTTTTCTTGCCATTGATTTTCCAAGTCCCTTCTAAGCGCAGCCTCTTTTTCTAGATCTTTCAACGTTTCGTCTATTTGTTTTTTCATCTTGTCTATTTTTTCTTTGTACGTTGCTTCGTTGGCGTTAAGCTCGTCAATATGTTTCTGTAGACTTGTGCAGTTATTGCAGGCAGCCGTTGTTTCAGTGTTTGTTCCTTCGCTGAGACTGTGAGATGTTTGTAACTTTTCATCTGCCTCTCGGAGTTTCTCCTTCAACGCTCTCATCTCTTCCTGTAGTTGTATTACAATCGATCCTAAAACCTCCGAATCCTCGTGAGACTGTTGAAATAATAGGAACGATATGTTTTGTTAAAATTTCAAGTGTTTATGACTATTCTGGCTATAATTTTCACCATTTCCGACCGACAGATATAACTATTAATATGTTTGGGATCTGACATCGATTGTGTAAATGGGGTTAAAAAATATTTTATCCAGAGTAAAAAAATATATTTATGAATTTTGTAATTTATTTTATATAGAATGGATATGTCCTCTATCGATGTAATGGGTGGGGTCAGGATTAATTGTATATAATGATATTTTGCAAGTTTTTCTAGCCCTATAGAAATATGGCTGAATTTTCCGTGGTTTCGTGTTTTTTAATTGAAATTTGGCTTCATAATATCTGTTATTTTCAAATAATTCTTCATTTGGAAAATATCGGTAGCCAGTAGTTGAATTTACACCAGGAAATATTCACATTCGTTCAGATTTGTTAATAGAAGAGAACGGATTGTATGTGGAGAATACCAACTTTAATCCCATAAAATATGAATGATCTTGCTACTTACGTATTTGCTATCGATTTTATTTTTAGGATCATCAATTGCACTATCATGTGTGGAGGAGTTGCTGGTGTCACCACCCAATTTTCGGGCTATTGTCTTTTTAACTTGATTTAGAACCTGCGGTGCCAAACTGCTCAATTCCTGTGACGTGGTGGTCGTGGAGGAGGCCTGTGCTTGCGAACTCTCTTGCAGCTGTTGTTGAAGGCGATTTGTCTCCTCCTTTAAAATCTCCAACTCTGATTTACAAATTGCTGTCTCCTCCACAGTGTCTGAAAGAACATAAATCATTTTCGTCCTAAAAATAAACAAAAGGGGATTATTATTACCTTGCACTAATTGCTGCAAAGATGATATTTCTTCCTGAGCCTTCATTTCGGTCACCACCAATTTCGTTTTCAGTGTGTCCAGTTCATGTTCCTTTTGTACGAAAAGATCCTTCAGCTTGGCCCTCTGCGCATTGAACTGCATCAGCATTTTTCGATTTTCCTCACGCAATTCCTCCAATTGTATTCTCGGTACCAAATCTAATTATAATTATTAAATGTTCTGTTTGTTTAGAATGGCCCGTGAGCCACAATGATGAAGCACACCGCCCTATCCTCGACATACCTGCATTTGAATCGGCCCCACTTTCAATTGCTACTACTTCAGGAACCTCCTCCTTGGATGTAGCGGCCGGATCGTTTTTAAAATCGCTCTCTTCCATCATTATTTGTGTTTTTCTATAATTTTTTTCTACTTCTTCATTTCACTAACTTTTTTATTATTTTTAAGAATTATTGCCGGATGATTTCACAGTTTTAGCTGTCATCCAGAAATGTCAGGTCGTTTAATGTCAACAACAACAGTCTGACAGTCTGGCAAGGTCTTTCTTTTTGTGTCTGCTTCTGACATTTGCACATGTGTTTTGTTTTTGTTGATTGAATTGATTGGTTTTGAAAAATTAAAATTTTATTAATTTTCTGGTCATAAAGTTGAAAATGGTGAGTCTAATTATACTCGAGAATGTCTAGCCTATGCTAACTAAGTGTTTCTATAACAGGGTAAAGGAAAAAAGGCGTTTATTGATCGCAAGAGTGCTGTGACCTTTCATTTGGTTCATCGCAGTCAACACGATCCTCTTGTCACTGATGCAGATGCTCCCCAACGAGTTTTGGTTGAGGCAGGTGCTCGTCAACCCCAAAAACAGGCTAGTACGGATCCAGCAGAAATAGAGAAACGCAGGGAGGAGCAAAAGAAGTATGGCATTCACTATGACGATGATTACGATTATCTACAACATCTTAAGAAGCCAGAGATGGAGACAGTCTGGGAATATGTAGAGAATCCAAACCAGGTCAAGAAACGAGTTGATGAAGATCGTCTAACCACCGCACCCAAGCTGAATTTACCTAGTTCTGTCTTTGCCACCGAATTTGAAGAAGACGAAGGTATGCTGAACAAAGCTGCTCCTCATCCTGGACCACGCCCCGATTGGGATCCGGACGTAGTTGCAGCTCTAGATGATGACTTTGACTTCGATGATGAGGGCAATAAATTGGATGATGATTTTGTTATACAAGCAATGGGCGATGGTAGCGATGATGATGACGAAGATTATGATGATGAAAGTGGTGAAGAGGAGGAAGAAGACTTCGACTCTGATGATCTAAATGACTCTGATGAAGAGGATGAGGACGAGCTGCTGGATCGCTTAGGGCCCCTTATGAGAAGTAGTCGTTTTGCAGACGAGGAAACCAAGTCACAGTTCACGGAGTACTCCATGTCTTCCAGTGTTATTCGCCGCAATGAGCAGTTGTCTCTTCTGGATGATCGATTCGAACGTTTCTATGCCACCTACGACGATCCCGAACTAGGAGATCTTGCTACAGAAGAAATTGAAGGATCTTGGGGACAGAAACATCCATACGTGTTGGGCTGCTACAAGCAATTTAAAAAGTCCGACAACATTTTGGCCTACAATAAAGAGTGGGACCAGAAGCGTATAGAAAAATACAAGGACGTAGTCGATGGAGATCAGGATCCCAACGAAGAGCTAATGGAATATGAAGTAGAAGATCCCAAGGAGAAAAAATGGGATTGCGAATCCATTTTGTCTACGTGCTCCAATATTTACAACCATCCCAAACTGATCGATGAACCAAGACGTAGAAGCCGTCAAAACTCGAGTTCATCGGTGGTGAATAAAATTGAAATTGATCCGAAAACTGGATTGCCCATGCATGTCCTGCATGGCGACAACAATCAACTTACAGCCAAAGCCTTGGCCAAACTGGAAAATGGCACAGATCCAAACATGTCCGGCCCCAAGTCGCTCTGTGCCAAGTCTGTCCTATCAACTCTTAGTGTATTATCAATACGTCCAAAGGATGAGACGCCAGAGGAGAAGCGAGAACGCAAACGTCTTCTTAAGGAATATCGCTTGGAGCGTCGCATAGAGAAAAAGGCTAATGCTGAGGCATTTAAGGAAGAAAAGAAGAGACAAACACACGTCAAGCAGAACCAGCGTCTTAACCAACAGGGCAATAAGATACTATAGTTTATCCATATCCTTAGAAATACATCATCATTCAATCAATTTTATAGAAAAATTCAAACGCATTGTATATAATGGTACAATATAACTCTTATATTTCTATTGGCACCAGCCAATCGCCAGCTACGATATAAAATAATAATAGTACAGGATTGTGTTTATACAATTTATTTTAAAACACTGTTGTTAGTCTTTCAATTTCTAGAAGGTCGCTTAATATATCCTCGGTTTTTGTGCCAATTTTCTTCGCCACCTCGTTTCTTTCTGCTACTGTCATATTGGCGAAGGACCAAATTAAATCTCCGTCAATTATGCAGCGGCTTGGATTGATCGAGAGTTTCTTTGCCATCTTTATTGTGCGAAATTCCTTAGGATTCAGGCCACACAGGTGCTCTTGGTAGGACAGCAATACATTTTGTAACATCAGAAACCGCCGATAGACTTTTTCCGGCAGCGGCAGACAGTAGCCAATGCCTCCGTCCAGTGTTCCGTATACAGCAAAGTGCTTATTTTCATATGTGAACGGTTGTCTCTGATTTGGTCCGCGCTGATGACACTGTACTCTAAACATTGTATTCACAGTCTGGCCAAGATGGTAATCTCCTTTGCGTAAGAGCTTTTGTCCACCTATTGACTCGCGAACCTCCGGTTGGTACATATAAACAATGAGGTTCTTTTCCGCATCCGATACTAGAAATGCCAGATTTGAATTGTCCACCATAAATTCGATGCCAAAGACCTCTAGGGGATAGAAGTCTCGTGATGCCAGTGACAGGGTGCGGAATTCCTCTTGGAAGCGCAAGACACTAACAGACTTATATACGTCAGCAATGAGTATGAGAGATTTAATCGAGATGATTTCGTGCACATAAATATTTGTATCAATAAATGCGACTCCAATAAGGTCGTCATCTGTTAATTGCCATAGATATATTTTTTGTCCGAATGCCGTTACCAAAAAGCCCAATACATCTGCAATGGCTGACACAGGGCCCTTCTGTTCTTTTTTGAATATCTCCTTTAACTTGAATTTGGTTAATGGTTTCCCCGGTTCCGGTACTACTTCAATGATATCATAGATGTGTATATTACCACGAGATGTAATATCTTCGCTATAATTAAAGTTGGTGCCAATGCAGAGGTATTCCTTAAGACCTGATCTTGTGCCCTCGTACTGCAATTTCACGATTTTGAAAGCGGTCACATGTTCCCAACTTTCGAATTCAATTGAGGCGTCTGGCACGATTTCCCATGTCTCCGGACTTACGAGTACCATGGTGAATTTCGACATGGTCGGATAAATGAAACGTTCACCTTTATTCTCTTCAGTCAGTTCTTTGTCTTCTCCGTTAAAGCGGAAATATTTGTTTGTTACTTCCTCTGTCTGTGTGATTAGACAATACACTCGATTCTCTCTGTGGTAAACAATTTGTTTAGGTGTACAACGTAGCGGCACCTTACGTGCTGGCCACGGTGAATCATAGGTGAGGTATGGTGGCAGGACGCAGATTTTCAAATCGAAGCTGGTGTCGAAACTTAGAAAGCCTTGGGGACAGTTGACGTTGTTGAACGGCGAAAAACTCCGTAAATAACCATTGCCGTATTTATGAACTCTTAACTCACCCTTTCCCGTTAGGAATATGAAACAAGGATTGGGACCACAGACCACCACTCCATTTAAACCTGATATATTCGAGAAATATCTCAGTTTGCTGATGTAACGGTCCTGCAAATTGTACGACTCCAACTCAGAGTCCTCCTCATCGTCAACGTCCATTGTTTTATCGTCTTCATCGCGTAAATTGATACTGTTTATTTTTCGGAAGCGTATTTTCATATGACCTTTGGCATATCGGTACACTTGGTAAATTAGCAATTCCAAGCGGGTGCGAATCATGAGCAGCGGCCTATTTCCCTGATAGCCTAGACCCACCAATGCTATTTCTAAGGGTAGAGGTGAATTTGCATGTTGAGGCATGCAGTTCAAAAGAATGCCCTGTTTATTGTCCGTCTGGTTGAGGGTAGCTGGAACAAACTCCATTGAATCGTTAAGAATGGTATCTCCATTGCCAACATCATTCACCAAATATACTAACTTCATGTCGGGCATAGAGTAGATCTCAAGCGTGCCACTTTCTCTGCCAACTACCAACCAATACGTAGATTTTACTTGCAGCAAAAGACGCCTCCACCAATCTGAATTTTTCTGCCGTGATTGCTTCGCTAAATCTGCCATGCTGTTCATTTTAAATGCATTTCCAGTTTCGCCATACAAAAGATCTTCCTCGTCTTCAATCTTCATATTAGGTTCTGCTTTCATATAACCCAAACTACTGTAAAGTGAGTTTCCACTACTGCCCGTTAAGTTCAAAACATCATCAGTTTTTGTCGTAAACAGGCCCGAAAGATCCTTGTACGCCGCCAGAGATATAACAGCCGGAATACTGCTGATAGTATTCTTATTGATGGCCAAACGTGGCGTACCCTTTGTTTCTCGCAAAGCCAGCGTGATCACCTTGCCGTGCAGAACACGCAGACATACATATGGATCGGCAATCGATACTTGTACAACGGGGGCACCTTCATCTATGGGCACATTCTGTATGAGTCGTTTTCCTTGCAACAAACGAACTGAGCGAGTAGTAACCTGGACGATAAATCGATTTTGGCCCAAATTGCCGACAAAAATTGTAGGCTGATTGTAGCTGAAGCCGGTGTTATCGATTTCATTGATTTCTTCACCCGTCTGAAGGACTAATGTGGATGTTCTTTGTGATAGGATCATAAAATCGTGATGATCATGATGATTCGTCTTTCTGCTAACATCGTCATACACCGTCCAAACATCAAGACAACCATCTAATTCGAAGGATGTGATAACTTGCGGATTAATGCAATTAACGAAAACGCACAAAGCTCCGTTCTTGCTATGGCCAATGGATGCCACTACGTCAATTTTAAGTTCGGACAATTGACTGGCTTGTGGCCGAAGGGTGGTGCCGCCTTCCTCGAACTCTACCCGCTCACCGGCACACATGAAGTTTATGGGACCAACATTAAGTAAACTATCGCACACTTCGAATATGTATTTTCTCAGTTGAACTGAAGTTTTCGCTCCAGAGCCGTATACTTCTAGCTCTTCATCTTCGATGCGACGAGCTTTACGGCTTTCATCGGCTGTCGCATTTTCAGGATCTGTTACTTCGTATTCGTCCAGTGTTATAACGGTACTTTGGTCTTCCTCGGTGAAGTGAAGCAAGAGTGAATTACCCAAGCGTGAACCCAAAAATAGATATTCACTTTGACACACGCACATGCAACTGGTGAGTACGCTAGCCGCAGCCTTGTGGAAGTGGAAGTTGCGCACAGTTCGCATGGAATCGACACATAAAGTTACCACATACAGTTCACCAGTACGCAATGAGACTACTAATTTGTCGACGTCAATAAATGCAATATTGGCCGCATCTAAACTGATGCGTACGCCATCCTGAGGCTTCAGTGGGAAGCTGGTGCTATGATCCGCCGAACTATTCAGTGATACACCATATGGCGGCACACTTTGATTTAGATAAATGATAGCATTCACTGAGGTCACTAAGCAACCGCCAATTGGTTTTTGTATCGGAAACACCTGTACGCAGTCAAATGGAAGACTTGTCACAGTCCATATGATGGGGTGGACGCGTTGTTGTATATTCAAGGAAATTGCAACCAACACACATGTATCTGATCGAACAGCCACACGGCCCGGGAAGGTACGTACAGGTTCGTATAAAATCAGCAATGTCGGCTCATAGTAACCGTGTAAAAACTGTAAATCCAATACATTATCAATCTTTTCGTCCAGATCTCGAAGAGCTATCAAGTATGAAGCCAGAATAGGCGTACGTGACATAATTGCTGTTGGGGCCTTCTTTATGGGTTTTACGTCCGCCAATTCGATTTCGTCTATACCATTCTCTTTACGAAAAGGTAACACAACTAAACGCTTACCGTAGACCAACATCACTGCACACCGAGCATCTGGATCAACACGCACCATGGGTATATAATACCGACCAGTCCAACCGTCTCGAATATCGTCTTCCTCAAAATAGTGGAGAGATAATGTCTTCAAGGCATATGTATCGGGATCATGTTGTACTACAGATAGTTTAGCATCCTTGAAGCTGATTAATAGAGCATCTCTCATTGATCCCGTCAACGTTACACTTTGCAAGGACATCACGTTTCCGTAAAGCGTGTATGAGGCCAGGCATTCCAGCCGCATCTTAGGTGGCGTACGCAACTCATTAGGATTTATCTTTTGTTGACGTTGTGTAGTATCTAAGTTTGGAAAAATTCTATATACTTTCAAAATATTCGCACCTGCCACAACCACATTTTCCTCGATGTTGTTGAAGAACCGGCATGTTATCGCGAACTCCACTGCTGTAGCTGGATGTGATTGTTTACAAATGGAAAACATAATTGAAACTTATCTAGGCAGATCAGCAAAAACTACTTAATTATTTCTTTTTGTGTTTTGTTGTAAATGTTTGTCAGTTTGCAGCGCCTTGATCGCGTACATATGAAATAGTTAATTATACATTCTTCATTTTTAACGACAACAAATAAATATTTCAATTAACAAACAAATACTTTGTACATTATTGCCAGATTGTTAAAATTGTATATTGTAATTGCTAAGGCCACAGCCTAATCGCCAGCGACGATTGAAATTCACCTGTCAAAATCCATATAAATCCATAAAGCGATTTTGGGTGCATATTCGCTCGCAGTATAAGGTCTATTTCAAATGTCAGATCCCATACAATTTTGTTGCTAGAAATCGAATTATCTAAACAAATTGTAGTAGATTTATAGCATTCGAATTCGAGCTGAATCTCCACACGGCTTTATTCTATAATACGGAAACTGTTACAATTTATTCCGACAAATTCATGCCTGCTCGGATATGTGAATAAAATATGTAAGAAAACAAATACAATCTGTATGGAAATTGTAAAATATTCGGGAATTTCTTATTTTAAAGTACCTATTCAAAAATCCCGATTTTTTCTGATTTTAAAATTTTGTTTATGAAGGTTGACATCCAAACTGCGATGAAAGTGCTTTTTTGGTACATATCCGAACTCAGTATTACATATCCGAACATGACAGAGGGTTATTTACACATGAAGATTAATTGTACAAATCACTTTGAGGATTTCATTTTTCAGAAAGTGTAGGCGAATAAACAACAAATGAAACTAATTAAACAACATTATTTAAAATAAAATGATTTGTTTTATTTCTAACGCTCAATTTTAACGGAAGTTGGCCAATTTGTTACAAGTTTTTTTTGTACGATACAGATATATTATACAATAAATCTGCATGTGAAATCAAGCTGAAATTACATAATAGCCTTGTCACACCGAAATCTGCGAAATCTAGCTGATATGACACAAGGTCGATTTACAAATGTCAGATCCCATACAAATTTGACATTTGAAAATCGAACTTATGTTATTTCTGCTGGATTTCGCATGCAGTATGACAAGGCTATAAACATCCTATTGAAGAAAATGAAAAGTTCAACTTGAAACTTGATTATAAAAAATAAAAATGAAGAATTATCTGCGAAAATAAGTTTTATACTTAACACTTATCTACTAATGCCAAGTTTTTCAGTCAGAGACCATCTAATAGTTAAGTTTAAATTACTGAGTACACATGTAAAAACATATGTTGGCAGTGGCTTAAACTCAACTATGAGATGATCCACTATTTTTATCTGAAAGCAGTATTAAATTCGAAATTTAAAAAAATCTTCATGTGTAAAAGCCCATATAAATACGTATGTGCCAAACCTAAATCCACGCGAACTGCCGCTGAAGACATTTTTGATTGCATCAATTCTTGTGATAGCAATCCACATGGCGATTTAGGATTGGACCCTGTAATAGCATTTTCAGACAGCATGCAAAATCAAGCGATTTCACCTCAAACAAAAAATATGTTAATTCATTGAATTAACTGAAAGAAATCTGACTGAAAGATAAATATCCACCCAAAACCTGGTCATATGTAACTGGAAAAACTTATTTGTGATTAGAATATGATTGAATTTGAAGTTTTCGCCATAATCAGCATTCAAGTTGTTCAATAAGTCTCCACGTGTAAACACACCTTTAGGTATGAAAATCCTCAAATACATTCATTAATCGTCAAATTAGCAGTTAGTCGTCAGAGTTGGCATCACTACCAAAAGTCGTCGTATAAACGCAATCGTAAACGCAGTTAAAGTTAATTTGTTAGATTTTTTTGATGAACGGGATATAGAATTTTATTTTCTACCGAAAAAGAGATAAATATTAAGAAAAATAATCTATAGCTCATAATAAAGAAGTGTTAACTGTGAGAGAAGATGCATCCATGCATATTTATTGTGTGAAGAAGTCAGTCTGTCAAATATGTATCGAGTGAGTGTAAAAAATAACCAATACGCTGGGTCTCTTTTTGTGTGTGAAAGCAAATGACCAAAAAATTATCTTTTGTTTGTGTGTAAGGCAAATAAAAGTACCAACTACCTATGTGAAATGAAAAAAAAGTGATGAACGCCTAATGATGTAAATAAAGACGTTCTCAAACTCTGAAAATACATAATGCATTTTGAAAGAAAACAAGTGAATAAAAAATAGAAGCGAAAAAAGGTAATTTTATAATTGTTGTTGTAATCGTTAAAGCAAAACGCAAAACAAGCGAATACAAAAGAAAAATATTAAAAAAGTGATGCCATATCGCCGAAAATCAAATAGCGCTTTTCAATTATATTAGGCGCTTTACACAACATTTCACCAATCACGTCAGCTGTAGTACAATTGTTGTTATACCGATTGAACAGGTAATTAAGGATAATACAAATGATTGGGGACGTTAATTGTTTTAATAAAATTTCCCGATTTGGATAATATTTTAAGAAAATAATTATTTGATATAGGCGTTCGTTTGGCGATTTTTGTTGCCATAGATGTGGCATCACTGTAAGGAGTTTTTTTTTGTAAAAGTAGTAGAATATCAAGTTAAAAGAAGGAAAAACTGAAAAACTATTACCAAGAGAAAGAAAAGAAAACCTAAAATTGTAATTCGGCGATACTAATGTTCGTAAGAAGATTATATATGTAAAATTTATATAAAAGTGAACAAGTACATTCACTATTCAAGTACACGAAATCAGAGCTAGTGTATTCACCCGTTTCATACATGCAACTCAATTATGTATAAAAGAACCAATTCGTTCTATGGAAAATCTAAGATAAATGCATACGATAGTCAAGATGAGGTACAACTGTGATATATATATCTATGTTATATGTATATTTTTGATGAGTTAATTTTAGTAGAAAAATATAAATCTATCTTTTGTTTACATCCACTAACAGACACCACTGGATACAAACGACGGTGTGTTCTGAAAGTAAAGAAAATACTTTCGTACAGAGGATATATGTAGAATGAACTCGTGTGTCGTCCCCTAATTATGCGAAATATGAAAACGGAGACAACAGGCAAAGGGACATCTATAGAAAATACAGCTAGGATATTGTTTATAAATTCGTCAATAACCAATTCTTATGCAGGGGTGGATCCATTTAATGCACAAATTAGTTCAGGATCTACTGATTTGAATAATTATCTATCAGCGATTGGCAATATGGAAGCTACAACAACTCATATTAATATCATTGAGGATGAGGATGAAAAGGACCCCTTGGCCCTGGACACCTCATCGGGCGAACGAAGCTCTACCGAAGATTCCCTAGGTAGTGCTCCGTCAACATCAAAGCATTCCCATAGTCTAAGGTAAGAATTATTTCCGAATGATGGATGTAATAATAATGTACACCTGACCACCATTGTAATGGTTTCCGTTTTGTTCATCTACAGACGTCATGTACCACGAATTATTGTTAAACCTATACTACCTGATAAGAAAACAAACATGCCAATCTCATCTGCAAATGCATCGTTAAGTCCAACTGGTGGTAGCACGACTTCAGTTGTAAACAACAGCCCCTCGGGTCGAAGCAGTAGTAGTCGGCGGATCCAGCAACAGCAGCAGGCTAAGTCTGCCATGGCTGCCGCTGCCGCAGCTGCTGCTGCAGCATCTCAGAATAACACCGCCCCCGCCACCGCAATTACTCAGGCTTCGACGATGCGTGAGGTGCTGGCATCTATACCGGGATTTAGCATTAAGCCACGAAGACGATCATCAAAGAAAATTTCAACTGCCGCTCAAATCGAACAGACCAAAGATGGTAAAATTGATCTGGAAACTCCTGATTCAATATTAGCATCCACCAATTTGCGTGCACTGCTTAACAAGCAGACATTCACTATGCTCCCACCTTTGTACCAGTTTAATTTAATACAGTTGCTGCCTAGTGTAGATCGCGAGGCTATCGAAATGGAGCATAAAAACCCGGCGAATACCGTACCAACAGAGGCCATACGACTGGGGCCCTCGAGTCTAAACAATGAATTTTTCGCTCGTGCCTGCTTAGAGTGGCGCGAACGTTTGTCCGAAGGAGAATTTACACCTGAAAATCAAATGAAACTTAAGACAGAAGCAGAGCGCGAGAAAAATAAGTTAGACCCCTGGAAGTTAAAGCATTTTGAACCAATTTGGGGTGAAAAATCCTTCAATCGTGCCAGCAGCAATCGTCTTAGTGAAACCTGCTTGAATAGTAAATTAAAAACCGATGTAGATAACAGCAAACCTGGAAACACCATAGAACTAGTAGAAACGCAAACAACATCAATCTCATCGACAACCACCAGTGCCTCGAATTCAACAAAAACCGAAGCATTATCCTCGAACTCACCCACTTGCTCGTTATCGTCAACAATCTCCTCTTGTTCATTTGATGTTGCGGCCCCTGCTACAATTTCAGTGAAAAGTGAAGACATCTCACTTGCAAAACAAATACTAAAGGACGAATGTATAGAATCAAGCATTAAACAGGAAACACCTGATGTAAAGACTGAAAACTATCTGGAAAACGTAAGTGCTTTTGTTCATTCTTTTGAGTGCGAAAAATATTAATTTCATATTTGTACTTGTTATCTGTTGTTTAAATTTAAGTGTAAGCAGTTGAAGGAAAGCGAAAAAGAAGACACAACTCCATACACTGAACTACCAACAACATCCGCGTTCGCCATGAAATCTGTCCAAGAATCCCAGAGACGTGGCACTAAACGGCCTTCAGCCAGTCCTCCAACCAAGGACTTTAAAGATGAGAGCAATGATGCTGCAGCCAACATAGCAGAAGAAGATGAGAGTGAACTAATTTTGGATGACTGTAATGTTCCTATAGAAATCAAAAGTGATAGTGAAAATGATGTCGATGCTGGAGGTCCTACAAGTAACAAAAAAATTAAAATGGAGTCAGCAACTACGCCCGATATTATATGCCACGACCTGACCGCAGATGAAGTACAGCATCCAACGCCCCCTCAAAGCTTTGATGACAACAATAGCAGCATGGAAGAAGATAAACACGACGATTTGGTCAATGCCAATTCTTTGTCAACAATATCAACTGTGAACAGTACCTGTGATAATAATCAGCAACATAACGAGACGGAAAATGAGCCTGATCTTCCAACAAACAATGATCATGGCCAATATTTTTCATTTCCTGCAAGTTCTTCGGAGATGCAACAGCATCCTGCGCTACAGTTGTCACTGAGGTTGGACAATTATGAAAGTTCTGTCATCGATAATAACTATAACGAAGACGACGAAGATGTTATAGAACAGAAATTTAACGATGCTGAAAATTACGTTTTAGAATCAGGCGAAGTTAGCACTGATGACAGTGGTACTGGTAAGTAATCGATAAATAATCTTCCATAGAGTTTGTCCTTTGACCTTTTCACTGTCATTCTTCATAAAGATTCTAAACATGCGAAAACTAACATTCATACCGATTCAACGGTGGACACACCAGCCCCCGCTGAAAGCGTTGTAAATGATGATGATTTTTTATTTACTAACTCTCTTGATCGTGGTAAGATCATATTTACCGTATAGACTTTATACATTATTAGCCATGTACAGATGTATTATATTCATTCTGCATTCACCATTCATTATTTTTGTATTCAAATTGAAATATTGCATTCTTTTTTTTGAGTTTTAAACGAATTGAAATTTGGTTTTGTTGTTTGTATCGCTTTTATATTTATTACAATATTGAAGATTGTTTTTCTTTCCAACTCTTCGTTACCATATATATAATGTATATAATTACTATATAATACTATTATATCAAAATTGAAATATTATTATTCTTTTTTTTTCGTTGAAATTTGGCTTTGTTATTGCTACCCTTATTTTATTTAAAATATGAAAAATTAAAATGCACAGAAAAGAGCAAATGTACAAATGACGTTTTTATTTACCATAAACCTGCATGGCACCCAACTAACACTTACATCATTATCATTCTAACATTTTTAGCTGAATGCTCAAGAAAAAACTGATTCAGTTATTATAAAAATGTTAAAACAGGTGATTCTGATATGATTCTTTCGTAGAAAACTATAATCAATTTAAAATTCCACCATCACGTTTCAATAATTTTTCAAACGCTGAAGAGCTTGAAAATACTATTTATTTACCCTCATTTTCACCATACCTGGTTATCTTAAAGATAAAGTTGTGTGGAGTCCTTACTTCTATAACTCTAACCAGACATTGTGAAAATGTGGTTTACATTTATCATATTTTTTAGTTTGGGTTTGTATGTTGCCAATATTTCTAATACTTTTATCTCGTTCTCCTGTAATTGTGACATTTTAATTTTGGAATCACCTGCTTTTATTTCTGTTGCCCAAACATTTTTCTTAATTTTTTAACACAATAAACCACATGACTTTAAATTGCACAGTAAGTTATACATACACATTTCGCATAAAAGCTGGGAAAACATCATTCATTTAGTTTAGTATTGGTTTCGTTAACAAAGGCTGTAATAAAAAATTATATTCCGCACATTTAGTGATCGTTCCCGATGAAACAACTGATGAAAGTAATCTCATGACATCGTCATCGTCAGTTGTCTCAACGACAACAACGTCCTCCTCATTATCGGCTGATTCGCTACCATTGACATCTACTTCGTCATTCTCAACGCCGCCAGCATCTTCTAGTTCTTTAAATAATGTAAAGGCCATGATAACGTCCGTTGTGTCACTGGCACCAACGTCGTTAGTTAAAGAACAGACACAAATACAACAACAATCCATTTCAATGGAGCCCACGGCTAGTGATGTTTTTCATCATTTACATCATGATTGGAATTTCGGAGGACTTAAACTCGAACCGCCTATTGTATCGCGGACTTTGGAACAAGATGAACATCCACAATCCAGTAATTATTGCAATATACTACAATCACATCATGAATTGAGCACATCAAACATAGCCACAGAAGTGGTGGACGATGACAATCACCATCATCATCATATATCTGATAGAGAATCGGTTTTGCAAGATGTCGTTGTTGGTGACACTCATGAGCATGAGGAAAATACCATCGAGGAGGTCGATGATGAGGAGGATATGGATGCCAGCGAAGCTGTTAGGGATATTGTTGACGAATTACAGCAACAGCATCAGCATCTGATTCAGCTACAACAGCAACATCAACAACATCAGCATCATCAACTGCAGCCCGTTGAATTAGATGATAATTTCCAGCGACAACATCATCAACATCTTGATCGGCATCAGCAGCAGGAACTTTCCCAGATTAATGAATACGTTGGAGGAGAGGTGCGTAAACAAGCAGCATAAAATTTCTCTTCAAAACAATATTTGATCAATATTTATTATATATGAACTTTGAACTTTGCAGCTAAACTCCGCTGAAGTAATGAGCGAAGTGCCAATGTCGGTGACGGAAATGGAAGTATCTAGCACGGTCATAACCAATACAAACTCCAATGATAGCATGAACGACATTAGTATGTGCAGCAGCAGTAGCAGCAGCGGAAGTCTCAGTGCTTCGAATATTGCCCAAACGCCGCTGTCTCAACTGCAACAACAACAACAGCAGCAGCAACACCACCAACAACAACAGCACCCACACCACCCGCAACAAATTCCAAGTCCTCAAGCAATTCACAATACTCCGCCACAGAGGCAGATATTGGTTGATTCCAATGGGCAAATAATTGGAAATTTTTTGGTGCAGCCACCGCCACACCATCACCCACAACACATTCAGAGCCAGCAACAATTATTGCAACAGGCAGCTCAGCAGTTTTCTTTTCAAGCTGCTGCTCAGCAACAAAACACAGCCGCCGTTTTGGCTGCTGCTGCTGCTCAGCCACCAAACTCAGTTGCTTTTACGGCGCGACAACAACAGCAGCAGCGCCAACAGTTGACGCAGAAAATATTACCCGTCATACGGAAGTCCTTTGAAATGAACAGCAATGGACAACATTTTCTAGCGAATGCTGCTGCAGCTGCTGCTGGTGTTGCACCACAACAGCAGGCACACATCGATCCATCTTCTCATCAACAAATTCAACAGTTTTCCTTACAACAACCACAGCAGCAGCAGCAGTTGCCCCAAAACGTCACTCAACAAAGGCAATTTTTAAGCAACTCTCCCACGCAGCCAAACAACAGTCTTACGCCCCCGAACAACATGATAACCACCCAACAACAGCTGCAGCTGCAACAGCAATTGCAACAGTTGCAGCAAAATCATCATTTAAATACATTTCAAAATGTGAACAATCAGTCGCCGCAACCACCACCACCACATACCCAGGCACAGCCGCCGCCGCCAGCACATACACCAACCTCTTTAACGCCTAAGTTCATTTCCAAACAGCTAAGTATTATTTCCATGCCCCCCAGAAATGCTACAATCCCCTCAAGCATTGCCGCCTCTACAACAGTTGCCATTCCGTCCACTGCCTCCAATGCACTGTATAATACTACTAACAATATAAACGCCGCCACCACCACCAATGTAAGCGTAAATGTTCTCAAAACACTACCGCCATCTGGAATACCTACCACCATTGCTCAACAGAGACCAGCAGTAGTCAAGGCTTCGGCCACGGGCAAAGGACGTAAATCCACGGCTAACAAACTGCCACCTGGGGCGGTAAATATCGAGCGTAGCTATCAGATCTGTCAGGCAGTTATACAGAATAGTCCTAACCGGGAGAACCTAAAGGCGCAATTACGACCACCTTCGGCTCTACTGAGTCAACAACAACAAAGTGGACAGGCTACCACGTCGTCGTCCAAAACAACTCCAGCGACAGTGGTGGCAGCAGCAGCGAATGTAAAGACCCCAGATGATGTGATTATAAACACGCTAACTGCGAACAACACAGGATCAACGACAATGCCAACAAATGTTGTTATGGGTGTTGGAAGACCCGGTGTATATAAGGTAAGTGATTGTTTTGCACGCGCTTTGTATGGATTCATTTTATTACATTATCATTATTATCATTGTTCTAGGTCATTGGACCTCGAATGGGATTTCCACGAAAGAAATATGTACAGCGGAAGTCTTCGCCGACTTTGATACGTCATATTTTTGCCAATCAAGGCTCGGCCGTACTACAAAATGCCAATTTAACTGCAGTGGCAACTCCTGTAAATAGTGTTGGTGGTGTCGGACAAAAAGTGACAATAATGCAACAGCCTGGTGTTGGCCAACAACAGCCGGGTCAACATGTAACTCACGTGCAGGCAACACATGACATTCATCATAATGGCAATGGTCAGTATGTACTTTTACATCGCGCCAATGTTGGTGCTGCTGACAATCAGGCTCCTCGTGCTTCCAGCGCTCCACCAGTTCCTCAAAATCAGGTTTGTATGAGAAACGACCAATCACAAGAGTTTGTCCCATTAACAATGAATTTATTGCAGAATCAACTTCACGGCATGAATGGTATCTCTATTACAGGACGCGGGCGTCCTGCATCAGTGGATGTAGATCTACTGAATTCCCTGCAAGACATGCATAACAATACAGTTTGTGCCGCCCCAACAAACGCCACACAAATTGTTCGGCGAAATATAGCAACTGGTGAGTGTAGACAAGATGTATATTATCCACTATAGGTCATTATATATCAATCACCTTGAAATGGCCGGAGCCTTGAAAGTTTATATATAATATGTAATGTAATAATATATTAAAAAATCAATTGGGATTGTAATTGATACAAGGGAAATTTGTTTGCCTCACAATTTAGTAGGTTTTATACAAATACTTGCCCACATCGAGGGCAAGCACAATCACCCATATCGCGATAAAAGGGGAATTTATTCACGTGAAGTCTATTTCCCTGCAATAAATGGTTTCAAAGTTTTTCGTTAAAACTCAAATAAGTTGAAAAAAAAAAAATAAAAAATCGTCATAGCAATTTAATGGGAAGAAAGGTATTCAATCTGTCCTTCCAACCCAACATTGCCTTCAAAGAAACTCATTATCGAAAGATATTTAGTAACATTATTGGTTTTCAAATACTATTTTGGCGATTTCGTTAAATGTAGCTTCTGTATTCTCTAAATGTATTAGTGATCGTCGCCATGGTGGAGATTTCATAAGATTCGGCGCGCCGATTTCGCTCCATCTCCTCATGACATATATGTATATACTTGTTGTTATTCATCTTCATTAATACATACTCAATGTTGTGCTACCATCCCATATAGGAAATCTATATATAGAAGGTATAGGTGATGCCACAGTGGCTGGTGTAGGTGTAGTGGCCGCTGGAATCAATTGCGGCATACGAACAACAACAAATCAACAACATCAACACCAACAACAAAATAACGACGGAGGCAGCGGTAATAGCAATAGCAGCCCAAATACCACCACGCCAGATGCCAACAACTGTGCCTGCTCTTTAAATGCCATGGTTATATGTCAAAAGTGTGGCGCTTTCTGTCATGATGATTGCATAAGTGCTTCGAAACTGTGTGTGTCTTGTGTGATCAGATGAATTGGAGAAAGAAGGCATCCACCGCCAAAAAGTAAATGGCAGTTATTAGAAGAAAAACAGTATTCGCTCACATAAAAAAGGAACATGCACTGTTCTAATAATAACACTGTTCTACAAAGTGATTTTTCTCTTTTTTTTTGGGCAGAAGAAACTTGGACGATTCGTATAGGATTTCTGCCGTTCCAGCTCATCTGTAAATTGTAAATTAAAATTTCGAGATAAAGGGCAAAACGTAATTGTTATGACAGTTTAGATGAAGGCGATTGAAATATACACATATATGTGTATCGCACTTTGTTCTTCAATTGCAAGAAGAGAAGATGTCACGTGGAATTGATAAAATTTTCAAACGAACAAACATCGTTTGGAAATTTTTATATCGGATACCTCCAAATTGGAGGACAACAGAAAACTTTCTGATTCACAAAGTAAGTCTCTCGCAGATTCGTAGATATGTATATAGGCATTAGCAGAACTACGAACTAATCTGGAAAACCTTTCAAGGAGTGCTATAAAGCTGTATTCGAAGGAAATTGCATTGGACAACATTTTGAATTCTAGAAAACTGTCGTTATCCTGAAATTGACATTCGTTTTTCGTTTCGGTTCAACAAGTCAAAACTGACCGTACTCTGTACTTGAATTTAAAGCCACTGTGGATGCACTGTGGAAAAAATATTTAAGGATAACAAAATTGATGCTAAAAATTTAAAATGCTAGTAAATGAGGACTAAATGAAGTCCAACAAAATTGAAAATTTCAAAAAGCCGTCCATGCCTGCCGCATTTAGTTCAAGATTAAAATCGTAGTGAGAGAGTTTCAGTCAAAAAATGCATTTATTTTGGCTCAGAATCATCACTCAACTGTTCAATGGGTGCCGTGAGTGAAAAGTGCTACTGCTACTGATCTGAACTGTGACTCCGGTGACAAAAGTAGAGCTGATCATCAGGAGATTATTTCAATTGCAGATTCGTAATCGACGGCACAAATCCTATACAAATTATCTTCGACTTCTTCCGCCCCAGAATGCTTGTACAACAGTGTGTCGTGTAATACGGCGAATCCTTTATTACACTAGCCTGCAGCCATTGGCGCACCAAGTGCGATTATGTATTCAATTTTATGTATAGTTGGCTTGCTAAACACGAAAATCGGAAAGATGTGAGAAAAAATCGGAAACCCGTTCGGAATTCCGAACAAAATATGTACATATGTATATTGGAATACAAAGTATTTGTATTTGTAGCCTATTTTCATGTTATTTTTTAACTTCTTTTTTTAATTTAAACTTCGGCTTCGAAACTTTTCGAATTGAATTTCTTTTTAAGGGGTTAGTTACACCACATAAAAAAGAATTTGTATTGTGTGAAAATTATAAAACTTAGGAAAGAACATTTATTGTACACGTATAGTTTGAAAATGTTCTGAAAATTTCAAACATTTTTTCTTATTCACGAAAGTTATAATTTATCGTCCATCGTAGGATTTTTTCTTATATTTTTTGTAACAATGGCAGCTGTTTGAAAAAATAAGAATTTTCATTAAAATTTTGGACAAAAAAATTGTATAACTTTTAAAGAGGAGCTTAAATCAAACTACGATAGACGATAGACAAAACTGTAAAGAATAAATGAGCCAAATCGGTTCAGTAGAATCGGGGATATTATTCACACCAGTTTAAAAAAAGGTAGTTTCAAGAAAAGCGCAAAATGAATAAATATACTGCTTTGTACCACTGTAACTTCGAAATTAACTTGAATTTCGCTATGAGGAGACGCTTAAAATATTCTTTAAAATATATATGATTTTTAGAGAAAGCAACAAAATCTAAAAAAATAGGGTGGTATTAACCCCTTAAGTATGAAAAATGTTCCAAATTCTAAAATAACAGAAAATAAGAGTGACTCCAAACCATCATCACAAAGTCGTTGTTGGTCAAAATATTTTAACTACCTCCGCAAAATAACGAAAAAATGAATTCATCAAAGGCATTTAATGTGATTTTCGAGTTCAGCAGCCGACCGTACATTGGAAAAATATAATGGCAAATGAATATTTTTTGTAAGCTAGTGTTATCGCGGACACCCATTAAGGATTTTATGTTTTTTTACTCAAAAACTTTCCTGACATTAAACAAAATCAAAACGAAAAACAAAATGAAATTATCAACCAAACACACACACACACTCACCCATACATGAACTTACAAAATATATAACTACCACTATGTATTACATACATACTCGTAACATATTAATGCAATTTCACGAATTCAAAATAACAAAAACAAAAAATATTTCTTTCTTCCGTTTGATTTGAATTTTTTTTACTCATTTGTACCTATGCTTTTAAAAAACAAGAACAACAACAAACTAAAAAAATAGTTTAACAAATTTGACAAACATAAAAATTGCAAATTAAATAAATTACAAAGTTTTGAAAAACAACACCCCACAAATAAAATATTATAGAGATGTTATTCGAAATATATGTACTTTTTCGTTTTTTTTAAGATGTAAGAAAAATATTCACACATTTTTTTGTTCATGATTGCATTAAGTTCAGAAACTATTTTTTTAAGATTTTGCATATATATAACGTTACTTTTACAAATACACACACACACCCAAAATAAAACAAAACAAAAAAACACCGGAGTAGTAGGAACTTTGATTTAAGAAGACGTCGTTTGTTTATAGATTTAAATTCATAATGTGACATAAAGGATCTACTCCATTCGTCAGTGCATACATACGTACATACATAAATACCTATAAGAAATGTTTATATAATTGGTTACATTATAATTCTACAGAAGGCAGGCTACCCAACTCTCATTAAAGGAAAAACAAAATACATTTGTAAAGAATGGGTAGTAGCTCGAATTTCTTGATTTGTTTTTTTTTTTTTCTTTTTTTAATTTCATTTAACATATAAATATGATGATGTATGTCTGTCTGTCTATTGTATATAAATTTTATTTCATCCACACAACATGTATTGTATAAGATTTAATTGCTTCGATAAATCGTTAAAAGGTAAAACTTAAATACTTCTTTTTTTCTTCTTAAACACCCTTTTTTATTAATTTAGCTATTAAGTTCTCAATTAAATAAGAACGTTGTATTATGAATAAAAATAATAATAAAAAAGAATAAATTATAAATGCTATGATACACATATAGATACACATTATACACTAATAATTCACTACGTACATATGTTTAGAGATACATAGTTATATTATATTGAATAAAAATATATTAAAAACAAAATAAATTACAGAATGAACCGAGCGCTGTTTTTTTTTTTTGCTTTTTTATTAAACTTTTGATTTACATGCGAAATTTAGTTAAAATATGTTCAATTATGGTATCTACTTCAGCCATAGCCCCATTGCCCGTATCGCCACACATTAAGGTCTTCGATGTCGTTGGTACTTCGTGGTAGCCGCAACTCTTCAATTTGGCAATGTGCTCAGCGGTCACAGGATGATCAAACATGCGGGTGTTCATGGCCGGACAGAAAAGCAACGGTTTGTTGAAATCCCAAGCACGAACGACACACATCACAAGGTTGTCACAAAGACCCTAAAAATTTGAAATATCTATCATATTTTCTATTGTTACAAAAATAAAGTAGTACCTAAATTTAAAATTGATCACGGAATAAAAAACATTAATAAAGTATTAAATTTTTCTCAAAAATATTTTTACACATTATCGTCAAATACATACAACTTGTATTAAAACAAATTGTTTAATGAATTAAACAAATTAAAAAATATTATTTTTGAAATATTTGGACTTTGGAAAATAAAGATACAATTTTTTCTTCTAAATTTTTTGTGATCAATTTTTCCATTATGTGAAAATTTAACATTTTATTTACGTTTTTTGTTTAAAACAGCCCTAATAATAAATTTCAGCATGTAATACAAAAGTTTCTAAGAACTATACCATTTTCAGTTGAAATTGATAAATGAAAATGAGTAATGTAAATTGAATTTCGGAAAATACAATTTGGAATTGAGAAATGAAATTTGAAATCGAGAAAACGCAAACTGAAATTCAGAAATGAAAATTGAAATTGAGAATAAACAAATTGATATTCAGAAATGTAAATTGAAATTAATTTGTGTTTTCTCATATTCATTTGTTTATTTCTCAATATCAAATTGTATATTTTCAATTTACATTTCTGAATTTCAATTTGTTTTTTTTTTGTCAATTTAAATTTGAATTTTCTCAATATTATGTTGTATTTTCTCAATTTCAATTGAAAATGGTGTAGAACTTTTCGTTATCAAAATGATGATGATGTTGAAATCAGTAAACATTCAACAAGTGTTTATGTAAGGCTCGAGCACACCGAGCGTCTACGAATTACAATGATTTTTCCCATATTTAACAACCACATTCTGAGAGAAAGGAATAGAAAAATCATAAAAGTTACAATAAGTATAATTAAACAAAACTGGAGTCTTTCCAGAAATGCCGCCTGTACCTTTTTTATTTAAAATTCTATACGAATAAAAACGTGTATTAGCGGATTAAAGGCGAATCCTAATACAAATGCACAATTCTTTAATAAATTATTCTACAAGACACAAAAAAAATAAAATTGGCCTTTTGAAAGAGCAGAGATCCACACTGGAAACCTCTAAAAACCGAAACGAAAAGGATTGCTATATATAGCCGTGCTATAGTTTCTTCCCAGCGGACCAAAATAATCATTTCTTTATTGTTCTTCAAAGGACAACTTCAAAACAGGCCATCAAAGATAGCACCAAGATAAAGGTTGCAGCCACAAACAGTTCGCGAGCAAATACAACATTGAAGTTCACGTGATGATTATAAAAAAGAAATAGATGTATTTAAAAAATGTTTCGACATTATAGTTAGACAAAACAACGGGCCTTCTTGTTGATATTGCTATATAGAGTGCTTCTCTACATTATTGCTGAAAACTTCCATTCGAATGTCTATGTATGATGTAATATACATGATGAACTTCTACATTACTTGAAACGAAGAAGTACTTACAACAGCAATTTTAGCCAACGAGTTGGCACTTAAAGGGCATATTACCAGCATATCTGCCCATTTTCCTAAATCTATATGTACAACCGGGTCACCACGTTTATTCCAAGCACTCCATTCGCATTGATCGTCCAACAATTCTATATTTTTAGGCAATAGTGAAGCATCCACAAAATGTTTGGCATGTTTAGTGACTATAACTTTTATCTGTAAAAGAAATTTCTAAATTCAAACACCATTTCAAAATTCAAACGACATTCTCCAAATACAAACATTAAAACTGAATTCATCCGAATTAAGTAACTGTAACTTCTCAATTAACACGGGCAACTTGATTGTAGCCACACTGCCGGTGCAAGCTAAAATAATATTTTTTGTTTTCATTTTATTGAGTGTTTTTTAGCGGCGGCTGTGGCTGCTTCGTCTTGTCGTTCTCGTTATCCTGGAAGCCCAATTTCGACCATTCCGTTTGTTCCATAAGCTGATTTTTCATGCGGCAGCCAAGATAATCTTGAGCTTCTTTGCGACACTCAGAGCTCTGATCGTTACTTTGATGAAGGCACCTCATGTACAGTAAATAGTACTTTTTGCATAGACTCTCGTGATCCAATGGAAAGGATCCTTTTTCCGGAGCAGTTGGAACGAATTTTGACTGGTTGAAAGTGTTCGAAGTCATTAGTAGGAAGTTTGGTGGTAAACGACGGTAACACCTGATGATAAGTCTCGATTTTAATGGAAATCGAATAACGGATGTCACACAAGAGTTATCGTAAAGTGTAAATGTGTTGAAATCGCCAAATTATCGTTATCGAAAATAGAAGATTTCGTATGTACACTAGGGCAAAAAAGTCTAACAACGACAGATATTAGAAGAAAACTGTTTTAATGCCGATGGTCTTTTATTTATTTTTTCATTTTTATTGGAGAGTTTCTTGGGCTTAATAATAATATTTAAAAAAATGAATTGGATGGACTGTGACATTATGGGTGTTGTTGGAAAGCTAATGGAAATATGTTTCCAATGGCACATAATATGTTTAGGTTTCACAGACTTAAGTTTTTATGCGTTGCCATCCAGAAAGAGGTCGCTCGGCAAGGCGTATTTATACAGGTGATAGCACTAGAACAACAACAAATTCGGCAACAACAAAATACAAGTAATTTTTTGAATGGTGAGCCATACTATCAAAGCAAAATAAAGAGTGATTTTTTTGAGGTTAGGATTTTCATGCATTAGTATTTGACAGATCACGTGGGATTTCAGACATGGTGTCAAAGAGAAAGATGCTCAGTATGCTTTGACATTTCATCATGAATCGTCTTACAAACGAACAACGCTTGCAAATTATTGAATTTTATTATCAAAATGCGTGCTCTGTTAAGAAAGTTCATTGCGCGCTTCCATTTTATGGTCAGTTTAATCGACCCACTGAAGCGGCTATTCGGGCTATTGTGACTAAATTTCGCACCAAATTTACATTGTTGGACATTAAACCACCAACACGCTTACGTAGAGTGCGAACTGAAGAAAATATCGCAGCTGTATCGGCCAGTGTTAATGATGACCACCAATTTTCGATTCGTCGCCGTTCGCACCAATTGGGTCTCTGTTACTCAAAAATGTGGAAATGCCAAAATTGGACTAAGCGGATGGACCACCTAAGACGCAGCCGCGGTCAACATTTAAATGAAATTATCTTCAAAAAGTAAATGTCATGGACCAATCTAACGTTTCAAATAAAGAACCGATGAGATTTTGCAAATTTTATGCGTTTTTTTTTTAAAAAAAAGTTATCAAGCTCTTAAAAAATCACCCTTTATAAGGGATTTGACAGTTTCGGTTACTTTTGAATGAAAAAAATTTCAGTCAGCTGGGCTCGTGCTATCACCTTTATAAATACGCCTTGGTCAGTGGGCTACCGTTTACTTGTCAAGTCAATATGAGGAAACGGCTGAAGGTTCTTCATATTTTCAAAATATACATCTGTCCTATTCAAACCTTTGGAAAACGTGTTATTGTTGCGGATGAAAACAAAACTGTAGTTTTCAGAAGCGATGGTATTAATAAAGTTTCTATTTTAGTCGCAAAAAAACTTGCGAGCAGTTGAATTTCGTTTCCATAAGAAATACATGTAAAAAACTCACGAAATTTTCGGTTTGAAATATTCGTTTGCTCGGACGCACCTCTAAGCGAAATTTTGACATTTATTTTCTATTACTGCTAAATGCTCTCTATTGCTTCCCAGCAAAAAGAGAGTACCCGAAGAAGTGAAAGGGATGTGATTCGGAAGTAGCGAAAATTGGGATCATCACTAATGAATTTAAAATGGAGCTGTCATAGGATGGATGTCCTTTATTTTGAAAGACTTAAAAGTTTTTCAATGCAGTTGCAAAGGAACCACTTTTTCATTAGTTTTCATTTATGTTATAAAAATCCGCCGCTATCGGAGGTAGAACAGCGGACCTTCTGAAATATTTGGAGTAAATAAATTTGTATTTTTTAAAACAAAAATCTTTAATTTGAAAAAATTATACAGAATTTACATTGTTTATTTATAAAAGTTATAAAAAAATATTTTTCCCGAGACTTTCTGGGTACAAAGCGGACACATTACCTCTGTGACCCTATACTAAAAATACGTCCCCATTCACTTGTGAAGATGCTATTCGTAAAACGTTACGGGATGTTAACTTATTACTTATTTTTTGAAAGTTGTTTAAAATAACTTCATCAAAAGCGGGAAATATGCACATTTGGATTTTGAGATGTGAATAAAATGTGCTTCCTACGGAAGTACTTCAAATTTTTTTGTTTGCTGTGATTTTGTACGAAATTTAATGTTCTGATAATTGTTTGCTCAAAAAATATTAATTATCTATGAAAACAATCATTAAATTATTAAAATTATGGTCAATTAATATAATTATTTTTAAATATAATTTTATTTGCGACCCATTTAATTTTCCATTAACAAGTTTTCCTCTGAAAGTACATTTTTATTGTTCGTTTTTTAATTTTCGACCCTGACAATGAAGTATATAAATTTTCTTTTTAGCTTTCGACGAAATTTTTCTTTCGAATGGAATTAAACAATCGATCAATTCAATTTCTATTGAATTTGAATTCGTAGTTGTACAATCTCTAATTCCGATATTGTATATTCGGATTTGATGGACAGACACCTCTTCAATTCAATTCCGACTTGAAACGAAATTCGCCATGGAGAACAACAATGATTATGGAATACACCAACAAAAGTTATCAATGACCACCCCCACATTATACAGTGAAGATTTCATTTTGTTGTTATCTAAAGATATCATTGTCCGTTCGGAAAAGGTTGTTGAAAATTGTGTCGTCGGGCACCACTCATGATTGATGATATCTTTGCCATGTTTCTTCAGGAATGTTTATAGTATATATTTTTTACGAAGAGCGTTCGTACATTCGAATTGTCTGTTGCATATGTGACAGTAATTACGATAGAGGTCAAGGTCAAATAAATAATTATCAAGGTGATTTAAAATTTCAAAACTCTAAAATTTACGTTTTACAATTTACGTAAATAAATAATTGAAATAATGGTTAAAAGATATGTATAAGCAATTAGCACAACAAACAAGTTTTGATACTTGACTTGGACCATTATCATAATTACATCGTCGTTTATAATGCAAAAGGGCGGAACACAGCATTGCGACCATAATTGTTTTGATTTTTTATTCACTTTTTTCATGTTCCGCATTTTTCATTTCATGTGACGTTGATACATTGGACATTAGTCAGAACTAAATGACTATATATCTTCCACTCGTTTTTCTACATTCAAGAGAACTTCCGGCGAAAACTAAGTGATTTTTTCATTTATATATGTAGTATAAAGAAACAGCATGTTTTATCATAAGCCAGTAAATGTTTATTATTTATTAGTTTTATTTGAAATCCGAAACTACATATTAAAAAATAATGAAAAGGACTTAAGTTTTAAATAATCGTTTTTATTTATTATTTATTATTTTATATGTTATATTTTCATTACCAATGTGTTGTAATATTAATAATATTTTGTTTTTTTTTTCGTTTTTTTGTTTTGTGTATATAAATACGAAATGTATTTTGTATTCCTCCAAATGCCTAACATTTGGAATCTTGAAATGATTCCTTCTTTTCGATATTATGTTGCGGGCCATCCGCGAACACAAGACAAAGAAATGTTATATTGAAGTACAGTAGTAGGTAGGTAGGTAGGTAGTGGTAGTGGCTAAATGAATGACTAAAAATTGGTGTATAAATAAGAAATTGTAAACTAAATTGGTTCTCATAAAGAAGTAACGATAAACAAATGACCTAAATCTCTAACCCACGCGAATTCAGTTAAATTAGGGATTTGGGAAGAGAGAGAAGGAGGGAGGGAGAGACACTAAATACTAATCAACGAATAGATAAAAATATATGCAGATGAAGTTATTGATGAGTTCAATCAACAACAGTTTATAAATATTTACAATTGGAATTCTACAGTTGCCAAACGTAATGACAAAAATCCTTAGCTTCCAGACATGGCCTGCGCCTGCATCAAGCTGACTGTGATTTTTTTACATTACTGAACACAGTCCAGAAGTTTCACTGCCGCACATCACCTTTTCCTTTTTCCTTAGAGTGGCTTTCTGTAACGCTGGCTTTAATTCATACGTAATTGTTTCTTCAACAGGTGGCGGCGGCGTTGGCGGGGCGACAGGCTTCGCTGGTATGTTGGCTTGTGGTAGGGATCGGCTAACGGTCGCCGGTCCATTATTGCCGTAAATACTGCCGATCACCGATATAGTACTTACGCTGTTATCGCTGCCACTTTGAGATGGATTGTTTGATTGATCTTCAAACATTATTGCTCCACCTAGAGACGTGGCTTGTGTACTACTGGTACTGATGGTTGTACCACCACCACACAAAACTGGTATGGTGGATATGGTTGGTATGTGATTGAACGCAGCAGCACCTGCTGTGTGACCTAAGCTACCTTTTGATTGATCAGTCAAACTACCGGTATTGTTGTTGGCTGAATTACTTTTAGAAGTGCTCGCAGACATTGCTGTCGCTGTTGCGCTATTACTACTACTACTAGCAGTGCTATTTGTGGTTACAGTGTTCTTCGTAATATTTATTTTGATCTTATTAACTAAACTAGCCAAAGGCATAGTAGGAGCGAGGCCGGCAGCGGACAAGTTGTGTTCGTCGCCAGTCTCCATGTTACCATCCATAGAATTATTTAAATCTGTTGCTGGCGTCTCCGTCGTAGTTACTGTTGTTGTTGTTTCGTTCTCCTCGTTGTTGAGAGATGGTGTCGTTGACGCTGGACGTTCAAAAATAGGGGACATAGCCGATTCTATCATTTGTGTTTGTGTCTCTTCTGTGGTATAAATATTAAAATTGGTTTAGCTCCTTTCTAACCATGAAATAATACAATATATATATATAATATATGTACACTTACCGCTACTATGTATGGAAATTTCATCGGGCGCAATCAAAACAGTTCCGACATCTTCGAAACCATCATCTTCGTCTTCATCTGGATTGGGTTCCTCTTTGATTTTCACATTCATAAAGGACGCGGCTTTGGACGAGTCATCGCCTTGTGGCAACTCTTTCTCAACATACGTATCCAAATCGGTGAATGGTATGTGTGGTTCTTGGATTTCCACGTCCGATTCAGTTGTTTCATTAAGATCGCCGGCATCATCCCCCTCGTCAACGGTTCCCATTTGTTCGCGGGTTACATTTGCCGGAACGTATTCGTCGTCGTCATCATCGTAGATTTCCGTAACCGAAGGTTCTTCGTTGGGCAAAACGATAACATCGTCATCATCCTCATCTATTTTAGCTATATAATCAGTTTTTCCTGAAAAGTATTTATTATCTGTAGAGAAAGAGACAACCCAATATTTCGCATTATACATACCTTCTTTAGTGTCTTCTTCAACCTTTATCACGATATCGACAGCATTGTCATCATCGATCTGTATTAGCGAAGGTTCCTCCTCCTTATCATCGGCAGTTTCTTCATCGGCTGATTTGACGGCGGGTGGAGGATTGAGTGAGGCCTGTGTGGATATTTTTTGTGTAAATAAAACTAAAAAAATACTTCAAATGTATAACAACATACCTTATAGTCGTCGTAACACAACGGGTGATAGATTTTGTCCTCAACACGTATGGCGCACCGTAAATGCCACTCCTCGTGCTCTTCGTTGTAGAATTGTTCGAACCTCTCTTGACACATGTCACAAGCTCGATCGACATCATCTGAGCCCGCAGGACAACTTTGTATGGGGGAGTTAGTAGAACGCTGGTTAGAAGTCTCATCCATGATTTCCAAGTCTGTCTGTGGATTTTCGAAGAAATTCTTCTCACGTTCATCCACATCTTCGATCTCTTCATATTGAATCCAATCGTTAAGATCGTAATACCATTTGCGTGAATGGGCTTTGCGTGAGGTGTCACGTTCGCGTCTATTCTGTCTGAAGTGCCAGTCTAAATGTTGACTATATTTAATGGTTTGCTCCGGTGGGAAGCGTACACCACAACTGCTACATTGCATTCCGGAGAAAAGTGTTGCCACTATGGCAGACTGACGAGTCTTTATAGATTCCGGTTTGGAAAGATCGATTGGTTTTATAATTTCCAGCGGGGTTAAAGGCGGTGGAGGTGGGACTTGTTCAGCCGAGGTGTCTGTATTGGTTTTTGCAGCAACATCGGCAGATGGCGTTGCAGTTGACTTGGTATTATTAATAGCTGGCAGTATTCCACTCGAACCACCCAATATTCCAGTAGATACTAATTTCTGGAAAAGTTCATCGATATTTATATTGCTTAATGCGGCTGCAGGTAAAATGGGAACCGATGTTTCGGCTGGCTTTTGCTCAAGTTCAACATGACTCATTTCGGGCTCGGCGGCTATTGGTTGGCCAGTGGAGGAGGCGGAGAGTGGTGGCTCGACATTTGGAGATGGTTTAGTATCAACATAAATCATATCCTTTATTTGTACTTTGCCGGCAACAACGCCTTGGGGCAGTGCACCAAAGCGTACAAAATACTTATTGGCGCCTAGATACAGACTTTTCGGTAGACCGCCATACTCAACCCGAGTAGGGGCACCATCTAGGAGAACAGTTAGCAAGTTATCAGCAAATTGTATCGTATGTTCTATGTCAGCCAATTTAAACGTTTGTATGCGAGCGTCCAAGAAGAGCGGTATAACATTGTGAGCATCTACAATCATGTTGATCTTTCCCACCACTAAATCACGTCTCAGATGGCCTATGTTAACTTGAGGCGGTGGACCTTCGGCCTTTAACATGTGCATTTTATTTCTAATAGGAACACTTATTGGCGGCCCGCCAAAGTAGATTTCATACCAGTTTTCATCAATGAATAACTCGCGAGATGGGAAGCCAAAACGTAAATTGAAGGTTTCTCCATCAATATTGGCGACCTTATAGTCATTATTAAATTGCAACGTTATGGGCTCGTGATTATCAATGTAAATGGTACGTTGGCCATTCTGGAAACCAATTTCCCTGGGTTGGTCAACCTCCATAAAGACTATGGCGACTTGGTCATAGAAGCGAATTTCTTTCGCAGCTCCATCTATGGTAATCGTCCGAACGATGTCCTCCTGAGGATTATCTATAGAATTGCACGGTTTCGGTATCATTGGAGCCGCCAGAGCCGATGGTGGGACAACTGGTGGTAAAGCATTACCACGCATGTGTACGCCGCCCAGCGGTGGTCCTTTGGGAAAGTGCGGTACGTTGTTATTGTTGTTTGGCATTGGCCATGGAGGTCGCACATTTGCGGGAACATTTGGTCGAAAACCTATACCGCCGCCGCCGCCTCCGCCGCGTTTATTCTGTGGCATCATCGTATTCCAAGGTCGCTGTTGTAATGGTCCTCCTCCACCTGGCATCATTATGCTTGGTGGTTCGGGTGCCCGATCTCCCCATTTAGATTTGTGTCCACGCTTGTCCCGTCTACTACTCCGCAATGGTAGTTCCTCATTTGAATCTTGCTTCTCGTCGACAATGCGCATAGGTTCATCAGCATTGCCGCCGCCACTACTACCTTCGTTTGATGTCTCGGCGGCATTCATCATTTCATTGGAATTTGAAGCCACTTGAGCTTTGTTCAATTTGGGTATACGTTTCTTAAGAATAGCCTCCCGAGCAGCGTTGCGTTCGGAATCATTGCTGCCATCGTCGTTGTTAGCTTTTTCCTTAACAGCATTTAAGGATTCGCGACGTTTGGCTTCCTTTAATTTGTTGACTTCGTTGATGGACATAACGGTTTTGACAAGATTTTTATACTGGTCTTGGTTAATAGACTTCGACTCTAATAACTCCTGGGCTTGGGCAATCATGGTGCGAATTTTTTCGTCATTAGCCTCCTGTGTATCCTCGTTCATCTGCAGTTCTGCCAATTTGTTGCGCTGGTCTACGTCTTTGCTGTGTTTGTCTGTAAAAATAGGAAAATTTAGTACATTTGCCGCACCATAAGCAAATGTTAAGTGAATACCGACCGATTTTAAGAAGTTTATTTAATTTAGCCGTTTTGGCTAGCTTAGCGCGGACGTCTTCAAGGCTGGATTTTTTAATAGAAGGTTTTGTGGCATCAGTCTGTGAAAAAGAAAACATTTAACATTAAGTACTTAAACATAAACGAGTCGTGGTGTCATCTTCTACCTTGACATTATCCCAATTTTCATTGGATTCCTTTGGAATATTGAAGGGTGGCGGAGGGGGTGCAGTTTCCTCTTGAGAATTCGCCGACATGGGTGGCATCAGCTGTCGCAAATCAACATCCTCAGATCCAAATAAACTATAACAACAATGTTTATGAATAAAACGAGTAATAAAATAACAAGAGTAGTAAAAAATGCCATGAATACTCACTTATCGAGTTTTGTTGATTTGCTCTTTTTAGCCAAAGGTTCTTCATCCTTGATCGGAGCCAGTGGCCTCTTCTTGACATCCTCCTCGTGATCTTTACTTACTTGGCCATCCTGAGCAATGGCGTTGTCTCCGCCAACGCCATCATTCTCACGACCGACGTCCTTCGAGTCCACCATTTCAACATTCGATGATATATCATTGCTTGCAGAGGTAAACATGGCAACTTTGTTTCCAGCCAGAGAAGAGGGGGCTGATAGTAAATTTTCTGTAGATTTTTCTAATTTATTAAAACTTTTCTGAATTTTGAACGAAACTTTGGGTGATGATATCGCTACGTTTCTAGCACTTGTCGAAGAAATATCTTCAATATTCCTAACGAAGCTGGTCATGGCATTTGTCGCGGAAAATGTACATTTTGAATCTAAAGAAGGACGCGGCTGGCATGGATCTGGCAATTGTGACGATACTGAGGGTACCACCACCAGATGTGGCCTCAAATCTATATCCATCAAACCTGAAGATTTCGGTGGCAACGCTAATAAGGGATTTGCGGAAATTTACAATATTATGATTGGATTGAATATAAGACATAACACAAAAAATAATTGTAAAAAAAATAAATAAACGAAAGACCAACTAATTGAATAAAAATTAATAAAAAAAAAAAACAAAAAAAAATACAAAAAGAAGTCGACATCATCACCGTAATAATACAATTAAAAATAAATATTAGACAAGTATAAAAATTATACATTCTACAATAGTTTTTTTAAATAACCAAAACGGATACTATTGACTCATTATTTTGATATACAAGTTATTTTGTAATGTGTTGTTTTTTATTTTCTTTTCGCTTTCAATAAATTAAAAAGAAAGAAAACATTTTGTATACATTGGTTGGTGTTTTCAATCATCACAAAAAATCTTATCACAGTCATTGTGTTGTTTATATGTTGTTTTTTATCGCTTAATTAATTATCATTATAAACAAAACCCCAAAGAGTTAAAAAACAGAAAGTTTTGGTGGATATTATTACAAGAGGATATTTAGAAGGAGGAATTAAAACAACGAAGGGCAATTTTTAAAAATGTTTATTTTTAAGTATTAAAACAATTTAATACTAAATATAAATGATTTGTTACTTAATATAAATTTTGGTTAAGAAAGCGTTGGCCGGCCAAAGGAAGAGAGAGGCTGGCATTCCTAACAAATGCTTTATATACAATTAATAAATACTAGGGAAGAATGCAGTATCCTTTGAGGAAATCACAGATTGTCTATCACAGAGTCAAACACCACCTACATGTGAGTGCGAATACGTTTGTGTTTATAGAGATTAGGAAACGATAATATACCACCTACTAAATAGAAGGCTAATACAACTCTTTGGGGTTAGAAACAACGTTTGGATTTGACAAATAATTAAATTTAATGCAAGAGTATTGTAGTGAAGGAGACATGTCTTACTTTTGTCTGTATTACTCGCAGACGAAGTGTCTACAATTGGTTTCTGGTCTTCATTGTGGGTGGTGGTGGCGGCCTCGTTACTTTGTTCTGTATCCAATATTTTTGGTAGCCGCTTCTCGGGCGACGTCATCATAGACGAAGACGATGATGTGGACACTCTGCGAGAATCGACGTTTTTGTAGGTTTCAGACGACTCAGGAGATGGGCTGCGTGAAGTTGTTTTACTGCGTGATGTACGTGATTTATTAGATCGCTTCGAATCACGAGATTTGCTCGGCGAAGAACTTGGTGAGGATGATTTCCTTTTGAATGCACTAGACAGTGGTGCAATCTCAAAAGCATCCTTATCACATTTGGATGAAGATGACGACCCCGAATGCCTGTCGGTTTTGCCAGCATATGATGAATATGATGATTTTTTCCGTTCCGAGTTGGTAGAACCCAGCGAAGAGCTCTTTGATTCGGTGCGCTTACGATCTCTATCTTTATCCCGGGCTGAACTTTTGCTCGAACGCCCCGAAGCACGGCCACCGTTGCCAGTTGATGAACAAGATCTTGTTGGCGATTTGCGGCTGTTTTTATGGCTGCGATCGTTTTTGGCATTCTTAGAAATATCTGATGCTTGTAATTGACCACTTGAAGATGAGACATTTGAGGAATTATTCGATGAATTTTGTTGATGGCTGGGCTGCTGTTGTTGCTGCTGGCGTGCCAAACGTGGATCACGTTGACGCACTGAACTGATTAATGCTGAATTTACTGGATATACTCGCGGCTTATTGGCATTATTTCCGGCAGCATTGTTCGCGGGCATAGGCTGCAAGAAAATTATTGTAAATATTTTGCCTTTATCTCTTTATTGCTATATATGTAAGCTTTATTACCTGTGGTTGATCGTTCATCATAGCTGGATGTATACTGGGTCTGCTAAATCCACGCATATTCTGATACATGGGTGGTCTTATGGGGTTCAGAGCCATGCCTTGGGGCCCCATAAAACCAGGGGGAATTACGGCGGGCATAACCTGGGCGGCTATCGGTGGAGGCCTAATGCAAACAGTTTGTAATGCATTTGCGGCTACCAATGCCTCTACAGGGGGTAGAACTCCTTCAGCGGTCTTAGAAAATTGCTTTTCTTGCTCCTCTAAATGCTTCTTAGTAGCTTCTAGTTCCAATTCAAGTTTGCGCTTTTTTAATTCCAAAAGTTCTCGCGTTTTATCCTGTAAAATTTTCTCCATTTCCGTGGGTATTGCTTGACTTGCCTAAAATGTTAGTTTATAGAGACAGATTAATAAAAGGCTATTCCTCCAGCATAGTTTACAGTTTGCTTAATACTTACAGTTTTTAAGAAATTTGGATTGACATGTATTGATGGTTGTTTAGCTGTGATGGGCCAATTATTGTCCAAACGTTTAACCTTGACATCTAGGGCATAGAGTTTCTGAGCTGAGAATACTTCATTCCACGTTTGCCTTAAAGCATACATTCGTTCTCTGATCTTTTCATTGACCTTTTAGATATATATTTGTGATAAACCATTAGCGTGAGTAATTTTCTAACGTATGTGTTTGTAATGAGATTATGCTCACCTTTTCAAAAACTCCACAGAATAAACTGACAATACATTGGCTGAAGAGTTGCACGTACGTGCTTTTGACATTTTTTACAATAGAATCGATTAAATACAATATAGGCAACTTAATTTCTGGAGGAACCTGTTGTAAGCAAAGATAATTATGATTGTAGGCAGGAAAACGGAGGCTTGATCTTTGTTCATAACTACTAAGATATTGTGTTCTTTCAATATGTTATGGTGGATTGTTTGCGAGGGAAATAAAACAATTAACTACAATTGTTCAAGAGAGTTGTTTATTTTATTACATTTTTTAATATCTAAAAACTGTTGATATAGATTTTGTTTGTGTACTTTTATATTAAATCTTTTTTTTTAATTTTATTTTGGATATATATAATAACTTTCGAGTCATTGTTTCGATTTAACTTTTTTTTATCGAGTGAATAGTTTTCTTCCAATGCAGTAGTAAAGTATTATTTTCATCGTCGAAAACTTGTTTAAATTGTGGATAAAAACACCGATCGGTAACAGTCGCCCGAATATATTAAACATCTTTTCTGCTGGTGCATCAAACCATTTTTCTTTTTCAATAAGGCTGTTCACGATTCAGCATCAAGTGAGTACATATATGCTTATTTTGCCTTCTTGTAACAACGAAAATTTCATGTACAATTTGAAGTTATGCATGCATCAAATCGTGAACAAGCTTAATAGTCCCCTTCCCCAAAAGACATTTTAAGAAAGTGGAACTATGTATATTGAATTATCCATATTAAATCCTAGTCCTAGGTTCACGTGTCATGTGGCAAGCGACCACAAACATGAAGTTCTTCAGTTTGCACTATTAACGCATTTTATATACAGTATTTTCAACCCAAGGACGACGCTATCTATGTATTATGAAAAAGGAAATTAGTGATTCTATTAACCTTTGCTATGTGTTGTTCAACGACTTTTACAATAACTGCTGCATATTCGATATTTTCCTCTGCCAACATGGTGAGCATGTTTATAAGGGGTTTGCTATTGCAGTTCAAGTCCGATAAGCTGGATAGGTACTCTTCGGCAACACGTTCCTCACATTCTCGTTGCGTTTTCGTAGCGATATCCATGGCTACGCAAAATAGGTTTGCTTGTGCCTTTCTTGTTTTTGAAACTGTAATGACAAATAGAGTCGAATGTCAATTTTACTGAGAGATAAGTAATCAAAATATTGATTAGTATTTATAATAGGCGTGTTTTGTTTACAGCAAGCGGATTTTCCCGCTTAACTGTGATTGTTAGACAGATAGATAGTCACGATGATTTTAGACTTTTTCAAAAGGTGTTTTTGTTTATAGAAAGCGGATTTTCCCGCTTAAACTTCGCCTACTACGAAATACATCAATAATATACATAATTTATCCATAAAGAAATAAAAGTTGTTGGTTGGGTTGGGTATTAGTTAGACAGGCAGATAGTCATGATGATTTTAGAATTTTCAAAAGGTCCTTTTGTTTGCAGACATGATATAAACTATATTTTTTTCTATTAAACGAATAAAATCATTTTCAACACTTTCACATAACACGAGTAGTTTTAGTCACTTTTTGAAAACCATGACAATTAAGCGGGAAAATCCGCTTGTGTTAAAACACACCTAATACATGCATTGTATTATTATTCATCGTCAACACGAAGCTTTTTCACTTTTTTACATTATGGAAAGTCACATTTCGAAATTCCCTACACATGTAAACGCAACATGCAAATACAACAAAACATACAGAGATTCGCGCACACACACATACACGCATTCACATTTATTTATTGGCAATGCAAGCAAACCTCAAAACATTTTCACATTTTCCCAAATTAATTTTCACATGTCATCAACTTCGCAGAATTTTTGCCAACGACACTATATACTTTTTGGTTCCAAAAATGCTGCGCATAATATAACAAATAGAACTTCGTTGTCGTGACGTTAAAAGAAACCCAAATAATTTATATAGGAGAAAAAATATGTATTGGGGAAAATGCTACATCGTCATCAAGGCAAGCGAATGCACTCTTAAAACAACCAAAACTCACCTTAAATTTATAAAATGCTCTTGAATATCAGTCTTAATTCATTAAATAAATGTTTTTCACTATTTCACTCTAGTTTGTAATTATTTAAATTCAACTAAACACTAATATTATAATATTTTTTCACGAGAATAAAAAAACGATGCTTTAATTCCAAAGAAACTGTAATTCAGCGGAATAGCTGAATATCTGGTAAAAATGACAATTTACGCAACCACTACACAGTGGCAACACTGGCATATATCTGATTTGTTGGCATTTGGGAACTAACCTAAACGAGTGACATTCGTCGAAGGGGAAATGCGACGCGTACGACGTATGTTTCAAATTAATTTCGATTGTATTACAGACAATAATATGAAAGGTGATTAAGTGGGTTCTCACATACAGTTTATACAAGAAATCTGTCCAAAAAACGCATAGAGTTTAGAACAAACCTAATATGGCCTGAGTCCTTTTGTGGGGTTATCACGAACACCGGTGCTGGATGTAAACGATATATTTATAAACATTCCTTTAAAAGTTAAGTTATTATCGTTCGATTATTCAAACATTAGGCCTGTTCGATTGGGCAACGTTGCTACACATTAGTATTTCTTAAGTGGGTTAACAGGAAAAATCTGGCAGCACAACTAAGAGAGTAGTAAGCTACTTTCTTGTCAAGCGAGTAAATTCCATACAAAAATTAAGCTAGTAAGCCCAATCGAAGAGGCGTATTATAAATAAATTTTACATTTGAAAATCGATTATGTCATTTAGGCTAGATTTCACATGCAGTGTGATAAGGGTATAATAACAGAACAGGCCTAATGTTCTGTTAGTTTTTGTTGCAAATTTATACTTCTTTCGCTATAAATATTTTTTTTCGGTCGAATCCCTGAACATTACACAATTAATTATAGTCACGAAAAAATAACCCACTAATAGCCTTTTCAGACTACACGCTGAAATGATATAGGTTCGATTTACAAATGTCAGATCTCATACAAATTTGACATTTGTAAATCGACCTTGAGCTGAAATCGATTGATTTAGCATGAAAAAGCCTATAAGGGGGTTATTATACAAAACTCAACGAAAAATCTCACGGTATTTTCAATGCAAATTGTTTTTGTAACAACAACAATTTATATAGAAACTAACGCGATCTTTCGCGTTTCGTTTTTTGTTATAACCTCCGTAGGCCTGTTCTATTGGGCATACAAGCTTACGATTAAAAGATTTGATAAATGGATAGTGAAGAAAAGTCTGCCAGCATCTCTAATTTACACGATTTTTTCTTTAATTTTCGATTTTGAATGAAAAATTGTTTTTTTTTTTTCAAACTTTAACGTCCGACAATTTGTTGAAGTTTTCTTTTCAGATCTTGGGGATTCATCATAAACTAATTACTAGTAAAATTAATATCGACTTAATACTATATCAAAATTAGATTAAACAAGGTGCCTTAAGACACCACTTGACGCTCCCGTGAGAGTGGTTACGTAAACCATATCAAAATTAGAACATTTTTAGTAATAATTTCGAAAAAACAACTTTCCTGACGAAAAGCTAATAACAGGCCGGAAAAACTTTGAGTAAACAAAATAAATTTGATTCATTCTAAAATTTATTAATTAATCAAATTCTTGTAATTTTGTTCATCTGTTAAACTGCCTGAAACTGTCGATTTTTATGTTTATTTGTTAACATTTTTCATTGGATAATAGTGAATGAGGGACGAAATATTGAACAATAAAAAATAAATTAATACATTTTTAGAAGGATATCTAAAAAGTTGACAATTTCAACCCATATACCAAGGAAATTGAAACAATTGATTTTTATCATCGGACATAAGAAAACAATGTTTATAGTTTAGCTAAAAACAAATCAATGAATTTGTTTTCCAAAAAATAATTTATTTTGCGAATTATATCGTAGGAATAAAATTGTTATTATTACTAGGACATGCCGTCTAATGGCTCCTTCATTACCTGATATCTGAACTACTTAGCGTGATGCTTTTGAAGGAACTATTAGTAATTATAGATTTATACAAAACTATATTGTATCTACACATAAATTCATTTGTCAAGCTTAACAAGTTAGTTTTTTGTTACAATATATATAAATGTGTACGATTGTATATGTATATTTATGACTAAATTATTTATCGGTTTGAACAAGCGGACGACTGGCAATCATATAGACTGGATATAAACCTCTGGGTAAACTTTTTTGTTGAGTAATTTTCACAATGCGATAACCCGCCTCTTTCAAGGCACTTTCGTATGCCTTTAATGGTCTTGTTACAGACGAATCAGTTTCATCTATGTCAACCTTTCTCGATGATGTGACATTCTCCTTCATCACAAACAATCCACCGTCGTCTGCCAAACCTTTTTTCATACGTCTAAAAAATTTCACCAAATCTTCATCCGTCAAATGTCCTAAGACCCACTGGGACCACACAAGATCATATTTTTTCGGGCTTGGTGCGAATTCTTGAAGTCCCACGTTGTATATTTCTCCCAATCGCAGGGGATAGCCGAGTGTTGAACCCATGTCTGTTGTACAAAACTCCCGTGCTCTTTCGGCAAAAGTGGGATCCTGCTCTACAAGATCAACTTTCGCAAATAGGGGCATTAATAAATTCTTCGAAACTCGTCCAATTCCTGCACCGCAGTCCAGTGCATACTTCCTGTGTATGTCTTTTATTTTTAATTCACGGAGAAAATTATTGGAACCTTGTATATCAATGGCGGTGATATAACCCATTCCTCCCAACATCCCATTCACCGTCGCTGGGACTTCAGACCAATATTTTTGTGCTTTAACGTAAAATTCCTTTTCTGGTTTCGTAGACTCCATGGTGGTAACTCCATTGATATTTACGGGTGCTTCATCCATCGCTTGTCCTTAGTACATACAACACAAAAAATAAAGGCACATTTAATATTTTTGCAGCTGTCAAACTTTGTTTAGTTTCCCAGTGATGAGAAAATGCGATAGCCTAAATGTACCAAAATTAGTACCAATTGGGTTTATTTTTTTCCGCCAAATTTTATAGGACGCCCTGTTTCATTTGTACTTCATACACACAAACATGCATAAAATTGCGTTTTTAATGCTTGCTTACCTGTTCTGAAATAGAAGCCAATTCAGCAGAAAGAAAGAATTAGATATCAAATGTAGGAAATGCCATCACTCATTTTTTTCACATGTTTATATCTTCTTCTTTTTATAAATTTAAATGCGAGTAATTGATAACATAGTTTTCACATGTTTACACGTCTTAAGGTGCATTCAGACTATAACACGGAAGTTCTCTTCGCCGTTCCAAAAATCGAAAGCAAACTTTCCTCCTGTTTACACAAAGTATAAGCCGGAATAACAATCTGCGATAACAAAAACGTCAATAAAAAGTTATTTTTTACTCAAAAGAAAAAAGAAAATATTTGTATCAAACCAAATTTTCAAAAAAAAAATGTGTTGACTTTTTTGGACTTAGCCTCGATAATTATCCAGGCTAAGTTCAAAATTTTTTACAAAAAATTATTTTTTCAAAATTTGATTTCATATACACATTGAAGACAATTTTAAAAAATATTTTTTTATTTTGAGTTTAACTTTTTATTTGGGATTATGTTATCGAAGCTTTGTTATCCAGTCTTGAAGAAAAACAACCCTAATACATACAAAAAGAATAAATAATGAATAATAATTGGTTGTACAACTTGAAAAAAAAATATATGATGAAAAGTTAACAAATTTAGTATTCTGCGATGGCAAACGAGTTTTATTTTTACTGCATGCGAAATCAATCGATATCAGCTGTGCTGCCGCAATAGTTGTTGCGACTATTTTAAAAAGACGAAAAGAACCACGGCATTTCAAAATATTTTTAATGATTTTTAATGAGGTACATAATTAATTATTTTATTTTCATAAATTCCTCAAAAGAAATTCATTTTTAATTTATTTCGTTTTATCTTTCTCGTTTTCTGCATTTTTGTGTATTTTTATTTGACAATTTCAACAGTTTCTTTAAATTCGCCCGCAAAAAAAAATTTAATGTTTCCGCTTCACGCATGTACGTCTGCTCACGTTGAAGTGCAAACTTCAGCTATAAATACAAAACATTTGTACAAAGTTAGCAAGAGTCAAAAATATTAGATTTTGATTCAAAATTTTGCACAATAACACAAAGACACGCCAAAAAAATTAAAATATTCGCTTAACTGACATTTTGAGCAAATATTTGGCACGTCTGAACAACCCTTAAAACTAATCATCACTATCATACATCCACTGCGAAATGTTAACACTGTCTTCTGTCATTAATTTGTTTTCTCTTTCTGCCTTTCTTTTATAAAAGAAGCGACGTGTGTTGCTAAATTTGCAATTAATTTATTAAGAAGTATCCTAAAAACAAGTGAAAACAACATGATGAACTCGCCTCCTGTTTTTATAGATTTGTCCATGGACGAGCAGGTAAAATTTCTATAAACTATATTGATACGTGCAAAAACAAAACCGTAGAATTTGCAAATGATTTTTTGAGGTTATGTTTTTATATGTGGTTCTAAAACAACTATGTTGGGATATTTAATGATAATGTTTTCTTCCAACAGGTCCAAGAATTGAGGAAATATTTCAAGAATTTGGGTGCCGAAATCTCGTCGGAGAAATCCAGCAAAGGTGTAGAAGACGATTTGCATAAAATTATTGGAGTTTGTGACGTATGTTTCAAAGACGGAGAACCTACACAGATTGACTGCATACTTAATAGTATTGTGTCCATTATGATTACGGTACGTTATGACTAAGCTGCTTTGTAGGAACGAAGGAATAATATTTTTGTAATACTTTCAGATTTCTTTGGATCGTGGGGAGAATATTATTTTGGCATACTGTGAAAAGATGACTAAAGCTCCCAATGTACCATTGACCAAAGTGTGTCTCCAATCACTCTGGCGTCTTTTCAATAACCTCGACACTGCCTCTCCATTGAGATATCATGTATATTACCATTTGGTTCAGGTTGCCAAACAGTGTGACCAGGTTTTGGAAGTTTTTAGCGGTGTCGATCAAGTCAAATCACAATTCGCCAATTGCCCACCTTCGGCAGAACAAATGCAAAAATTGTATCGTCTTCTTCACGACGTAACAAAAGACACCAACCTCGAAGTATCGGCCAAGGTAATGATTGAACTATTGGGAACGTACACCTCCGATAATGCTTGTGTCGCACGTGAAGATGCTATGAAGTGTATTGTTACAGCCCTAGCAGATCCCAACACATTCCTTTTGGATCCTTTGTTGGCTCTAAAGCCCGTTCGTTTCTTGGAGGGTGACTTGATACACGACCTTCTCTCTATATTTGTATCTGAGAAGTTGCCGTCATACGTACAATTCTATGAAGACCACAGGGAATTTGTAAACTCGCAAGGCCTGAATCACGAGCAGAATATGAAGAAAATGCGTTTGCTGACTTTTATGCAACTGGCAGAAAGCAACCCAGAAATGAGTTTCGAAACTCTCACCAAGGAGTTGCAAATCACCGAAGATGAAGTTGAACCATTCGTCATCGAAGTGCTTAAGACGAAATTGGTACGTGCCCGTCTTGACCAAGCAAATCGCAAAGTCCATATTTCTTCCACCATGCATCGTACGTTTGGACCTCCCCAATGGGAACAATTGAGAGATCTTTTGCATGCCTGGAAAGACAACTTGAGTTCCGTACGCGAAGGTTTAACTGAAGTGTCAGCGGCACAGTTGGAATTAGCTCGAAGCCATAAATTGGTTCATTAGTTGCACAACTATGAAGATCAGGTATCAATACGTAGAAACAAGCTATGTTTAATTTTTTATGACGTCTAATATATTTAAAAGGATACAAATATAAAATGTGTCCCTCAATCCTCGAGGGTACCATGAAAACAATTCAACTGGTATACTTTTATTTATAATCTTAAGTCTACATTTAATGAGATTGCGTGAAATTGAGGAATGTTATTGCAAACATTAAAGTTCTTCATGAACTTTCATATGAGGACGTTCCTTTTCTTTGGGATATGCCCAAAAGTACGAGGGGAAGCCGTTAACGTCTCTTTCTCTTTTGACAAAAGCTGAATATGATGAAATGCAATTGCCTATGAAATGATTTGACAAACCCAATATGGCCAAATCGAGGTGTGGATTATCGTCTGGTAGACGATGGGCAGTGATGTCCATACGCTGTAAAGCATTGTTCAGTTCTGTTATCATGTGGTTGGCATCAGAGGCTACAAAAACTGAGCGTATCTCATTTTTGGGATGGTCCTGTTTGACATTTTTTATCATCCGCTTTATTTGTCGTATAATGAGCTCCTTTGATGGCATACAAAGTTCAGGGTACAACGAACCTTTCTCGCTGTTATAACCCAAACATTGCGGCGAAGCAAATAACTGTTGGCTATCACGTACATGGTCACATGCTCTAACCCAATCGATTCCGTTACGAAGATGTATGCCTAGAAATGAGCCTTTGGGCAGATTATTTTTTATAAATTTTGAAGCTGCTTCGCGATATTTTTGATTCCATTTCAGGTGAGCGTGCAGTTCACGATTTTCCTTCTGAACAGGAAAGCTGGCCGGAGATCCGGTGAAGGCCAGTACCGGCCACGTAGATGGTGGATAACGTTCGTTCCATCTCTCTGTCATGCTGCTGTGATGTACATCGAAGTGTAGTGGTCCATAAAATTCCGAGTCAATAAAGTCAATTTCAAATGTATCCCAAAACGGCCCGAACGGGTTACCTTCTTTGGCATGACATCCAGGAGTCTCTTTGTTCTGAATACTTTTACGTTCCATATAACAAAATGAAGTACGTTTCTCCTTAGGCCAAATCGAGGGGGCTAAATCTCGCATAAAATCAGCCATCAAAATGGTGCGATGATACGTTTGTAAAGGTTTCACTTCAAAGTATGTATCAAAGGGAACTTGTATCGAGCGCATCTCCCCCTTGCGGTATTCAACCCAAGGCGGCAGAATTAAAGTACGATTTAAGGCCTTCGAAAAGGCCAATGCCCCTAGGAAATGATCGGCCTGATTGCCAAATCTGCCTGTATTTCAGGAAAGAATAAATGATTAAATTAAATGATATATTTTACGTCGAAAAAGCAGTTTCTTGAAGAGATCGCAAAAAAAAGATTGCGCTTCAGAATGACCCAAAAATATTGAATATTGACAGAGCGACAGTAAAAGCGACACTTATCATGGCGGGCCATCATGTTTTAATTTGTAGGTCTTCCTGAGGGGGTGGTATTTTTCTTTTGCGACCTCCCACAGAAACTTATTCTACCATACATACCCATACAAGGGCAATATGCCACATATCCATTGGAATCTGCTGTTTCCAAAGCAACTGTCCACCTTATACTCATAAAAATTAATAATGAAAATACAAGCATTTTTCTGGCTTCTTTCGCTTGGAAAATTCAATTTAAAATAAATGCTTTTGAACACTTTAGTTAGTAGCACATCTCTTGGAAAGAGCAGTTGTAAACATTATAATGGGAAAGGATAATTGTTTTTTTTTTTTAAGAAAGGACACCTCCAAATATGCAAATAAAATTGTTAATTAATGAGGCTCCTCTTTTTTGCCGGTTTAGTTTAGGGGCGTTCAGACCGATAACAATAACTCATATCCAGCGAAAACTAATGACTTCAAAGACGCTGCATTACGAATATACCACTTGGCTCTCTTTGGTAATTAGTGTGTCAAGTTTACAATGACGTAGGCAATTAAATTTCCACGAAAACCATTAATTTTGAACTCACATGAACTAAATTAAGGCGTCTAATTCAAGTTTTTACAGTTGAGTTTTCAAATTTTAAGAAATAAATTGTAAAAACGTTACCAACTGGTAACGAGTTAAGTGCTAACAGCGACACGTTATATCTTTGCACTCCAATATCTTAGAAATTTTGAATTTATCGATAAAATGTAAGCAACGATAACAAGGTTAGAACCAACTGAGTGTGTGTCATCGTCCAACGTGGAATTTCTTCTCCTTTAAACACACACACAGTTAATTTTTGCAGGATGGCTAAACGACAACAGCCATTGTGGCAGGTTCCCAAGGCAGCAGCTGCTCCAAAATTGCGTTTGTTCAACAGTTTGACCAGACAAAAGGAGGATTTTGTACCCTTGGACGGTAACAATGTAACATGGTATAGCTGTGGGCCAACTGTTTATGATGCGGCTCACATGGGTCATGCCAGGTAAGTGTGTCCTTAATTTGAAGTGCCCATTTAAATGTTTGTCTAAAATTTTGCCATTTTCCCTGCCAGATCCTACATATCGTTTGATATTTTGAGACGTGTGTTATCAGACTATTTTGGCTACAACATCCACTATGTCATGAACATTACAGATATAGATGATAAGATCATAAAGCGCGCCCGTCAAAATTATCTATTTGATTGCTACAAGAATAAGGCCACGACAGCACCTTTAGATCAACTACTCGAAGATCAGAGCTCTGTTCTGCTGCAGTTCCAAAATACTTGTGCAAAAAACACCGATCCTGACAAAAAGATTATGCTGGATAAGCTGTTTGATCGTATGAATAACGCTGTGGAACTGCTGGCCAAAGCAGTGGCCACTGGAAATCAAGATGAGATTACCAAGGCACGTGATTTCTATCTATTGGAAGCCAAAGATCCGATATCTGATTGGTTGGATGCAAAGGAGGGAGCCTCTATAAATGATAATGCTATATTTGAATCACTGCCTCGCTACTGGGAAGATCAGTTTCATAATGATACGAAGGCTTTAAATGTAAGATAAATTAAAGAACATGTCCTTTTCGCTTAAGCTCATCTACTTTCAGTGAAATTTATTTTAAAGGAAATCAATGAATTTTCATATAAAAGTGGAGTTTAACCGGAATTGACTTAGTTTAGTGTTTTTTGTTAGTGATTATTTCTGTTTCTTCTCAGATATTGCCTCCGGATGTTTTAACTCGTGTGTCTGAATATGTACCCCAGATTGTCGCCTTCATCCAACGTATAATAGACAATGATTTGGCTTATGCCGCCAACGGATCGGTGTATTTTAGTGTGAATACTTTCGATGCTAAAGAAAAACATTTCTATGCTAAATTAGTTCCCGAGGCCTACGGTGATACCAAGTCTCTGCAGGAGGGTGAGGGCGATTTGTCCGTGGGAGAGGATCGTCTAACGGAAAAACGTTCTGCGAATGATTTTGCCTTGTGGAAAGCTAGTAAAGCTGGAGAACCCTGGTGGGATAGTCCTTGGGGCAAAGGCCGTCCAGGCTGGCATATCGAGTGCTCGGCCATGGCGTCAGATGTTTTCGGTCCTATGTTTGATATTCATACTGGCGGCGTAGATCTCAAATTCCCTCACCATGACAATGAATTGGCACAATCTGAAGCGGCATTTGGCGAAGCGGAGTGGGTGAAATACTTTTTGCACACGGGCCACTTGACAATAGCCGGATGCAAAATGTCAAAATCTTTGAAAAATTTCATAACCATACAACAGGCATTGCAAAAACACACCCCCTGCCAATTACGTTTGGCGTTCCTATTGCATTCCTGGAAGGACACTCTGGACTATTCGGACAATACCATGGACATGGCAATACAATTTGAGCGCTTCTTAAATGTAAGTAAAGTTTTGACCACTGATTTCTCAGAAAATAATGTAATTAAAATAAATCAATTTAAGCCTACTAATTTCACATTTTAAATATTTCCACTCAGGAATTTTTCCTTAATGTAAAAGACTTGACACGTCATGTTACCTCCGATGAACCTCGAAAACAATTTGATGCTTGGACACAAGTTGAAGCTGGTCTTCAAAAGAAATTCAATGATATTCGAGGGTCCGTACACAGTGCCTTATGCGGTAAGAAAGAAAAAATAAAAAACTACGATATACGAATCTCATATTTGTTATTTTTCTCAACAGATAATGTGGATACACGTAGTGCTCTTGATGCTTTGAGAGATTTGGTCACCGCTGCCAACATTTACATACGCGATAATAAGGATCGTTTGAATTGTTTGCTGCTACGTAAAATTGCCACCTACATCACTGATTTGTTACGCATTTTCGGAGCTATTAGTGAAAAATCGGCTCTAGGCTTCCCAGTAGGTGGCAGTACAGAAGGCAACGTGGATGTGGAATCTACTGTTCTGCCTTATGTTGAAGCAACGGCGGAATTTAGGAATCAAGTAAGAGAACAGGCTAAGCTACTAAAGGCTACTGAAATTCTGAAATTGTGCGATGAACTTAGAGACGATGTTCTACCCAATTTGGGAGTACGATTGGAAGACAAAGAAGGTGGCAAATACGCTGTGAAACTTGTTGATCGCGAAACATTGTTTAAAGAACGGGAAATGAAAAAGGCTGCTGAAGCTGAACGTTTAGCTGAAAAGGAGCGCAAAAAACAAGCCGCCGCTGAAGCCCAAGCCGCCAAAGAAGCTCAGAAGAAAATCAATCCAAAAGAAATGTTTTTAAACGAAACCGACAAGTATTCTCAATTTGATGAAAACGTTAGTGGACCAGTTAGAAAATTTGAAATATTCCGTATCAATATAATATTTTTTTATACATTTCAGGGCTTACCCACGCACGACAAAGAAGGCAAGGAAGTTAGCAAAGGCCAGCTAAAAAAATTACAGAAGCTACAGGCTCAACAAGACGTACGCTATAAGGAGTACTTGGCTTCTTTAAATAATGGGGCTTAAAACTAATGTGTTCATGTGTTTTGTAATCTTCGAGTATTTAATAAAAAAAATATAAAAAATAAAATATGTGGAATATCTATTTAAATTGAACTTTCCAGAATCCCAATTTCCGATCATATGCAGCCGCTACATATGGCAAACGGTGATGCCAGCTCAGACCAGCATATAATTTCAGAGATGCCTCCACCAAAGGCACAGTGGACTTTGCGGTAAAGACTTTTAGGGTAATATCTGGTCTGCCCACGCTGGCAGAAACCAATTCTGTATTGGGTGCAAAGCGCACGCAACGACCACCGTCCTCGTGAACAGGCAAGACACGAGATGGAGAACAGGGTTTATGTGATAAATCCCAAGTTACGATGTCACCGGCTGCCAGAGCCGTTATATAATGACAATTATTCAGAGCCCAATCAGCTGACATCAGAGGATTTTTGGGCGCTTCTAGTGATATAATGGCTTGTTGGGATCTTACATTGTACAAATGTATTACACCTTTCTTTTCCGCTACCAGCACCTTGTGGGGTTCTTCGGGATGCCATTTAACCGACATTCCCGCTGAGGACAAGCAAAACGTTACGACATTTTCGTAATGCGATTCCGAAGACCATATTTTGCACGAGTGATCGTCGCTGACAGAAGCCAGAAATTCGCCCTCAGTATCCCACGCAATATCATTTACATAATTAGTATGGGCCTTTAGTGTTTGAACGGTGTCGGCGTTTTGCAGATCAGTTCGGAATATACGTAATATGAAATCAGCACCAGCTGAGCAGAATGTAACTGCTTTTGGAACGGTCACCAAAGATGTTTCTGGGTGAAAGCATATCGCATGGCTACGACACTCATTGTATATATCCTTCAGGCGTTCCCATTCAAACGTTTCAGAAGTCTCCGACTCCTCCTGCAGAAAATGGTTTTATAGTAAATTTTTGGCGGACACATAAATGGAATGCTACTTACGGGAAAACGTACTATGCCCAGTATCAACTTTTTGTCGGATGCAATACAAAGTAGATTGGAGGCAAAGTCGGTGGCACATATTTCAAAATTGTGTATTTGCTCGGTAAAGCTTAGTAAATGTGTAGGAGGCGTTGCGGTTCTCATTGTTTATTTCAAGTCAATAAAAAATGTGCGGAATAATTTGAAACCGGCGATAATGTTTGTATATTTAATCAGTGATGGACTAATATAAATCGCGTTATCGATTGCAGTCTGCGTTATCGAATACAATTAATAATAGCCTTGTTTAAGGGCAAAACACAATCAAAGTGTAAATGTGTACTTTTGATGCTTGAAAATCATCTAAAATATAACTCTAGGAGCTAAAAAATATAATTTGTGATCACCCAAAAATTCCAAAAATATTCAAAATGTTAAATCGACGACTATAACTTCTTATATGTAGTTGTGATCACCCAAAAATTAAAAAAAGTTACAAAATTGTAAATAGGCCACAACTTCTTAAATATAGCTTTAGGAGCTAAAAGAAGGATAATTTGTGATCATCCAAAAATTAAAAAAAAAAAATTGCAAAATTTTAAATAGACCATAACTTCTTAAATATAGCTGTAGGAGCTAAAAGAAATATATAAATATAGAAAGAAATAATAATCACCCAAAAATTCCAAAAATATTCAAAATGTTTAATCGACCATAACTTCTTAAATATAGCTCTAGGAGCTAGAAGAAAGATAAGTTGTGATCATCCAAAAAATTAAAAAAGTTACAAAATTGTAAATAGGCCATAACTTCTTAAATATAGCTCTAGGAGCGAAAGAAAGATAATTTGTGATCACACAAAAATTCCAAATTTTTCAAAATTTTAAATCGGCCATAACTTCTTAACTATAGCTCTAGGAGCTAAAAGAAGCATAATTTGTAATCACCCAATAATTCTAAAAATTTTCAAACTTTTAAATCGGCCATAACTTCTTAAATATAGCTCTAGGAGCTAAAAGAAGGATAATTTGTGATCACCCAAAAATTCCAAAAATTTTCAAACTTTTAAATCGGCCATAACTTCTTAAATATAGCTCTAGGAGCTAACAGAAGGATAATTTGTGATCACCCAAAAATTCCAAAAATTTTCAAATTGTTCAATCGACCATAACTTTTTAAATATAGCTCTAGGAGCTAAAAGAAGGATAATTTGTGATCACCAAAAAATTCTAAAAATTTTCAAACTTTTAAATCGGCCATAACTTCTTAAATATAGCTCTAGGAGCTAAAAGAAGGATAATTTGTTATCACTCAGAAATTCTAAAAATTTTCAAACTTTTAAATCGGCCATAACTTCTTAGATATAGCTCTAGGAGCAAAAAGAAGGATAATTTGTGATCACCCATAAATTCCAAAAATTTTCAAATTGTTCAATCGACCATAACTTCTTAAATATAGCTCTAGGAGCTAAAAGAAGGATAATTTGTGATCACTCAAAAATTCTAAAAATTTTCAAACTTTTAAATCGGCCATAACTTCTTAAATATAGCTCTATGAGCTAAAAGAAGGATAATTTGTGATCACCAAAAAATTCTAAAAATTTTCAAACTTTTAAATCGGCCATAACTTCTTAAATATAGCTCTAGGAGCTAAAAGAAGGATAACTTGTGATCAGCCAAAAATTCTAAAAATTTTCAAATTGTTCAATCGACCATAACTTCTTAAATATAGCTCTAGGAGCTAAAAGAAGGATAATTTGTGATCACCAAAAAATTCTAAAAATTTTCAAACTTTTAAATCGGCCATAACTTCTTAAATATAGCTCTAGGAGCTAAAAGAAGGATAACTTGTGATCAGCCAAAAATTCTAAGAATTTTCAAATTGTTCAATCGCCCATAACTTCTTAAATATAGCTCTAGGAGCTAAAAGAAGGATAATTTGTGATCACCAAAAAATTCTAAAAATTTTCAAACTTTTAAATCGGCCATAACTTCTTAAATATAGCTCTAGGAGCTAAAAGAAGGATAATTTGTGATCACCAAAAAATTCTAAAAATTTTCAAACTTTTAAATCGGCCATAACTTCTTAAATATAGCTCTAGGAGCTAAAAGAAGGATAACTTGTGATCAGCCAAAAATTCTAAAAATTTTCAAATTGTTCAATCGACCATAACTTCTTAAATATAGCTCTAGGAGCTAAAAGAAGGATAATTTGTGATCACTCAAAAATTCTAAAAATTTTCAAACTTTTAAATCGGCCATAACTTCTTAAATATAGCTCTAGGAGCTAAAAGAAGGATAATTTGTGATCACCCAAAAATTGTAAAAATTTTCAAACTTTTAAATCGGCCATAACTTCTTAAATATAGCTCTAGGAGCTAAAAGAAGGATAATTTGTGATCACCCAAAAATTCTACAAATTTTCAAATTGTTCAATCGGCCATAACTTCTTAAATATAGCTCTAGGAGCTAAAAGAAGGATAATTTGTGATCACCAAAAAATTCTAAAAATTTTCAAACTTTTAAATCGGCCATAACTTCTTAAATATAGCTCTAGGAGCTAAAAGAAGGATAATTTGTGATCACTCAAAAATTCTAAAAATTTTCAAACTTTTAAATCGGACATAACTTCTTAAATATAGCTCTAGGAGCTAAAAGAAGGATAATTTGTGATCACCCAAAAATTTCAAAATTTTAAATCGGCCATAACTTCATAGATATAGCTCTAGGAGCTAAAAGAAGGATAATTTGTGATCACTCAGAAATTCTAAAAATTTTCAAACTTTTAAATCGGCCATAACTTCTTAAATATAGCTCTAGGAGCTAAAAGAAGGATAATTTGTGATCACCCAAAAATTCCAAAAATGTTCAAATTGTTCAATCGACCATAACTTCTTAGATATAGCTCTAGGAGCTAAAAGAAGGATAATTTGTGATCACCCAAAAATTTTCAAATTGTTCAATCGACCATAACTTCTTAAATATAGCCCTGGGAGCTAAAAGAAGGATAATTTGTGATCACCCAAAAATTCTCAAACTTTTAAATCGGCCATAACTTCTTAAATATAGCTCTAGGAGCTAAAAGAAAGATAATTTGTGATCACCAAAAAATTCTAAAAATTTTCAAACTTTTAAATCGGCCATAACTTCTTAAATATAGCTCTAGGAGCTAAAAGAAGGATAATTTGTGATCACTCAAAAATTCTAAAAATTTTCAAACTTTTAAATCGGCCATAACTTCTTAAATATAGCTCTATGAGCTAAAAGAAGGATAATTTGTGATCACCAAAAAATTCTAAAAATTTTCAAACTTTTAAATCGGCCATAACTTCTTAAATATAGCTCTAGGAGCTAAAAGAAGGATAACTTGTGATCACCAAAAAATTCTAAAAATTTCAAAATTTTAAATCGGCCATAACTTCTTAGATATAGCTCTAGGAGCTAAAAGAAGGATAATTTGTGATCACCCAAAAATTCTAAAAAAATTCAAATTGTTCAATCGGCCATAACTTCTTAAATATAGCTCTAGGAGCTAAAAGAAGGATAATTTGTGATCACCTCAAAAATTCAAAAAATTTTCAAATTGTTCAATCGGCCATAACTTCTTAAATATAGCTCTAGGAGCTAAAAGAAGGATAATTTGTGATCAGCCAAAAATTCTAAAAATTTTCAAAATTTTAAATCGGCCATAACTTCTTAGATATAGCTCTAGGAGCTAAAAGAAGGATAATTTGTGATCACCCAAAAATTCTACAAATTTTCAAATTGTTCAATCGGCCATAACTTCTTAAATATAGCTCTAGGAGCTAAAAGAAGGATAATTTGTGATCACCAAAAAATTCTAAAAATTTTCAAACTTTTAAATCGGCCATAACTTCTTAAATATAGCTCTAGGAGCTAAAAGAAGGATAATTTGTTATCACTCAGAAATTCTAAAAATTTTCAAACTTTTAAATCGGCCATAACTTCTTAGATATAGCTCTAGGAGCAAAAAGAAGGATAATTTGTGATCACCCATAAATTCCAAAAATTTTCAAATTGTTCAATCGACCATAACTTCTTAAATATAGCTCTAGGAGCTAAAAGAAGGATAATTTGTGATCACTCAAAAATTCTAAAAATTTTCAAACTTTTAAATCGGCCATAACTTCTTAAATATAGCTCTATGAGCTAAAAGAAGGATAATTTGTGATCACCAAAAAATTCTAAAAATTTTCAAACTTTTAAATCGGCCATAACTTCTTAAATATAGCTCTAGGAGCTAAAAGAAGGATAACTTGTGATCAGCCAAAAATTCTAAAAATTTTCAAATTGTTCAATCGACCATAACTTCTTAAATATAGCTCTAGGAGCTAAAAGAAGGATAATTTGTGATCACCAAAAAATTCTAAAAATTTTCAAACTTTTAAATCGGCCATAACTTCTTAAATATAGCTCTAGGAGCTAAAAGAAGGATAACTTGTGATCAGCCAAAAATTCTAAGAATTTTCAAATTGTTCAATCGCCCATAACTTCTTAAATATAGCTCTAGGAGCTAAAAGAAGGATAATTTGTGATCACCAAAAAATTCTAAAAATTTTCAAACTTTTAAATCGGCCATAACTTCTTAAATATAGCTCTAGGAGCTAAAAGAAGGATAATTTGTGATCACCAAAAAATTCTAAAAATTTTCAAATTGTTCAAGCGACCATAACTTCTTAAATATAGCTCTAGGAGCTAAAAGAAGGATAATTTGTGATCACCCAAAAATTCCAAAAATTTCAAAATTTTAAATCGGCCATAACTTCTTAGATATAGCTCTATTAGCTAAAAGAAGGATAATTTGTTATCACTCAGAAATTCTAAAAATTTTCAAACTTTTAAATCGGCCATAACTTCTTAGATATAGCTCTAGGAGCAAAAAGAAGGATAATTTGTGATCACCCATAAATTCCAAAAATTTTCAAATTGTTCAATCGACCATAACTTCTTAAATATAGCTCTAGGAGCTAAAAGAAGGATAATTTGTGATCACTCAAAAATTCTAAAAATTTTCAAACTTTTAAATCGGCCATAACTTCTTAAATATAGCTCTATGAGCTAAAAGAAGGATAATTTGTGATCACCAAAAAATTCTAAAAATTTTCAAACTTTTAAATCGGCCATAACTTCTTAAATATAGCTCTAGGAGCTAAAAGAAGGATAATTTGTTATCACTCAGAAATTCTAAAAATTTTCAAACTTTTAAATCGGCCATAACTTCTTAGATATAGCTCTAGGAGCAAAAAGAAGGATAATTTGTGATCACCCATAAATTCCAAAAATTTTCAAATTGTTCAATCGACCATAACTTCTTAAATATAGCTCTAGGAGCTAAAAGAAGGATAATTTGTGATCACTCAAAAATTCTAAAAATTTTCAAACTTTTAAATCGGCCATAACTTCTTAAATATAGCTCTATGAGCTAAAAGAAGGATAATTTGTGATCACCAAAAAATTCTAAAAATTTTCAAACTTTTAAATCGGCCATAACTTCTTAAATATAGCTCTAGGAGCTAAAAGAAGGATAACTTGTGATCAGCCAAAAATTCTAAAAATTTTCAAATTGTTCAATCGACCATAACTTCTTAAATATAGCTCTAGGAGCTAAAAGAAGGTTAATTTGTGATCACCAAAAAATTCTAAAAATTTTCAAACTTTTAAATCGGCCATAACTTCTTAAATATAGCTCTAGGAGCTAAAAGAAGGATAACTTGTGATCAGCCAAAAATTCTAAGAATTTTCAAATTGTTCAATCGCCCATAACTTCTTAAATATAGCTCTAGGAGCTAAAAGAAGGATAATTTGTGATCACCCATAAATTCCAAAAATTTTCAAATTGTTCAATCGGCCATAACTTCTTAAATATAGCTCTAGGAGCTAAAAGATCGATTATTTGTGATCACCCAAAAATTCTAAAAATTTTCAAACTTTTAAATCGGCCATAACTTCTTAAATATAGCTCTAGGAGCTAAAAGAAGGATAATTTGTGATCACCCAAAAATTCCAAAAATTTTCAAATTGTTCAATCGGCCACAACTTTTTAAATATAGCTCTAGGAGCTAAAAGAAGGATAATTTGTGATCACCCAAAAATTTTCAAAATAGTAAATCGGCCATAACTTCTTAAATATAGCCCTAGGAGCTAAAATAATGATAATTTGTGATCACCCAAAAAATCCAAAAAATCAAATGTTATTCTTAAATACAGCTTCTCTAAAAGAAGGATAATTTGTGATAAGAAACGAAAGTAAACCTGCATCATAAATCCCCACTTGACATACACAATTTGAATTTTTTAAGATCGTCATTATATTCCCTCGAAAAAAAAACACAACAAATACGAAGGAGTCAGAATTAATAGAAATTTAAACACTTTCTAATGGCTGTGAGAACAACAAAAGGATCTCCACTTCAGAAAACGGCAAAAAGGATGTTTACAATTAGCTCCGTTTTACACCAAATCATTGTTGTTGTTGCTCTTGTGTTTCACACAATATGTTCACATTCATTTTGAGGACCTGCAGAGACGAGCGGCATCCTTCAGCGGCTCCATGATGAACAGGCATTTTGAAAACAATTTGTTAGGCTTCATGGAGGCTACATATGGTGGTAAAAGAGAAATATTAACGGGAAGGAAATCAGTGAAAGGATATGATAGAAGGAAAGTGAAAGGATTTGGATTTTAGTGTGCAACACCAAATGTTAACAGGTTGCGCATTGTTGTGGTTTTGGGGGAACACAAATAGAAAGCGGAAGTTTAAAATCTATCCAGGAAGTGAAGATTTTAAGGATGTAAGCAATAAAACGTTATTATTCAAAGTCCTAATTATGTGTAGAATTCTTAAATATATTTCAGCACATTTTTTCGTCCTTCTGCTTGCGATCCACGCAAAGCGGTGTAATTGGAGATGGATGCTCTTTGCGATGTACTTCTGCCTTTAGAGCTTTAGATATTTCGAAATATCTATTTTGAAATCCTCGCAGAAGGATATTAAAGCAATAATTCCAATAAGTCACATCTACAAAAAAAAAAACTATTTTCAATTTCCCAGGAAATCATGCAGATATCCTTCGAAAACAATAAGCAACGAAATAGTATATGAATAGCAGGTTGTGTAGGTGTCTGTGTTTGCATAACCTATTTCAAAATGATCCTTAACAAAAACAACAACAGCAGCAGCAACAACAACAGAATGCAAGAGAATCAAAATGTTAAATATCTATTGAAATGTATCTCGCACAGATACAAGTAGCGTGGGATTCAATTACAATATTTCCCATGCGATCCTTTTTACCCAAAGAAACTCGCCTCCTTGATGTCCTTGATATCTTAACATTAAAATAATAAGACTCCGGTACACACACTCACACACACAAATAAGATGTGTATCCTTTTCTTCTTGAGTGTGTGCCCAGACCAGACATTTCATGGGAAATCGGCAGGAGTGAGAATATAGAAATTTAAATCAAAACAAATTTGAACAGGTACATCATCGTGTCGTGTCGTTGTCGTGGTCGTCTTCATCATCATCATCATTGTGTTGTTTATGGGAAATTTCGCTGTGAATTGATTTGTGTTTCATTTCTCGTTCGTTTGTAATACAATTAATTTTGCATTTCTTTTTTTTCGAACAAAAGATTTGAAAAGGATCAAAAAAGGCTTCATTGTTCTGGTTGCCGTGGGCAATAATACACTTGTTCAGGCACACAATAGATGCCGTGTGACTTTTGGTGAGACCCCGTGTGATTTTTTCGGAATTGTATGTTGTTTTTGGAAGAAGAAGTTGGCATAATTGAAATTGTAATGTAAAATTGAAAATTATTCAAGATGTCACAGCTGCGAGACAAGCGCGATTTCTAAGAGCCTATTCAGATTGCATGCAAAATTTAGCAGAAATGACACAAGGTCGATTTACAAAAGTCAGATCCCATAATCTTGATAATTCTCCGAGCAAATTGTCATATTTGTTTAAAACCCTCAACTGCACAACAAGTAAAAACGGATTGCATTCCTGTCGATGAGGCTGTCGATTTTCGTAGAAGTGCAGTAATATTACATGAAAATATAATTTTTTTAATATAGCCAAACCAAGGCGTATTTATACAGGTGATAGCACTAGAACAACAACAAAATACAAGTAATTTTTTGAATGGTGAGCCATAATGTCAAAGCAAAATATATGGGATTTGACAGTTTCGGTTACTTTTGAATGAAAAAAATTTCATTCAGCTGGGCTCCTGCTATCACTTTTATAAATACGCCTTGAGCCACACCAAAACAAATATTGAAAAAATAATTTTATTAATAAATATAATATTTTTAATATTTCAAACCACGTTTATCGAAATAATAATTCAAGTCAATTCAAAACATAAATATTTTTATTTTCAAAAGCTTAAATACCATAGATATGGGTAGATAGTGGGTTGTATTCCCATTCTATTTCATTCCAAAAGTTTGAAAATTTTGAAAATCCATTATCTCACGTACATAGTGCAAAATAACCTAACTTCAAGATTCAACCAATTTTTGCCGTAAATGTAAAAAGTACGAATTTGAAAAAATATTTTTATTTTGCGTGTCAGAGGAATGCATATACCGAATTCTATGCTTCTAGCTGCGGTCATTTGATTGGTACCATTTTTATCCCTTTTTCCCATTTTACCCCTTAAGAGTACGACTTTCTAAAATCTCTTTATTTTACTTGGTGAAATGTACACACCGAATTTCATCATTCTAGCTGTAGTCGTTTAGTTGGTACTATTTTTATCCCTCTATACCCATTTATCCCTTTAAAGTACGAATTTGGAAAAATCTTTTTATTTTGCGTGTCTATGCACTCAGAGGAATGTATACACCGAATTCTATGCTTCTAGCTGCGTTTATTTGGTTGGTACCATTTGTATCCCCTTTTTCCTATTTTACACCCTTAAGAGTACGACTTTCTAAAATCTCTTTATTTTACGTGTCTACGCAATTAGAGGGATGTACACACCGAATTTCATCATTTCAGCTGTAGTCGTTTAGTTTGTACTATTTTTATCCCTCTGAGCGCATTGTATCCCTTGAAAGTACGAATTTGGAAAAAACTTTTATGTTTCGTGTCTACGCAGTCAGAGGAATGTATACTCTGAATTTCAAGATCCTAGCTGCGGTCATTTGGTCGGTACTATTTTTATCCCCTTTTTCCATTTTAACTCCAAAAGTACGAATTTCGAAAAATTCGTTTATTTTTCGTGCCTACGCAATCATAGGCACCGTATGCACCGAATTTCATTATTCTAGGTGCAGCCGTTTGCTTGGTACCATTTTTATCCCTCTTTTCCCATTTTACCCCTTAAAAGTACGAATTTGGAAAAAATACTTTTATATTATGTATCTATTCAATTAGAAGAATGTACACACCGATTTTTTTGTTTCTAGCTTTTGTCGTTTAATATGTACAATTTTTATCCCTTTTTGTCCCATTTCACGCCCTACGAATAAAAATTACTTTATGGTTCAGGTTTTTATTATAGGGGGAATGCGCATACCCAATATCAAGTAAGTACAAGCAGACATATTGAATAAATATGCTTAAACATTCTAAAATATTAGGAGTTATTATGGGCATTTTTAGTCCTTGTGAGGGAAAAAATTTTCCCTTTGGGCCGATTTCGCCCAGTTTCAATCTCAACCGAGCTCCTTTCGTTTAGATGTTAGCGTGCTTTCAACAGACGGACAGATTTGATGATTTTGACAATCAAGAATATATATTTTTGACCAAGTGGGTATATACATAAAAAATTAAGAGATTACTTCGAAATTGGCAGCTGAGCAGCGTTATTAGATGGCGTCCGGTAGTTATGTTAAGTATTTCAAGATTTATCGCTTCTGGAGAATATAGATAGGAGATATATGCATTTTTAGCAAACTGACGGACCTGTAAAGTGAATGGTATACATTTGAACTACAAAATGTCTGTAAATTATTCCGTCAAACTTGAAAAAGAAAAAGGTTTGAGAAGAACGCTTTTGAAATTTTGAATAGTAACTAAAACCGACGAACCGAAAAAGAGCCGTAAATGGGGCATTTTGAAAAATTGTCCCGCCATAATCATTTGGGATATCATTTTTGAGACCCTAAAACCATCGAATTCTATGTTTCTAGCTGCGAAAAATATTGAAAAATAATTAAAAACTTATCCCGCTAAAATTTCAAGCATTTTAGTCATTTCATATTTCCAAATCGGAAACTTCCTGCTTACGTTTCACAGTGGTTCAGAATCAAAATCCATCGGCCAAAATGCAATAACTTTTGTTCTAGTAGACATTTTTGAGTTCTGTAAAAACCAAAATTAGACAAGGACCCAATGATTATTATGAGATATTAACATTAAAAATCGGGAAATCAGATATATTTTAGAAATCGGCCCAAAGTTGACTACTTTTCGTATTTTTCGACTTTAAAGAAAATTAAAATTTTTATTTTTTTGTTTTTATGTTTTTTACATATTTTTACGCATTTGTTCATAATGCGAAGAAAAAAATTTAATTTTTTTTGTATTACAAATTTTCACATTTTTCAGATTTTGAAAATTGAAATAACGTTATTTCTTTTTTTTGATTTTGTCGAACTGTTTCTCACACATTTTAGACTGCAAGCGAATTTAATTGATTTCAACTTGAAATGACATAAGGTCGATTTTCAAATATCACCTTTGTAAATCGACCTTATGCCATTTCAGCTTTTGTCTGTCCCAAATTTTGTTGTGTTATTGGACAAATAAAAAATTCAAATATTTTCCCAAAGATAACTCTTCAATGTACTGACCCAACCAAATTCGTTTTCCAAGAACACAATTTTTAAATTTTAAATAGTTGATATAATTGAAATTCTATCACTAGTTAAATACAATTATAAATATTCCTTAAAAGTGATTTTCCCCTTTCAGAATTGTTTAAACAGTTTCCCCACATCACATTACGCAGATTTTAATCCATCTCTATATGTGTGAAAAGCTCGCTTCTTCTTCTGGGCTATGTATGTATATTTTCTATGAATAATTCAAAATAGTAGTTGATCATCCAACCACCACAACTTTTCACGGAATTATAAGAAACATGTTTTCATTCAAATTAACCCTTTAGAATTGGCGTTTTCTTTTTTGCTGGAATTTTAATTTTTTGTGACGCATATAAAAGGGATATCCTCAATTAAATGTATGCATGTGTATTAGATAAAGGATAACCGGTTGTATTTGCGTATCTGTGATTTTTTTGAAAACTGTATAAATTAAATCATAGAACACGAGTTGGCTTTCTTAGGACATGAAGCAAGTTAGAAGGAATTTAGGCGAACAAAAATGTATAGGATGGGCCATTTAACATTTTAAATTTGAACCACCCATTACTTTGACTTTGAGCGGTAGAATAACATTAATTTTTATTTTTATTTTCAGGTTTATGTTTGACATTTGCTAAATGGGACGCTATACACTCGAACAAAATTTGGAAATATTAAAAACTTACTTCCGGAGTAGTGAGTCTTTAACGCAAACTGTGAGAAATTTACGTGGAATATTTTCGTATTTTCAGATGATGCTCATTTTCATCTCGGTGGCTATGTCAATAAGCAAAATTGCCGCATATGGGGTTCAGTGAGCCCACACGTGACTATTGAGAAGCCAATGCATCCACAGCGAGTCACTGTTTGGTGTGAATATTGAGCTGGTGGTATCATTGGGCCATGTACTGAAAATGTACGTCGATATTTTTCGTGTTTTCAGATGAAGCTCATTTTCAGCTCGGTGGCTATGTCAGTAAGCAAAATTGACGCATATGGGGTTTAGTGAACCCACACGTGACTATTGAGAAGCCAACGAGTCACTGTTTGGTGTGGATATTGGGATATCAGTACTTTTTTATAGTCGATTCTAAATTTGGGAAAAGAGGGATATTTCCCATTTTACCCCTTAAAAGTACGAATTTGGAAAAAATACTTATAATATTATGTATCTACTCAATTAGAAGAATGTACACACCGAATTTTGTGTTTCTAGCTGTTGTCGTTTAATATGTACAATTTTGATCCCTTTTTGTCCCATTTCACGCCCTACGAATAAAAACCACTTTATGGTTCAGGTTTTTATTATAGGGGGAATGCGCATACCCAATATCAAGTAAGTACAAGCAGACATATTGAAAAAATATGCTTAAATATTCTAAAATATTAGGGATTATTATGAGTATTTTTAGTCCTTGTGAGGGAAACATTTTTTCCCTTTGGGCCGATTTCGCCCAAATTTCAATCTTTCAAATTTCAATTTCAACGTTTTTTGGACAATTTGGACGTCATAGCGCCTTTCGTTTAGATGTTTTAAATGGCCCACCCTATATATATTTTATTTTATTCAATCTTTAATTATTTTATTTTATTTTTCGTCCGTCATTAGAAAAAGAGTTTTCGAATCTATTTCGATCTAAGAATCTCTACTTATAAAACAGATTATTAAAAATGAAAAGGAAATTAATTTCTCGTTTCAAAATGTTAAAACAATTAGAATTGGTTTTCAATTTAACCAAAACCTTTCAATTCCTGACATTTATATTGACCATTTTGGATCGTCTAAGTGTTTCTCCAGAATTGGGGGCTAATCACGTAATCGAAAAAGTTACGATCAAAAATGGTGTAAATTAAAAATCAAAAATGATTAAAAATTGACCGAGATTAGTTCCAATTGAATTTACGTTATCGCAGCATCACTTTTGTTTTTGATCTTTCACAGAAAATAAAAACATGATTTCGATCGTAATTTTCTCGATATCGAATGCCGTGATTAGGACCCCTTTCATGCTGAAATCACTACAAGGCAACAACAATAATAACCAAAGCAACAGCAACAATCGCGAAGAGAACCAACACCATAAGGACCTGTAGGGCACTCAGCACTTCGCTACACTTGTTAGGCTGAGAGCCAGTTAGAGAGCAGAGCAGAGTGGCATCACGAAAGGTTAATAAACGTTTTGTGGTCTTTCGAGCAAATGAAACGCACACAGAGCAGAGCAGGGCAGCAGAGTTTAACTGCAAAACACCGTCCCGACCGATCGATCGACCGTCAGTCAGTCACATCGACGAAAAGCCGAAACGCCATTGCAAACAAAAGATTTAGTTTTCGACAGCCAGTCAGCCAGCCAGCCATACGAATGATGTGTATTCCAAGGATCTGTGGGAATTTCTTAAATGCCAACAACACACGAAACAAGTGAAACGGTATTCAAAACGATCCCAACAATAAAAGATGCATGCATACGAGTACGACGAGTATATAAAGGGTGTTTTTTATTGGGGTATAGAACTTTAAGTTGGCATCACTTTTTTAACTGGCGGCCATTTTGTCAGCTGTCAAGTGATTAATATTTAGTTTGGTTTGCCATTTCATCATGAACAGGTTGACAAAAGAACAACGCTTGCAAATCGTGCAAATTTATTTCGAAAGTAATGGTTCAGTTCGCGAAGTTCACCGCAAGCTCCGTCCATTTTATGGTCGACATAATCGTCCATCAGAGCAATTAATTCGATGAGCGCATAATTTCGCGGAATGGACCTGTCAATTGGCCACCAAGATCGTGTGATTTGACACCATTGGATTATTTTCTTTGGGGATATGTGAAGTCGCTCGTCTACGCCAACAAACCAGAAACGTTAGGGGACTTGGAAGCCAACATTCGTGGCGTTATTGCCAACATACGGAAAATTGGACCTGTAGAATTGGCTATATTCGAGTCAGCCGCGGCGGCCACATGCCCGAAATCATATTTAAACATTAATGGCATAAAATTATCCTTCCAATAAAGCCAAATTGATGGTCATTAAAACGATTTTCTTGTGTTTTATTTCAATTCGAAGTTCTATACCTCAATAAAAAACACCCTTTATATGCAGACGATCCACAGCCGATAATGACGTTCGGTGATGTTCATGATGATGATGATGGTCGTGTGATCTTTTTTGTGAGTCTATGTGAGTGTATGTGTGTGGAAAATCAGCAACGAAAAAACAAAAATGAAAGGATGGTGATGGTATCCAGATATATTGCTGCAAATGATTTTAATAACTGAAATTATTAATGTTCGTAGTTGCCAGATGGGGTGTAGATTAAAAAGGGAACCCTGATACATTAAGGCTGTTTTTCTTTGAGCCGGGATAACTAAGCTGCGATAACAAAAATCTAAATAAAAAAGTTAAAATTTTACTCAAAATAAAATTTTTTTTATATGGAAGCCAATAATATCAATATCGATGAGTGTATGAAAATACATTTTGAAAAAAAAAATAATTTTATGTTAAAAGTTTTGGACTTAGCCTGGATAATTGTCCAGTGTAAGTCAAATTTATTGCTATTGAGGCTAAGTCCAAAAAAATCAACACAATTTTTTTTTGAAAATTTGTTTTGACACAAATATTTATATTTTAGTTGGCGACAATAATATTTTATTTTGAGCAAAATCATAAAAAAGTGGATTTTGATTATATATCCGAACTTAGTATAAATAGCCTTTTCAGACTGCATATAAATCTGACAGTTGAAAATCGACCTTATGTCATGTGAAGTGTGAAAAGACTATAACTGTGCTTCGAGAATCTCTTGTGGCTTCTCTTCACCCTAAATACTGTAATTTTGAGAGAGATGACAATGAGTTGTAATTACCAGGTATTGCAAATGGTAATGAGTTGTACTCATCCGTAGTTATAAATGGATTTTTAGGGTGGGCCATTTAAAATTATAAATTAGAATCGCCTATAAAAAAGTGCTGATTATTTTTTCAAATTTCGGGTTTTATTGGTTTGGTTGAACTTTGTCATTTAATAATGGAACACAATATCATTCATACGACCACGACTGGCTCGGCAGTACCTCATCCGATCAAACCCAATTTTTCAGAACATGGCCAGGCCAATATCCTCACCGAACAGTGACTCGTTGTGGCTGCATTGGCTTATTAATAGTCACGTGAGGGTTTTCTGAACCCCATATGCGGCAATTTTGCTTATTGACATAGCCACCGAGATGAAAATGAGCTTCAGCTGAAAACATGAACATTTTCCACGCAAATTTCTTACAGTTTACGTTAAAGACTCACTACTTTGGAAGTAAGTTTTTAATATTTGCCAATTTTGTTCGAACCTTGAGCGACCCATTTGGCAAATCTCAAACATAAACCTGAAAATAAAAATAAAAATGAATGAATATTCTACCTTTCAAAGTTGAAATTTAAAATTTTAAATGGCCCACCCTATACTTTCCAGCTTATCCCCAAATAACATCTCTCAGAGAAATCTTCTGGCAACACTCTCCCGAGTTGTGCGTCTTCAACTTGTTCCTCGTTTTCTGCATTACTTACTTACCGCGGGAGTTTCTCAGCTCATATTTCAAATGTGTGTGAAAATAAAAATATTACAACAACAATCCTGAACAACAGACGATTTTCGATTTTGCATCGTCTACCAACAACAAACAAACTACACAACACAACGCCAAAGTGGAGGCGTATGTGAGAACCTGCCGAGTTTTGTGTGCTGAGAATTTTGGTTTGGTTTGGGAAAAAAGGATAAATCAGGTTTGTGAGTGTGCAAGTGTGTGAACGACGATATTGGTGGAGGAGATCGAAAAATTACCCACGCAAAGCGAGTGTCTGACACACGACGACGACGAGGACGGTGAGAGTTTTTTTCTTGTTGTCGAGAGAGCAAGGAAAAGGATATGGAATTATAATTAGTTCCGTTTAGCAGGTCTTTTTCGTTCTTTGTTTTTTTTTTCTTCTTTTTTTCTGGAGGGTAGATCCTTTTGATTAAGGTGTTGGGGGGAAGTAATTTAGGGATAACGAGAGGGATAGTCAGATATTCATATAAATTGCAAGAAGGTAAACTGGATAATATTAAATGCCCACAGAATGAATTAGATGTACTCAAATTAAAAAGCGTCCTTTAAAACTGAAAAAACCATGTTATTGGAATATTATGGCCGTTTTTCTTTAAGACGGGATAACAAGGCGGCGATAACAAAATCTTAAAAAAAATATTAAAATTTCACTCAAAACAAAAAATTCCTTTTTAAAATTGATATTGCTCAATGTGTGTATGAAAATAAATTTTGAAAAAAAAAAATATGTTAAAAGTATTGGACTTAGCCTGTATAGTTATCCAGTGTAAGTCAAATTTATGGTTATCAAGGCTAAGTCCAAAAAGTCCACACAAAATATTTTTTTTGAAAATTTGTTTAAATACAAATATTTATAAAAAAATATATATATTATAATGTATATATAATAATATATATATGTATAATATAAATATATAAAAAATACAAAAAAATAATTTTTTATTTTAAGCAAAAAATTAAACTTTTATTAACATTTCTATGGAAAATAAGTTTTATCTGATTTAGATTAGATTTAGATTTGAAGCGGATGGTACGTACGACGTAGTACGTCTGAAACTATGGGCGAAATGGAGATTTATAGGACTTAAAAAGGACCACAAATTTCAAAGGATAGCATTTTTAAAAAATTGTTTTTATACCCATCACCTCCAGCATGGAGGTATACTAACTTTATCATTCCGTTTGTAACACCCTGAAATATCGACCGAGTATATTTATTCTTGAACGTCATAAAATTCTAAGACGATCTAGACATGCCCGTCATTTCGTATATTTAATGCAGGCTAGCATCTAAACGAAAAGCGGTAGGACGTCCAAATTTTCCCAGAATACGTCTAATAGTTGTAGATCACTGGTAGGCAACACTGGTTTAAACAGCTGACGCACGTTTCATGTTTCAATGGTCTATAATTCAACCATGAATCGTCTTAGAAACGAACAACACTTGCAATTATTGAATTTTATTATCAAAATGCGTGCTCTGTTAAGAAAGTTCATCGCGCGCTTCTTCCATTTTATGGTCAGCTCATTTTTGGCTCAATGGGTACGTAAATAGGCAAAATTGTCGATTTTGGAGTGAATATCAGCCAGAAGCATTGCAAGAGCTACCAATGCATCCAGAAAAAGTCACAGTTTGGTGCGGTTTATGGGCTGGTGGCATCATTGGACCGTACTTCTTCAAAGATGATGCGAATCGTAACGTAACTGTGAATGGTGAGCGCTAGCGTGAGATAATATCCAACTTTTTTTGCCCAAAATGCAAGAACTTGACTTGCATGACATGTGGTTTCAACAAGACGGTGCCACATGCCACACAGCACGCAGCATGGACTTATTGAGAGGCTAGTTCGGTGAACATTTTATTTCACGTTCGGGACCGGTCAATTGGCCGCCTAGATCGTGCGATTTAACGCCTTTAGAACATTTTTGTGGGGCTATGTTGAAGCTCATGTCTATACAGACAAGCCCGCTTCAACTGACGCATTGGAAGACAACATTGAAGCATTTATTCGTGAGATACCGGCCGAAATGTTGGAAAGAGTATGCCAAAATTTGACTAAGCGGATGGACCATTTGAGGCGCAGTCAAGGTCAACATTTGCATGAAATAATCTTCAAACATTAAATTATATGGACCGTACTATCGATTCAAATTAAGATTTCATGCATTTTTCTGAACTTTATGTGTTTTTTAAACTTTCCTATTAGTTTTAAAAAATCACCCTTTACAGCTAACCAAACGGCAGTAGCTGATATTTAAACTTGTTTGCCTTATATTTACTTTTTGAATTGACTTGAAGAATTATTTCGATATATATAGTATAAACAAACTGGTAGCATTGTCTTATAAGCGAGGTTTAAAATAATACAAATTTTATATTTATTTATAAAATTATTTTTTATATTTTAGTTCTTTCGTTTGTATTTTTTTTTGGTCTGTAATCAATATTTGATTTGAACTGGCATATTGTCCTGGCTCAAGACCATCTATATTTAATAGAATGCAAATTTATTTTTATTATTTTTTATATATTTTTATTTCTATGTTATACTTGAACCGCATGATATACGTAAAAAATGGAGTTAATTGACATTTTCAGTTCTTCATTTCCTGTTGTTCTTTAAAAGGACAATAAAATTTCAAAGAATAACATTTTTCAAAAAATTGTTTTAAATACTTATTGGGAACCTACGATACCGATATAAGTATCAAATTAAAGAGAAGTATATCAGCTAAAAATACTTTAAATATAACTATTCTATATGCATTAGTTTAGCATTAACAACCACTCAAGTTTCCCCCTTTTTATTTATTAAGTTTATTTATATTTTACTTTTTAAGAGGGAAAACTTGAAATGACTGTTAATGTTAAACTAATATAGATAGAATCATAAAATTTAAAGTATTTTTTGCAAATATTCACCTCTTTAATTTGATACTTATATCGTTACCGTAGCTTGCTAATAAGTATTTAAAACATTATTTTGAAAAATGTTTTCCTTTGAAACTTTGGAAAAACATTCAAAGAAAGGTATACTCCGAATTACGTGATTCTAGCTGCGGCCAATTGCTTGGTACCATTTTTAACCCCTTTTCCCATTTTACCACCCCCTTAAAAGTACGACTTTCGAAAAATCTCTTTATTTTATATGTGTATGCAATTAGAGGGATGTACACGCCGAATTTTGTTTACACGCCGTTTAGTTGGTACCATTTTTTGTCCCTCTGTTCCCATTGTATCCCTTGAAAGTACGAATTTGGAAAACCCCTTTTTATTTTTGGTGTCAATGGAGTCAGAGGAATTTATACTCCGAATTTCATGACTCTAGCGGTCGCCATTTGTTAGGTAAAATTTGTATCCCCTTTTTCCATTTTGACCCCAAAAAGTACGAATTTCGAAAAATCCGTTTATTTTCCGTGTCTACGCAGTCACAAGAATGTATACTCCGAATTTCATGACTCTAGCTGCGGTCATTTGGTTGGTACTATTTTTATCCCCTTTTTCCATTTTAATCCCAAAATGAACGAATTTCGAAAAACCCCTTTACTTTACGTGTCTACGCGATCAAAGGAATGTATACAACGAATTTCATTATTCTAGGTGCAGCCGTTTGGTTGGTACCATTTTTATCCCTCTATTCCCATGTTACCCCTTAATAGTACGAATTTGGAAAAAATACTTTTATATTATGTATCTACTTAATTAGAGGAATATACACAACGATTTTCGAGTTGCTGTCGTTTTATAGGTACAATTTATATCCCTTTTTGTCCCATTTCACCCCCTACGAATAAAAATCACTTAATAGACAGACGGACGGACATGGCTAGATCTAGTCTTTATAGGGTCCCAGGTCGATATTTCAAGGTGTTACAAACGTGTGTTAGTATACCCCCATCCTGGAGGTGGAGGTATAATAATTTTGTGTTGAAAATGTTGGACTTAGCCTAGATAATTGCCCAGTGTAAGTCAAATTTATGGTTATCGAGGCTTCGATTCCAAAAAAGTCAACACAAAATATTTTTTTTTTGAAAATTTGTTTTAATACAAATATTTGTATTGTAGTTGTCGACAATGTGAAAAAATATTTTTTTTATTTTGAGAAAAAAAATTATTTTTTTTTAATAATTTTTTCATTTTCGGTAGTCAAGAATTTAAAATTTTAAACGGACCACCCTGTTGAAAAGAAACTCCTGCCCATATTGAAGTCAACAATGACAACTCTGACAGTGACCTAATGTTTTTTGGGTTTTGCACCCTAATAATCTAGTAGATACAACCTAGTAACCTTCATTGCAAACGAGGCACAATCGATTTCAATCTCCCTCCCCCAACTAAGTCATACGCACGCACTGATAGCGAATTTTGCTGCCGTTATTATTTGCAAAACAAGCCGGAACGGAAATATGATACGCCCGCCCGCAAACAAAACAAACGAGCTTGACCTTAACACTGATAGTGAAAAAAACAAACGTTTCGCGCAAACAACGGCGGATATTTGTGGAGCAATTAAGGAAGTGACCTTGAACAAAAACGCTTTTTATTAAACGGCCGATTAACAGAAAAAAGCACAAACGCACAATACGTTGATAACACACTTATTTCTAGCCCTGCACCGCAGCCTATATAAATCACACCCAAGTAAACATTTTCTATTAGTTGTAATATAGAAATCAAGAAAAATTGATTGTTTTCTTGGGAATTTTAACCTAAACGCAGTGTGTTAAATCAGGCGTTTCAAATTCAATTCAAAAAAAAAAAATACCAGAAAATAATAAAAATTTTCGAATTCAATTCAAAATGTTTTCAAAGTCTGTAATATTTGCTCTCAGTTTAAGCCTTTGTTGCTCTCTGATATCCTGCAGTGACGAGGCAGTGCGCAATTATCGTGCCTCGCCCAAACTGATGGGCCCCATGATGAAATTCAAGCACCCCAATGATGTTACACTCAATAAACTGGACGATTCGTTGGCCAAAATCTCCACCATCTATATGCAGGCGCTGTTTTCGGGCACCCATTCGCCGGAATTAGATATGAATATGCGCAAATTGGAGATAGAATTATTTGATCTCTTGGATGTGCTGTTCAAAGAACAACGCCTCAGGGAATATATGATTTACGAATCGGAGGTTACGCGACAAATGATTCTGTACAACATGCTGAAGAAGCTGTTCGGCTATTCGCTGGAGGAAAATGAAAAGGTCGCATGAAGTGAAGCATGTGACAGGAGGCAAATGCATGCTACTAGTCTGTGATCTAAACAAAAGTTCCTGTTGGTGGGTGGATTGGGGGGTATCTTCCAGTTTTACTAATTGGAAATTGGGGTTTTTTAAATTATTTATTCAATTTGTACAAAAAGGTTTTAAAACTATGTTAATAAATCTAGGAGAAAATATTATATGATACAACAAAAACTCATAAAAAGACTTTTTGGTTCATCATAACATGTTCAGAAGAAAGGCACGAGGTAAGTATCCCAGCAAAAAATTATCTAGAATTTGGAAGCAGTTCACCCTGGGATAGATGCAATTGTGTGGGAGGTACAAAAAGGGGCGAGGCTAAAGCGTAAATATTTTTTTATGTTTAAAGAGATTATAAAAACATTTTTGATTATCATAGTATGATTGCTTGGGCATTACCGATTAAGGCAACTGCTGGAGGAAATTATTACCGACCCCTTTCCGTTGTAACAAGATTTCCCTCTGTATGACAATATTTAAAGAAAGTGGTTACACTTGGACCGGATAATATAAGCCTGAAACTATAGGAAAAAAATGGAGTTAATTGGCTTTTTTAGTTTTTTTATTTCAAAGGATAATATTTTCCAAAAAAAAATGTTTAACTTTCTTACCTATTGATTCAGCTTGAGGTCATGAAAAAACTGGTTTTGTTTTATTATTTATTATACCCTCCACCCCCATCCTGGAGGTATACTAACTTTGTCATTCCGTTTGTAACACCTTGAAATATCGACCTGAGACCCTATAAAAAATATATATATTCTTGATCGTCATAAAATTCTAAGACGATCTAGCCATGTCCGTCCGTCCGTCTGTTGAAAGCACGCTAGCATCTAAACGAAAGGAGCTAGAACGTTCAAATTTTGCATAAATATGTCTTATAGTCGTAGATCGGTTGGGATTGAAACGGGGCGAAATCGGCCCAAAGGGAAAAATTTTTCCCTCACAAGGACTAAAAATACCCATAATAATCCCTAATATTTTAGCGTATTTAAGCATGTTTTTTGAATATGTCTGTTTGTATTTGCTTGATATTTGGCATGCGCATTCCCCTTATAGCAAAAAAAGTGCACCATAAAGTGATTCTTATTTGGAGGGGGTGAAATGGGTCAAAAAAAAGGGATAAAAACGGTACATATTAAACGACAACAGCTAGAAACACGAAATTCGGTGTGTACATTCCTCTAATTGAGTAGATACTTAATATAAAAGTATTTTTTCCAAATTCGTACTTTTAAGGGGTAAAATAGGAATAGAGGGATAAAAATGGTACCAACCAAACGGCTGTACCTAGAATAATGAAATTCGGTGTATACATTCCTCTGATTGCACAGACAAGTAAAATACACGGATTTTTCAAAATTCGTACTTTTTGGGGTTAAAATGAAAAAAGGGGATAAAAATAGTACCAATCAAATGACCGCAGCTAGAGTCATGAAATTCGGAGTATACATTCCTCTGAATGTGTAGACACGGAAAATAAAATAATTTTTCGAAATTCGTACTTTTTGGGGTTAAAATGAAAAAAGGGGATAAGAATAGTACCAACCAAATAACCGCAGCTAGAGTCATGAAATTCGGAGTATACATTCCTCTGAGTGTGTAGACACGGAAAATAAACTGATTTTTCGAAAGTCGTACTTTTTGGGGTTAAAATGAAAAAAGGGGATAAAAATAGTACCAATCAAATGACCGCAGCTAAAGTCATGAAATTCGGAGTATACATTCCTCTGACTGCGTAGACACGGAAAATAGACGAATTTTTCGAAATTAGTACTTTCAAGGGATACAATGGTACAGAGGGATAAAAATAGTACCAACTAAACGACCACAACTAGAATGATGAAATTCTAATTGTGTAGAAACGTCGAAGGGGTAAAAATGGTACCAACCAAATGGGCGCAGCTGGAATCATGGAATTCGGAGTATACATTCCTCTGACTGCATAGAAACGCAAAATAGAAAGTTTTTTTCCAAATTCGTACCTTTTCTTTTACGGCAAAAATTGGTTGAATCATGAAGTTAGATTACTTTGCACCACTTACGTCTGATAATGGATTTTCAAAATTTGTACTTTTGGAATTAAAATAGAATGGAAATACAACCAACTGTTGCACCCGCTATCTACCAATATTTATGGTATTTAAGCTTTTTGAAAATATAAATATATGAATATTTATTTTTGATTTAAAATAAAGAATGGTTTGAAATAATTAAAATATTATATTTATTTATAAAATAATTTTTTTTTTTAATATTTGTATTTGTTTTGGTTTGGCTATATTAAAAACCGTCAACCCCTGTGGAATGCAATCCGAACTTATCGCCTTTTCCCATTATTACATCCCAGTGATTGCTCCATTTCCGGACGTCCCCCACAAAACTCACAGCTTAATCTGCAGTGGAAAAGGCTGTCGAGACTCCAAGTTTTCATCATAGAATCTAGTAAACCTCAGCCATTATTGGGACCCAACGATGAGGAAATGCATGAAATTTTGATACGCAAGTTTTGAAAGTATGTAGATATGGTTTAGTAGAGCTCTTTAAATTTGAGCTACCGAATACTTTAACTTTGAAAGGTAGAATAGCATTCATTTTTTTCAGGTTTATTAATTCATCAAGTCTAATCAAAAAGTGAACATTTTCAAAAGTGTGCCCTAAATATTAGGTGTATTGTCAGTCGTCATTGGGGAGAAACCAAGGCGTATTTATAAAGGTGATAGCAGGAGCCCAGCTGACTGAAATTTTTTTCATTCAAAAGTAACCGAAACTTTCAAATCCCATATATTTTGCTTTGACATTATGGCTCACCATTCAAAAAATTACTTGTATTTTGTTGTTGCCGAATTTGTTGTTGTTCTAGTGCTATCACCTGTATAAATGCGCCTTGGGAGAAACATTTGCCTTCAGGGCCGATTTCCCCATTCGCAATTTCTTGATTCCAACTACAGACCAAGTGTGTACCATTTTAATTGAAAAAATACTAATATCCCTTATGTTTCGCGTTCAGAATGGAATTTATACACCTAATTTCATAATTTTATCTACAGCCCTTTTCTTGGTAGCAGGTTTACTCCTCTTTCCATTTTGACCCTAAAATTATGAATTCAGAAAACTTCTTACCTCTTATTAACCGCGTCATACTTAGTCAGACGAGTGATTCTAGCTGCAGCTGCTTGATTGTCGCCAAAATTAATCCCATTTAGTTCCTGAAGGTACGAATATCGCAAGATATCTTTGCACACCGTACAATTTTACCGCCCTTTGCCCCATTTTCCGCCTAAAAGTACATATTTCGAAAAAACAGCTTATGTTTCGCATCTACAGAGTCTGATGAATGATCACACCGAATTTCACTATTCTAACTGCAGCCATCTAGTTGGTACCATTTTTATCCCCTTTCGTCCCATTTTCCGTCCAAAAGTAAAAATCTCGAAAAAATCCGCGTCTACATCGTCATGTGAATGTATACACCGAATTTCATGATTTCAACTTCAGCGGTTTGGTTGGTACCATTTTTATCCCTCTTTTCCAATTGTATCCCTTTAAAGTACGAATTGTAAAAAATCCATCTATTTTACGTGTCTACTCAATTAGAGATATGTGCATTCCAAAGTTCATGTTTCTAGTTGCCTACTCAATTAGAGAGATGTGTATTCCAAATTTCATGTTTCTAGTTGTTATCGTATCATTGGTACCATTTTTATCCCTTTTCGTCCCATTTGGCTAGCTCAAAATTGTATTTGGTTCTGATGATTTCAAGCTACAAGAAGAATGTAAGCAGAAATCTGCCAAAAAAATTGTTTTAATAATATAAATAATTGGGGACATTTTCAGCCCTTGTTAGGGAAGATGTTTCCCTCTGGGCCGATTTCGCCCACTTTCAATCCCCGACCGATCTGCAACCATAAGACACATTTAGGGAAATTTTGAACCTCCTAGCTCATTTCGTTCGGCAGCAAGCGTGTTTTCAATAGACATACGGCTAAATCGTCTTAGAATTTTACCAGGATATAGAATATATATACTTTATGGGGTCTCCGTTGAATATTTCAAGGTGTTACAAACGGAATGACAAAGTGAATATACATACCCCCATCCTAAGGTCGAGGGTATAATAATAATGATTGTTATTCTACCTTTCAAAGTCAAAGTAATCAGGAGTTCAAATTTAAAATGTTAAATTGCCCACCCTATAGTAAATGTCATTTGTAAATAAACTTCCATTCTATATAATATAGATGTAAAATGGTCTTGAATCAGGACAATATCCCTATTCAAATATTTAAAAGAAATTGGTATCAAAAACCTTTAATAAACAAAAGATTCTAATAGCCTTTTCAGACTGCATGCGAAATCAATAGATTTCAACTTGAAATGAAATAAGGTAGATTTTCAAATATCAAATTTGTATGGGATCGGACATTTGTAAATCGGCCTTATGTCATTTCAGTTGAATTTCGCATACAGTGTAGACATAGAAGTCAAATTTTCAACAGTTAGCTAGTTCTAGCTTAAAACCATGTTCGGATATGCTAACAAAATCCACTCTTTCGGGACTTTGTGAAAAATTTTAAGATTTTTTTGTCCCAAAATTTTATAAGGAAAAAGAAAGCAGAAAGGCTGCTGATTTTGTGCTGAAAAAGAGATAGCAGATTTGTATCTGCTGAAATAGCAAACAGCTGTTTGCTGTTTTTAGCAATAAAGAAAAAACGCTTCCTTGGAACTTTAAGCATATGTACAGAACAGAATGGCCAGTTGAATATATATATAAAGAGTGATTTTTTTGAGGTTAGGATTTTCATGCATTAGTATTTGACAGATCACGTGGGATTTCAGACATGGTGTCAAAGAGAAAGATGCTCAGTATGCTTTGACAGATCACGTGGGATTTCAGACATGGTGTCAAAGAGAAAGATGCTCAGTATGCTTTGACATTTCATCATGAATCGTCTTACAAACGAACAACGCTTGCAAATTATTGAATTTTATTATCAAAATGCGTGCTCTGTTAAGAAAGTTCATTGCGCGCTTCCATTTTATGGTCAGTTTAGTCGACCCACTGAAGCGGCTATTCGGGCTATTGTGACTAAATTTCGCACCAAATTTACATTGTTGGACATTAAACCACCAACACGCTTACGTAGAGTGCGAACTGAAGAAAATATCGCAGCTGTATCGGCCAGTGTTAATGATGACCACCAATTTTCGATTCGTCGCCGTTCGCAGCAATTGGGCCTCTGTTACTCAAAAACGTGGAAATGCCAAAATTGGACTAAGCGGATGGACCACCTAAGACGCAGCCGCGGTCAACATTTAAATGAAATTATCTTCAAAAAGTAAATGTCATGGACCAATCTAACGTTTCAAATAAAGAACCGATGAGATTTTGCAAATTTTATGCGTTTTTTTTTTAAAAAAGTTATCAAGCTCTTAAAAAATCACCCTTTATATATTAAAAACACTTTTTAGAATAAAGTTTAATAAAGGGCAATTTATTACCACTAAAAGATATGGTGATTGTATTTTTAATGATACGCATATTGTCCCAAGCTAATTTAAAACGAAATTCGAGCTAAACACATTTACGCCGTCAATCTGACAGGCTTTTAAATTGTGAACGCTTATTTTTTATCTATTTTTATTTTTTAATTAACAGCAACCATTTTTAGCAGACTGCAAAACCTTTAGCAGTGTGAATGCTGATGGAAGATTACAGAAAAACTGCTGTTATGGCAGAAAAACTGCTGTTATGACTGAAAAACTGCTGTTATGGCAGTAAAACTGCTGTAATAGCAGAAAATTGCCTGGTGATAGGCAGCAGACAATCGCTGCTGTTAACAACAGTCTTTTTTCTCTAAGTGTGGACTTTCTTTTCTTATGAAATTTCTCAAATACCCACCCCAATACCCAGGGAAATAAAAAAATCCATAAAGTTTTTTTTTTTCATCTTAGTAATTTTGTTTATTTTCGTTATTATTGATATTTTCGTATTATTTTCCCATTAAAAAATAAAGATAAACTTAAACAGTCCCTTTAAATGGTACACAATGAGCAAACTTCAACTGTTGTTTAACATCAAATGATTACACGAAACGAATTAATTAATTAAATACTTAAAATTAACAAAATAATAATAATAATAATAATAAAAACTTAATTGTTTAAAATTAAAACGAATTAAAAACATAACTAAACACAATCATCATTTTTACAAAACTATATACAAATCACAGAAAAATAATTTGAAAACTTAAAGAAAAAAAGTGACAAATCGAAACTAAATACAATTGAAAAAGGGGCAAGGTCAAAAATAGCAAACGTTTTATAAAATTTAAAAAAATACGTATATGTTTCTTTAGAAAGAGAAAGAAAACTTAATAAATTTTGTTTTTCGTATAAACAATAAATTTCTGTGTTACAGTCAATAATTTCAAGTGTAAGTTTCAAAAAGTTGTTAATTTTGATTTCGAAAGTGTTTACCAGGGTCTCCACATGCTGTCCTGATCTTCACCATCCTGTTGGTTTTGTTCTTTGTGGTATTTCTTGGCCGTTTGCTCATCTTCGGAACAAATGCTGGAATCGGCCGCCTCCGAGAAGGAACGTTTCAGCGATGAATTGCAGCTGATATTCAAATCGGCACTGGTGGAGGATACCTGCTGCTGTTGCAAATGAGCGGCGCTGAGCACAAATGAATTCTCGGCGGACGAGGGAGGTGTGGCGAAGACGCCCAAAAATGAATTGTGCTTATCAAGGCGTGGCGAAGCCGGGCGTGACAGACTGAAGTCAGAACTGTTGTGGATGATGGAGTCTTCATTGTGACTAGACACCGAAGAGATGGGGCTGAGTGGGGGGCTGGTGGTGGTGGTGGTGTGGAAAGCCTGCTGTTGGCCCAGAGGTTGGTAGCTGCTCGAGGTTAAGGTGGTCTGAGGGTAAGTGTTGTTGCTGCCGCTGTTCATTTTGAGCGGAGTGATCAAGGCGTTTTGAGGTTTGGAAAAAGCGCTGAGACGTTTGAAATTGGCAGCAAAATCATTAATTTGAGGCGATGTGCTCTGTTGGGCGTTGGCATTGGCAGCTGCGTGAGGAGTCCAGGTGGGGAATGCACTGTTGGAGTTTTGTGTGCCGTTGGCGGTATTGGGCATAATCAAAGCAAACTCCCCGGAGGGCAGACGGGAGGGTATCAGCTGAACACCGCCCATTTGTAAGCCCTGGCCGTTGTTTAATTCCTGCGGCAAGGCCGGAAACAAAGAGCTGCTGCTGTTGTTAACGGGCAAAGGCATGCTGTTGGAGCCGAACAGGTTGGCGGGGGCACCACCACTGCGGTAGCCGTTGTTGAAGTTGGTCATGGAACCGATTTGCTCCAGGCCAGTGGCGCACGAGTTCAGGTGGTTGTTAAGTCTTTGGCGTACGGCCTCATCGACACCGTCCAGTTGGCTGACATAGCGGTTGACCTCATCGGCACACTCCGAGAAGCCGGTCTTGAATTTGTGTATAACCGAGGGATCGGTTTGCAGAGCCATGTTGAGCTGTTGGCGCTGTACCGACTGCAAGTGTTTAACGGTCATCTCGAGAATATCGGCCTTTTCGAGTTTAGTGTGACGTGCAGGCTAAAAAGAGAGAGAGAGAGAAGGGAAAAAATTAATATAAAGTTTTTGAGAGAGACAATTTTAAATTAAAAGATCTGGCAACTACTGTATGACTCAGTGAAAAAAACGAATTTTCCCAGGCTTCCTCATTGGCTTTGTTCTAAAGCCGCCCAATCGTTCGTTAAATGTTTAACGTCTCGTTTTTGTTCGTTAAAGTTATGTTTACGTTTTGAAAAAATTTCGCAAATTTTTTTACTGCCCAAGAACAGACACAAAAGTAAGGCAACAAAACAACAGCGTTGATAATGTTGTTGCCGCTTGCAACAGGCAGACAGACATGAGGCAAGGCAGCCTTCTAATTGATTGCAATTTGTTTTAGCACAACAACAACAACAATGAGGTAAATGACAAGGTAAAAAGAAATAAAAAGAAAAAACGCGAAAGAAAATGAAATGAAGCCAGACAGACACACACACACAAAGATCCTCCAGAGATTGTCTTAAGAAGAGGAGGCTGACTGAGACAGTGTTCAGCAACAAGTTGTAGTTTATGATCAAGACACGATTTGTTGGGCTAACCAACAGACACAAAACAAAAAAGTTAAGAAGCTTTCTGTAGCCACCTTCGAAGGTGGGAACATAAAATCAATGTGAACCAAGCCAGGCTCCAATCCAGGAATGCGCAAATTTCATTCATTTTATGTTAAAGCGATCAAGAGCAAAAGATAAATGGCTGGGATGATCGTCTTTGTTTTGTTTCGCAACATTCCCTTTCAGTTTCTCCTTCAGCCTTAAAGGAGGCAGGCAGGGAGTTAGTGTGCCGTGCCGGGGGAGATGGCTTCAACACTTTTCGTTTGTTTTTAATGAATTATCTTGAAAATGTTCCCACGCAGGTTTCTTGCTTTTGCTCGGTGATCGGCAAATTTCGTTGCGAGTTCTCAAATTCTCTTTTGAGAGATATGGGTTTTAATGAGAATTCCTTGTGTGCTCAGCAGGATTTCCAAAACACAGTTGGACTGAGACTGAAACAGGTTTTTGAAGAAAATTTCTCATGTGGTGTTTTGCAAAGACTTTGATTTTAACCGCTGGCTTTTGTAAGGAAGGTTAGCCAATTCTTTCTTTCTTTCATTTCATACAGTTTTGTTTAGGAGGGGTTTGAATGTAACTATTTAAATAGGAATACTTACGTCTTTCTTCATGGCTTCCAAGATCAATGATTTCAATTCGTTTAAGCAGTGATTGATGCGAGCACGGCGGCGTTTTTCCATAATAGGTTTGTTGGTCTAAAAGGAAATAAGAATTGCCAAAAATTAGTAAATTGAATAAAATTAGAAAATTTCATAGAAATAAAATTGAGCAAATAAAGATTTAAAAATTTTAAGTATTACAAATAGAGAATTTAATAGAAAAAAATAAAAATTAAAATTCAAAATAGTTGGAAATTCATAAGAAAAAATTTAAATGTTGGAAATTTCAAGATATTTCTTTAAGTCACTCATTATGCAAAAAATATTAAAAAATTCTTAATTTTTTATAATAAATTTAGTATTTTTCGAAAGTTTTAAAAATATATGTGCAATTATAACACTTTGAAATAATTATTATTAAAGAATTATTTTTTATTTTAATTAGTATCTTTAAATTTTTAATTTTCTTTTTATTTATTTTTTATTTAAACGATTATTATTTTTTCTTTAAATAATAATTATTTTTTCTTTAAATAATAATTATTTTTTCATTTTAATAATTATTTTTTATTTTATTAATTATTATTTAATTTAAATAATATTTATTTTATTTAGATAATAATTCTTATTTTTTTTTTGTTTTAATTTTTGCTTCGAACTGAACTCACCTTTCTCAATTCGGCTTTGGACAAACCCGACGGGTTTGCCAAACGTCCTTGGGAGGTATTGAATTGGTTTTGTGCGGAGGAATTTGATTGCTGATAGTTGTCGCTGTAGCTATTCGAGCAATCGAAATCATCGTCCGAATGTATATCGTTTTTGTAATCCATTTTGTGGGTTTGTTTTGTTTTAGAGATGATGTGTTAGAGATGAATATGAAGCAGGTAATCCAAATTTGTGGCGTGAATTAAACGTATAGTAGTAAATAATCCAAGGGGTTAAGGTGTTAGGATCAGCACATAAATAAATCCATATGATTTTTGTTTTGTCGTTTTACTTTGGTTTTGAGAGTTTTTTGTTTTTTTTTAATTGCACTATTTGTGTTAAAATTATTGTTTTTGATAAAAAAAATCTTCGTATTTTTTCTAATTATTTTTTGGTTTTCGAAAAATCCGAAGACTTCGCGTAATGCGTTCGAAATGAACTCCTGAAGGATACTGATCCTTAGTCAGCAGGCCAGGCACATTAAGTCCCAACTCGCCGAAGCCAGACTTCGTGAAAACAAACCAACCACCACCACCAACAAACCTAAAGGCAACTCAAATGTCCTTTTGTTTTGTTTTAAGACACACCACACACACACACTCTGTTCACAGAGGGTGGGAAAGAGAGCGAGCGAGTGAAAATGTGAAATTCCCACGTTCAAGATTTGTAAGTGGTTGTTGTTTTACCTGTGTTTGGTAAAGGTAGCCAAGATCTCACGGATGGCCCTTTGAAAAGTACTCAACACACAGTACAAAACACTCTCTCTCTATCGTTTTCCCTTCTTTGCAATTGAGAGAGATTTTTTTCTTAAACAATTTCTTCAAGAAGATGCTCAGAGCCTTAACACATTTCTCTCACTTTATCTCTGGGATATTGAAATATTTTTTGTTGTATTTTATTTTCCTATTCAATCTCTTCTTTTGGTTTGTTTCCGTTCGTGTTATGGTTTGCTTGATTAACTCGATCAAACTGTTGGCATGATATTTCGCTATCGGAATTAGTTAGTTCCTGGTCTTTTTCGGGGGAGCTCTTGTTTTTCTAAATTGACCCCTATAGTCTATAGTTAACATCAATTGTTTCATACACGTATACTTCCATATGAATATGTATATGTATGTATGGATGTAGATTACAATCATCACTTTTGTCACATTTCTGTCATATATTCACATAACCATATAGTTTTGGATTGTATTGCATGGGAACCCGGTAGTTAAAATTATTTAAATCAATCATCTGAGTTGAATTTAACTCGCACTCAAAATTGAGCTCATGTGCTCTTGTTGTTTGTTGTTTTGGGGGGAGAGAAAGAGATCGAGAGAGCTCAAATTAGTTTGGAGTTGCCGCTTTGTTTGCCATTGTATCCCCCATTAGTTGCCGCTTTGTTTACCATTGTATCCCCCGTTATTAAAAATTAAAAATGAGGTTTATCAATATTGATGATTTCAGATCAAGCATTTTTTCAGACAATTCAAGTCACATAACCCATTTTGCAATTTCCTTGAAATCATTACAATTTGGAAAAAATCTCTTTTTTCTGTTTTGTCAGACCAGAGATTAACTGTGCAGGAGCTTAACACTAGGATTTGTTTTGTCGGCGGCTACCAACAGGGCTTAGAGAATGTTAAGATATTGAAAACCTGTCGAAAATATACCTAAATCTTGACTAAAACCCTCAGTTCAACACTTATACAAACTAATTTGTTTCAAAATCCACCGAGATTAACGCTACAAAATGGTTCAAAAAGACAAAAAGAAAATAACTTCTTTGTTTGTATAAAATCACAAACATAATATTAAAATACAATTAACTAGTCTAGACAGGATAAAGTGACTATTTAGATAAACAGAGAGTAAAACTACTCTAGACACTAGATTATTTACAAGAAATATCCGCTTGTGAGGAAGAATCACGGATCTATTTTGAAAATTAGAGTATTTGATATTTTTGCACATCATTGGAGTCGCAGTTATGAGCATTGAAAGTGTCGATATACCCAACTTTATGATGTAAAATCCACTTTAAAATTCATCCACAATTAATGCACACACAGGATGTGAAATACGTACATATATGTGATTCTACTCCTTTATATTTCCAAACAAAAGTGTATTTGGTAAGAAGAGATCATAAGACAAAAGGGAATTAAATTTAAAAAAATCCATTTTGATGATGATATCCCGAACTAAAATCTAATTTGTTGTAATAAATAAAAGGGGATTGGCTATTGGCCAATACGCTTTCAAATTGATCATGATATGATAATTTATAATTTGATATCCATGGATTTATAGCCCACAATTAACGTTTGACAAAATATTTTATTAGATCTTTTTGATGTGACTTGTTACCACTTCATAGAACTAACTATTCTGTCTTTGAACCCATCGCAAGGTCTTAGAAAGAGTTTAGTCATATATCTAAATTTAATTTAGAATTTTCGGATTCATAAACTACTTTTTGTAATATATTAGATGTAGTTTATATTTATTTAGTATTATCTTGTAGTCTGTAACGTAATTAAATTAATTTAATAAGTAATTAATTTAACGTAATTAAATTAAAAAAATCCCGAAACAAAATCTAATGTAAAATCCTAGTATAAATTGGAATAAATAAAAAGGGATTACAACAATCAATGACAATTCCATTTTTTATTGACAACATTTTGACACTGACGGCGAAATAGAGCTTCAAATGTAAGTTCCCATTGAAATTTGACACCGGAAATCAAACTAGCCTCGATTCCTTAGTCAGTGTGAAAAGGGGCTCGTAAAAAAAAATGAGCCAAAAATATGATAAGTGACCCAAAATAAAATAATGTAAATGTAATTGAAAAATTCGTCGAAAAATTGAATCATTTTTCATATGAAAAATCGTCAAAAATATATCCTTAAACGTTTTTGACGTTTGCTTATGCATTTTGGCTTTCTAGACTCGAAAACGACATTAAGAATTTTTTTTTAATTTATTATTAAAATTCTAATCTTCGGTGAAGATAACTTAAATATTTGTACTCACTTTTGGAAATATAAGTCTGATAACATCCGTATGTTAAATTAAAGTACTCATGAAGTCTACAAATATTGTGAATTTCACATTCAAATAGAAACAGTGGTTTATGAACAGTCTTCAAAAATTTGGGAAAATATAATTTTTTCTCAATGAATCTATTTTGCTGGCACGAAAAAAATCATAAAAATAGAAAAAATAGCAAAAAGCAATGTTTATATCTAAAAAATCAATGGATAAATGTAGAAGCTATGACGCAAATGATTAAAGATTTTTTATTTTTTTTTTTAATTGCGCGAAAAATCCCTTTATTATTATTTCATTATAATTATATTTATTAGACAACAGAATATTTTTTTAGTTTGTAATAGCTGACATCTTAACGAAGAAAAATTCGTAAAAATATCTTTTGCGTCTACAAAGAGTATCATAACTTCTACATCTATTCATTGATAGAATTTCAGTTATTTAAAAATTATACAAAATATTTTTTCCGACTTTTTCTTTTTTTATGATTTTTTACGATTTAAAAGAGATAGTTAGATTAAAAAAATAGTTTTTCTCCAAAATTTTTGTACACCACTGTTTCTTTGAGAAAGTGTAATTCGTAACATTTGTAGACATCATAATTAACATATAATTAATTAATTGAATATATAGGCGGGTGCAATCGGATCAATATATCAAGAAATTAGAGTACAAATTAAAGGTATACAAATAAACAAGACCTAGCTAGAGCTTGACAATCATTTAAATAAGATTTGAAATAAAAAAGTCAATAACTCACATAATATAATTTACAATTCAAAATTCCAAAATCAAAATTGAGTTGAAGTCGTCGATATAATATAAATTAAAAGCAGCTCTAATTCGCTTTCAAATTGATCATGATATCCATCTTTATAATGTGATATCCATGAATTTATAGCCCATAACTAACATTTACATTTTGTCAATCATTTTATGAGATCTTTTTGATGTGACTTGTTTTTGACTGTTTTAAGAAAAAATAATGTATTTTTAGTCCGCTTCATAGAACTAATTTTTTCGTCTAACTATGTGAATCTGATACAGGTTTAATTTATTTTAAAGTCGCTTGCTTTCAGGAAATTTTCGTCCATAGACTAAATAAATAAATAAAATTTGAAGTATTTTTAACAGACATTTTCTTCTTTTATTTATTTATTATTTTATTTTATTTTCCTATATTGCTATTATAGGGTGCGAATAATCATTTAAGGCATTATGCTTTGAATTAACTCAAATTTGTCTTTAGTTCAAGTGTAAGGATTTTTTTTAAATATTAATAAAGTATTTATCGTTCAAAGTTCATTAAATATTTACGTAGCCATTCCTAAAATTGTATTTAAATTGATTTAAAATCTACCTAAAAACGCTCACATTGAATTAAAACTCCTTTTCAGAGTAAATTGAAATAATTTTCCAATATATTCAATTAAAAATTTTAATTAAATTATGTTGTTTTTTCAATAATTTAAATTTGAGGGGAAATTCTTAAAATTGTATTTAAAAACTACCTAAAAATACCTCACATTTAATTTCAAACCTATTTTCACTACAGCAAATTTAAATAATTTTCCAATATCCAGAGGAGAATTTTCATTAAAAATTGTTGTTTTGCCAAACATCTGCCTGTTTTTGCTGTTAATCCAAGTCTCATGATGACATCGCCGAAAGAAAGTAATTCATTAGTGGCTCGAGAACGTCTTCCAAGGGCATAACAATTAAAAGATTTATCATGCTCAAAGATTTCAAAAAATCCTCCTCATCAAAAAGGGGATGGGTTCTTTGGCCCGTGGAGATGGTGGTGGTAGGTTAAGAAATTGGCGCAGCCGGCTTTTTTCGCCGTCATCTCCTTCGAGGACAAAATCTTAAAGTACTAGCCGTTATCTAGCCAGCTGGCTGTTTGATAACGACGACTGTCTTTGGCCCGTGGCTAATAAATTGGGGGTTGATTGTTGGTTGATCTATAGAAAGTTCATAAGATTTACTTCTTCTTCGGCCAACCAAGGGGGTGGTGGTGGTTGGCACACTATGGCCAAAGTTGCGCCTACCTGGGTTTTGGTGCGATGATCTTGTGATTTCGGCAACACGCGTCTACATTTATGGCATGTGTGCGCAGCGCATGTTGTATGGAAAAATCTTTATTACTTTACAGCGAGCGTGGATTAAAATTAATGATTGCTTTAGGTAATTTTTGCAGTTTGTTTATAGCGCAGCAAATCAATAAATTTTCCTTTAAGATGTCCACGTCGAAAAAAGTACAACAAAAAAGGCAGATGTTTTTGTTTTTTGGTTTTCGAAAAAGGAAAACTTAAAATGTGTATCAAGGATTTTTCGGGCAAAGCGATTTTGTGGTTTTTAATAAGAAGGCCGAACCGGCCCTTCAGGCCTTTGAAGTGATGGCAACCTTGTTGGTATTTAAGAGTGTCGTTGAAAGAGAGCCTAAGAGAAATGTGCTCTTTGGAATGATGTTGAGTGAGTTAGAAATCTACTCAAATGTGGCGCTTAGTTTGTTTTGCTGGAGTACTTTAGGAAGTGTTTGTGGGCCTTTGAAGAAGAACTGAACTGAAGGTTTTGATTAATGATGGCAACATGATAAATGTTTTACTTCAGGTTGAAGGGATTCTGAAGGAAGGGAAAGTGGAGATGAATTCTGCTGACTTTTAAAAATAATAATCTTACAATTTCCGAGAACTTTGATCTTTGAACTTGGAAATATTTAAGAAAAAATATAAAATTTCAAAAATAATGATATTTGAAAAAGGAGTAAGTAACGATTGAAATATTTAATAAAAAAACATAAAATTTCAAAAATTAATGGTGTTTGAAAAAGGAGTAAGTAAAGATTGAAGTCGTGTGGGGACATGACCTGCTGCAAAGGGATCCAGGATTTGGCCTTTTTACACAATACCCTTTTTGGTACAAACCTCTTTTTCATATTGCTCTTTAGGTTAGGATCCAGGCCAAAGATCCAGTATATACAGCCTTCTTTTGTTCGGTGACTTACTTATAGTGAAAATTTAATAATTTTTCCATTCACACCACCCCCCCCCCCTAAAATTAAGTTCTGTGGAACAGTTTAGCACCAATTCCGAACAAGTAAAAAATTCGGCAAGAGAGTTGTGCTTCTCGTTCGTTTGTGAGAATCATCTCCTTATAGAGGCCGGGTTTGATGTTGAAAAGTCGCTGCGAAGCCACTTGAAAAGACTTTTGACATGGTCGAAATCATGATCGTGGTAGTCTACAGCCAAGTAATAAATGTCACCATGTCATTTGTAAATAAATTTGCATTCTATTAAATGTGGAAGCAAAATGGCCAGGACAATATCCCAGTTCAAATCAAGTAAAAAAATTAACTTTAAAATGAATTTTAAGTTTTGACTTATTTCTGGCATTTAAGTTGTGTTCTGAGTTTTGCAGTATTCAGAGACTTATAGTTGAATTTTATGGCAAATATTTTTGTCGAACATTTTAACTCGTTAAACCCCTATTTTAGTGTTTTTTTTTCGCACTTCTTCACAAAGGAGACCAAAAAGACCGCTATATTGAGGAGGTAGAGGGTTAAAATGTCCCACAAAAATGTTCCTCGTAGTGTTCTAAGTAATATTGTTGAACATATCCTATAACAAAAATGTAAGGATCACAAGGCTTCCTATGCCGATTCATTACAGGAATGTGCAAAAGGTGGAAATATAGGGTGGGCCATTTTACATTTGAACTACCGATTACCTGGACTTTGAAAAGTAGAATAACATTAATTTTATTTTTTATTTCTTTATTTTCTGGTTTATGTTTGACATTTGCAAAATGGGATAGCGTCCCGCTCGAACAAAATTAGGAAATAAAATTTATTATTTATTTTATTAAAAACTTACTTCCTTAACGCAAACTGTAAGAAATTTACGTGGAAAATTTTCGAGATGAGATCGGCCTTCAATTTAGCCTTCATGAGCTCATTTTCATCTCGGTGGCTATGTCAATAAACAAAATTGCCGCATATGGGGTCCAGAGAACTCACACGTGAATATTGAGAAGCCAATGCATCCACAACTAGTCACTGATTAGTGTGGATTTTGGGCTGTACTGAAATATTGGGTTGATCGCATGAGGTACTGCCGAGCCAGTCGTGGTCGCTGTCATATGAATGATATTGTGTTCCATTATTAAACGACAAAGTTCAACCTTTCCAATAAAACCAGAAATTTGAAAAAATAATCAGTACTTTTTATAACCGATTCTAATATAAAATTGTACATGGCTCACCCTATATAAAATATGGTTTGATTGAAATCGATTTCGGGCCAATATACTTTCTTTGGAAAGGAAGAAATTTATTTCTCAAGAAAAATTAAATATGGAAAAATTTGAGAAACTTTCTTTGAAAATATAGAAATTTATTTTCGAGAAAAATTATAAAAATTAAATTTGGAGATTTTAAAAATTGAAAACGGAAGAATTTAGTTTCTTTTTATAATTATTTATTTTTTTATTCTACGATAATTTTCATTTGGTCCAGCATCCATAAAACTTGGTTTTCCAAAAGCATTCTCCAATAGTTCACACGATGACTTTTTTGAAAAAAAAACATCTCCACCCCAATTATGAACCGCTGTGTTTGCTATTCATTCCGATGACATTTCAATTAGAATCTTCTTAAATTCCCATGATCACCTTTTTCACCTCTCACGCTCGCTTGCATTCACTGCATTCCAGCCACCCGCCGCCAACCCACAAACAAACCAAGAAAACATCCATTTTTTTTCCTGGGGAGAGGGGGAGGATAATGCTTCCCATCATTTGAAAATAAAACAAATAACCAAAAAATTATAAATAAACAACCGAAATAAGGAACTTATTACATTCATCATCATAAAATGATGAATATCACCAAAAGTCCCCAAAAATAAAAAATAAACGAGCTGAAACGCAACATAATGCGCGCACAACTCTCACACGTTCGGGAAAAAAAATTCCCAAGCCCACAACACACAACACATGCGCCACAATTTGTTAGGGGGCACGTCCGGACACGACTTCAGCGACCGTAAACATACAGCGCAGCACAGCAGCGACGTCGACGGTGTCTTGCGTGTGTGCCGCTTCTTCTTCCAACATGCTAGCAGCCAACCATGAGGTGTTGATCCTGGATCCTGAAAGGAATATGTTTGAGGAGAGTTGAAAATAGTATGGCGATTAACGATTAGGGGGAAACTCAAGGAAAAGACCACAAAAGCAACATTGGAATAAGGCGAGTATTAAAAAAAAATACGAAAAGGTAGAAGGGATTAATCATAAATTCGTAAAAAGGAGGTTGTTAGTTTGGAGTGAGTGCAATTACAGCGGGGAATATATTTTCTTTATTAGAAACAAATATTACACCGTGCAACAGTACTTTTTGGACCTGAACCAGACCATATACACATGAAACATTTTTACAGGACTTCTAATTTCCAAAGGATATATTTATCTTAATAATTGATTCTCATACTTTCGAGAGTTAGACGCAGGCGATATGGATATCAAATGAAAGATGGGAATGTCTGTTAAAAATACTAAAAATTTCATGCCTCTATCTGTATAAGTTTGGCATTGACAACCATTTCAAGTTTTCCTCCTTAAATAGTAAACTAAATAAATAAGGGGGGAAATTGAAATTGTTGTTAATTGTTAATACTAAACTGATACAGAAAGAATCATTATATTTAAAGTATTTTTAACAGATACTCTTCTCTTTCATTTGATACCCATATCAACTTTGTATGACTTGTTAAAGTAGGAAAATAAATTATTTAAACATCTATATCCTTTGGAAATTAGAAGTCCTGTATTTGTTTTAATAATTATTTTCATAGTTTCGAGAGCCATACACAGGCGATATAGGTATCAAATGAGAGATGGGAATGACTGTTAAAAATAATAAAAATGGCATGTCTCTATCTGTATTAGTTTAGATTTGACAATCATTTCAAGTTATCTCTTTTAAATAGAAAAGGATGAATAAACTAAATAAATAAGGGGGAAATTGAAATTGTTCTTAATACTAAACTAATACAGATAGAATCATTTTATCTAAAGTATTTTTAACAGATATTCTTCTCTTTCATTTGATATCCATATCAACTTTGTATGTCTCGTTAAGGTAAGAAAATAAATTATTTAAACATCTATATCCTTTGCAAATTAAAAGTCTTGTATTTGTTTTAATAATTTATTGTCATTGTTTCGAGAGCCATACAAGGCGATATATGTATAAAATTGAAGATGGGAATGTCTGTTAAAAACACTAAAAATGTCATGCCTCTATCTGTATTAGTTTAGCATTGACAATCATTTCAAGTTATCTCTCTTAAATAGGTAAGGATGAATAAACTAAATAAATAAGGGGGAATGTTGAAATTGTTGTTAATGCTACACTAATACAAATAAAAGCATTTAAAGTATTTTTAACAGATATTCTTCTCTTTCATTTGATATCCATATCGCCTTTTTGTGAATGGTTAAAGTATGAAAATATAAATAATTTAATTTAATGTAATTTATTTCATCGTCTATATACTTTGGAAATTAAAAAAGTCCTGTATTTTTTAATGATTTATTTGCATAGTTTCTAGAGCCATACACAGGCGATATGGGTGTCAAATGAAAGATGGGAATGTCTGTTAAAAATACTAAAAATTGCATGCCTCTATCTGTATGAGTTTAGCATTAACAACTATTTCCCCTTAAATAGTTAAATATGAATAAACTAAATTAATAAGGGGGAAACTTTAAAATTGTTGTTAATACTAAACTAATACAGATAGAAGCATTACATTTAAAATAGTTTTAACAGCTATTCTTCTCTTTCATTTGATACCCATATCAACTTTGTATGGCTCGTTAAAGTAAGAAAATAAATTATTTAAACATAAAGTATTTTTAACAGATATTTCTTCTCTTTCATTTGATATCCATATCACCTTTATATGACTCGTTAAAGTATGAAAATAAATTATTTAAACAACTATATCCTTTGAAAATTTAGAGTCCTGTAAAAAGAAGAAAGGATCGCCAAATGAAAAATTGAGTAAGCAGTTTTTCTACATACGATCCCCAGGATCACAAGTATCTTGGCTTGCTCGGGTCCAATGAAATAAATATAAAATTGTCGCACGGTGTAATCGATCATGACTAAAAATTTCAGTTCAATTATGGGTTCTAAAAATGTGTTATTATTCTCTTTTTTATTAATCTTGCTTTCTGCTTCTCAAAATTTCTATCATCCCCAAACGAGTAACCATCCATCCCCCTTTTGCAATAATGCTTCCCATGCTAAGCAAAGGTCTTCTTTTGGTGGCACGGGTAGTATTTTTTACGCATAAAAAATATACATTAATGGGTAAATCGTGCGTTTCAGAAATGAAATGAAATAAATTGATATGTTTTATGACTTCTGTTTCCAAAGCTAAATATTTGGACATATGTTGCAATACAAGCGATGGGAATTGAAGTAATAATCAGAAGAGCTGCAGAGTCGGTCGGCAGGAATAAAGTAAAATCGTAAAGTTCTAAACACATATATAAAGTGTATACAATTTTTAATGAGTGGAAAATAATGAAGAGTAAGAATTTTGGTGTTAAAATCAGTAGTTTTTAAAATGAAAAAACGAAAAAAAAAACGAAGGCGAGATTCGTGAGAGTAAAACATTTGATTTTACCATGGCAATTCATTAGGCCAACACTGACGATCAGTTTCAGTTTTTCAACGTTTCCAAATAGCCCATTGAAGGCAAAAATATAAATAATCATTTAAATAAAAAAACTGCGACCCCAGTTGTGTCCATATTGTAGTTAACAAATCGTGACCTGAAATGCAAAAAGACGTAACAACAAAAAATTGCAAATCGAGTTTTGTATTGTTGTATTACGTTACATTTGACCAAAATACACATTATGACAAAATTTTAGAATTCTGCGCCAAGAAATTAAGAATCTACAAATATAGGGTGGTCCATTTGCGAAATATCAAAAACTTACTTCAAAAGTAGTGAGTCTTTAACACAAACTGTAAGAAATGTACGTGGAAAATTTTCGAGATGAGATCAGCCTTCAGTTCAGCCTTCATGAAGCTCATTTTCATATCGGTGGCTATGTTAATAAGCAAAATTGCCGCATATGGAGTTTAGATAACCCACACGTGACTATTGAGAATCCAATGCATCTACAACGAGTCACTGTTTCGTGTGGATTTTGGATGGATGAGGTTCGCCAGTCGTGGTAGTCAAATGAATGATATTGTGTTCCATTATTAAATGACGAAGTTCAGCCTTTCCAATAAAACCAGAAATTTGAAAAAATTCAGTATTTTTTATAGCCGATTCTACTTTAATTTTTAAATGGCCCACCCTATATTTGTGATGTCATTCTAGATCACAACTGCTTATATGTCCAATAAAAGGTTTCACTTCACATTCAGTTTCACATAGAAACAGTCTCCAAAAAATAGAGAAAATTGATTTTCTTCGAAAAAATCTTTTTTTTTGGTGACAAGAAAAAAAATAAAAAATATTTTTTATTTTTAATTAACTAACAATTTAACAAAGAAAAGAGAAAAGAAGAAAAATGCAAAAGAATTTAAAGGCGCAAGAGAATAAAAAACATTTTTTTTAAATTTGTGGTTAAATATTTAATTTAAATATCAGAATATTTAGTTTTATTATAGCTGGGATCGTAACGAAGAAAATAAGTCCTATTAGAAAAATCCAGGATTGCATTTAAAGTTATTGCCCTTATTGTAGAAGTACAGCCCTCGTCTTCATGTATGACTAAAGCAATTTAAACAAAAACATCGTAAAAAGAGAAACGATTTTCTAAAATTTCGATTTTCTAAATTACTTCTGCGTTAGTTTAAAAAATATAAATAAATATATTAAATAATGCAAATTAGATGGCATAGTATTTTATTTTATAATAGCTTGGATTTTTTGCAAAGAAAACAAGGCCTAGTTAAAAAATCTATCGTTAACTGTAGAAGTGTTAGATAGAGTAATGACATGTTGTAGAGTAATGGCATTTCAAAAAATCGTGTTTTACAAAGTTTAAGCTTAAATCGATTTAATTGATTTAGTCATACGTGAAGACGACATGTACTCCAACTAGACCTTATTTTTTTTCGTTATCTAGAAATCTATGCATAAATGTAGAAGTTATAGCCCTCTTTGTAGAAGTAATGAAATTTCAAAATTTTGTTTTTACAAAGTTTTTGCTTAAATTGATTTAGTCACGCATGAAGACCATGTGTGCTCCAACTAGGCCTTATTTTCTTCGTTAAGATGTCAGCTATTAATAAAATATTGTTTTAAGAAATCTATGCATAAATGTAGAAGTTATAGCCCTCTTTGTAGAAGTAATGAAATTTCAAAAAATGTTGTTTTTACAAAGTATTTGCTTATATTGATTTAGTCACGCATGAAGACCATGTGTGCTCCAACTAGGCCTTATTTTCACCCTTAAGATGTCAGCTATTAAAAAAATATTGTTTTAAGAAATCTATGCACAAATGTAGAAGTTATAGCCCTCTTTGTAGAATTATTGAAATTTCAAAAATTTTGTTTTTACAAAGTTTTTGCTTAAATTGATTTAGTCGCGCATGAAGATCATGTGTGCTGCAACTAGGCCTTATTTTCTTCGTTAAGATGTCAGCTATTAATAAAATATTGTTTTAAGAAATCTTTGGATAAATGTAGAAGTTATAGCCCTCTTTGTAGAAGCAATGAAATTTCAAAAATGTTGTTTTTACAAAGTTTTTGCTTAAATTGATTTAGACACGCATGAAGACCATGTGTGCTCCAACTAGGCCTTATGTTCTTCGTTAAGATGCCAGCTATTAATAAAATATTGTTTTAAGAAATCTATGCATAAATGTAGAAGTTATAACTCTCTTTGTAGAAGTAATGAAATTTCAAAAATGTTGTTTTTACAAAGTTTTTGCTTAAATTGGTTTAGTCACGCATGAATACCTTGTGTGCTCCAACTAAGCCTTATTTTCTTCATTAATTTATCAGCTATGCAAAAATATTGTTTTAAGAAATCTATGCATAAATGTAGAAGTTATAGCCCTCTTTGTTGAAGTAATGAAATTTCAAAAATGTTGTTTTTACAAAGTTTTTGCTTAAAATGATTTAGTCACGCATGAAGACCATGTGTGCTCCAACTAGGCCTTATTTTCTTCGTTAAGATGTCAGCTATTAAAAAAATATTGTTTTAAGAATTCTATGCATAAATGTAGAAGTTATAGCCTTCATCGATTAAACATCTTGATGATGATCACCATCAAGTATTTAATATAATTTATGGTTACATATAACCAAACCAAAAACACATTGATTTTGAGGGTAGCATTGGAAGCATCATAGCACCTAGCACCTGTGAGAGTGCTACCATCAACAATTAACACACATCAAACCCTGACCCTTTAACATTCATTCCTTGTTAATCCTTTCGCCCTAATCTTTTCAACAACCACACAACAATCTTAGGCCTAGCAACGGCACAGTCAAAGGGGGAAGAACATGAACATCTTTAAGAAAATCCCCGGCATTTTCTTTGGTTTTCCGTTAAAATGAAAACAAAGTCATAATTACATCATGATCATCAGAGCAAGCAGCTGCAATCGTGGCTGCGTGCCATCCACATCCATTCATTGAACGGGGATCTAACAGCTCCTTGCCCATTTTGGCACATGCCCTTTTTCAGATGATACGACGATGCAACACCAACAAATGTTTGGGATATATTTTTTTGCAGCCGCCCGTTTAACGTTAATTGTGGATGGCCTGTAATGTCCGTTACAGTTTTTAGGGGACGTTGTTTTGTTTCTTCCCTCGTTGTTGTTGTTGTTGTTGTTGTTCATCATTACGTAGGATGTCTTTCAAGAAGTTGACTGCACACCTTGGCCTTCTTCTTTTAGAGGATTTTTGGATTTTAATCTGCCTGGCGCTGTTGATGTTGTTGTTGGATGGGTAGGGATTTTGATATCAGAAGTGTGCCAAAAACTATGTCTGTCGTTTGAAGGACTCTTTTGTTTACGTTCTGTTGTCCTATCGCCCGTACATAGTCCAAAAAGGACATACATATCAGATTTGAGGATGATAATGAATGAATGACTGATGTCTTTAAGGCTATGGTTTTTGTAACGGTCGAATTTTTTGTTTTTTTACATTTTCAAATTATGAATGATATGTGAGTGACAGAAGGCCTAGCTAGGACCATCGTGACTGCCGGGAAATGTACAAGAAGGTCTATTGCATGTTGTTGGTGTGATAAATTGGAAGAGATGCTTTTTTTATATACTTTTATATATATACTTTAATTTCGTTTTTTTATTTATTAATTTCTTCCCTGATGGTGTTTTCAAAGAAGAACGAAATATTCGAAATAAATATATATTAAAAAAAAATAAAATTAATCAATAATACAATTTTTTGTTCATTAATACAACAATAAGTTTTTCAATTAAGTTAATGGATTCGAAAAGATCAAATTTTTGTAGATTATACCGCACATTTACCGGGCGAAATTAAGGCGGTCTCATTAAACGGACGGGTATTACTTTTTGTCTATTTTTTATGAATTTACATACTTTGAAGCAGAGTTTAATATTAAAGTCCTATGACACTGGTGTTTTTGCAGAACAGAAAAACAGTGCTAATACATTTCTATGAGAGTTTGGAACAAAAAAAATTGTGTCCTAGACATAAAAACATTGTGTGTATTGATTCATAAAATCAACACAAACAGAAGAAGATATTAAAAAATATATTTTATTAAATAAATAAAAATGGGAATAGTATTCAAAAAATGGAGAACAAATTGTTGTCTTTCGAAAAAAAATCCTGGCACTAAAAAAATCTAAAAAAATAGAAAAAATTATAGAAAATTATTTTGTTGTATTTTTTAATTGCTAACATTCTAATGCAGAAAGCAATGACTACATGTGAAAGTTCTACGGATAAATGTAGAAGTTATGGCGCTCGTTGTAGAAGCAAAATAATTTTAGAAATATATATATTTTTTATAAATAGTACGAAAAAACCGTTTACATAGTAGAAACCAAAAGTTTATTATTTATATTTATAATATTTGGTATTTTAGTGAAGAAAACAAGTCCTAGTTGAAATAAATCTATGGATAATTGTGGAAGTTATAGCCCATATGGTTGAGTAATGGTATTTCAAAAAATCTTATTTTTACAAAGTTTTCGCTAAAATTGATTTAGTGATCGCGTGAAGTCGACATGTACTACAACTAGACCTTATTTTCCTCTTTAAGATGTCAGCTATAAATAAAATATTATTTAAAAAAATCTTTCAATTTAAGTTTTAGCTTAACTAGGCCTTATTTTATTCTTTAAAATATCAGCTTTTAATAAAATATCATTTATACCTTTTTCCTCGTAAAGATGTCCACTATAAATAAAATATTATTTAAAAAAAAATCTTTCAATTTAAGTTTTAGCTTAACTAGGCCTTATTTTCTTCGTTAAAATTCCAGCTATTAATAAAATTTTATTTTAAGAAATCTATGCATAAATGTAGAAGTTATAGCCCTCTTTGTAGAAATAATGAAATTTCAAAAATGTTGTTTTTACAAAGTTTTTGTTTAAATTGATTTAGTCACGCATGAAGACCATGTGTGCTCCAACTAGGCCTTATTTTTTTTGTTAAGATGTCAGCTATTAATAAAATATTGTTTTAAGAAATCTATGCATAAATGTAAAAGTTATAGCCTGTAGAAGTAATGAAATTTCAAAAATGTTGTTTTTACAAAGTTTTTGCTTAAATTGATTTAGTCCCGCATGAAGACCATGTGTACTCCAACTAGGCCTTATTTTCTTCGTTAAGATGTCAGCTATTAATAAAATATTGTTTTAAAAAATCTATGAATAAATGTAGAAGTTATAGCCATCTTTGTAGAAGTAATGAAATTTCAAAAATGTTGTTTTTACAAAGTTTTTGCTTAAATTGATTTAGTCACGCATGAAGACCATGTGTGCTCCAACTAGGCCTTATTTTCTTCGTTAAGATGTCAGCTATTAATAAAATATTGTTTTAAGAAATCTATGCATAAATGTAGAAGTTAAAGCTCTCTTTGTAGAAGTAATGAAATTTCAAAAATGTTGTTTTTACAAAGTTTTTGCTTAAATTTATTTAGTCACGCATGAAGGCCATGTGCGTTCCAACTAGACCTTATTTTCTTCGTTAAGATGTCAACTATTAATAATATATTGTTTTAAGAAATCTATGCATAAATGTAGAAGTTATAGCCTGTAGAAGTAATGAAATTTCAAAAATGTTGTTTTTACAAAGTTTTTGCTTAAATTGATTTAGTCACGCATGAAGACCATGTGTGCTCCAACTAGGCCTTATTTTCTTCGTTAAGATGTCAGCTATTAATAAAATATTGTTTTAAGAAATCTATGCATAAATGTAGAAGTTAAAGCTCTCTTTGTAGAAGTAATGAAATTTCAAAAATGTTGTTTTTACAAAGTTTTTGCTTAAATTGATTTAGTCCCGCATGAAGACCATGTGTACTCCAACTAGGCCTTATTTTCTTCGTTAAGATGTCAGCTATTAATAAAATATTGTTTTAAAAAATCTATGAATAAATGTAGAAGTTATAGCCATCTTTGTAGAAGTAATGAAATTTCAAAAATGTTGTTTTTACAAAGTTTTTGCTTAAATTGATTTAGTCACGCATGAAGACCATGTGTGCTCCAACTAGGCCTTATTTTCTTCGTTAAGATGTCAGCTATTAATAAAATATTGTTTTAAGAAATCTATGCATAAATGTAGAAGTTAAAGCTCTCTTTGTAGAAATAATGAAATTTCAAAAATGTTGTTTTTACAAAGTTTTTGCTTAAATTGATTTAGTCACGCATGAAGACCATGCGTGCTCCAAATAGGTCCATATGGTTGAGTAATGGTATTTCAAAAAATCGTATTTTTACAAAGTTTTCGTTAAATTTGATTTAGTCACGCGTGAAGTCGACATGTACTCCAACTAGACCTTATTTTCCGCTTTAAGATGTCAACTATAAATAAAATATTATTTAAAAAAATCTTTCAATTTAAGTTTTAGCTTAACTAGGCTTTATTTTATTCTTTTTATAAATATAAAAATAAATACCTTATATAATATAAATACCTTATTTATAAAGTTTTGCGCTATTTATTAAAGAATAAAAATCATAAATTTAAATTTGCGTTTGCAAAGTGCGACATAACTTCTGCATTTATTGCAAGATTTTTTACATATAGACATTATTCTCTGCCTTAATGTTATTAAAATTTGAAGAAATTTTTCCGATTTTTTTATTATTTGTTTCCTGCCAGCAAAAAAAAGAATTTTTATGAAAAAATAAATAATATTTTTCTCAATTTTTTTGGAGATTCTTCCTAAACCACTGTTTCTATGAGAAAGTGAAATTCGCAAGATTTATAGACATCATAATTTTTCTTCCTGATCCATTTAAGCGTCAAGTCTCTTAGTTTTAAAATAGTAAGCCCAATAAAACAGGCCTAATATTAAAACAAGTAAACGTAAAGTCATGAAAAAGTCAGAAATTAGAATGAGAATGAGAAAATTTTAAAGAAACGTTTAATTTGTATATATATATGTTCTACTTTCTACCACAATTTATTGAAAAAATAATAAGCATACATAACATTGAATTGGCAAAGTGAGATTTTTAGTGTGTCGATTTAGTTCGGTTAAATATTTTGTTTAGCAGCGCTTCTCATTTGTCATATGTGACCGCTGGTACTAATATGAACCCTGATTTAAGTCAAAGACATACATTCGTTGCGAAAGTTCTGACGGGATGGGGTAGCGCCCATCGAAACTGCGCAGTCAACTTTTAGCTGCAACAATAAAGATCTCACTTTGCCTTCTAGAAAAAAAGTCACAAAAAGCCAGTGTCGTATGGTATTTATTAAGAATATTCAAATTCAAATCATAATTACTACACCATTTTCAATTGAATTTGAGAAAATGCAATATCGTATTGAGAAATAAACCACAGAAATGAGAAAATACAAATTAATTTCAATTTACATTTCCCAAATTCAATTTGTATTTTCTCAATTTCAATTCGAATTTTCTTAATTTCATATTTAAGTTCTCAGTTCGCAAATTGAATTTTCTGAATTTTAATTTGTATTTATCATTTTCAAGATGTATTTTCTCAAATTAAATTTTCATTCCTCAATTTTAATTTGTATTTTTTTATTTCAATTTAAATTTTCGTTTTCAATTTTCATTTCTAAATTTCAATTTGCATTTTCTCAGTTTCATATTACATTCTCTGAATTTCAATTAAATTTCTTATTTGTATTTTCTCAATTTAAATTTATTTTTACAAGTAAGAATCCAGCTAAGCCAAACCTGTACCTTTGTATTACCTTTCGAATTACCCTTCGGATTACTTTTACATGGGTGTGTAAGGAATGTCAATGCATGGTACCTCGATGCAAGGAATACCAATACAAGGTATCATCAATCAAAGATGTCATTGGGAAAAGGACTTACTCGCAGCCATATCAAGAAGCTAAAGAATAATGGTAGTATATGAGTTTTTTTTTTGAGGAATAAAAAGCAGAATTGCAAAAAGATTCTTATATTAGTCATTATTTATTAGTTGACAGCAATCGGGAGGGTAATGAGATATCATTACCTGGTAATTGAGGAATAAAAATCAGAAGTGCAAAAGATTCTTATATTAGTCATTATTTATTAGTTGACAGCAATCGGGAGGGTAATGAAATATCATTACCTCGTAATACAAATGGTAATGACATGGACTTACCATATTTTTGTTGGAAACTTATTTAATTAGTTAATTTTAATTGATTTTGGGGTTTCCCTTTTTGGAAGTATGATTCTCAGTTGGCGGAAATTTTAGAAAGAATATAGTTTTTTTATTTTGAGTGAAATTTTAACATTTTATATAAATTTTTATTATCGCAGCTTAGTTATCCAGTCTTAAGAGAACTAGGCTGCAATCTAAAGACTCCCACGCAAACCAATGTTTATATTTTTTGTTCCGTATGTGGCCCATCACTCACTTTCATATTCATCGAAATAAAATATACTCAAAATATCACTTAACCGCAATATAATTTTATTTAAATGCTAAACACATTTAAATTAAACTAAACAACATGATCCATCTCTCCCCCCACCCCACACCAAAAGGAATTCCCTCCCCAAATATGTTCACACATTGCTCGACCATTCACTTACCTCCCCCCCAAGAATTTTTTTCCTTGAGGCTTTTTATAGATTTTATTTTTTAAATAAAAAAAATCCAACCAGCTAAAGTTCTCCGTCCTCCCCTAACCTGGCGAGTGCAACAAGGATCATCTGTGCTATTTAGAGGAATGATTACCTTGTCTGCAAGTTGAACATTATCAAAATTATTATGACTTTTTCCATAGAAATTGTGAGGACACACAACACAATAAGGGTGCAGCCAAGGCGACGGAGGAAAAAAGTTCCCAGGCTCTCACGTGCACTGAACTTTACTTTAGTTTTCTTTCTTATGCAGATCCTTTGTTTTCCCTAAAACGAAATACCACCACACACACCACAACAGCCCGGCCGAGGGGAAAAATTCCCATAGTTACAGGGCGATCGCCTCGTTTGTAAATAGGGGCGTCCTTTCTTCCTTTGCTCTGCGCTTCTCGCTCCTCTCTCTCTCTCACTTTGTCGTCAACATTTTAATTGTCCTTTGTTTGCTGTGCGACGACGATACATTTGAAGGAACTTCCTTAAGTTCCTTCCGCCAAAGCGAGTATTTTCGAATGTTTATTGAATGACTGTGTGTATGTGTGTGTGAGTGTCATGTGTGCGTTCATGGTGCTTTTGGTTGGTCCTAGTGGTGGTGGTGGTTGTTTTTGTTGCTTGTACATACGTACGGCTGGCTACCTTGACTTCCCCCTTTTGCACGTGGATTTACTTATAATCAACATTCAAATATCGCATTTTTATGGAACATGACAGTCAGGACAAATAGTCAAACAGACATACATACCTTTACACAGCCTTAAGGTGGCCGTAATGGTGGTGGTGGTGGTATTGCCGGTGATCGTGAGAAAAACTTTTTCTCACAATTACAATTCCTTGGCAAAGCGGAATGTTGCGTTTGAAGGATTGCACAGGGAATGTATTTGAATCGCTATTCCTTTCATTGGGTGGTATTTGGAAACTGTACTCGCCAAGGATTGTTGAGTATGGATGGATGTGCCGTGCCGTGCCGTGCCGTGCCTACCTTACATTGTACTTCATAGCACTGTGGTTAAAGTTTCCTTGGCTAAGGGTTGTACGAGGTAAGGTTTATTTGAGTGGGGTTTTCTGCTGGTTTGTTTTTGTGTTTTAAGGTGTTGTCATGCTTTTCATTTCGTTGTCCATCCAATCCGAGTGTGGGAATATGTTAACAGATGTTCAAGCGTAAAGTAGCAAATGCGTTTTAATTAATTTGTTTTGTCTGGTCAGTGTTCGAATACACGAGAACCTTTATTAAAGGACATTCACAGCCAACATGACGTGACAGTAACTTTGAATTGGAAAATATAAGGATGAGTTTCATCCTAAGCTGCTTAGAAGAATTTCAAATTTATCATTCATTTAATTCATAGTTTGAATTGGATCTTTGATCGAATAGAAGCCGTGGCCATTTAAAATGTAAACTTTAAAATGTGCTCACTCGTAATTTAACTGTTTTGTGTATATTCGGTCACCATCCAAAAATTAAGATTGGATGGTTTAATGATGATTTCTAAAATATTTCGTCCCAAAGTCCATCCAGCCATCTGTGAGCTAAACGTTCCTGAAAACACCTCCAAAAATCACATTTTCCCTTGTAACTTTTTATACCCTCCACCTCCAGGATACTAACTTTGTCATTCCGTTTGTAACACCTTGAAATATCGACCTGAGACCCTATAAAGTATACATATTCTTGATCGTCATAAAATTCTAAGCCAATCTAGCCATGTCCGTCCGTCTGTTGAAAGCACGCTAGCATCTAAACGAAAGGAGCTAGAGCGTTCAAATTTTCCATAAATGTGTCTTATAGTCGTAGATCGGTTGGGATAGAAACGGGCCGAAATCGGACCAAAGGGAAAACATTTTCCCTCACAAGGACTAAAAATACCCATAATAATCCCTAATATTTTAGCGTATTTAAGCATGTTTTTTGAATATGTCTGTTTCTATTTACTTGATATTTGGTATGCGCATTCCCCTTATAGCAAAAAAGTGCACCAAATGGGACAAAAAAGGGATAAAAACGGTACATATTAAACGACAACAGCTAAAAACACGAAATTCGGTGTGTACATTCCTCTAATTGAGTAGATACATAATATAAAAGTATTTTTTCCAAATTCGTACTTTTAAGGGGTAAAATGGGAATAGAGGGATAAAAATGGTACCCACCAAACGGCTGTACCTATAATAATGAAATTCGGTGTATACATTCCTCTGATTGCATAGACAAGTAAAATAGACGGATTTTTCAAAGTTCGTACTTTTTGGGGTTAAAATGAAAAAAGGGGATAAAAATAGTACCAATCAAATGACCGCGGCTAGAGTCATGAAACTCGGAGTATACATTCCTCTGACTGTGTAGACACGGAAAATAAGCTGATTTTTCGAAATTCGTACTTTTTGGGGTCAACATAGAAAAAGGGGATACAAATAGTACCAACCAAATGACAGCAGCTAGAGTCATGAAATTCGGAGTATACATTCCTTTGACTACGTAGACATGAAAAATAAGAGTTTTTTTTCAAATTCGTACTTTCAAGGGATACAATGGGTACGGAGTGATAAAAATGGTACCAACCAAACTGCTGCACCTAGAATAATGAATTTCGGTGTAGACATTCCTCTGATTGCATAGACAAGTAAAATACACGGATTTTTCAAAATTTGTACTTTTTGGCGTTAAAATGAAAAAAGGGGATAAAAATAGTACCAATCAAATGACCGCAGCTAGAGTCATGAAATTCGGAGTATACATTCCTCTGACTGCGTAGACACGTAAAATAGACGAATTTTTCGAAATTCGTACTTTCAAGGGATACAATGGTACAGAGGGATAAAAATAATACCAACTAAACGACTACAGCTAGAATGATGAAATTCTAATTGCGTAGAAATGTCAAGGAGGTAAAAATGGTACCAACCAAATGGGCGAAGCTGGAATCATGGAATTCGATGTATACATTCCTCTGACTGCATAAACCAAATTCGTACTTTTTCTTTTACGGCAAAAATTGGTTGAATCATGAAGTTAGGTTATTTTGCACTATGTACGTCTGATAATAGATTTTCAAAATTTGTATTTTTGGAATTAAAATAGAATGGAAATACCAACCAACTGTAGCACCCACTACTACCAATATTTATGGCATTTAAGTTTTTTGAAAATATAAATATAAGAATATTTATTTTTTAAATTGACGTATTGGTAGCCTTGCCTTATAAGCGTGGTTTGAAATAATAAATATTTTATATTTATTTATAAAATTATGTTATTTGTTTTGGTTTGGCTATATTAAAAAATTTCTATTTTGCTGTAATATTACTGCACTTCTACGAAAACCGACAACCTCTGAGGAATACAATCCATGGTGGAGGGTATATAAAGTTCGGCCCGGCGGAACTTAACGCCGTTTTTATTTGTTTTCTGTATTAATAGACCCTTGAAAGTACTTTAAATATAAATATTAATTAATTTTAGAAATAATTTCAACTTAACGAATCATGACAGCAATTTAACTGATATGTGTATATTAGGATGGAACGCGAAAATTATTTCATGCGGTCACCATCCAAAAATGAATATTGGGTGGTTTAAAGAGGATTTGTAAAATATATCGTCCATAGGTCCAGCCTCCTGAAAACACCTCCAAGACACATGTTTTTCCAGAACTTTTTTCTTTTTACAGAACTTTTAATTTCCAAAGGATATAGATGTTTAAATAATTTATTTTCATGATTTAACGAGTCGTACAAAGGTGACATGAGTATCAAATGAAAGAGGATATTTTAAATACAATGCTTCTGTATATATTAGTTTAGTGTTAACAACAATTTCAAATAAAAAATTGAGTACACAGTTTTTCTACATATTATCTCTAGTTTATATATATGTATATATGGTCTTGTTCAAAAAATACTATGGCACGGTATTATTTATTCTGCAATTATTATCATCTTTAATTAGTATTATCTCCAAATAACACTATGCAAAAATAAAAATATTGGGCTAGGTATTTATTTTTGTGTGCATTGAGGCCTACTGATTCGTGAATAAAATTAATTAAAAATACTAAAATTAATAGGTCAAAGTACCTTTAATATTTGTACTATCATTTTGGAATCAGAAGACCGTTTACACCAGCTTATATATTCAATTTACAAATGTTGTGAATTTCACTTTCAGACAGAGAAAGCATTTTAGGAGTAGTCTCCAACAAATTTAGAAATTTTTTTTCCAAAAAAAATATTTTTTTTTGCTGCCACGAAAAACTCCATAAAAATAGAAAAATAATATTTTGTTCTATTTTTTAATAGGTAATATTCTAAAGAAGAAATCATGGTCTATTTGTAAAAGATTTATGGATAAATGTAGAAGTTTGTAGACGCAAAATAATTAAAAAAATCATGATTTATCCAAGATCTACATATCGTTACCCTAATATAAAAAAGACCCAACTTTTTTTTGCAAAGCTAAATTTTTGGCTATTTTAACTAGTTCGGTTTAGTTTAGGAGCAATTTCCAACAAATTTAGAAAAAAATATTTTTTTTTCCAAAAAAAAATATTTTTTTGCTGCCACGAAAAACTCCATAAAAAAATAGAAAAAAAAATATTTTGTTTTATTTTTTAATAGATAATATTCTAAAGAAGAAATCATAGTCTATTTGTAAAAGATTTATCGATAAATGTAGAAGTTATGGCCACCTTTGTAGACCCAATTTATATTTTGGCAAAGCTAAATTTTTGGTTATTTTAACAAGTTCGGTCATAATTAACACAAAATCGATATAGAAATTAGGTCTGTTTTTCTTTAAACCGGGATAACAAGCTGCGACAACAAAAACGTAAATAAGAAGTTACATTTTTACTCAATTATTTTTTTACATTCTCGCCGACTACAATATAAATATTTGAATCAAAACAAATTTTCAAAAAAAAAAATATAATAATTTGGAATAACAAAATCCTAAATAAAAAGTTTTAAAATTTCACTCAAAATAATAATTGTCGCCAACAAGAATATCAATGTGTGTATGAAAACAAATTATGAAAATGTTATTTTATTTTAAAAATGTTGGAATTAGCCTCGATAACCAAAACTTACTTTGACTGACACTGGGAATTTATACAAGCTAATTCCAAAATTTTTTAAAATAAAATAATTTTTTCATACACACATTGATATTCCTGTTGGCGACAATTATTATTTTGAGTGAAATTTTAAAACTTTTTATTTAGGATTTTGTTATCGCAGCTAGTAATAGAGTCTTAAAGAAAAATCGAATTTGCAAATGAGGTTTCCCGCTATTTAACGGGAAACACGATTTTTTTAAAAATTCTTTTGCGTCTACCAAGAAGATCGCAATTTCTACATTTATCCATATTTCTTTTACATATTGTTACCCTAATATAAAAAATACCCAACTCATATTTTTTGCAAATCGAATTTTGTGTTATTTTAACAAAACGCGACAAAAGTCGGTCATAATCTATTTATATATTATTTTATATAGTTATTATATATTTATACGATACAGAGATTGTTTTCTTCGTCAGCTATTATACATAAAACAGATCGAGATTTTTGATTGTTTTAACCTTCGTTCATAGTTAAAAAATCGATAAAGACATTAATTAGGCCTGTTCGATTGGGCTTACTAGCTTAATTTTTGTATGGAATTTACACGCTTAACAAGAAAGTAGATTACTACTCTCTTAGCGTTGCTGCCAGATTTTTCTTGTTGATCCATTTGAGATAAACCATTGGGCAACAATGATGCCACATAATCAAGTCTCTTAATCGTAAGCTAGTAAGCCCAATCGAACAGGCCTATTGTTTTCAATATTAGCTATTTTTACGAGGGTTTTCGTGCCAGCATAAAATTATTTTTTTTTTTCGAAAAAATCTAGTTTTTTTTTTCATTTTTAGGAGACCGTTCTAAACCAAGGTTTCTATGTGAAAGTGAAGTATCCATCATAATTATCTTTGATTGAACATATACGCGAGTGTGATCGGACCCATATTTCGAAAATGAGAATACAAATATTATAGATTTATATATTTTAGTAAAAAAATATCCATACAATTTTTATATTGATATTATGAATCAGTATACCTCAATGCACACAAAAAATAAATTTTAAGGTCGGACTATTTGGATGTATTTTTGGGTTTTAGTTTAATTGGTTTATATTTCTTAATATATATATATAGAAAATGTTTATATTATATTTGATTATATTATATTGGTTTATATTTCTAAATATAAATAGAAAATGTTTTCCAGTTATTTAGATTTTTCGAAACTATATATTATTATTAATGCACCAAAAATTCAAAAAAAAAAACTTTTTTCTTTATTTTTTGCATTATATTAAAATAAAAAACGTTTTGGTCACTACTGTACGTAGAGTATTGCATCGACTGAAAGAACTATTTCGTGGAATAGTAGTTGACCAATTTAAGATTGGGCTGTATTGAACTTAGAACTTTCCTAGACTCGATTGGACATTTCAGCCTAAAGATATAACCGCAATAGTAAAACTACTTCAAAAATCATCCATATGTTTTCCACCAAAATACATTACAAATCCCATGACTTCTCATGATTGAATCACCAATCGACATCCCTTATTTTGCAAATGCAAATGAAGTTCAGTTCTTCTTGTTTCGTCATATTCTGCTATATTTTTTCTTTTTATTTCTTTTTGCTGATAAAATATTTTCACTTTTTTGAAACCCCCCCAAGTGTTAGTAATCTACAAGAAAAGAATGTCGAATAAAATTCCATTATGTCTGTTTTCAACAAAAACAATTCTTCAATGTTCTAAATATACCATAAAAGAATAATTATAATTTTACTTAAGAAATTCCATTCACGTAGTGGCCGTAAATAAAAATCTCGACGTGAATTTATTTTTGTTTCTTTTTTTTTCAGCACGCGCAGTTGAATGTTTTTGTTTTTTTTTTCAGTTCTTCTGTTGCTTCTTGACCGTCTTTTTTCCAATGTGTGGCTCGCAACGGTAAACGGTACATTATGGTTTATGGTTTGTGGGACAAGTAGTTTTTTGTTGAGAATAGTTAGCGAAACAAATAGAAAAAAATATATGTACATATATATGTGGGTATGTATGTATGTACAGATGAGTTTATGTAGGTACATATATCTATGTAGGTATGTATGCATAATATGTATCAACACGACGTAATGCTAGAAACATAAATAAAACTGTTATCAATGTTTCAGTTCTAACCGTTAAATTTAAAAATATAAGAACGACATTGCCAGATTGAAATAATAGACCCGGAATGGATGGTGAATTTTTAAAGCTGTTTTTCTATAAGAAGAATAATTAAGCGGCCAGAACAAAATGGTTAATAAAAAGTAAAATTTTCATTAATAAAATTGTCAAAAATGTCATCAAAAATATATTTTTTTATTTTTAATACAAAATTGTATATTATCAACTTTTTTTTTATTTTGAAGTAAAAATTAACTCGTTATTAGGGCTGTTCTTTGATATTGAATAACTAAGCTGTGAAAAGTCCTAAATAAAAGGTTAAAATTTCTCTCAAAATAAAAAAATCTTTTTTAAAATTGTCGCCAACAGCAATATTCATATCAAATTTTCAAAAAAAATATTTTGTATTGATTTTTTTGTACTTTGCTTCGATTACCATAAATTTGACTTATACTGGATATTTATCCAGTCTAAGTCCTATATTTTTAGCATAAAATATTTTTTTTAATTTGTTTTCATGCACACATTGATATTACTGTTGGCGGCAATTTAAATAAAACAATGCAGTTTTTTAATTTGAAGTAAAAATTAATTCTTTATTTTTTCGATTTTTTTTTGTTATCACAGCTTGTTATCCCATATCTATGAGTGGGCCATCTAAAACTTTAAATTAGAATCGGCTACCAAAAAAGTACTGATTACGTTTTTCACATGTCAGTTAAGAATGGAACTAATGCGATAACAAAAACGTTAATAAATATTTATTTTTTGCACAAAATAAAAAATAGTGACAAATATTTTTTATTTTGGCAAAAAATAAAATATAAATATTTGCCGCCAACTATAATATAAATATTTGTATCAATACAAAATTTCAAAATAAAATATTTTGTTTTGACTTTTTTGGACTTAGCCTCGATAACCATAAAATCAACTAGTAAATCAAAAAAAAAATTTTTTTCAAATCCATGCTTTATGCAAGCAGAATTCTATTGGGCCTAGAAATTCTTTTTTAGTTATCTTTTGTAGAAGGAAAAATTACTGCGTTATCAGGAGCAGAAATAATAGATTTTTAATTTGTGGTTTGTATGGGAGGTACCACGCCCCTTTGTCCATTCCCGCTCATATTTGCAGCAGCACTTAAAAAATGCACACCAAACCGACGTACCAAATTTTGTTCAAATACCGTTATCAGGAGCAGAAATAATAGATTTTTAATTTGTGGTTTGTATGGGAGGTACCACGCCCCTTTGTACAATCCCGCCCATATTTGCAGCAGCACTTAAAAAATCCACACCAAACCGACGTACCAAATTTTGTTCAAATACCGTTATCAGGAGCAGAAATAATAGATTTTTAATTTGTGGTTTGTATGGGAGGTACCACGCCCCTTTGTACAATCCCGCCCATATTTGCAGCAGCACTTACAACATGCACACCAAACCGACGTACCAAATTTTGTTTAAATACCGTTATCAGGAGCAGAAATAATAGATTTTTAATTTGTGGTTTGTATGGGAGGTACCACGCCCCTTTGTCCAATTGGTCAAATTTTTCCATTTCCTTGTATTGTCATCGAAAATGATTAAGTGTGCAAAATTTGAGCAAAATTGGTTGAGAAAAAAGCTTTCAAAAATTGATTTCAAATTTTGTGGCACACAAACATATATAGAAAGTAACCTTATATAAAGCATGGAAAAAAGTACTGATTACGTTTTCACTTGTCATTTAAGAATGGAACAAATGCGATAACAAAAACGTTAAAGAATATTTATTTTTTGCACAAAATAAAAAATATTTTTTCACATTGTCGCCAACTACAATATAAATACTTGTATCAACACAAATTTTCAAAAAAAAAAATATTTTGTTTTGACTTTTTTGGACTTAGCCTCGATAACCATAAATTTGACTTACACTGGATAAATATTCAGGCCAAGTCCAAATTTTTTAACACATTTTTTTCACACTCACATTGATATTGATTTTGGCGACAATTTTAAAAAAATAATTTTTTATTTTGATAAAAATTCTAATTTTTTATTTACATTTTTGTTATCGCTGCTTAATTATCCAGCCTTAAAGAAAAACATCCCTAATATTTTAATTTCTGTGTTCTACATTGGAACTATGGGAATAAATATATATAATCAAATAAATATAAATCATTCACATATTTCAAAGACCATTTATTTTCATTTTCAAAACATACAGTTGATAATCTGCCTGGCAATGCTATTTGACAGTTGACAGCCCACATAAAACTAGTAAATGCTCTCCAAATAATAAAAACAACCAGTGATGGTAATTCGATGTTTGTAAAATATACAAATGCAGCTGATTGTACCAAATTCAGTACGACTATTTTTTCATTGAGTCAAGGTAACGAAACTAAACCTAAAAATAAAATTTTATAAATATATAATTTTTCATTCAAAATAAAAAAATTGTCACATTGTCAACAACTACAATGCAAATGTTTGTATTAAAACAAAATTTACAACAAATAATACATATTATATTGAAAACGATAAATTTCACTTATGGTTGGTAGTTATACAGGACAATTCCACAAATTTTAATATAAAATAATCTATTTTCACAAAATTTGGTTTCTTGTTTACATATATACTACGTCCTGTGATTCAAAAGTCAACAAAGACACCATATGAGGGGTGTTGCTTGTTGTACATTAATGTACCACAGTGCCACTGTAGCGTACAATTGTACCCAAAAGTCCAAGCATTTCATCACTGAGAACAGTGAAAATAAAAGAAAATAATGATAGGGAGAGTACGAAATAATGAAGAGAAACAATAGATAACAAAAACAGCCAAAGATGAGTAATGCACATTCTATAGCCGTCTCTGTCACTCCTGCACGAAGTAAGTTCTAACTGAAAAAGTTAATGTTCGCTTGCATCCGCACTTAATACTCTTGTAAGAGAGTTTATGGAGAGAGGGAGAGCGGTTTTTTCTCGCTGTGTTTCATTTCACTGCAAACAGAATTAAAAGAACGAGAACGTCGAGTAGTAGTGTACAACGACCAAAGGCATATTAAACAATTGAAATAATAATAAAAATATTTAAACGAATCTAACTGAAGAAAGTTGTTAACAAAGTTAGCACAAAATACAAAAGAAAGAACATTTTGTTTTATAAGAAAAGCGAAAAGCAGGAGATACACAATTAAAAATTACGAGATAAAAGAAAAAAGGAAAATACGAGAAACAGTGGAGTTGGAAAAAAGGCAGTCAGCACAGAGAGGAGATACCAGCAGCAGAATTGATGAAACACAAAAAGGAAACAACAAAATTAGGTGTGACGGATGAGTAAAAAAAAGTGTTGTAATTGAAAGCAAGTAACGCGAAACAAAACGAAAGTAACTAATATCCAAAGAAAAGACAAGCAAGCGAACGCATATCTATTCCAAAAGGATTATCGATTAGCAAAGCAAAAGGACAAATTTCAAGTAATTCCACAAAATCACTCTGATACATCTGTCATCTGTCCATGTGTGTGTAACTGTTGTGTCCGTGTCCGTGTTTGTGTGTGTGCGTTGGTGTCTATGAGTGTATGTGTACGTGAGTGTTGTGTTTTGTAAGAAGATAACCCCGTAAAGGCAACGACGACGACAACAACAACGACGACAAGACCGAAAGCATTGCAGCAAGGAACGACGTAAGGCAGGCAGCAGTAGCAGCAGCAACAAACCAGCCAAACCATGCAAAACAGCCCCCGTTCTAATGTCAATGGAGCCATCTCATCGCTGCCCAGCACTTTGGCCCAGTTGGCCCTCAGAGATAAACAACAACCTGCGCCCAATATGCTAGGCGGCGGCGGCGCCTCCAGTGTTCTTTCAAAGGCGGCCGTATTACAGCAGCAGGCCAATGGTGGCGATTCCTCGAATGTAGGCCACAATGATTCGAACAAACTGACAACGGAATTGCAAGAGAAAGAACAAGAGAACCAAAAGCAACAAATGCAGCAGCAGCAATCACAGGCAAAACAAAAGCCACCATTGCCAGTACGAAACAAGCCCATGGAAATTGCAGGTTATGTCGGTTTTGCAAACCTGCCGAACCAAGTGTACCGCAAAGCCGTTAAGCGTGGCTTCGAATTCACGCTGATGGTGGTGGGCGCCAGCGGTCTGGGCAAGTCGACACTCATCAACTCCATGTTCCTCTCGGACATCTACAATGCCGAACAGTATCCTGGGCCGTCGTTGAGAAAGAAAAAGACAGTGGCCGTCGAGGCCACCAAAGTCCTGTTGAAAGAGAACGGCGTCAATCTCACACTGACTGTTGTGGATACACCCGGTTTCGGCGACAGCGTGGACAACACCAATTGCTGGGTACCCATATTGGAATATGTCGACTCAAAGTATGAAGAATATCTGACAGCTGAGTCACGGGTGTATCGCAAACAAATACCGGATAATCGCGTGCACTGCTGTCTCTACTTCATTGGTCCCACAGGACATGGTCTGAGGCCCCTGGACATTGCTTGCATGCAGAGTTTATCGGACAAAGTCAATTTGGTTCCTGTCATAGCTAAGGCCGATACTCTGACTCCCGACGAGGTGCATCTGTTCAAAAAGCAAATACTGAATGAAATCGCTCAACACAAGATTAAGATCTACGACTTCCCCTCGACACTCGAAGATGCTGCTGAAGAAACAAAAACAACACAAAATCTACGCACACGCGTACCCTTCGCCGTTGTGGGCGCCAATACCATAGTCGAATTGGCCGATGGCAAAAAAGTTCGCGGCCGGCGTTACCCCTGGGGTTTAGTAGAGGTGGAGAACCTGTCCCACTGCGACTTCATCGCTTTACGCAACATGGTCATACGAACCCATCTCCAAGACCTCAAGGATGTCACCAACAATGTCCACTACGAAAACTACAGATGTCGCAAACTCTCCGAACTGGGACTGGTCGATGGCAAGGCCCGCTTGTCCAACAAGAATCCGCTGACACAGATGGAGGAGGAGAAACGTGAACACGAATTAAAAATGAAGAAAATGGAAGCCGAAATGGAGCAAGTGTTCGATATGAAAGTCAAAGAAAAAATGCAGAAACTCAAAGATTCCGAAATTGAGCTGGCCCGGCGTCATGAGGAGCGCAAAAAGGCACTGGAGCTGCAAATACGCGAATTGGATGAGAAGCGGCGCGAATTCGAGCGTGAGCGCAAAGATTGGGAGGAGGTCAACCACATCACCCTGGAAGAGTTGAAGAGACGCAGTCTGGGCGCCAACAGCAGCACGGACAACGTTGACGGCAAAAAGGAGAAAAAGAAGAAGGGTTTGTTCTAAGGCTTGTTGTTTAAAGAGGAGTAGAGAAGACTAGTTTTCTATAAAAAGCACAGTATTTTTTGTATCCCCCTACCATGCCCGCCCTTTATTTAAACGCCCCCTCCCCACCTCCCAAGAAAACCTTTGGAAAAAGCACTGTTTAATTTGGAAACCCTCCCAGCCCTGCCCCCCATTCCTAAAAGCTTTTTTGTAATATTGTTTAAACTATTTTTGAAAGAAATAATTGAAAAAAACCCCAACTTTTGACGCTATGAATAGTTAAACTTCTTTAGAAAGAAAACGTTAATTACAAAAGACAAAGAAAATCGAAATGGAATTTCAAATGAAACGAAATGAATTGATGAAAAAGGAATGTAAAAATAACTGCCAAATTTTCTGTAAGGGCCACTTTCTCAAAAGGAAAGATATTTCATAAACGATGTATTTTTTTAGTATTTTATATAAGTATAGTCGTTATATTTGCAATATTCTAGAATGTACAAGATTTGTTTGAAGTATTCTTGTAGTAAAAACAAAAGAAAACGAGATAATTTATTGTAGGCAATATTGTTTTGTCATACAGAAACTTTTGTGTGTAAATAAATGAAAGTTGTCACAGTGTTTAAATATTTGAAACAATAATTGAGAATTGATTTTCAAATAAAAAGTGTGTACTCTTGACAGTAAATGAATATTAATTGATACACAATACCTAGGAAACACAAATCGGGTGTTGATGATGTGGCAGCAAAGGATTTGTATGGCAACAAATAAAACCTTTACAAGAACTCACTCCCTCAACATGTTATATATTCTAGCATGTGATCTTTCTGTTGAATGAATGATTCATTTATCTTTGGAGAATTATTTTGATAAACGACGACTTTGTTTTTGTGTAAAACAAGGCCTGCCCTAAATGATTGCATAATATTGCGAAAATTTGTTAATAATAATAGGGCTGTTTTTTAAGCCGGGATAACAATCTGCGATAACAAAAACATTAATAAAAATTTAATTTTTTGCTCAAAATAAAATATTTTCAAATTTCACTGCAATATACATATTTGTATCAAAACAAATTTCCAAAAAATATTTTGTGTTGACTTTTTGGACTCACTAATTAACCCTGGATAATTTTCCAGGTTAAGTGCAAAATTTTTAATAAAATTAAATTAAATATTTTTTTCCAAATTTGTTTTGAAAGCCTTTGATATTGCTGTTGGCGCAAATTTAAAAACAATATTTTTTTATTTTGAGTGAAATTTAACATTATTTTTAGATTTTTGTTATCGCAGCTAAGTTATCCCGTCTTAAAGAAAAACAGTCCTAATGAAAATATTCGTTCTTACTTAACGTTTTAAAGATCTCACTAAAATTCGCATCAATATAATTCAATTTACTCTAGCTAAAGGCTGAAATATGGAATTCAAAATCTTTTTGAACTGTTTAAAACAATACAATACAATACGTTGAACGACAATCGCACATGTTTCTGACAACCTTACTTTTTCAAATCGTTTTTTATTGCAATTTCGATTTTCTAAATTTCCAAATTCCTTCTTTAAAACAATTTTTTCATTGTCTTTCTTTTCTGGCGAGCAAATGAAGTAGATGTTTGGTTAAACGAAGCCATTTGGAAAAGAAATGGAATCGCAAAAATGTGATTTAAAAAATGTGGGGTTGTCAGAACATGGTCGAATACTTTGGATTTTTGTTGTTTTGTGTGTATTTTGAATATTCACTTTGGTGGAGAGTCAAAAAAGGAAAACTAAAGTATCTTAGTGACGTCATTCATGTCATGGATGTGGAGTATAAGATTTCATCTCAGCAAACAGAGCCATCCATCCCTTAATTAAAATGATGGCTTGCTGAGGCTTTTTCTGTCAGAATTCAATTCAGAGGGGAATGAATGAAAACTTAGAAGACACAAATAATTCAAGAAAAGTAATACAAATAATAGAAACTTAATTTGTAGTGTTTTATTGTTCAGCTCATGTAACATTCCATGAATAAGTTGAATATATTAAAGCAAAAGGAACTGAAATCCCAGTTAAAGAAATTGTGGTAAGAATTTAGTGATAAATAAATCCTTTCGAATATTTCCACTATAGGTACAATTTAATTTACAATTTGTTGGCACCTCACTTTGGTACAATTTAAAACTTGAGATACAACAATAATGAAAGCCATTTGTATTGATGACTTTTGAATCAAAAGATCATTTTCTGATTGTTTTTGTTAGGATTTGCCTCACAATAATTGTATTTGCTTGATGGCGTTTGAATAAAAAGTTCTTTTTTTGGTTTTTTTTTTATGATCGGAATCTGAATAATATGAAAAAGGTATTTTTGGAAAAGATATGTTTGAAGAAAACCTTCAATGAAACTGAAATATTTATTTCAAATGTTAAAGTATTTATTTCAAATGTTGAAATATGTTTTAATAATGAATTAGTTATGTTTTATGACTTGATGAAAGTCTCAGATTTTGAATTTTTGAGTTAAGCTAAAATTTGCATAAAGGAAATGCATACAATACGACATTCCTAAAGTAAAAAGTTAATAAGCATTTTGAGTAAGAACAAAGAAAATATTTTTTTTTTTCAAAATTAAAATAAAGATTATTCTTGAAATCTCTTGTGTAAAATTCACAATTAAAATAAAGTGTCAGAAGCCGAATGGCTTCTAAATTAAAAATAAAAAGAATGAATGATTGAAAAAAACTAACTGAAAATTATTTGAAAATATTCCATCAACTTATCATGATTAATGTAATGTATTAACAAAATAAACAGAAAACAATTTGAGAAAATGCCAACACCTTACAGAGAATTGCACTTGTCCTAGATTTTCGTTTCTTTTTAAAGAAGTTTGCCAAATATCCTTTTATCTCATTGAATTTGTCCAAAAATATATTTTAAAGATTTTTTTGTCCAAAAATTGTATTTTAAATACTTACTTTAAGTAACGAAACTCCTCTGAAGAATATTAAAAGCGGAAGAGTAAAAATGAAAATGATCAATCAAAAGGCAAATATTTTGAATAATAAAACAAAAGAAAACAAGCAAAAACGAAACAAACTATAAAACACACGCATTAAGGAAAAGTTTGAAATGTATTAATAGAAAGCTAAAATAATTATGAATAATAATAATGAAAATAATATGAAAGGATTTAAAACAAGCAAACAAAAAGAAAAACTCTATGAATTCATTTATTTAATTGTAACAATTTGCTAATAGTCATTTAACCATAAACACACACACACACACAAAATCAAAGTTAAATTTAAACTAAAAGCAAGAAAAAACAAAACAAAAGAAAAGAAAACAAAAAAACTGTCTTCAGCAACAAATTAAGCCTCTTTGTAGCTCTTGTAGAAACTACATTTAAAAAATTTATAATAATAATAAACATAAATAACGTAATTGTTTAAGTCTCTAGTTAGCTTTGTTAAACATCCCCCCAAACTCACTCTCACCCTCACCTCGCCCAATGCCACACCCCTCTCCCCCCACACAATTACACCTAACCGAGTCATATAATCTAACATCTGTCTGTCTTTACACCAAACTCTGTCGTATATACATACATACATACATCCCTACACACATAAATACTTATATAACTATTATTAATATTAATCTATCTATATTTATAATATTATTGCTCATAATATAATAATAAAAAATAAAACGAAAATAATGAACGTAAATATAATAACTAAAACTAAAGTAAAACGTTTACATTTAATTTGTAAAAAAATTATAATAATAACGATAAAAACACAACCACAACAACAACAACAAAAACGAAGAAAAGTTTAATAAATATTAAATATTATAAAACCAAAAACAATCCAACCGTAAAGTTGTTTCTATTTCTAATTTATTCTAGGAATTTACATTTATTCATAGAGGCTAGTTTCTTTTTAATAATTTGCAGTCTGAAATGAATGCATATGTTTACAGCGGAAAACGAGTAAGAAAATGTTGAACGAAACCGACTTTATAATAACTACTGTGCAATGTTTTTGTTAAAATGTTCAATGCCGAACATATTCCAAGAAATGGATACTCAATCGTGCATAAAGAGCTCTAGTTTACTTTGTTTAATTTTCTCCAAATTTCCTTGAAATATATTCCTTCTAGACAGGTTCAAGGCATTTTTAAGTAGGTTGCCTTCCTATCTGATGCCTATCTGAATAACTTATGGTGGCAAATTTCATAGAAATCAAACAAAAATTGTACGAGGTTGATTGATAAGTAAAGATTTTATATTTTTTATCATTATTGAATACAACACAATGACTATACCCTCCTCCATCCTTCATTAATCTCCTAAGCTGCTAACTGGTTATGGATTTTGCAGTCATAGAAAATCAGCTCTTTATATTTTGCTTTTGTCCACAACAACTATTATTAAACATATTTAGGACGCATTAGGAAATTAGAAAGTTTTATACTTTCAGTCAACAGCCAGCAGTAAGTGACTGCCACAGCCACAGACAGGTCGGTCTTGTGGCTTGTCTAACTAATTATGGTTTTATGGTAGAGTCAAATGATGGTGAAGGCAAACAAATAAAAATAAAATAAATTTATATTACTCATCGATGCACGTTGTTGTTCAACATGTATTCTCAATACTCAGAAAATGAATAAATACTCATACTTGCAGATTACTTGCAATAAATGCCACAAATGTTATCTCAATTAAACCGACGTCAGTCGACGTCGTCGACTACTGTAAAGAGGAGCCACCTACGGCGGCAGTAACTACGAGTGCTGCCGCTTTCAATTGGGGTTCATGAACTGTCTGATTAATTAGAACAAATACATTTATTAAAAGGGGTATTCTGCAAAACACATTCGCTCCAAAGTGGAAACCAGACAGTAGCTAAATTGCAGGAAATATGAGAGCTTTGATTCCGTTGAAATTTCTTTCCAATCCATATTTTCTTTGTTCACCTCACACCACCTATTGTTTTTTATTTTAATATTTTTTTAATAATATACATGTGTAGGTAGGTGCATAAACAAAGGAAAAGAAATGCAAATTTCTTTGTGATAATTTCTTTTTTATTTTCTTTTACTTTTTTCACTTTACCTATCTATACCTACATTAGTTTAAATCTAAATTAGGTAAATTTTATATGTGAAGACAAACAAAATGCATTAATTTCCATTCAAAAAAGTAACCATAAATTGTAAATACATATCTACATACATTAATATGTATGAATGCATGTGCGAGTTTTCGTCTGCTTGTATTAAGTGAATGTTACACATACACGTTCATATATGTATGTTCATTAAACCCACTTGAAATCAACTTAAGTCTAGTTGTATATCCATATAGAAACATATGTACATTTATGTACGAGTATATAGAGGGCATGCATTTGGAATGATAATATTTCAAATCATAAACCAATCATTGTCCATAGTAATAGAACTTCATTCGATCCAAAAACTTCTGCAAACTTGAATGCAATTATAACTGGAATGTCCCTGGAATGAACGTATCACAATAATTTGAACGTATCACAATAATTTTGATTCTCAAAAATTTCGAGAAATTTAAAATCCATCATTCAAAACTTCACTGGATCCCAACTAACGTCAGTGTTTGTATACTTGGACTTTTTGTAAACGCACCATTTGATTCATTTGGATTATCTACCAACTCAGAAATTAAATTTGTTATACATTTTTCCGTTGGTATTGTTTTCGCCTTTATAACTGCAAAAAATCATAATAAATTTAATTTGTGAATTGAATGATAATTCTTCAATAATAATACCCTACGACAATTTTTTAAAAAAGTCATTACACTTGAAACTATAGACAAAATGACTCCATACTTGGCGTTTTTAATTTTGTTATTTCCTCATCCTTTTGCCCCTTCACGGGACTACAAAGTTCCAAAGGATAACATTTTTCAAAAAAAAAAAATATTTTATATACTTGTTTGCACCCTATGATAACGGTATTAATGTCAAAATAAAGAGGAGAATATCTATTAAAAATACTTCATATATCATGCATGTATTAGTCTGTATGTATTAGTTCAGCTTTAACTCCTATATCAAGTTTACCCCTTAGTTTTTCTAATTTATTCATATCTTGCTTTTTTGGAGACAAAACATTAAATAGTCGTTAATACTAAACTAATACAGATAGAAACTTGAAATTTAAAGTATTTTTAATACTTATTCTCATTTATACATTTGGCATTTATATCGGAGCGAATATGTAAAGGGTGATTTTTTAAGAGCTTGATAACTTTTTTTTTAAAAAAAACGCATAAAATTTGCAAAATCTCATCGGTTCTTTATTTGAAACGTTAGATTGGTCCATGACATTTACTTTTTGAAGATAATTTCATTTAAATGTTGACCGCGGCTGCGTCTTAGGTGGTCCATCCGCTTAGTCCAATTTTGGCATTTCCACGTTTTTGAGTAACAGAGACCCAATTGGTGCGAACGGCGACGAATCGAAAATTGGTGGTCATCATTAACACTGGCCGATACAGCTGCGATATTTTCTTCAGTTCGCACTCTACGTAAGCGTGTTGGTGGTTTAATGTCCAACAATGTAAATTTGGTGCGAAATTTAGTCACAATAGCCCGAATAGCCGACCATAAAATGGAAGCGCGCAATGAACTTTCTTAACAGAGCACGCATTTTGATAATAAAATTCAATAATTTGCAAGCGTTTTTCGTTTGTAAGACGATTCATGATGAAATGTCAAAGCATACTGAGCATCTTTCTCTTTGACACCATGTCTGAAATCCCACGTGATCTGTCAAATACTAATGCATGAAAATCCTAACCTCAAAAAAATCACTCTTTATTAAAAAATTGTATCCTTTGGAACTTTGTTTTCATTTTAAGGGGCAACAGAATGAGAAAATGAAAAACTAAAAATGCCAATTAACTCTATTTCACCTATAGCCATCTTCAAGTGTAATATGAACTATCGGACATTGTAATAGTTAAAAATTTTTAATTTGAAGAAATATATAAAAACAAGTAAAATGATATGTAGAAAAAAGGCAAAAAGACAGAGCTGAATCTTATGCCATTCTTGTTTCTGAAAAAATATTGCCCTGTCAGTGAGAACTATTTTGAAAACTTCCACTTTCTTCATCAAAATTGTGCGTTCTTTCGAGCAGAGTGCAAATTTGTTTTACAGTTTTTCAAGAGTCAATAGAAAATATAATTTTAATGCGAAATTATAAACGTCATTAGTTAAATAAGGATAACATTTCAAAAATGCATTGAAATATTGCAAAAAAATATAGATGCAAAAATGGTCTTGACCTAGGAGAATATCCCAGTTGAAATCAAATATTAAATATTGGTTACAGACAAAAATCAGTATTTTAAAGGCCCTATCCTTGTGATTGAAACTTTTTCCTTCCTAACTGATTCCATTTCTAATCCCAAACATGTATGTATATTAGAGCAGGCCAAACTTTAGGAGCTGGACAAATTTACAAACGCACATTACGACTCTTTTTCTATGGGTCATTCCAAGAAAATTTGCAGTGTAAAATTTACAAAATAAGCTGCAATTTCGGCGCTTATGAAAGGATTTTAATCAAATGTAGCTTAAACTGTTCTGGGCAATAATATAGCACAACAAGCGACAAACTAAATTTTTACATTTAATATTTTTTGAAAAAAAAAATGACGATTTTGAATGATCCGGAGGAATGACTTTCAATTTTGAGCTAAGTTTTTCGGAATGACCCTAGAACAAGAATTGCGATGTGCCTTTGTCGCAAACAATTTTGTCCCGTCCTAATGTATGTAGAAAATTTGGACGGTGTTTTAAGATTTTTAAGCCGGGATAAAAAGCTGTGATAAAAAAAGAGTTAATTTTTTACTTTTACTCAAAAAAAAAAAAATGATTTGTTCAATATTTAGCAACAATATATATGTATCAAAACAATTTAAAATAAATAGATTTGACTTATACTAGAGTTTAGGGCTAAGTCCAAAACTTTTAATATAAAATTATTTTGTTTTAATTTCTTTTCATACACACATTTATATTGTTGTTGGCGATAATTTTAAAAAATATTTTTTTTGTTTTTAGTGAAATTTTAACTTTTTATTTAGGTTTTTTATTTATCGCAGCTTAATCTTAAAGAAAAACAGCTCTATTATTTCGTTCATCTCACACGAATTTGTCTTCTTGAAACCGCCTATGAATTTCAATCTCAATAATTAAAATATAAATTTTTACGTTTGTGAGGCTTAAGGTTCTGATTTAGTTGCCCCTCTTAGGATTAAAAATAGGAAACATTATTTAAAAAGTTGTAAATGAAGTTTAAGTTGTTTCTGACTATACTCATAGCTAGAATAGGACAAAATAATGATAAAAGTTATTTCATTTCTTTTTCAGGAATCGAAATAATACAACATCTTCTTAGAGAAAAAAGGGCATAATGCCAACTTTGGTCACTAAAACCTTTCAGCGTCAAATAATTCCACCAGTTATATATCTAAGAACGCAGAGAAAACCTGGTAAGTACAACTCATTATCATCTATATATAAAATGAATCTTTTGAATATTGTAAATTCTATGACACCTAGAGTGCTGAAATTTTGTGTATGTGCATCTAGCATCAATATGCGTAGCTGTGCCAAATATGGGCGGTATTGAAAAAGTGGGCGTGGTACTTCCCTTACGAAGTTAAAACTCAATTTTGAATATTGTCAGTTCCATGACTCCTAGAGTGCTGAAATTTTGTGTCAGTGCATCAATATGCGTAGTTGTGCCAAAAATGGGCGGTATTGAAAAAGTGGGCGTGGTACCTCCCATACGAAGTTAAAACTCAATTTTGAATATTGTCAGTTCCATGATACATAGAGTGCTGAAATTTTGTGTCAGTGCATCTAGCATCAATATGCGTAGTTGTGCCAAATATGGGCGGTATTGAAAAAGTGGGCGTGGTACTTCCCATACGAAGTTAAAACTCAATTTTGAATATTGTCAGTTCCATGACACCTAGAGTGCTGAAATTTTGTGTCAGTGCATCTAGCATCAATATGCGTAGTTTTGACAAAAATGGGCGGTATTGGAAAAGTGGGCGTAGCACCTCCCATACGAAGTTAAAACCCAATTTTGAATATTGTCAGTTCTATGACACCTACAGTGCTCAAATTTTGTATACGTGCATCTAGCATCAACGTGCGTAGTTTTGCCATGGCACCTCCCATACGAAGTTATAACCCATTTTCGAATATATTCAGTTGTATGACAAATACAATACTGAAATTAGTAGTTGTGCCAAAAATGGGCGGTATTGGAAAAGTGGGTGTGGTATCTCACATACAAAGTTAAAACCTATTATCGAATATTGTCATTTCTATAAAACCTAGAGTGCTGAAAATTTGTGTGCAAAGATGGGCGGAATGTGGTCGTGTCCCTTCCCATTCGAAATTAAAACCTGTTATAGAGTATATTCGACACCGAGATTCCTATATTGATGTGTGAGTTAATTTATTTGTAACCTTCTTAGACAATATACAAATGGGCGGGATTTGGAAGATGGGGAATTTTTTTATTTGAATTTTGTAAAATTACACGTTTTCTTTGGATTTTTTAGCACAATAGTAAAGAAAGGTTACAAAAAAAAAATAAATATTGACGAATGAATATGAAGCCGACTTAAGTCATGAAAATGGAAATTATATTATTTTTTTATTTTTTGTGTGACTTTCTATATGTTTTGAATGTAGTACATTTGAATTCCAGCTATTCGATTAAGAAAGTTCTTCTAACGTAGGAAGTTTATAGTTTTGGTTATGGAAAGGAGGAGAATCACACTCAACCTAAAAAAAAATTGATTTTTGACAATTCTTCCTTTTTTCGCCGTAAACTAAAGTTCTATTCTTCAATAACATATCCATTGATTATGAAACCTGATTTTAATTTCAGTTCAGCTAGTTTGCAATAATTGGCAATAAAGTATTCATACCGTTCACGATTATTTATAATTAAATAAAGCTTATAGTCAGTAATAATTATTTGATGCAACAAAAAAATATTTTTGTTTGGATTGAGACATACTGAGTAATAAAATCAACAAAAAATTAAGGAAATTTTTTACCAAAACAATATTCTTCGAAGGTACCTTCTCATTTTGGTAATATAGGTCCGCTTATATGCCCAATTAAAGGCAATTTTGTTAGCTTCAAATTTTGTGAATTTCAAATCGAAACAGTGATTCAGGAACAGTCTCAAAAAATGAGAAGAAGATTTTTGAAAAAAAAACGAAAAAAATCATAAAAATGCTGTACAAAAAAAAATAGAAAAAATATTTTGTTCTATTTTTAATGGCTAACATTGCAACGAAAAAAAATGTCTATATGTATAGGTTTGGCTATGTAACATTTTAAATTAGAATCTGCTATAAAAAAGTACTGATTTTCTTTCCAAATTTCTGGTTTTATTGGAAAGGTTGAACTTTATGAACACAATATCATTGATATGACTACCACGACTGGCTTGGCAGTACCTCATCCGATGAACCCAATTTTTCAGTACAGCCCAAAATCTACACCAAACAGTGACTCGTTGTGGATGCATTTGATTCTCAATAGTCACGTGTGGGTTCTCTGAACCCCATATGCGGCAATTTTGCTTATTTACATAGCCACCGAGATGAAAATTAGCTGAATGACGTCTGAACTGAAGGCCGATCTCTTCTCGAAAATATTGCTCGTAAATTTCTTACAGTTTGCGTTAAAGACTCACTACTTTGGAAGTACGTTTTTAATATTTCTCAATTTTGTTCGAGCTTTAGAGTCCCATTTTGCAAATGTCAAAAGTAAACCTCAAAATAAAAATCAATCTAACATTCAAATTCAAAATAATCGGTAGTTCAAATTTAAAATGTTACATGGCCCTATATAAAGGATGTTTTTTATAAGTTCCATTCTTTAAACGGTCATATTGTGATCAGATCCGGTAACGCTATTATTAATCATGCTCAGTTTGTTTGTTCGAACGTATAGCGTCCCAGCGGCAAGCAGCAAAAGTCAAACATAAACCTGAAAATAAAAATCAATGTTATTCTACCTTTCGAAGTCAAAGTAGTTCAAATTTAAAATTTTAAATGGCCCGCCCTATAAAAGATCTATAAATGTGGAATTTCTTATACTCAAACGAAATTACACAAAAGAATTAAAATAATATGATTTTTGATTCTAAAACATTATTTGATAATTAAACAAGTAAAAACGGCGTTAAGTTCGGCCGGGCCGAACTTTATATACCCTCCACCATGGATTGCATTCCACAGAGGTTGTCGGTTTTCGTAGAAGTGCAGTAATATTACAGGAAAATATAAATCTTTTAATATAGCCAAACCAAAACAAATACAAATATTGAAAAAATAATTTTATAAATAAATATAATATTTTAATTATTTCAAACAATTATTTATTTTAAATCAAAAAATAAATATTCTTATTGTTATATTTTCAAAAAGCTTAAATACCATAAATATTTGTAGATAGTGGGTGCTACAGTTTCCATTCTATTTTAGTTCCAAAAGTAAAAATTTTGAAAATCCATTATCAGACGTACATAGTGCAAAATAACCTAACTTCATGATTCCAGCTGCGCCCATTTGGTTGGTACCATTTGTATCCCCTTTTTCCTTTTTAACCCCAAAAAGTACGAATATCGAAAAATTCGTCTATTTTCCGTGTCTACGCAGTCAGAGGAATGTATACTCCGAATTTCATGACTCTAGCTGCGGTCATTTGGTTGGTACTATTTTTATCACTTTTATTCATTTTAACCCCAAAAAGTACGAATTTCGAAAAATCTGTTTATTTTAAGTGTCTACGCAATCAGAGGAATGTATACACCGAATTTCATTATTCTAAGTGTAGCCGTTTGGTTGGTACCATTTCTATCACTCCGCACCCATTGTATCCCTTGAAAGTATGAATTTGGAAAAAACTTATTTTTCATGTCTACGAAGTCAGAGGAATGTATATTCCGAATTTCATGACTCTAGCTGCGGTCATTTGGTTGGTACAATTTTTATCCCCTTTTTCTATGTTGACCCCAATAAATACGAATTTCGAAAAATCCGTTTATTATCCGTGTCTACACAGTCAGAGGAATGTATACTCCGAATTTCATGACTCTAGCCGCGGTCATTTGATTGGTACTATTTTTATCCCCTTTTTTCATTTTAACCCCAAAAAGTTCGAATTTTTAAAAATCCGTGTATTTTACTTGTCTATGCAATCAGAGGAATGTATACACCGAATTTCATTATTATAGGTACAGCCGTTTGGTGTGTACCATTTTTATCCCTCTATCCCCATTTACCCCTTAAAAGTACGAATTTGGAAAAAATACTTTAATATTATGTATCTACTCAATTGGAGGAATGTACACACACTAGCTGTTGTCGTGTAATATGTACCATTTTTATCCCTTTTTTGCGCCATTTCACCCTCTACAAATAAGAATAACTTTATGGTGCACGTTTTTGCTGTAGGGGGAATGCGCATACCAAATATCAAGCAAATATAAACTGACATATTCAAAAAACATGCTTAAATACGCTAAAATATTAGGGATTATTATGGGTATTTTTAGTCCTTGTGAGGGCAAAATTTTTCCCTTTGGGCCGAATTCGTCCCGTTTCAATCCCAACCGATCTACGACTATAAGAGGCATTTATGGAAAATTTGAACGTTCTAGCTCCTTTCGTTTAGATGCCAGCGTGCTTTCAACAGACGGACAGACGGGCGAACGGACATGGCTAGATCGTCTTAGAATTTTATGACGATCAAGAATATATATACTTTATAGGGTCTCAGGTCGATATTTCAAGGTGTTACAAACGGAATGACAAAGTTAGTATACCCCCTTGGAGGGTATAAAAATTGGCAAAAATCAAACATATAAAATACCCTGGAAAAATAGAATTTTAGGGGTTGTTTTCAGGAGCGTTTAGCTTAAGGACGATTTTTGTATTTATTTTATTTTTCTAAATAATCCAAATTTTATTTCTAAATAATGAAAACATCAATTGTTTTTTCGTAACCCAGCCTAATGTACATTAATTGTCTGGATGAAAACTGAAATGTCTGTCATATTGGACAAATGGACAAAAATCCAACATATAAAATACGCTGGAAAGAATTTTAGGGGTTGTTTTCAGTAGCGTTTAGCTTAAGGACGAATTATTTTTATTTTTTTTATTTTTCTAAATAATCCAAATTTTATTTCTGAATAATGAAAACTTCAATTGTTTTTTCGTGACCCAGCCTAATGTACATTGATCGGCTGGATAGAAACAAAACTGTCTGTCGTATTCGGTGTTGCACACACTTTAAAGCCTGTCCAACCAAAAAGAGTTTAGTTGATTTAAAATATAAAGTCACTACTATTCCGCATTCTTATAGCTATGCAGACATACGTATGAAAACACATACATACATATATCCATTTCACATACTGTGTATAGTAGAGCAAAATAAGTTCCCCATATGCTTATAATCTACGCGCGCAGGCGTGACAACGTTGAGTCATAATCTGGAGCATTAAATTGTATACATCACATACACATGTACAACGTACGAGTATGTGTGTATGGCCGTATGCCAACAACAGGCGTCATTCCAGTATTCATTTCCATCACACCAAATGCGAACACCACTACGCGCCTTTTGCAAGAAAGTTTATTAACACTCAAGAAATTGTTTATTGTGTTGCGTTTATGAAAAAATGAAATGAAATTATTGAAAATGAAAATCAACGAAGAAACAAACGAAAAACCAAACATTTTTGTTAATTTCAACAAACTCAACACATATCGCACATTTAGCATGAATGCACACGCACGCACGCAGCCACGCACACCAAAACCAAATAAACAATCAATAAACAATAATTAAAAAGAAACGCGTGCAGATAGTCGCGCACACACACACACACTTATACACACCCCTGCATGCATATGTATGTGCGATGTGTGCGTGTGAAGTCATTCTTTGGTGTAACTCTTTGATGGGTCATACAATCGGTTGTTTAGATTCGTTCGTTTGTTTTTTTTTCAACGATAGCCCAGGCAAAATCATGGTGTTTGGCTATGGATGTGTGTATGTATGTCATCATAGTCATTTATTTCTATATTTCTATGTATAGCATGTTCATATTTATGCACATGTCTGTTTATATATATGTACACACACATCTGTATGTATTTATATTGTATGTAACGTTGATTGTGTGTGTCTGGCCTGCCTGCATGTACCTCAATTCAATCGCTTGGCGTTTTAATACTTTCTGATGACTCAAAGCAAAACACCAGACTTAATTCAACCGCAAAATAAAGCAGAAACGTCTGTTTAGCTTTTTTGTGTTCTGTACGATGGAGTGAGTGTACACTATGTTTGTCATTTCGTTTGTAACACTTACGATCGGAAGAATTTTTTCGTACCCACATGGTTTTTATAATATTAAATACATTCACTTCATTTTATTTTATTTAGTGGCTTCAAAAAAATCGGAGCTTTCATAACGAAGCTTCAAAAAAGCTGTCTTTAGAATAGGTGTTTAAAATTTGTTTTCGTCGGCGTTAGGGTTCTTGTTTATAGGTCAGCTCTTGTTATCGTTACAGATATTCCTTGCTTAATTCCAAGCGATTTTAAATTTCAGACATCTGAGCGAATGAGTAATATTATCCTTAATTAAAATCAAGTATACGCCGCCCATGTGTGGTGGTAGTTTGGCTTAAAAATCAACAATTTAGCAGTTCGAGGCATCGCTTTTTTTTTTCGTTATACCCAATCTAGTAAAGAAAAAAATCCACAGAAATTAAAAATACTATTTATTTCAAAGACTTCAACGAAAAATATTGTAAAAGTCAAAGACAGCCAATGTTTAAATATATATAAATCAATAAATAAATCCACGAAATATTTTTAAAAATCCCCAGGAAAATTGCCTGTTCCCAGTTCAAATTGTATGCCCTTTTAATTTTTCGGCTAACCTACAACGTGATAGCCGATGATGTTACCTTCATAAATACAGTGTATGAACCTTATTTGAAGAAAAAAGTTCCCCCGAATAATGAATAACTATAAAGTTGTATTTTTATATGTGCGATTCTCTGCAAAACGGATCAAAGAAAAAAGTATTATTTTTTGATGATCATAAAGGTCGTCCAGATTGAAGTATACTATGTTGAAGGGTGGTGGTTCCGTGGCGTTGTTTCCGTGCAATGCAAGGGTTTAGTTTGGGTGACTGATAGAGGATACTGTTTGCTCAATTCCTAACTTCCGACAAAGATAAGATATTTTTACGAGCGATGATGTGTTTTAAAGGTATTTTCTTATGGATTTATAAAAAAGAACTTAATTCAAAAAAATCTTGCCAATAAATATATATATATAAATATATATATATATATGTATATTTTTTGAATGAACTTATTTTAATTATTTTTTCTATAGAAGTATCCAAAAAAATTCATGGGGTCTCACACGAATAGAAAGTTATAAAAGAAAGTGTAAAACTGTATTTTCAAAATAAATATAATTCTTCACATATTTTTTATAATTTCTGAAAGTCTGAAAATATGTGAATTTTTAATTTCTTTCATTTGAAAATCTTCAGATATCTTTTTTCAAAAATCTATAACTTCGAACTGATTTCAAACTGAACAAATATTTCAAAAAATTACCACATAAAAATTTCAACCATTTTGGTCATTTTATATTAATACCTAGCCGGATGGACAGAGTTTTCAAATATTTTGTACTGTCCCTAAAACGTTATATCATTTCAACAATTAATACAAATTTTGTATATGTTAAAATTATAAAAATACTCAAAACATTACAACAATATCCGGCGGAACTATTTTGAAGCTAAAAAAAAACATTTGTTTCAAAATTAAAAAAAAATATTTTTTGAGAATTTTCTGTAAAAGTTGAAATTTCCTTGAAATTAAAAAATATAAATTTTTCAAATTACCTTATGTCAAAAATAGTTTATTTTCGTTCCACCCGATGATGTTACTTTCATATATACAGTGTATGAATCTTATTTGAAGAAAAAAGTGTATGAACCTTATTTGAAAAAGCGCCTATAATATCTTTTTTTGTAAAAAATCGAGAAATGTACAACATTTTCCGATGTATTAGGCTTTCCAATTTTCGGTGAATGTACCTTAAATATTAGTACTCTAATTTTGGAAATATAAGTCCGATAACACCCGGTTATAGGTTAAATTGAAAGTACTCAGGATTGCGAATTACACATTCACATTGAAATAGTGGTTCAGAAACAATCTTCACAAATTTTTGAAAAAAATTATTTTTTTTTAAATCATAAAAAAATAAAAAAAAGTATTTTTTTGCTTTATTTTTAATAGCTAATATTCTAACGCAAAAATTATATGCAAAAAATCTATGGATAAATGTAGAAGTTATTATACTCTTTGTAGACGCAAAAGAATTATTATTTTTTAATTTTAGTTTAAACAGCGCGAAAAATCTCTTTACAAATTAGATAACAGAATATTTTATTTTAGTATTACAAACTGGGTGGCATATTAACGAAGAAACAATGGTTAAATGTAGAAGTTATAGTTCTTCTAAAAAAAGTTCATAACTTCTACATTTATTCATAGATTTACTTCAAAAATATCTCGTTTTCTTTGTTAAGATGACAGCTATTACAAAAAAAACTATATATTTTTACATAATTTGTAATTGGACTTTTCGTGCTATTTAAACAAAAATTAAAAAATTATGTTTTTTTTAATTCTTTTGCGTTTACATTTATCCATGGATTTTTCATATAAATAGTAAAGAAACAAACCTGAAAGTGATTTAAAAAAAATTTATGCGGAAGGAAATATGAATATGAATATTATGAATTTAAAATTTTCTTCATTTGAAAATGTTCACTTATCTTTCATGAATATCAGTATCTTTGGAATATCAGTATAAATGCTAAATATATTTCAAAATACTTTGAATATTTCCGAAATATTTTATGAAATCCCCACAAAAGTATCCGATTCCCACCAAGAAATGCACAGTATTAGGACATATCCAAAATGATGGCAAAATGTAGCCTCGAAAAAAGGACTAAATGGACAGCATTGCCGATTTAGGTTTTATCCATTGATTGATTGAAGCAAGAAAGGTGGACAAATAAAGCCCTTAGTCACGAACTAGACTTTGGTAAACTTTTGAAGCACAAATTTTGACTCTTCTCTCTGATTTTGATGAAATTTTCCATTTATCCAATACTTTTCTATATGGGGAATAACGCTGCATTTTCCGATTTTCAAAAAATTAAAAATTGTAGACACTAGGGTGGATCGAAACTAAAGTATTTTTTTTTTTCATAAAATAATTAAAAAAAATAACGGTTGAGATACAAATATATATATATAAAGAATTTCTTCTTTTTCATATAAATAGTAAAGAAACAAACCTGAAAGTGATTTAAAAAAAATTTATGCGGAAGGAAATATGAATATGAATATTATGAATTTAAAATTTTCTTCATTTGAAAATGTTCACTTATCTTTCATGAATATCAGTATCTTTGGAATATCAGTATAAATGCTAAATATATTTCAAAATACTTTGAATATTTCCGAAATATTTTATGAAATCCCCACAAAATTATCCGATTCCCACCAAGAAATGCACAGTATTAGGACATATCCAAAATGATGGCAAAATGTAGCCTCGAAAAAAGGACTAAATGGACAGCATTGCCGATTTAGGTTTTATCCATTGATTGATTGAAGCAAGAAAGGTGGACAAATAAAGCCCTTAGTCACGAACTAGACTTTGGTAAACTTTTGAAGCACAAATTTTGACTCTTCTCTCTGATTTTGATGAAATTTTCCATTTATCCAATACTTTTCTATATGGGGAATAACGCTGCATTTTCCGATTTTCAAAAAATTAAAAATTGTAGACACTAGGGTGGATCGAAACTAAAGTATTTTTTTTTTTCATAAAATAATTAAAAAAAATAACGGTTGAGATACAAATATATATATATAAAGAATTTCTTCTAATTATAAAGAAAATTTCCAAATCTTAAAAAACATATTGTTTTATTTATTTTTTATCAATTTTATAAACAAAAAATATACCTTCGATTCTTTGGAAAATAAATTTTATTAATAAGATAATAATAAGACACTCCATATGTTTCATGATGATATTATTCTAACTTACTCTAAAATAATTATAAACGTGATTGCTGCTGAAATTAAAAATATTTAATATAAAATTAAAATAACTTTATTTAAGCTGGCTTCAAAAAAGTTATGGATGTTCCTGACTAAAATCAATCTTTGGTTAGTTTAATGCGTTGTCCCGAAATATTTCGATATTATCACTGTCCATTCATGGCCATTTATTATTTATTATTTATATTAAATATTTTTAATTGTAGCAGCAATCATGTTACAAACAATATTTTAAAACTATCAAAAATTACTTATTTTATCTAGCAAATCATATGAAGTAGGGGAGTAGGGAAGAATGAACCCGTGCAACGCCGGATAAAAGTACTAGCATAAAATAAATAAAAAAATATTACAAATTTTTTTTGAAAATTTCCTGTAAACACCTTTTCAAGTTTATGGAAAATTTAATTTATAATCAGAATATGTAAGATTTATAATAAGAACATAATAATTGAATTTAAGAAATGTTAATTCATAACATATTAAATCATAATCGGCACTGTTAGTACATAATGAGAAATGTAAATTCATATTGAGATGTATAAAATCATATAAATTCATAATGTGAGATAAATTCAAAATGAGAAAATCCAAAATGATAATGAGAAAATAAAAATTCACATACAGGAAATATATATTCATAATGAGAAAATAGAAATTCATAATCAGAAACAGTGAAATTTCTTATCGTAGCTATGTATTTACGTTCTTCTATGGACATTTTCATTGAAAAATATATTTTATCAATGTTCTCATTACATGTTTATATTTTCTCAATATGATTTTATATTTTCTGAACATATATTTTCTGAGAAAAATATGTTCGCATTATGAGTTTGAATTTTCTGATTACGAACTTGTAAATTTATTTTCTGAAAAATATATGTTCTCATTGTGATTGTGGATTTTTTGATTACGAACTTGTGAATTTACATTTCTCATTATGAATTAACATGTTCCTATTATAAATTTAATTTATAAATTTTGAATTTATATTTTCCTAATATGAATTTACATTTCTCAATATAAATTTGTAAGTCCAGATTATAATCTTGAAAAGGTGTAGTATGAGAAACTTATATCGACACTAATGAACTTTTTTGATTTTTTCCAGAAAATCTACTATTCATGAAAATATAGTTGCACGCAGTTGTAGGGTATGTAAGATTCGCTTCAGCCCTACTTAACTCCGCCTGCATGCTTTGTTTTTATTTATTTAGCATTGATTTCTTATTGTTGCTACACATTCTTCCTATTGTTGTTGTTGTTGCTGTATTTGTTCTTGCTTGCTGCTGCAATTAAATTGTTTATACACAACCAGACACACACACCACCATCATACAAACAAATATTTTTTTATTAATTTTATAGCCCTCAATTGCGCTGGCATTTGGTATTTCCTCATCAACCCATTGAACCGAGCGAACACTTGTGGCGAGGGAGAGTGGGAGCCCAATAAATGATAACCCCCCAGTTGGAACAGGGGAATATAATGTTTTCACTTTCTTTCCAACAACACCCCTAAATTTATAGATATTTTTAATTAATTTTTTATGTATGCCCTTGGATTTTTTCATTTTCCCCATTTTTTCATATTTCTCACGTAATTCTGGATTTTTATTTGAGGGCATCAAAGCAAAAGTGAATTAAAATAGATTTTTTTTTAAATTTGCCATCGGGGGAAAGATTTTCCACTGGCCCTTTTCCTCCACATCATCGAAGAAATATTTCGAAAATTTAAAAAAGCTTTGTAAAAGTGCATGACAACTGTAAGTGCATAGAACTTTTAAGTGTGTGCATGTGTGTGCATGTGGTAAATAAAATGTTAATTTATGTGCTTGGAAATGACATCCCCGCACACTCACGCACGTACTCAATCCGACAAAATTGAAAATCTCATATGAAGTGATTGACTCAAGGCAGCAATGGTCGGACTCGCTCGCTGACGGAAAACGAACAGCGAAAAAAATGTATCGTTTCGACGAAACATACCAATGAAAGTGTACAACAAAACCATATTGGGGCGCACAAAACCAGAGGGGACAAAATCAGCCACAACCGCGCCGCGTATCCATATTATCACAGGCAACAACAGCAACAACCCGTTCCTCCGTTGTACACCGAATACGATCGGGAAAAATGTTTTAGTTGTAGACTGCGACTGCGGGCGATAAGAGATTTTTTTTACTTTAAATGATGAACTGAAAACAGAAAAGGGAACTACAAATAAAAAAGAAACAAAACAAAACAATGCATAAATAAATTACCGCGTTCCAACATGAACGCGTTAAGTCAACACCAACCAAAGACCAGCCAGCCAACCAACAAGAAAAATAATAAAAACCGTTTGTTTTGTGTGAGTGGCTGGCTGTCTTTCCTCTTCCGACAAACAACAATCGATCCATCGCCGTCCGTCTGTCCATCCATTCATGCCGTCGTCATACCCACTTAAGTGACTTCTCCAGTGAAGATCTGGATCTACATAACACACCATGTTGGAGCGTTGTTTTTTTGTTTCTTCTAAGAAGAATCTCTATTGCATCGCGCGTTGAACGCACGAATAGAGTTCAAAATTGGGAGCGAATATAATTATTTGTTTACTTGAACTAGTTCTCTTTTATTTAAACGTTTACACAGTTACAAACATACTTATGCATATGGCGGAGAGGAAGATAATCAAAAGATATGCGAAGAAACCGGCAAGTTTGCAACCCACGCATTTGCGGTGGCTTGCCAGATCATTTTGGATTATCATTCCCACAAGCGATAGTGAACGAATGGAATGATTGGGTTAAGATTAGATAGACTGACTGCTTCCAGGTACGTGGGATAGATACGTTTACACCATTTCGAAATGAAATTGGGAAAATACAAAATGAAATTATGAAAATTGAAACTGGAAAAATAAAAATTGAAATTGGCAAATAAAAATTGAAATAGAGAAATGAACCTTATATTGAAATTGCGAAGTAAAAAATTAACATTGAGAAATAAAAATTGAAAAAAAAAAATTAAAAAATTGCAGCTGAGTGACAACAATAGCCCTGTTCGATTGGGCTTACTAGCTTACGATTAAGAGATAAGGTGGCATCATTGTTGCCCATTGGTATATCTTAAATGGATCAACAAGAATAATCTGGCAGCAACGCTAAGAGAGTAGTAAGCTACTATCTTGTTAAGCGAGTAAATTCCATACAAAAATTAAGCTAGTAAGCCCAATCGAACAGGCCTAATAACACTTCAAAATCAAAATTAGAAGCAAAAAAATCGAAAACATTTCGATAACTATTTTAGTTATCGATAACTGCCTTAGTAATCGATAATCTCATAGTTATCGATTGTTGAAATTCAATAAAAATGATGTGTATTTTAAGCTAAATTTAAAGTTGCATGTATACATACAAAAGAATTAAAAATGCGAGTTATCGAACATTAAAGTTAAAAAAATCGATATTTGTTTCTTTCCAATGGACTCGAAATTAAATCAAAAAACCAAAATTTGAAGAAAAAACCGATAATTATTTTAGTTATCGATAACTGCGTTAGTAATCGACAACTTGCATAGTTATTGATTGTAGAAATTCAATGATGTGTATTTTTTATTTAAATCTAAATTTAAAATTACCTAAAAAAGAATTAAAAAAATCGATAATTACACAAAAATAATTAAAAATGCGAGTTATCGAACATTAAAGTTAAAAAAATCGATATTTGTTTCTTTCCAATGGACTCAAAATTAAATCAAAAAATCAAAATTAGAAGAAAAAAAACGATAATTATTTTAGTTATCGATAACTGTCTTAGTAATCGACAACTTGCATAATTATTGATTGTAGAAATTCAATGATGTGTGTTTTTTATTTAAATCTAAATTTAAAATTATGGACTCAAGATCAAGATTAGAAGAAAAAAATCGATATTTGTTTCTTTCCAATGGACTCAATATTAAATCAAAAAATCAAAATTAGAAGAAAAAAATCGATAATTATTTTAGTTATCGATAACTGCCTTAGTTATCGATAATCTCCATAGTTATCGATTGTTGAAATTCAATAAAACTGATGTGTATTTTAAGCTAAATTTAAAGTTGCATGTATACATACAAAATAATTAAAAATGCAAGTTTTCGAACATAAAAGTTAAAAAAAATCGATATTTTCAATGGACTCAAAATTAAATCAAAATCAGAAGAAACAACCGATAGTTATTTTAGTTATCGATAACTGCCTTAGTAATCGACAACTTGCATATTTATTGATTGTAGAAATTCAATGTCGTGTATTTTGTATTTAAATCTAAATTTAAAATTACCTAAAAATGAATTAAAAAAATCGAAAAAAATTCTTTTTTAATTATTTTAGTTATCGATAACTGTCTTAGCAATCGATAACTTTCATAGTTATATTAATAATTATTATTATAAAATTATTATATTTATTATAATTATTAAATTATTATTATTATAAAATTGTTTCCGCTTTTTCATTTGTTTTTTTTTTTTTGTCAAATAATTTAACAATAGAAAAGTTTTTGAAAATGCTATTTGATTCTTGCATTTTCAATTTCCACAAATTGTCGTTCAAAATATAAAATGATTTTACTCGAATTGCATGGGCTGCTGAATGCTGAATTTTCTATAACTCAGATTTTTCGATATTTTTGATTTTGATAACTTGAACGTTATTGAGATTTTTTACCCGATTTTTTCGATATTTTTCAAATGAGTTAAATAGTAAAAAATAAAAAAAAATGATTTTTAATTTTCAATTTCGGTAACTAAGATAATTATCGAAAAACAATTTTTATTTTTTCCTTTTGACCTCATTTAAAAAAAATAATTTTCAACTTCGATAACTAAGATAATTATCGAAAAATTTAAATTCATTTTTTCATTTTGACCTCATTTTAAAAAATTAACGTCCGATACATACCATTTTTTCTACTTTAGAGGGCTGATCTTGGCAAATATTTTGCCGTGGTTTTGGGACAGTATCCAAAAAATGGGAAAAAATATATTTTTTCGATTGTTTTGCCGACCATAAAAATACAAAAAATTAATATTTACGAATTTCAAGTTATTTCCGAAGTTACAGCGCTTGAGCGATAGAGTCGGTGCAGAGAGTCTTTTTTGATTTTCTCGAAACGACTTTTTTCAAATTGTGTGCAAATATCTCCGAATCCAATTTGACTCGATTTTTTTCTATATGAAAGTGAAATTTGCAACAATTGTAGCCACAATAATTACCTTTCACATCAAAATCAAATGTAATTTCGATTAAAAATGGAATTTTAGTAAAAAATATATATTTTTTTAGAATCAACATAAGACATTTGAGATTTATGTACACTCGGATGAGTCACGAAAATAAATTGCAACGGTCACTCCCCAGAAATGAAGCTTGGATTGTTTAATGATGATCTGCAAAATATTTCGTCACTGGGTCAGCTAAACGCTTCTGAAAACACCTCTAAAAGTCGTGTTTTTCCATGTAATTTTTTTATGTTGCATTTTTGTCCATTTTTTTCTGAATTAATGGACCCCTGGATCGTATTATTGGGCGTTTATATTGATTTTTGTGGTTTTTTAAGGTGGCAGCTAAAACTCATATTTCTTGGAAACATTTTGTAAGTAGTGTTATGAAAAATAAATAGAATGAATCAATACCTTCCAAGTGATGCCTAAATAAAGAATATCGAAAAATGACGTCACTGACTCCATGGTTGATTTAATACAGGAGATGGATTTTCAGAGGAAAATTTTTCAAACTCTTTTTACAAAAATGAGCGATGAGTGATGAGGTTTTGCAAATCAAAAATTTAAAAATATAAATATTTTTTGAAAATTAAAAATATAAATATTTTTTGAAAATTAAAAATATTATTATTTTTATAAAAATTAAAATATAAATATTTTTAGAAAATTAAAAATATAAGCAAATATTTTTAGAAAATAAATATATTTAAATATTTTTAGAAGATAATATAAATAAATATTTTTAGAAAACAAATATAAATAAATTTCTAAATATAAAATTTGAACAAAAATTTCTATAAAATCAAAACTTCGCCGTGTAACAGAATTCACGCAAAATTTGAATTTGTCGCAATAAAATAGAAACAGCGATAAAGTGATGCCAACCAAAAATGACAGCGATAATATTAAAAAAATGAAATATAAATATTTTTAGAAAATTAATATTATGGATATTTTTAGAAATTAAAAATATAAATATTTTTTTTAAGAAATCGATTTTTTGTGAAAAATCGAAATATATTTAGAAAATTAAAAATATAAATAAATATCTTTAGAAAATTAAAAATATAAATAAATATTTTTAGAAAATAAAAAATATAAATATAAATTTTAAGAAAATTAAAAATATAAATAAATATTTTTAGAAAATAAAATATTTCTATAAAATCTAAATTTTCTAATGTTCCAGAATTCACACAAACTTTAAATTTGTCATAATTTGAAAGAAAATAAAAATGATAGTGATGAAGTGTTGCCAACCAAAAATAAAATTAAAAATATAAATATTTTTAGACAATTAAAAATATAAGTATTTTTAGAAAACTAAAATATAACTATTAAAAAAAACATTTAAAAATATAAATAAATATTTTTAGAAAATAAATACAACTATATATTTCGTCAATTTCATGATTTCGAGGGGTATTTTCAGGAGATTTTAGCTCACAGACGGCTTGATCTAGAAACGAAAAATTTTGCAAATCATCGTTAAACAATCCAAATTTTATTTTCGTGCGGTGACTGGATTCTTTATTTTTTTCATTTGTATGGACCGCGACCCAGCCTTATGTACATGCATTTAGAAACAAATCTGGCAAATCCTTTTAATCTGCAGAACCCACACTCACAACCGCATCTCGTTTTTATTTCATCTTCTTCGGCTTTCTTTGTATTAAAGGAACTTTTGGTCATATAAGACTTGAGGGAACTTCAAGAACAATTATCTCTACTTTATCGACTCTAATTTTTCTCACACTTTACTGACGCTTGCCTTGCGCTTCGGCCCAGCCTTAATGTGGCATGAGTGGCGTTACTTCAATTTCGTTGATCGGCATCGTCGATCGTCGATTCTTCGATCATTGCACGGCGATATACGAGTACGAGCAGGATAGACGGGGACGGACAGTTGACAACTGTTTGACATTTGTTTTGTTTTCGTGTGGGAATTTTTGAGTGCCTGCCTTAGTCTTGCATTTCTTTTTGGTGGCATGCAACTCGCATGCATTTACATACTACGTATGGAGGAGGGGGATCGGCGATCGTTCCAACTCTCTTCGTAACACTCGTGTGTAGGGACGTTCATATATCCAAGCATATCTCTTGCTCGTAATGGAGATGATTTACATTTTTTTCTTTTTAAAATTTAAATAATCTTTATGTGGCTTCTTCTCCCTGTACATTTCGGAGATACCTCATTGGAGATTATGTGGCGGTGGTGGTGGTGGTTGTTGTTTTCTTTGGTGTTCTTTGTTGTGTGTCCTTAAGGAATTCCTTGTTGGTTGTTTGATAGTTTTGACAGTTTTAATGAACTTTAATGTCGCTGAGATTAGAGGTTACGACGCTGTTGTGTGTTGTGAAAGGAAATTGGGGATCACTTTTGTTAAAAGACGAACACGGAACACAGAGTGTAATTTATGTTAATCGATCGATCGATTTCCTTTCGTTGTTAAGGAAACTGTGTCTTGAAATGTTTATTGAAGATTAATTGTGGAAATTCTTAAGACGGCGGTGATTTGATTTGGGTCATTGGACTGGAATTCGAGTGTGTTAGATGACCACGATGAGGAAACAAAAATTAGGTTCCCATAGACATAATAAGTGATAAACTGCGAGAAAGGATATCGATTCATATGAGACAATAGTTTGATAATTGACCCTCATAGATTTTGATCTTGTACTGAACGAGAAAACATAACCAAATAATGACAAATCTTGTCTAGAAACCACAAAACTATGTTGGATGTCCATCGACGAAAAGTGTGCGAGTTATCAGGCAACAAATTGATGAACTTTTACCAAAAATATTATACTTTGTAAAGTTGACATAAGAACTTTTTAAATGATCAGAAACAATGAAGATCTACCAAGTAAATTTATTTTTTCTAAATTAAAATGTTGAATTTAGATTTTTCCATACGTTTTGTGTCTGTATGTATGGTGTAAACAAACCAAATGCGCTTTTTACACTTAACAAATTTAGAATTTTTCAATCGAAAATAAGTTTCATCTGTAATATCAGGTTTATGATACAATCTTTTTATCTAAAAATCCTTCACAGAACTAGAATCCAATTCCAAGTTGTACAATAAAGACCATGTTCATAATCATTTATCACAGTTTAATACAACGAATTTTTAACGTAAAATTATACTTTAAACCTTAGATGATATGCATATGGCAGTTTGGATTGTTAAATAATGATTTGGAAAACATTTCGTCCTTGCGTCAAACCATCTGTGAGCTAAACAGAAAACCAGAAAACAACTCTAAAAATCATGTTTTCCGTGTAATTTTTGTTATGTTGCATTTTTGTCTATATACATTTTAACTCTTGTCTTGGAATAAGTTATTGATGGAATTATTGGACATTTATAGTATTTTTTGTACTTTTTCATAAATACTACTATTTTTTTTTGTATTTTGTAAATAATGCTCATTTTTGAAAAAAAAAAATTAAAACTAGTAAATCAAAAAAAATTTTTTTTTCAAATCCATGCTTTATGCAAGCAGAATTCTATTGGGCCTAGAAATTCTTTTTTAGTTATCTTTTGTAGAAGGAAAAATTACTGCGTTATCAGGAGCAGAAATAATAGATTTTTAATTTGTGGTTTGTATGGGAGGTACCACGCCCCTTTGTCCATTCCCGCTCATATTTGCAGCAGCACTTAAAAAATGCACACCAAACCGACGTACCAAATTTTGTTCAAATACCGTTATCAGGAGCAGAAATAATAGATTTTTAATTTGTGGTTTGTATGGGAGGTACCACGCCCCTTTGTACAATCCCGCCCATATTTGCAGCAGCACTTACAACATGCACACCAAACCGACGTACCAAATTTTGTTTAAATACCGTTATCAGGAGCAGAAATAATAGATTTTTAATTTGTGGTTTGTATGGGAGGTACCACGCCCCTTTGTCCAATTGGTCAAATTTTTCCATTTCCTTGTATTGTCATCGAAAATGATTAAGTGTGCAAAATTTGAGCAAAATTGGTTGAGAAAAAAGCTTTCAAAAATTGATTTCAAATTTTGTGGCACACAAACATATATAGAAAGTAACCTTATAAAGCATGGAAAAATTGGCTCTGAAAACTCTTATTTTGTATTAAATTATTTTGTTGAAAATGTAGTCAGTGATGTTATCTCCGTCCGTTAATTTCTCCTGTTTATTTCTCATTAAAAACTAGTTGCCACTTTGAAAAATTACAAAATAATAGAGCTGGTTTTCTTTAAGCCGGGATAACAAGCTACTATAACAAAAACGTCAAAAAAGAGTTAATTTTTTACTCAAAATAAAAAAAATATTTTCATCAGAACAAATTTTCCAAAAAAATATTTTGTTTTGAATTCTTTGGACTTAGCCTCAATAACCCACCATAAATCTGACTTACACTGGATAATTATCCAGGCTAAGTCTAACATTTTTAACACAAAATTAGTTTTTCAAAATTTGATTTCATGCACACATTGATGTTTCAGTTGCCACAATTTTAAAAAAGAATTTTTTATTTTGGCTTCTCAATAGTCACGTGTGGGTTCTCTGCGGCATCATCTGAAAATAAGAAAATTTTCCACGTAAATTTCTTCCAGTTTGCGTTAAAGACTCACTACTTCGGAAGTAAGTTTTTAATATTTCCCAATTTTCTTCGAGCGTATAGCGTCCATTTTGCAAATGTCAAACATAAACTTGAAAATAAAAACAAGTAAAAACGGCGTTAAGTTCGGCCGGGCCGAACTTTATTTACCCTCCTCCATTGATTGCATTCCACGGAGGATGTCCATTTTCGTAGAACTGCAGTAATATTACAGGAAAATAAAATTTTTTATATAGCCAAATCAAAACAAATACAAATATTAATAAATATAATATTTTAATTATTTCAAACCACGCTTATAAGGCAAGGCTACCAATACGTCAATTAAAAAAATAAATATTCTTTTATATATATTTTCAAAAAGCTTAAATACCATAAATATTGGTAGATAGTGGGTGCTACATTTTCCATTCTATTTTAATTCCAAAAGTCTAAATTTTGAAAATCCATTATCAGACGTACATAGTGCAAAATAACCTAACTTCATGATTCAACCAATTTCTGCCGTAAAAGAAAAAGCAAAAATTTGAAAAAAACTTTATTTGACGTTTCTACCCAATTAGAATTTCATCATTCTAGCTGTAGTCGTTTAGTTAGTACTATTTTTATCTCTCTGTACCATTGTATACCTTGAAAGTACGAATTTCGAAAAATCCGTTTATTTTCCGTGTCTACGCAGTCAGAGGAATGTATACACCGAATTTCTTTATTCTAGGTATAGCCGTTTATATGGAACCATTTTTATTCCTCTGTACCCATTGTATCCCTTGAAAGTAAGTATTTGGAAAAAACCTTTTATTTTCCATGTCTACGTAGCCAAAGGAATGTATACACCGAATTTCATGACTCTAGCTGCGGTCATTAGGTTGGTACTATTTTTATCCCCTTTTTTCCATTTTGACCCCAAAAAGTACCAATTTCGAAAAATCCCTTTATTTTCCGTGTCTACACAAAAATTTATGGAATGTATACTCCAAATTTCATAACTCTAGCTGCGGTGATTTGATTGGTACTATTTTTATCCCTTTTTTCATTTTAACCCCAAAAAGTACGAATTTTGAAAAATCCGTGTATTTTACGTGTCTATGCAATCAGAGGAATGTATACACCGAATTTGATTATTCTAGGGGCAGCCGTTTGGTTGGTACCATTTTTATCCCTCTATTCCCATTTTAACCCTTAAAAGTACTAATTTGGAAAAAATACTTTTATATTATGTATCTACTCCATTAGAGGAATATACACACTGAATTTCGTGTTTCTAGCTATTGTCGTTTAATATGTACCATTTTTATCTCTTTTTGCCCCATTTCACCCCCTACAAATAAGAATCACTTTATGGTGCACGTTTTTGTTACCGGGGGAATGCGCATACCCATTATCAAACAAGTACAAGCAGACATATTGAAAAATATTAAAATATTAGGGATTATTATGGGTATTTTTAGTCCTTGTGAGGGAAAGCCGATGTTAAGCCGATTTCGCCCCGTTTCAATCCCAACCGATCTACGACTATAAGACGCATTTATGCAAAATTTGAACGTTCTAGCTCCTTTTGTTTAGATGCTAGCGTTTTTTCAACAGACGGACGGACGGACATGGCTAGATCGTCTTAGAATTTTATGACGATCAAGAATACTTTTAGGGTCTCAGGTCGATATTTCAAGGTGTTACAAACGGAATGACAAAGTTAGAAGGTGGAGGGTATAATAAATATGAAGGTTATTCTAACATTCAAAGTCAAAGTAATCGGTAGTTCAAATTTAAAGTTTTAAATTGCCCACCCTATAAATGAGGATTATCAATGATTCAAATAATCAAAATAATTTTTGATGGATATATTTTTTAATTTTTACTGAAATTCCAATATTCATCGAAAGTACTTTTAATATATCTATTCTGATTTAGGGAGTGATGGGATCTCACTCCCGTTTATATGTGATATGTTTTTTTCATTCTTTTTAAGCTTTGTTTTAATAAACAACTGAAAAATTATAATTTTAAAGATTTTTCACTGAAATTCTGGTTGATTTTGCAAACAAAAAAGTGAAAAAAAAAATCGGAAAAAATAGAAGCCATCATTTCACCACTTTCAAACTGACACAGTCACTAAAAAACATAAAAGAACACTAAATTAAAGTTTTAAAACAATTAATTAATGTAATCATTTCGAAAATCTAAATAGAAGAAAACCAATTGTAAAAACGTTTTAAAATATAAATTTTCGGTAAATTATTTCAGGAGTTACAGGCGATGGAATGAACAAAACTTTTCCAATTTTTTTATTTTTTTCACTCTTATTCATAATTCGTGAAAAAAATCAATATTTTTTCCAAAAATACGTACACAATATTTTTATGAGAAGAATACATATACAAAGAAATCGCAGCTATCGAGGTCAAAAATAGTACCGCTTGAGGTGGAATGGCTCTTTTTACAATCGTTTGTCTTTCAGGAACCAAAAGTCAGCTTGAATTTTCATAGCTATTTGCACAATGTTTCCCACTGTTCGGCAGTTTAATTATATTTCACATGGTTTTCATCATTAAATTGTGACATTTGGTTGCCAACCTCTGACCACAACATTTCACAAATTCTAAATGAATGATGACCTATTTTTCGGCCCCATTTAACCCAGAGATTGCATGTGAAATGAAAATTAGCAAAAAATTAAATAAATAAATCTGTTATCAAGGTCCTTAAATTGTTAACCATTGTTGTTTAACTTTCATTTTTAGCACATTATCGAAACATCAAAAGAAAGATCGAACCATGCATCCTTTTGAGCCACAAAAAGTTGACCACAAAAACCACAAATCGTAATTTTGTTTTGTTATGCATGTGGCACAACATTTGAAATGTGTCCATCATTAGCCTGATGAGCTGTGAAACAGTTATTTTGCTGTCCGGTTTATTATTTCTTGGGGGAATCATTATCAGGAACATGACTTGCCAAGTCATTACCCGGCCAGAGATTCAGTTGTCACATATGGGGTTTATCGGCCGTTCAAGAAATCTTCCTTTGTTGACCATAACGAACCTTTTCTGCGGTTCCTTTTTTTTGTACGAAAATCAAATACAAACCTGGATTCGATTTGATTCATTCCAACGTTACATTGAAATCTGAAATCTATAACAGATGTTTAAATGAATGGCCAAAAGAAATGAATGGCTCTCGAAATGAACGCAGACATGATTCGCCTTTTTTCGGCTGGACATCGTCTCAGTGAAGTGTCTGGAAACATGCCTGTAATGGCGTGGTCAGTTTCAATGTCCGTTTTAACGGAAGTGTTTCACACAAACGGACATACAATTCTTCGAGTTCTTCCTTCACGCTGCCAACAGCTCATAGATCGTGTGTGTGTGGTCTGAGTGCGCTCGCTTCAAAAGGAAACGGACAAGGAAGTACATTCGGAATTTTATGAAGGAGTCATCAGCATGATGATGATCATGGGCGTATCGCCTCCTTGTTAGCAAGCATGATGAGAATGTGTGTTTTTCTTCTCCTTCTCTCTCTCTCTAATCAAGGTCCTTTGTATCATTAGTTGTGATTGTCTTGCCGAATTTGGGTATTTTTGGCAAATACTTTTCGAATTAAAAACCATTTGAGTTCGGCATTATCTTAAGATGGCAAGTAAGTGTTTGGCCAAATTATAGGGGTCATTTCTTTTCAAGCGAGTAACCTTATGTTGTGGAGGTTATGGTGGCGTACTAGAGTAGTAGAAGATCAAAGGCAATTGCCTTATTTTTCCCAAAAGGCGTTAATTAGATTTATTATAGATTTTTTGATTTGACTAACATTTGTTTGATGTTCTGAGGGATGTACACTCTGCCTATATAATTTTAAGTCTGCCACCATAAATGAAAGAAATCTTATTTAAATTTATTACTGCAGCATTAAGCGGCTATGTTTGTTGAGTGCAACCTTGGACAAATGTATTTCCATTCAATGAAACTTCTATCATTGACTCATGGACGTCTTTCGTTTAAACTAATGACCACCCAAGGAGTTTTCCCGTATTTATTACCACCCAAAAAACTCACTTAAGAGCCACTTCCAATTACACCGTGGAACAAAATGAAACTTTTGCAAAATTAAACTTTTGCTGACAACAGATTCCTATAGTGTAAAATATTTTTCCATTCACACCACCATCATAAAATTCAATTTTGTGCGACAGTTTAGCATCATTTCGGAAAAAGTACGAAATTAACCATAAAATAAATTTTAAGTTTTGATTTATTTTTGGCATTTAGTTTGAGTTTTGGTATGTTCAAAGACTTATAGTAGAATTTTATGGCAAATATTTTTATACCCTCATACTCCAGGATGGGGGTATACTAACTTTGTCATTCCGTTTGTAACACCTTGAAATATCGACCTGAGACCCTATAAATATATATATATATATTATATATTCTTGATCGCCATAAAATTCTAAGATGATCTAGCCATGTCCGTCCGTCCGTCTGTTGAAAGCACGCTAGCATCTAAACGAAAGGAGATAGAAAGTTCAAATTTTCCATAAATGCATCTTATAGTCGTAGATCGGTTGGGATTGAAATGGGGCGAAATCGGCCCAAAGGGAAAATTTTTTCCCTCACAAGGACTAAAAATACCCATAATAATCCCTACTATTTTAGCGTATTTAAGCATGTGTTTTGAATATGCCTGTTTATATTTGCTTGATATTTGGTATGCGCATTCCCCTTATAGCAAAAACGTGCACCATAAAGTGATTCTTATTTGTAGGGGGTGAAATGGGGCAAAAAAGGGATAAAAATGGTACATATTAAACGACAACTGCTAGAAACATGAAATTCAGTGTGTACATTCCTCTAATTAAGTAGATACATAATATAAAAGTATTTTTCCAAATTCGTACTTTTAAGGAGTAAAATGGGAATAGAGGGATAAAAATGGTACCAACCAAACGGCTGTATCTAGAATAATGAAATTCGGTGTATACATTCCTCTGATTGCATAGACAAGTAAAATACACGGATTTTTCAAAATTCGTACATTTTGGGGTTAACATGAAAAAAGGGGATAAAAATAGTACCAATCAAATGACCGCAGCTAGAGTCATGAAATTCGGAGTATACATTCCTCTGACTGTGTAGACACGGAAAATAAACTGATTTTTCGAAATTCGTCCTTTTTGGGGTAAAAATTGAAAAAGGGGATAAAAATAGTACCAACCAAATGACCGCAGCTAGAGTCATGAAATTCGGAGTATACATTCCTTTGACTACGTAGAAACGAAAAAAGGTTTTTTTTTCCAAATTCGTACTTTCAAGGGATACAATGGGTACGGAGGGTTAAAAATGGTACCAACCAAACGGCTACGCCTGGAATAATGAAATTCGGTGTCTACAAAATAAACAGATTTTTCGAAATTCGTACTTTTTGGGGTTAAAATGAAAAAAGGGGATAAAAATAGTACCAATCAAATGACCGCAGCTAGAGTCATGAAATTCGGAGTATACATTTCTCTGACTGCGTAGACACGGAATTTTTCGAAATTCGTACTTTTTGGGGTTAAAATGGAAAAAGGGGATACAAATGGTACCAACCAGCTGGAATTCGGTGTAAACATTCGGTGTTTTTCCAAATTCGTAATTTTTCTTTTACGGCAAAAATTTGTTCAATTATGAAGTTAGGTTATTTTGCACTATGTACGTCTGATAATGGATTTTCAAAATTTGTACGTTTGGAATTAAAATATAATGGAAATACAACCAACTGTAGCACACACTACCATTATTTATGGTATTTAAGCTTTTTGAAAATATAAATATAGGAATATTTATTTTTTGATTTGAAATGAATAATGGTTTGAAATAATTAAAATATTACATTTATTTATAAAAGTATTTTTTCAATATTTGTAATGTTTTGGCTACATTAAACAAATTATATTTTCCTGTAATATTACTGCACTTCTACGAAAACCGACAACCTCTGTGGAATGCAATCCATGGTGGAGGGTATATAAAGTTCGGCCCGGCCGAACTTAACGCCCGTTTTTACTTGTTGTAGTACATCTTGTCTCGTTAAACCGCAGTTTTAGTGGTGTCTTTCACCCTTATATTTTACACTTTTTTGAAAATTATTATCCTTTGAAACTTTGTAATCCTTTGAAGAGACAACAGGATGAGATAATGGAAAACTGAAAACGCCAATAAACTCCATTTTGTCCATAGTTTACGACGTATATCATCCAGTCCAAGGTAATGATTTTTTTTTAATTTTCGTACGGTGCAATTGTAGTTTCTTTCAATCATTTCAAAATTTTACATGGCCGAGCTGATCAAATTTGAAGGTTTATCCAGTGGCCCCTTACTCAGTGGAGATCCTTAATTTCGCAAATCATCTGGAATATACATCCGCTCTAAGCATGTGAAATGTCTTCAAGATATCAGTTTCCGTTCAAAAGTTATAGAATTAATTCAAAAAATAAAATATTTGGAACCATTGTGCGGTGTTTTAAAAATTTACGTCTAAAAGACATATTGAATAAAGCTTATCCTTATATTTTAGGTATAGGGTGTGTTCTGCATATTTATGTAGAAGGAGGAACAATTTTGTAGAAAATGTTAACCCTCTAACGCTTTAATGAATGGGTCTTTTTGGCTATTTTTACAAAAGCCAGCAAATGAAATATGTTGCTACCAACTACAAATTGTTATAATCTTTGCAGAGGATTAAATTGATAAGTTTGAGGGTTAAAATGTTCTACAACAATGTTCTTCGTAATGTTTCACATAATTAAGCAGAACGTAATCTATACCTAAAACATTAGGATAACATGGTTCCCCATGAAATAAGAATGTGCCTTTAGTTACTTTTTGACTTTTACTCGACCAAAAACCTATGAACGAACTTGTTACTTAAAAAAATATTTTGTTGTACAGTGTTAATAATATAGGGTGGACCATTTAGAATTTTAAATTTGAACTACCGATTACTTTGACTTTGAAAGGTAGAATAAAATTAATTAATTTTTATTTTCAGGTTTATGTTTGATATTTTCAAAATGGGATGTTATACGCTCGAACCAAATTGGGAAATATTAGAAACTTACTTCCTAAGTAGTGGGTCTTTAACGCAAACTGTAAGATATTTACGTGGACATTTTTCGAGAAGAGATCGGCCTTCAGTTCAGCCGTCATGAAGCTCATTTTCATCTCGGTGGCTATGTCAATAAGCAAAATTGCCGCATATTGAGTTCAGAGAATCCACACGTGACTATTGAGAAGCCGAGTCACTGTTTGGTGTGGATTTTGGGCTGGCGCCATCTGAAAAAATGGGTTGATCGGATGTGGTACTGCCGAGCCAGTCGTGGTCATGGTGATATGAATGATATTGTCTTCCATTATTAAATGACATGAATGAAGTTCAACCTTTGATTTGAAAAGTAATCAATACGTTTTTGTAGCCGATCCTAAATTAAAATTTTAATTGACGGACCCTATACTACATAATATAATAGTACTTGGTAGTCTTTATTTTACTACTACGTAATACTTTTTTGTATTTTTTCTATCATTGATTTAATTAATTTCCACTTATTACAATTTTCGCTTGTTTGTTTGATATTCTTTTGTCTTCCTCTAGCACTATCTCTTAGTGATAAGTCGTTTTTATTTTGAGATAATGTTCCATAAATATTTACTTAAGGATATTTAAAGAATATTTTTATCATTTAAGAAATTTCTTTAGATAATTTCCTTTTTTGTTGGATTTTGAGAGGATGGTGTTATATTTCACACGTTATGTGAAAGAACATTTTTTCAAATCCCTTTCTCGTCCAAAGATTTTTGGACAAGGTCCACTTGAGTAAATCAAATTGTGGCGCCTTTCCTCACACATTTACATGTACGAGTAGCATACTACTATTACATAGATACATACATACGAGTGAGTAAACAGTTTATAAGAATTCCATTGAAAAGAGAAATCCAATGATGATTTTCCTCGCCATAAATTAGGTTTCTATGGCAAATATGTACAGTGAAGGCATGTATGTATGTCAGCCATATACAAGTACGAATATGTACGTATGTACATACTTGTACTTGCTTCATAATGCGGCCGATAACAGTAGCCGAGGACTGTGGGGGAGGAGGCTGCCATAATGCCATTGCGGAGATTTCATTCAAGGTCCACAGTGAAAAATGCAAAAATAACAGCCCGAGTGACTGCAGCAGGCAGCTGCAGTTTGGACAAGAAAAAAATCCGAAAACGATAAAAAGGCTTTCTTTCAATACCATCATTATGAAAGCTCATAATTTTTTTTTTTGTTTTTTTTTTTTTCTGTTTTTTTTTTTCATACTTTTGTTCGGCTATTCTACTCTGCCGTGTTCTGCTCTGTTCTCACAATCTGTGACTAGTACTTAAACAATTACTCAGTGTATAGTTCAGACATACGAGTGCTTGTGTAGTACATGTTGGTTTGGTACGCAGTAGCGGCTGGAGGGGCTTGGCAAGCCAAAGGCATGCAGTAGGCCTACCCTACAGATGCATGTCATCACCATTGCGAATTAACACTTAGTGTCAGGGGAAGGGTTGAATGGGTATCCAAGTGTGGCAGTTTGGAGGCCTGCTTTTAAGGGCCTTATAAAAGGCCCTTCGCACTTCAAAGCTTCATGACGCTGCGTTTTTCTTGAAAAGCTGATTCGGCTGATTATACTCACAAAAAAACTGAAATTAAAAAAGGCTGGTCCAAAATTGGACAAAGTTTCGAAATACTCGGACCTTTACTTCTACTTTCATTTTACACACATTTAATTAATCCTTAATATCCTACTGGTTTTCTGGAAAGGAAACAAAAAAATCTATGAAAAAAGTCGTAGGACAAAAGTTGTACAGAATGTCGACGTTTACAACATATATTTTATCAGCTTAAAAAAAATTAAAAATTTTATATGACTCATAGATATGTTACAAAATGATAATGAATAATATCGTCCAGCGATTCGTTTGGCAGATTTTCAAAGGTATCTTTGCAAAAGGCCTCCTGGTTGAATATCTGAAGGCCCCTCCAGCGAAGCCCTTATAATTTCCGTTGCTGGGTACTATAACATTTTATATGCACGTCCATATATGTTCTCATATACATTCCAGGGGTGTAATTGAGTAGACCTAATGAGTAATAAAAATAAAAATAAAAATAAAAAGAAAAAGAAAAAGAAAAAGAAAAAGAAAAAGAAAAAGAAAAAGAAAAAGAAAAAGAAAAAGAAAAAGAAAAAGAAAAAGAAAAAGAAAAAGAAAAAGAAAAAGAAAAAGAAAAAGAAAAAGAAAAAGAAAAAGAAAAAGAAAAAGAAAAAGAAAAAGAAAAAGAAAAAGAAAAAGAAAAAGAAAAAGAAAAAGAAAAAGAAAAAGAAAAAGAAAAAGAAAAAGAAAAAGAAAAAGAAAAAGAAAAAGAAAAAGAAAAAGAAAAAGAAAAAGAAAAAGAAAAAGAAAAAGAAAAAGAAAAAGAAAAAGAAAAAGAAAAAGAAAAAGAAAAAGAAAAAGAAAAAGAAAAAGAAAAAGAAAAAGAAAAAGAAAAAGAAAAAGAAAAAGAAAAAGAAAAAGAAAAAGAAAAAGAAAAAGAAAAAGAAAAAGAAAAAGAAAAAGAAAAAGAAAAAGAAAAAGAAAAATAAAAATAAAAATAAAAATAAAAATAAAAATAAAAATAAAAATAAAAATAAAAATAAAAATAAAAATAAAAATAAAAATAAAAATAAAAATAAAAATAAAAATAAAAATAAAAATAAAAATAAAAATAAAAATAAAAATAAAAATAAAAATAAAAATAAAAATAAAAATAAAAATAAAAATAAAAATAAAAATAAAAATAAAAATAAAAATAAAAATAAAAATAAAAATAAAAATAAAAATAAAAATAAAAATAAAAATAAAAATAAAAATAAAAATAAAAATAAAAATAAAAATAAAAATAAAAATAAAAATAAAAATAAAAATAAAAATAAAAATAAAAATAAAAATAAAAATAAAAATAAAAATAAAAATAAAAATAAAAATAAAAATAAAAATAAAAATAAAAATAAAAATAAAAATAAAAATAAAAATAAAAATAAAAATAAAAATAAAAATAAAAATAAAAATAAAAATAAAAATAAAAATAAAAATAAAAATAAAAATAAAAATAAAAATAAAAATAAAAATAAAAATAAAAATAAAAATAAAAATAAAAATAAAAATAAAAATAAAAATAAAAATAAAAATAAAAATAAAAATAAAAATAAAAATAAAAATAAAAATAAAAATAAAAATAAAAATAAAAATAAAAATAAAAATAAAAATAAAAATAAAAATAAAAATAAAAATAAAAATAAAAATAAAAATAAAAATAAAAATAAAAATAAAAATAAAAATAAAAATAAAAATAAAAATAAAAATAAAAATAAAAATAAAAATAAAAATAAAAATAAAAATAAAAATAAAAATAAAAATAAAAATAAAAATAAAAATAAAAATAAAAATAAAAATAAAAATAAAAATAAAAATAAAAATAAAAATAAAAATAAAAATAAAAATAAAAATAAAAATAAAAATAAAAATAAAAATAAAAATAAAAATAAAAATAAAAATAAAAATAAAAATAAAAATAAAAATAAAAATAAAAATAAAAATAAAAATAAAAATAAAAATAAAAATAAAAATAAAAATAAAAATAAAAATAAAAATAAAAATAAAAATAAAAATAAAAATAAAAATAAAAATAAAAATAAAAATAAAAATAAAAATAAAAATAAAAATAAAAATAAAAATAAAAATAAAAATAAAAATAAAAATAAAAATAAAAATAAAAATAAAAATAAAAATAAAAATAAAAATAAAAATAAAAATAAAAATAAAAATAAAAATAAAAATAAAAATAAAAATAAAAATAAAAATAAAAATAAAAATAAAAATAAAAATAAAAATAAAAATAAAAATAAAAATAAAAATAAAAATAAAAATAAAAATAAAAATAAAAATAAAAATAAAAATAAAAATAAAAATAAAAATAAAAATAAAAATAAAAATAAAAATAAAAATAAAAATAAAAATAAAAATAAAAATAAAAATAAAAATAAAAATAAAAATAAAAATAAAAATAAAAATAAAAATAAAAATAAAAATAAAAATAAAAATAAAAATAAAAATAAAAATAAAAATAAAAATAAAAATAAAAATAAAAATAAAAATAAAAATAAAAATAAAAATAAAAATAAAAATAAAAATAAAAATAAAAATAAAAATAAAAATAAAAATAAAAATAAAAATAAAAATAAAAATAAAAATAAAAATAAAAATAAAAATAAAAATAAAAATAAAAATAAAAATAAAAATAAAAATAAAAATAAAAATAAAAATAAAAATAAAAATAAAAATAAAAATAAAAATAAAAATAAAAATAAAAATAAAAATAAAAATAAAAATAAAAATAAAAATAAAAATAAAAATAAAAATAAAAATAAAAATAAAAATAAAAATAAAAATAAAAATAAAAATAAAAATAAAAATAAAAATAAAAATAAAAATAAAAATAAAAATAAAAATAAAAATAAAAATAAAAATAAAAATAAAAATAAAAATAAAAATAAAAATAAAAATAAAAATAAAAATAAAAATAAAAATAAAAATAAAAATAAAAATAAAAATAAAAATAAAAATAAAAATAAAAATAAAAATAAAAATAAAAATAAAAATAAAAATAAAAATAAAAATAAAAATAAAAATAAAAATAAAAATTAAAAATAAAAATTAAATTCTACCTTCCAAAGTCAAAGTAATCGGTAGTTCAAATATAAAATGGCCCGCCCTATATGAGGAAGGCTTTTAGAAGTCCTTCATACACCTTCTAAATTAAGCCATTCCAACTTAATTCTCCTAGAGAAATCCTTATGCTGATCTTTTTTAAACAAAGCAGAGAAATTATAAAAAAATATGAGAATGTCACATATTCTCCGGGAAGACCTATTATAAGGCCTTATATTATTTATTTAAAAGAGATCAAGATCTTCTTTTCTTTTTATTAGAGAAAGAAAAATGAGATAGTGTCAGATATTCTACGAGAATACATGAGTGTTATTTTATTTATTTAAAAGATGGGAATTTGCCTTAAATGAATGAGTGGTGATTGGTCCCTCCAGTACCATTGGCTCTAAATAGAGCCCTCATAGAAGGCCTTCTTGCGCCTGCTTTGCACCCTTTTGAATACCACTCTTTAAGCAAACTGTCAAATGAGCTGTCATTCAACCCACAACACAACGACTGTGACGACAATGGTCGGCTTTCATGTCCCGTTTTGTGCTAAACCCAAACTAAAGTGGACACTTATTAAAATATCATAAGTACATATGTACGCATACATACATACAAAAGCACATATATTACATATGTACATAAATACATGCACATGAATAAAATTATTTCATTTTGAGGTGAAAGAAACTGGAAGTGAATTGTGGCGGCGGAGCTGGTTCGTGAAAGGCAGAAAGAAAGGGAGCTTGAAATTATGGAATTTACAATTCACACACATCCACACACCGAGTACAGTTTTATTGATTTAGTCTTTAGTTTAAATGTAGAGTGACATGAAACAGATATGGCCAAACATTGAAAGAGTCATCATGTCCTTAGGGGAATTCATTGAAGAGAATTAAAACGATTTGAACTTTATCGGTGGTACTCCAAATGGTCTAAAACATTAAAAGCGAGTAAAAAATATAAACAGCAGTGCCATCTAAATGTCAAAAGAATTTTGTCAGCGCCATCTATATTTTAGATGAGAATGGTTTTGAATACAATACTCTTCTCTCAGAGGGAACTTTGTTTAAAAGTTGTAATTTTTTCTGTCAAAATTATTCCATTCGAAAAGCGTTTTAATAATATGAGATTTGTATGTTGCAGGAGTTTTTTCTTGACACACGATAGGAAAATACGAAAGGAGCATAAATATATTCAAAAGAATGAAATCCCACTTTTTCACATCTTTAATTTTAATTCGTCTTCTCGATACCGTCTACTTCATTTATTAATATTCAAAAATATATAATTCATCATCTTCACTCGATTGCTGTGGCAAGACGTGCCCTCGCCGTCACATCCCTGCACCATAATGAGCTTTCTCATGTCGAGGTTTGCGGAAATGCATGTCAGTGCGTTTGAATGTTAACCACCGCAAATGAGGATGAGGGTAGAGGGTATCCATTGACTGATGTAGTAATATATGCCCAGCACAGCACAGCACAGCATGTAAATGAAAAAATAAAATACAATTACGAATTTTTTTTTCAATTTGAAATAAAGACAGAATTTGTGATTTAAACAGATTACATTAAAATCCAGCAGAACGTTTGACTGTGTGTGGAAACGTAATCGTAAAAGTATTTAAATGAGATAGAACAATTTACTGAGAAGCAAAAGAAAATAATACAAATTTTGTGTTTGGGACTTTTCTCCTAGAAATATCGGTTTTATAACGAAAATCTGAAACTATTTTTCATTCATAGAATATTTCGATATTTATATCTCTACAATAACATTTACATTTTTATATTTAGACATGTAGTTAAGCATAATTTCAGAATTTTATAGAATTTATTAAAAGGATAAGAATTTCATATTTAAATGTTTTCTGTTTCTTCTGAAAATTTATGGATATTTGCATTTCTTATCATGTCCAGTTATACTTTAAACAGAAGATATTATCTGTTATACTTTAAAGAGAAGATAGGTAGAACGCGCTACAAATATTGCCTTCTCGTAAAATAAATGGTTTAAAACAATTAGAAAAAATATATTTTTTAAGCGTTTTTTACAAAAAAAAAATAAAAAATAGAAAAAATCGTAAAATATATTTCAATTTTCTAATGGCCAAAAGAAGAAAATAATGCTTATTTAAAAAATTTAAAAAATAAAAAATGGGATGATCCTCTTTACAAGAACAGTTTTTCTAAAATATTTGAATATATTATCTTCCTGCTCCATTAAAACCAGAAATTAAAATATATTTTCATTTTCGATTATCTGTCATCCTAACGAAAAAGTCCTGGTTGAAGAAAATTTATGAATAAAAATATAGAAGTTACGATCATAATAATATTTGAAAACAGCAAAATATGGAACTTTGAAAACAGCAAAATATGGAACACAATTTTTGATTTTTTCTTACTTCTGCAAGAAGTGCCACAACTTATACATTAATCCATTTTCTTCAACCAGGAGTTCCTTTCTTCGTTAGGATCAAATAATAAATTTCAAAAATACGAAATTAAAACGAAATTAATACATTTATGCATAGATTTTTTCAAATAAGCATTGTTTTATTCTTTAGGATGTTATCTAAAATTATATTATTAAGAGCTGTTTTTCTTTAAGCCGGGAGAACAAGCTGCGATAACAAAAACTTTAATAAAAATTTAATTTTTTGCTCAAAATAAAAAAATATTTTTTTCACATTGTCGCCAACTACAAAAAAATAGTTTGTGTTGACTTTTTTGGACTTAGCCTCGATAACCATAAATTTGACTTACACTGGATAATTAAAATATTTTAATATAAAATATTTTTTCAAAATTTGTTTTCACACACACATTTATATTGCTGTTGGCGATAATTTTAAAAAATCAATTTTTATTTTGAGTGAAATTGTAACTTTTTATTTAGGGTTTTCTTATCGCAGCTTAGATATCCAGTCTTAAAGAAAAACAGCATTATTGATATAGCTGTTGGCAAAAAGAATTAAAAAAAATTATTATGAGTGAAGTATTAACTTTTTATTTAGGTTTCTCTTATCGCAGCTTAGTTATCCAGTCTTAAAGAAAACAGCCATATTATTATTATTTTCATATATTATATATTTTCATAAAAAAAATTTAAAACATTAATTTTTTGTGATCTAAACCTAAACCACTTTTTCTAAGTAAATGTGGCTAGTAAAAGCTAGTTATTACAAAAATAAACAAAATAATTTTCTGCGATTTTTTCTATTTTTTCATGAAAAAAGTTTTTAAGTAGTTGACAAAAACTTGTAAAGGTAGAAGGATCGTAATTATATTAATTATTTAAAAATTGTTTGTATATTGATTATTATTCTTATGTATATTTGTTTAGTGTAACGCCCCTGAGGATGATCGACGAAGTCGTTCGAAATATCGGGAACAAAATTGAAAAATAAAATAATAAACAAACAAGATCTTGTTTTCATTTATTTGAGACCTTAAGCCGGACGATAATACAAAACATTAAAATCAAACAGGTCAACTATACACATCATAACGTTTTTAAGAAATATATTTTTTCTTAATTTTTGTCGACTCTTGCTCAATGAATTCTTCTAAGTAAAGGTGATTTGTTTAAAGTATTGCTGGATATGATATTATGTCAAAATAATAGTAATAATACAAAAGGTACCTTCGACGAAATTTTAAATTTTAGTAAAAATTAAAAATAATATCCTTAAAAAATAATGCCTTTTCGGGTTTAGAATGCCAAAATACATCAGAAAATGTCATTCGACAAAATTTTTGTTGCATAGTGTAATTCTGGGTTTGCGGTTTTAAGAATATATGTAATCAAAATTGCCGGCTGCAGTCCTCAAAATTGTTGCAGTCCTTGAGTATTTATGTTGGACCCTAAATCCGAACATTTTATACGATAAATCCAAGATAAAAATGTTGCAAATGTAGAAACATTGGAACAGTCTTGAAAAAAATTGAGAACAAAAAATAATTTCCTTTAAATCGTATTTTACAGGCACAAGTAAAAACGTGTAAAATAGAAAAAATCTAAATAATCTATGGATAAATGTAGAAATTATGATTATTTTTTGTGAAAGTTAGAGAATTTCGAGATATTTTCGTATATTAGTAGTACATTTTTAAAACATATTTTTTCTATTTTTTATGCATTTATATTGGACAGCAGAATTTTGTCCCAAATAAAATAATTTTTGTTAAATTTTTTTGGAGTCTATTTCAAAACCTCAACTGTAGCCCTTATAACAAAACCTTAGGGAATATTAACTGTTCCAGGACAAGTCATGTCTTAGACATATAGATGTACATTAAAACAAATACGACTAAGCAAAAATGCACAATCGATAAAACCACAAATTATTTTATACAGAAATAAAATTGAGGTCTTTAATCTACGACTTGATAAAGACTCCAAATGAATTAGACGAGACATGGCTCCATACGTCGGCACGGGATTGACAAACGGCACAGAAACTAACGCAAACTTAATACATATCAGATCATATATCTTATGATCAAAATACATAAGAATTGAAATTTCAAATATATGTACATATGAATTGAGATCTACATTATTTGAGACCAGTTCTGTGATATATCCTTGTCGACCTATCACAGAAACCGTTGGGAACATTTAATTTGACGAATATCCGAGTGAGATCGAGATTAAAAAAAAAATAAAAAAATCACCAAAAAAATCAGAAAATCCAAAATGATTATAAAATAGTGCAGTATAATATCTGAGGAGATTCGTTGTGTCCCTATTCATTCAACAATATGATGGTATACTAATTATGTCATTCAGTCAAATTTTTATGATAGTTATACAATTCTAAGACGGTCTAGCCATGTTGATGTGTCTGCTCGTCTGTCTGTCCTTCCATCTAATAGAAATGAGCAGGGAATAAACATTTTTCATATAAATATATACCTATAGGGTCCGCCATCTAACATTTTTTTTCAACTATTCAACCGTTGGACTATTATTTGTGGGGTGCCCTCAGCAGCCATTTGAATGAAATTATTAACCGGATGGATTGTACTTTCAAATAAAAAAAGAAATTTGAGAAAATATTCAGTAGTGTTTTTATAGCATTTTCAAAAAACAAAAAAGTTATTTGGCGGACCCTATATATACATTAGGGTGACTCGCAGTCCATTCAAACAAAAAAATAATTTGCAGTCGTCCCATGGAAATTTTCAATTCCAGATCTGCAAAATTGATTTTACAAAATAATACGAAAAAAATTTCAGTTGTTACCATTCTAATACTAGAATAAAATTTTATATTTAAAGTGCTTGCAAGGATCTATAAATTTAAAAAAATTAACAAAAATGTTACATAGAAAAAACTCCTCGAACAAATTATTTTTAGTAACGCCTAGCTCACATACAGTTTGATCCAGCCACGACATATTTTTGCAGATCATCATTAAACAATCCACTCTTCATTTATAGTGGTGACCCAGTCTAATGTATGATAGGCCATTTAAAATTTTTTTAAAAGTACTGATTATTTTTACAAATTTCTGATTTTATTGGAAAGGTGGAACTATGTCATTTAATGCAATGAACAATATAATTCATATGACTACCCTGACTGGCTCGGCAGTACCTCATCCGATTAACCCAATTTTTCAGTACTGCCCAAAAATCCACACCAAACAGTGACTCATTGTGGATGTATTGGCTTCTCAATAGTCTTTTTCATTTCATTTCATTTCACGTGTGGGTTCTCCGAAAATCTTCTGCAATTTTGCTTATTGACATAGCCACCGATAAAAAATGGGCTTAATCTGAAAAGACGAAAATTTTCCACGTAAATTTCTTACAGTTTGCCTTAAAGACTCACTACTTTGGAAGTAAGTTTTTTATATTTCCCAATTTTGTTCGCAAATGTCAAACATAAACTTGAAAATAAAAATTAATGATTTGAACTGGGATATTGTCCTGGCTGGACCATTTTGCATCTATATTTAATATTTAGAATGCAAATTTATTTACAAATGGCATGGTGATATTTATTACTTGGCTGCAGACTACCACTATCATGATTTCCACCCTGTCTAAAGGTTTCGTTCAGGTGGCTTCGCAGCGACTTTTCAACATCAAACCCGGCCTCTATAAGGAGATGATTCTCACAAACGAACGAGAAGCACAACTCGCTTGCCGAATTTGCGTTTAAAAAATCGCACCAAGTAATAAAGTACACATGCCATCTTACAAGCATCTCATTGAGTTGCATATGTAAGTATGTGTATATGCAGGTATAGTTACCCAGCAATACTTCTGCCGTGCCAACGCTCATTTGTTTTCTACCCTTCAAAGTTAAAGTAATCTGTAGTTCAAATTTAAACAGTTAAACTTTTAAGCTTTTAAGCTTGGAAATGAGCGAAATCGTTTCATAGTAAAAGTTTTGAGAAGATCAATGAAAAATGCAATGCTTTACAGAATGAAACGTTCCATGAAAATTTCTATTGAATTTTAGTTGCTTTCAAACTAAAACCTTAAAAATTTCCAACCGGAAATGAAAGTGGAGGCAAAATAATTTTGAATTTTTAGAATTTCAACCTACCATTCATCATCGTCTTCACAATCTCAAACCTACTTTGATTTTTCGAAGACAAAACCCTAAAACGCCTTCGTAATTGTTTTATTGAAAAGAAAATAGAAGACAAAATTACTAGAAAACCGAGTTTTTATTTCCAAACAATTAAGAAATTCTTGAAATTTAAATGCACAAAACAAAAAATCAAAGGACATCAAATGGAAGCGAAAAAAAAACTTCGACACAATTAAGAAGAGAATCGAATATTATGTTTGCGAGAGAGTGTGAGTATGTGTTCCCGTTTAAAAGGACATAAACCTGTTAATTATGTATTCACACTTGTTGTGATACAAACAAACAAAACGGTTTAACTTCCTTACGCCGAGATTCCATTCTTGTTGAAAGGAATCGGAACGGAAATCGTTGGTTGCTTCCCTTTGAATTGACTTCCGTTTTCTGCCGGGCTACCGGCAAAGGTTATTGTCTTTTGCGAACGACGACGACGACGACAAACTAAACAATAGCGAAGAAGTTTTTGCTTTTTTATTTTTTGCTCTTTTTTTTCTTTCGGTGACCTGCTCTCGATTTTTGTGCAGAAAAGGATCGTTTGAACTGAAATCTAAATTTCCTTTGAAATTCGAGGAGATCGTTTTATTTATTCGCACGTTAGAAGTGTGATCAACTTCCGTCAATTTCAAACTCCTCCTCTATCCTTTTCTGCTTCTTCGGGAAAATAGTTCATTTGAGTGTGTGTAAGTGTGTGTGCGAGTTTGTGTCTGAGTGTTGTGCATGCCTAACGATGGGAATTGGATTTCTTGGGCCTTGCCCAGATTCCACTACAAATCTTTGTTTCTCTAACAGGTGCTGTTCAGACACCAGTACTTTAGTCCTTTGACGAGTCATTTTCGTTGGTGTCGTTGCTGTGCCTTCGTTCCTTCTTATTTCGTCCTTATCCTTATCCTTATGCTGATGTTGGTGATGGTGATGGTGGTTGATTTTGTAGGTGTTTATCTTGTTGTCAGCAACTTGTTGTCGAGAGTCGTAAAAGGATCCTTTTCAAATATGCATCTCTGCGCTGCTCTGCTCTGCTCGATATCTGCATGTCTGTGTGTAATTTTCTTGGGTGCATTTTCGAAAGTGGCGAGCAGGTTGCTTGGCTGCTGCATGGATGCATATTCAATATGGGTGCAAATTCAAAAATTCCCACAGCATCTTCCGTATGTTGGTTGTATATTCAATGTGAACGATTGAAATCTTGTGAGAATTTTTTCGTAATGCATTGTAAGGATTCCTTTCCTTTTTATGGGTTGGGAAGTGTGTGCGTTTGAGTGTGTGTGTATGTGTTGTTGCATTGATATCGTATCGTCTTTATTTGAAAGTATTAATGATTTTTGCTTGATTATGCATTATCCTTACTCAGTGAGTGAGTGAGTCTATTCGGTTTGTCCTTAAGCATTATCATTATCATGTCCTGGGAAAATCGTTGTGGAGTGTTTGGTTTGTTTCTGTTTTTGATTTTGTCTGTCTTGGTTTCACAGGTTGATAATTGATTTTGGTTTTTCTTGTGCGTTTGCTTTTTATTCAAATGTTTTGTTTCTTTTCTCTGTCTCATTTGGTTGGTTTATCGATCGGCGATTTCATGCTGTAATGCATATTCTCAGGGTTTGCTTATTGTTGTGCTGTGTGTTGTGTATGAATGTACTCGTTCGCATATATAATAAGCCATATTTCTCAAGGATAACGTGAGAACCCAGCTAAGGACATTGAATAATTTCTAAAGGAATAAAATTATAAACAGGACTAATTCAATAGGAAGCTATTCACCTGTCAAAGCAAAGAAGATATATTGAACTATAAATGAGGTTTGGAGATACTGAAGATCCTGTTGAATAATGAATAATGAATGATCTTATTGAAAACTTGGTCGAAAGTCCTGGACTATTTAAGGGAGGAAGTTCTAATATATTCTTCCCCAAAAAGTCATCGCACAACAAGGAAGATTTATAGACAAAGACCTCCCTAGAAAATGTAATTGGAATTTTTACTCAATTGAATATAGCCTCAAAGTTAATAAGACTATCTAACAAAAAATAAAACTTTTGTGTATGAAACCTTAAAAATATTTTTTATATATCTGTTTCAAAAAATCGACAAAAATTAAATTAAATTTAAATTAATTTAATTTATGTTTTATTAAAATTGCAAATATCGTCTAAGGTATCTTTAATATTTCTACTCGATCGAAAGGTCTTGTCTACTTAAAGAGAATATTTTATTGTGAGGAATTATATTCTGATATATTATTCCCTCAAATAGTCCTTCCACAAGAAGGAATATTTATAGACAAAGATCTCCCTAGAAAATTTAATTGTAATTTTTAATCAATTGAATATAGTCTCAAAGTTAATAACACTATGTAAAAAAATTAAAAAAAAAATGTGTAAAAAATATTTTTTGTGTTTCTCTTTCATAAAATCAACAGAAAAAATTAGGAAAATAATTTAATTTATTTTTTATTAAAATTCCAATTGTCATCTAAGCTACATTTATTTAATGTTTGTACTCTCATTCTGGAAATATAGGTCATATATATTCAATTGCACGTACTTATTTATGGATGCTACAAATGAAGAGAATATATTTTTTACAGAGAAATAGTGGTTTTGGAGCAGTCACCAAAAAAGAGAGAAAAAATTCTTTTTTTTTTTTGAAAAAAAAAATGTTTTTCTGGCACGAAAGAAACTATAAGAAATAGAAAAATTGAGAAATACTACACATATTCAAATATATATTTTACAAAAATTAAAAAAAAATATCTATGGAAAAATATAGAAGATCTGACTCTCTTTGTAGACGTAAAACTTTTAGAAATATGATTTTTTTTATTTTTGTCAAATAGCGCAATGGTAACCCTTTAAAAGTAGATTAGAGTATTTTTATTTTATTTTATAATAACCGGGATCTGGTTTTTGAACAGCTTCATAAAATGGGGAAACTTTTTTGGAAAAAAAAACATAATAAAGAAAAAATCGAAACATTATAACCAATAATTTAAAAAATCAGTCATAAATTCTATATTTATCCTATGGAGATTGTTTTCAATGTTAGAATATTAGCTTAAAAAAATAAATCAAAATTATTTTTTGTGATTTTTTTTTAATTTTTCGTGCCAACAAAAAACGAGTGTATTTTTAGCCATTACTCCTACCTTCTATATAAATTATAACTGGGCATGCTCGGACTTATACTGTCAAAATATTAAAGCTACCTTCGGGGAAAATTACAATTTTTGAATTTTTAAATTTATCCATAGTAATTTTTATCATCGTTTTCAAGTTTAGAATGCCAATATACAACTGAAAATATTATACAAAGCCCTTTGGCAAAATTTTTGATGCATAGTGTAAGTTGTATGTGAAATTTCCCAAACACTCAGAATGATATATTCATATGTTATTTAAGAATGCCTGCGTGTAATACTTAGATGTGAATTTATTCAAAAGACACAAAGGACACAGATACTTTGTTTTTAAAAATGCCTTGGTAATTGACTGAATTATAGAATTAAATTAATATTCATTAAAATTAATTTTTCCAAAAAAAAGGTTTTTCACATCTCAGTTCACACCTCTCAAAATTTTACGATTTTTAATTCCAATAAAAATACTTTGAATTCATAAAATAGGTAAATAATTGCATGACGACCATTTAGTAAATTTTGGAATACAATTTTACAACTTTGAGAAATCAGCTATACTTAAACAATACAAAATCTCCAAATCAAATACCATTTCATCATTTTTATTTGTTTTGAAGAATTTTAGGTATTTTCGTTGTACCTCAAATTCGTAACATTTTGAGAAATGTGAACTGGAATGATCAAATCTAGGGACGATCTCGGTGGCCAATTGACTAATCCATGCCGTAAAGTAACACTAATTATTTCCTTTAATATGGCGATTGTTTGATGTGCTATATGGTTGGCATGAATTATGATTGGCTATTATAGCCATCTAACTGTGATCTAACTGTGACCTGCGAATCTCTCATGGATTCTCTTCATCTAAACAGTGTGTTGACTTCCAATTGATTTTGTAGCCATTGATCGAATGTAGCTACAACACCAAGCGCTTCGGTCAAAATTAAATAAACATTTAGTAAACATTTTTGGGTTTTGTAAAAAATTGAAATTAGGCTAAGACTTAAGGAATATTTTGAGATATTAACATTGAAAATCGGTAAATGGGGTATATTTTATAAATTGGCCCAAAGTGGACTACTTTTCTTATTTTTCGATTTAAAAGAAAAATAAAATTTTATTTGTTGTTTTTTGTCATATTTTTCGCGCAGAAAAAATCTAATTTTTTCGTATAACACATTTGCACCTTTGTCAAACTTTAAAAATTGAAAAGAAAAATAATGTCTTACAATTCAGTCAAAGCCGAAAAAGAAATTAAGTTTTTTAATTTTTAAAATCTTGAAAATTTGGAAATCTGTAATACGAAAATATATAAAAATTAATTTTGACCGATGAAATTTGATTTTGAACCAATGTGCGGTGTCGTTAATCTATTCTAATAGCATTTTCATAAAGCAAGCAAAATCGAGCTCTATTTTCAGATCCCAGACAAATTTGACACTTGAAATCCAGTTAAGCTCGATTTCACCTTTAGTCTCGAAAGGTCACATCATCATAATTGATAATAGCTTTGACCTCTTAATCGTTATGAGAAAAATGAACCGTTAAAGCACAAACGATAGACTAAATCTGAATGGAGAGACTAGGCTGGAAGAATTTTCCTTCATAACAATTATGATTTACAATTTCCTAAAAGGTTTTTCATATATTTAGTGAATTTGTTCTTAATATGTATGACAAATTCCTAATTATTTTGTACAATTTGTTCATAAACATTTAATATTTCATAAAATAAAATTGTTAAATTAGTTCATAGGATCAAAGAAAAATGTCATATTGTATTAAATAACAAGTAAAAACGGCGTTAAGTTCGGCCGGGCCGAACTTTATATACCCTCCACCATGGATTGTATTCCACAGAGGTTGTCGGTTTTCGTAGAAGTGCAGTAATATTACAGGAAAATATATATTTTTTTAATATAGCCAAACCAAAACAAATACAAATAGTGAAAAAATAATTTTATAAATAAATATAATATTTGATTTGAACTGGGATATTGTCCTGGCTCAAGACCATTTTGCATCTATATTTAATAGAATGCAAATTTATTTACAAATGGCATGGTGACATTTATTACTTGGCTGCAGACTACCACTATCATGATTTCCACCCTGTCTAAAGGTTTCATTCAGGTGGCTTCGCAGCGACTTTTCAACATCACACCCGGCCTCTATAAGGAGATGATTTTCACAAACGAACGAGAATTACAACTCACTTGCCGAATTTGCGTTTAAAAAATCGCACCAAGTAATAAAGTACACATGCCATCTTACAAGCATCTCATTGAGTTGCATATGTAAGTATGTGTATATGCAGGTATAGTTACCCAGCAATACTTCTGCCGTGCCAACGCTCATTTGTTTTAGTTTTTTCGTTTGTATTTTTTTGGTCTGTAATCAATATTTGATTTGAACTGGGATATTGTCCTGGCTCAAGACCATTTTGCATCTATATTTAATAGAATGCAAATTTATTTACAAATGGCATGGTGACATTCAGGACAATATCCCAGTTCAAATCAAATATTGATTACAGACCAAAAAAATACAAACGAAAAAACTAAAATAAATATAATATTTTAATTATTTCAAACCATTATTTATTTCAAATCAAAAAATAAATATTCTTATATTTATATTTTCAAAAAGCTTAAATACTATAAATATTGGTAGATAGTGGGTGCTACAGTTGGTTGTATTTCCATTATATTTTAATTCCAAAAGTACTAATTTTGAAATTCCATTATCAGACGTACATAGTGCAAAAAAACCTAACTTCAAGATTTAACCAATTTTTGAAAAAAAACTTTTTATTTTGCGTGTCTATGCAGGCAGAGGAATGTATACACCGAATTCCAGCTGCGACCATGTCGTTGGTACCATTTTTACCCCCTTGACGTTTCTACGCAATTAGAATTTCATCATTCTAGCTGTAGTCGTTTAGTTGGTACTATTTTTATCCCTCTATACCATTGTATCCCTTGAAAGTACGAATTTCGAAAAATCCGTTTATTTTCCGCGTCTACGCAGTCAGATGATTGTATACTCCGAATTACATGACTCAAGCTGAGGTCATTTGGTTGATACTATTGGTATCCCCTTTTTCAATTTTAACCCCAAAATGTACGAATTTCGAAAAATTCGTCTATTTTCCGGGTCTACGCAGTCAGAGGAATGCATACTCCAAATTTCTTGACTCTAGCTGCGGTCATTTAATTTGTACTATTTTTATTCCCTTTTTTCATTTTAACCCCAAAAAGTACGAATTTCGAAAAACCTGTTTACACCCGTAAAACCCGCAAACAGAGAAATGCATGGCCCGAATTTCATTATTCCAGGTGTAGCCGTTTGGTTGGAGAATACGCATACCAAATATCAAGCAAATATAAACAGACATATTCAAAAGACATGTTTAAATACGCTAAAATATTAAGGATTATTATGGATATTTTTAGTCCCTGTGAGGGAAAAATTTTTCCCTTTGGGCCGATTTCGCCCCATTTCATTCCCAACCAATCTACGACTGTAAGACGCATTTATGGAAAATTTGAACGTTCTAGCTCCTTTCGCTTAGATGCTAGCGTGCTTTCAACAGACGGGCAGACGGACATGGCTAGATCGTCTAAGAATTTTATGACGATCAAGAATATATATACTTTGTAGGGTCTCAGGTCGATATTTCAAGGTGTTACAAACGGAATGACAAAGTTAGTAGGATGGGGGTACCTGGAGGTGGAGGGTAAAAAATACTTAAAGATTATGAAATATTTGGTTATGCATGAAGAACTGCATTGCATGGCTTTTAAGAAATATTTCAGAAATTCTATGACACATTTCATTGATTTGTGCTTTATCTTTCATACATTTTATGAAGTGTTTCTTTGGCGACTTTTAATGCAATTTCAATTCTTTCAAAATAACCATTCTTTGCCATTTTTTTAAGTTTTAGAGCAGAAACTAGAGTGGACTAGACTTAGAGAATATGGTGAATGAATCGAATTGCTTTTGAGTTTTCCATGACTTGTGAAAACAAAGGCGGCATCTATATTGTTGATAGTTTTTTTCTTATAGAAAATTTCATGAAAAATGCTATAAAAGCCTTTTCATTTGATACATAGGATTTCATCCTTGACGCTTATTTTAGTCGTCCTGAATGGCGACCATACCAATATTTATCAAATTTTCCGTTTTTTTTTTGGTTTTTCCAATCAAAAAAGACTGTTCAATCCTTTATTAAAAAAAAACAGAAGATGTTGGAATTTTATGACTATCAATATATATATGGCTGATGGCAACACACACACTCTATACATAGGTCCACTGATGAGTTATTGTCACACAGGATAGGCATTGCGTATATAGCCATAAAGTGTGTAGTTGGGTGAGTGGTTCTCTTCCTTTCCATTGCCAAACACAAACAAATCCTTCCTAAGAAGACAAACTTAATCGAAATAGTTGGTATTCGAATGTATTATATTCAAAAATGCCTAATATCGACTATTTGAGCCTATAAAGCCTACTCTAATATTGCCTACAAAAAAGGAAGATTTTCTTTCGGTTGGATCCATCTCATGGAAATCGACTGCTTATTGAACTGCCCTTTCTGAATCAAATTCAGCGGTTATAATCTGAAGGTGTTAAATAAAAATAATAGGTGAATAATAAAAATTTAATCATTCCAAATATTCTATTACGAAAACCTTTCTGAATTCTATAACTGTTAAGGCTCCTCCCAGAGTTTGATGATTCAGCAATTTCCCGAAATAATTACAATATAAACGAAATTTCCTTTTGAAATTCACAACCTTGACATTTTTACATTACAGGGATCACGGATCCTTGACACAAAAAGCAAAAACAACAACACGGAAAAATTAATTTAAAAAACTGTCATTTTTGAAAAGAAAGGCGCCCAAAGAACGTTTGTCATTTTCTGGCCTCTCCGAAGTCGTCCCTAAAAAACATCTGGCGTCAATCGATTGTGGCGCGTGCCACATGGAGATATGAGTGCGCATGTACAACATACACATTCACAGGATATGTAACACCGGTCCTTCGTTTTGATAAACATTAAACAAAATGATGTGATCATGAAGAAGCACAGGCAATGTTGTTGGAGGGATCAGGATCTTGTAAGGAAGTGGAGGTTTTGCGTAAGGGAATGTAACGTTTTTTTGGCCTTCTGTGCTTCCTTATTAAGTAACGGGGGCAGGGTAGAGAGTAGGAGCGAAAGAGGGATGGAGAGAGAGACAGGACATTGCCAGAAAAAAGGACTCAGGAGTTGTGAGATGGTTAAGAAGTTTCTCTTAACGACAAACTAACTCAAGAGGTAGGCAAGAGTGTTAAGGAGAGAGATAGAGAGAAAGAGTGAGCGTGCTCATTTTGAGTTCATGCTCGGAATGAGACAGTTGTGAGTTTCACTCCAGAAACTCTCTTTGCAGTTTAACAAAGCAGACATAGTTTATCTTTCGATCGAATGTAAGAGAGAATGAAAGAGAGAAAGACCACAGTGAGCTCATCGTGAGTTGTTACCTCTGTTCGACTCCATCCTCCCTCACTTACAATTGAGTTGGCGCAATTTTCCATTGTTCGTAAGGTTGCCAGGATATCCTTGGCTCAACATTTTTTCCCTGTTAATTGGGGGTTGCAGTTCATTGATTGATCCCTCAGCGACTCAATATTTGTTGTAATTTCTTTAGAAATTCTATTATTTAGTTTTGTAACGTATTTTTCCTGTTGTCGTCGGCCTTTTGTGTTTGTTGAGGTGATATTGAGGCATTGTACATAATTCAAAAGGAAAAAGGACACACTTAAGTTCATTCTATGGAACGTGTCAAATTTTTGTTCATAGTTCTGTACAGCGAGTAGGGGGGAGAGAAGATAATTTGTACCCAAGGGTTACTTGGTATAGGCGAGAGGAGGAAGTACGTAATTTAAAATTATGGAACGAGCCAACGTGTATTATACTAGATATAATATCAATCAATTATGGAAATTACTTTGAGGGATTCTTTTCAGGTCAGGACTCGGAATTTTTTGAAGGAAGCATATGTTTTAAAATCCTAATGATTGCTATCAAGGTAAGGGAGGGTCCTGGGAATGGATACCTTGCAGTGAATTTTAATTTATTGAGGATTCGATTTTTTTAAGAAAAAACTTCAAATCCAATTCCTTTCTCAGAATTCGAAATTGTTTTTGAGAAGAATCTGTTTTAAAATCCTTATCAAGTTTTGGAAGAAGGATCCTTCCACAAATAGATATTTGCAATGATTTGGATTTTTTCGAGATTCCGTATTTGTAAAGGAAGCTTCGAATTCAAATTGTGGAAGGATGAGTCCTTAGAATGGATTTATTCAAGATTCGCAATTTTTAAGGGAAGCTTCCAATCCAATTCCATGGGATGAATAGAAATTTCTTCAGGATTCGAAAACTTTGTGGGAACATTCTGGGGTAAAATCCTTATTAAGTTGTGGAAGAAAGAAAGGATCTTAGAATGGATTCATTGCAATCAATTGAAGGATTTTAAGGATTCTAATAATTAAGGGAAGCTTCAAATCCAAATTGTGGAAGGAAAGATCCTTAAAAAGGATTTAATCAGGAAGCTTCCAATCCAATTCCATGAGATGAATAGACATTTCTTCAGGATTCGAAAATTTTTTTGGGAAGATTCTGGGTTAAACTCCTTATTAGGTTGTGAAAGGAAGGGTCCTTGGAATGGATTCTTTGCAATCGATTGAAATTTCCTAAGGATTATAATTTTTAAGAGAAGCTTCAAATCCAAATTTTGGAAGGAAAGGTCCTTAGAATGGATTTATTCAGGATTCGAAATTTTTAAGGGAAGCTTCCAAGACATTTCTTCAGGATTCGAAATTTTTGTGAGAAGATTCTAGGTTAAATTCCTTAAAGGATCCTTAGATTGGATTATTTGCAATTAATTTTAAATTTTCCAGCATTCGATTTTTAAAGGAAGCTTCTGGACTGAAATTCTTACGAGAGCCATGATTATATTATTAAGTTGTGGAAGGAAGGATACTCAGAATTGGTTCCTTCGCAATGATTTGTCTTTTTTTCAGGATTCGAAAATGTTCAAGGGAAGTTTCTGGGCTTAAATCCTTGAATTCTTTTCAATCAATAATTATTTCCTCAGGATTGGAAATTTTTGAGGGAAGAATTTGTGTTAATATCCTTATGAGAGCCATGCTGATATTAAGCAACTTGTGGAAGGAAGGGTCCTTAGAATGGATTCCTTGCAATAAATTTGAATTTCTTCAGGATTCGAAAATTTTGAGGGAAGAATCTGGCCTAAAATCCTTATGAGAGCCTTGATGATATTATCAAGTGCAGGATTCGAATTTCTGCAGGATTCGAAATTTTTAAGGGAAGTTTTTGGGCTCAAATCCTTGGATTTCTTGCAATGAATAGGCGTTTCCTTAGGTTTCGAAATTTTTGAAAGAAGAATCTTGGCTCAAATCCTTATGGGAGTCATGATGATGCTATCAAGTTTTGGAAGGAAGGGTTCTTGGAACGATTTCATTGCAATAAATTGGAATTTAATCAGGATTCGAATTTATAATGGAAGCTTGTGTATTCAAATCCTTATGAGAATGGATTCCCGCGATAAATAGACATTTCGTCAGGATTCGAGAAGAATCTGGGATAAAATCCTTATGAGAGCCATGATTATATTATAAATTTGTGGAAGGAATGATCCTCAGAATTTATTCCTTATAAAGAATTGTATTTTCTTCAGGTTTCGAAATTTTTAAGGGAATGAGAATCCTTGCAATGAATAGGAATTTTCGAAGGATTCGAAATTTTTAAGGGAAGCTTCTGGGTTAAAATCCTTATGAGAGCCCTTACTATGTTATCAAGTTGTGGAGGGAAGGTCCTTAGAATGGTTTTCTTGCAAAGTTTCTGCAGGATTCGAATTTTAAGGGTAGCTTGTGGGCTCAAATCATTATGAGAATGGATTCCTTGCAATGAATAGGCATTTTCTAAGGATTTGATTTTTTTTTTTTGGGGAATAACTGAGCTCAAATCCTTATGAGAGATATTATTAAGTTGTGGAAGGAAGTATCCTTAGAATTGTTTTGTAAATAATTAATAAATTGGAATTTATTCAGGATTTGAAATTTTTGAGAGAAGAATCTGGGCTCAATTCCTTCTGAGAATCAAGATTATATTATCAAGTTGTGGAAGGAAGGATGTTTTACTTACAATGGATTGGAATTTCTACAGGATCCGAAATTTAGAAAGGAAGCTTGTGGGCTAAAATTATGAAAATGGATTCCTTTCAATGAAAGAGAGGTTCCAGGATTTGATTCTGCGCTCAAATCCTCATGAGACTCATAATTATATTATCAAGTTATGAGTGGAAGGACCCTCAGAATGGTTTCTTTGCAATGGATTGGATTTTCAGAAGTATTTTGAATTTTCAAGGGCAGCTTGTGGGTTGAAATAGTTATGAGAATGGCAATGAATAGTCATTTTAGCATGATTTTAAATTTGTGAGGAATCTTCGTTAAAGTCCTTTTCCACATTATATTATCATACTGTTAAAAAATGTTTACTTGACTGGTTTCCTAGCAATAAATTGGAATTTCTCAGAATTCGAAATCCAATTACACCGTGCGGCATATGAAACTAGAGACAATATGTAGAAAATCTATGTAATCGGTTAATCATTTGGTGATCTTTTCTCCTTTCTAAAGGACTTCTAATTTCCAAAGGATATATTTGTCTTAATAATTTATTTTCATACTTTCGAGAGCCATACATAGGCGTTATGGGTATCAAATGAAAGCGAGGAATGTATGTTAAAAATACTTAAAAATCCGTACCTCTATTTATATTAGTTTAGCATTGACAACCATTTCAAGTTTTCCCCCATTTAAATAGTAAAAGATGAATAAACTAAATAAATTAGGGCGGAACATTAAATTTATTGTTAATACTAAACTAATACAGATAGAAGCATTATATTTAAAATATTTTTAATAGATATTCTTCTCTTTCAGTTGATACCCGTATCGACGTTGTACGACTCGTTAATGTATGAAAATAAATTATCAAAACATGGTATTCTTTGGAAACTAAAAGTCCAAAGGATATATTTGTCTTAATAATTTATTTTCATACTTTCAAGAGCCATACATAGGTGATATGGGTATCAAATGAAAGCGAGGAATGTATGTTAAAAATACTAAAAAATCCGTACCACTATCTATATAAGTTTAGCATTGACAACCATTTCAAGTTTTCCCCCATTTAAATAGTAAAAGATGAATAAACTAAATAAATTAGGGCGGAACATTAAATTTATTGTTAATACTAAACTAATACAGATAGAAGCATTATATTTAAAATATTTTTAATAGATAGCCTTCTCTTTCATTTGATACCCATATCGACGTTGTACGACTCGTTAAAGTATGAAAATAAATTATCTAAACATATGTATCCTTTGGAAATTAAAAATCCTGTAAAAAGGAGAATGGACCAAAATTTTTCCACACACGATATCTAGTTACACATATATATTGTCTTGCTAAATATTAAAATTGTCGCATGATGTTATATTTTGAATTGTGGATTCTTCATATTCGTATTCCTTGCAATGACTCGAAATTTTTAATGGTAGTTTTAAGTTTAAAATCCTTCTGAGAGCCTATCAGATTGTGGATCACAAATGTTTATGGCCGTTGTCCTGGAAAAACTACAGTTTATTCATTTGAAATTCTTTAGTTAGTTAGTTAAAAATCATGACGACAGCCACGATTATATTATGAAGATGTCGAGGAAAGGATTCTTCACAATCTTATTCCTTGCAATGACTCGAAATTTGTAATGATAGTTTTAAGGTTAAAATCCCTCCGAGAGTCTATCAAATTGTGGATAAATAATGTGTATGTCAAATGTCCTTGAAACACCACAGATGTCCTTTCTTCGCCTCATTTACAAGAGTTCTCTCCACCGCGATTTCTATAGAATTTGAATTTTTTTATGGAAAAATCTAGTTTAAATCGTGATGAGAGTCACGATTATATTAGGAAGATGTCGAGGAGAGGATTCATCGTATTCCTTGAGATTTGTAATGTTCGTTTTAAGTTTAAAATCCCTCCGAGAGCATATCAAATTGTGGCTAACTAATGTTTGTGTCAAAAGTCCTTGAAACACCACAGTTGTCCTTTCTTCTCTGCATTTACCCGAGTCTCTCCACCGCGAATTTTCTAGTTCCCTGTAAACATTTGAATACCACCATCTGACAAGGTGCTAATTTGTTGAAATCTCCCGGTGCAGCAAATTCGTTACACTTGGTTTGTTGACTCTGCCACATTTCAATCTAATTCCAATCATTAAAGGTTCTACGCAAAATATTGGTAAACATCGAACAAAGAGCTCTCTTCAAAGTCAACCAGAGATTTGGACTAAACTTCGCGGGAATCAACGCCACAGGTTATCATCATCGTTTCAGCATGGTTGCCAGCAAATTAGGCGATTTTGTTAGTCTGCGTAAAAGAAATCCCTCAAAACAGCAGGATCTCGCCAGCACAAGGATCTCGCCAACGAAACCAAAGCGACCAAAACCGAAACGCAGCAAGTGTTTTTCACGAGTAAATCGGCATGGCTTGGTATTGATGTTGCTTAAAGTCCATCATAAAAACATTATTTATGCTAAAAAGGGGGATCGATACGCTTAGTGAATTGTGTGTGTAGTCGTCCTTTTGCCACGGTCCTTTTAAGTGTTAATTGAAAAATATTGTGGGTTTTTTTCGTTGCCGGCCAACGCTGTGAGGCATAAGTATACGTTTGTGGACGATTATAAAACCATAAACACAATCGCCAAAATTCTCAAGAACTGTTTAGGTAAATGTGACCGTGGCTAATATTGAATGCATCACATATGTCACCTACAAATAAAAGTGATTTAGTAACTTTTTGTAAATGTAAATATTTTTGGTGGTGGCCATAAAACGATTATGATTAAATGTGAAACAGATTTGACGGTCAATGTCAATGAAGGCAGAAATCATACAACCAAGCATGGTCAAAGCAGGTAAACATTTGAAGGTATTGCCACAATAACCTTCAGGACAATGCATAATAATTACCAAGATTTTTGGTATTTTTTCGGGTAAATGTGAATTTGTTTTAAATAGTTTATAAGTCTTGAATGTATTAATTTTAGTGGTGCTTTAATTTGCAGTTTTTAGAATTTACGTATGTTGCTCGGTTTAGAAAAGTAATCGGTAATCGGTTGTTCAAAATATCAAGTAATTTGAAAGTTTTTAAATGCAAATTGTAAATATGTAATTTGTAAGTATATGTGTTGAGTTTTTTACAGAAATTTTTGATTTTCCTTGATCTGTTATAAAATGTATTCAAGAATTTATGATTTCCCAAAGTCCAATGGTTTTTCTACTATTTAATTGGGTAATGATATCTTTACATAATCCAAACTAATATATTTTAAGGGTATTACAATTTGGAATATTTATAATTCTTTTATCTTGCCTAGTTTAGAAAAGTAATCGGTAGTCGGTTGTTCAAAAATTGAAGAAATCAGGAAAAATTTGAATGCATATTGACATTTTAAAAATTTTAAGTACCTGTGTTATAGTTTCAAAGTGGTCGATTTTTAAAGAAATACAAGAACTTTTAAAAATTTTAGTAAATGTAGAGATTTTTGTCATTTTCAGGTAAATATGAATTTAGTTTGGGGCTGTTTCAGTCAGTTTATAAGTCATGAAAGTATTAATTTTAGTGATGCTTTAATTTGCAGTTTTTAGCACTTTCTTATGTTGCTCGGTTTAGAAAAGTAATCGGTAACCGGGTAATCAAAACATCAAGTAAATTGAAAACGATTAAATGGAAATTGTAAACTAAGCAATTTTAAGAGTTTGTGTTAAATTTTTTACGCAAAATTTTCAGTTTACCTGATCTGTTATAAAATGTATTCGGAAATTTATGTTTTCCCAAAGTTCGATATGTTTTTGGAAATTTTAATAAGGTAATGTGATCTTTAACTAATCCAAACTGATGTAATTTAGTGCTTTCATAATTTTTAGTTTTTATAATTCTTTTATCTTGCCTAGTTTAGAAAAGTAATCGGTAGTCGGTTGTTCAGAAATTGAAGAAATGAGGAAAATTTTGAATGCCTATTGAAATTTAAAATATTTTAAGTACTTGTGTTATAGTTTCATAACGAAATTATTGCTTTTTATTGAACTATATGAAAAAACTCGAAAATTTAAAATTTTAGTGGATCTAGAGATTTTTTTTTAAATTTTTAAATTCAGTTTATCTTATAGCCTTGTCGCACTACATGCGAAATGTAGCAGAAATGACATAAGGTCGATTTACAAATTTGACATTTAAAAATCGACCTTATATCATTTCTGCTAGATTTCGCATGCAGTGTGACTAGGCTATTACTGTTTCCCAATCCTATATGAAGCAATTGTGCAGATTGCTGCCTTATACATACTTTTTGAACTGACTTGTAGTATTATTTCGATATATATATAGTATAAGCATATGGGTAGCCTTGCCTTATCAGGCGTGGTTTAAAATAATTACAATTTTATATTTATTTATAAAATTATTATTTTTTTCAATATTTTTATTTGTTTTGGTTTGGCTATATTAAAAAATTTAACATTTTCCTGTAATCTAACTGCACTTCTACGTAAAATCGACTGCCTTTGTGGAATGCAATCCATGGTGGAGGGTATATAAGGTTCGGCCCGGTCGAACTTAACGCCTTTTGTCTTATTTGTATTTATACAATTCCAGAAACCAATTCTATACTTTAATAACCTTATACTAAGCAAATGAGATTTAGGGGTTACCGATTACTTTTCTACAACGTTGCAGATAACAAGATTTTACTTCAACTAACTGTTAGTATTTAAAGTTTTCTATAAAATAAATAATTTCCTCTTAGTGTTTTCAATGAATAAAATTCACAATTGTTGCACAATTTTTAAAAGATTTGATGATTAGAGCAATAATATTTTCCCTGATGGAACAATGAATATCAAATGATTCCTTATCCAAAATTGTATTTTTTGATATTTATACACCACTAGCAACAAATTCTATACTTTACTAGGTCTCTGTAATGCAAATGAGATTTAATGGTTACCGGTTACTTTTCTACAATTTTGCAGATAACAACATTTCACTTCAACTGAAAGCTGGTAATTTAAATTTTCTACAAAAAAGTAATTTCCTCTGAATATTTTCAATGACTAATATACATATCCACAACTAGGTAATTGTTTTTATAACATTCCATGCACTTCATCAATTTATTTTCGCTGAAGAAACAAGGAATTCCGAAGGATTCCTTATCCAAAATTGTGTTTTTTTTATAGTTATACACTTCCAGAAACCCATTTCATACTTTAATAGACTTATGTAAAACAAATGACATTTAGTGGTTACCGGTTACTTTTCTACAATTTTGCACTTAACAAAATCGTACTTCAACTAAAAGCTAGTTTTTGAAATTTTCTTTAGAACAGTAATTTGCCTGGGTGTTTTCCATGAATAAAATGCATATCCACCATTAGCCAATTTTTATTAGATTCCATGAATGGAATGGCAAGCATTTTTAGCTCAAGAAACAATGAATTCCGAAGGTTTCCTGGTTTTTTATATTTATACACCACTAGGAACAAATTCTATACTTAAAAACCCCTCTATTATGCAAATGAGATTTAATGGTTACCGATTACTTTTCTACAATTTTGCAGATAGCCAAATTTTACTTTAAATAACTGTTAGTATTTTAAATTTTCGATTAAACAAACACATGAAAACAATTTTTATCAATAAATCCAAATCTATAAATTTTTATAAAAATCCATGAATAGAATGACAACCATGTTTTCGCTGTATAAATAATGAATTCCAAAAGATTCCTTATCAAAAATTGTATTTTTTATATTTATACACCTCTAGCAGTAATTTATATATTTTAATAACCCTCTATAATACAAATGAGATTTAATGGTTACCGGTTACTTTTCTGCAATTTGGCAGATACCAAAATTTTACTTTAACTAACTGTTAGTATTTTAAATTTTCGATTAAACAAACACATGAAAGATATTTTGTAATCAATACTATTCGTATCCAAATCTATAAATTTTTTTTAAAACTCCATGAATATAATGACAACCATGTTTTCGCTGTATAAATAATGAATTTCAAAAGATTCCTTATCAAAAATTGTATTTTTTATATTTATACACCTCTAGCAGTAATTTATATATTTTAATAACCCTCTATAATACAAATGAGATTTAATGGTTACCGGTTACTTTTCCGCAATTTGGCAGATACCAAAATTTTACTTAAACTAAAAGCTAGTATTTTAAATTCCATACAAAAAAAAATAATTTCCCTTGAATCATTTCAATGTACAAACTACATATCCACCACTAGAGCCAATTGCTTTTTGTCCGATTTCATGAATAGAACGGCAACCGCTTTTCTTGTCGCTGAAGCAACAATGAATTAGCATATCAAAATATTCCCCTGGTTCTTTTGTTTTTCTTACTTGAAAATCTTGTATCTTGCCCCAGTCGTACGATTTCTTGCGTGTGACCAGGTGTGTGTAAGACTTGTGACGACACACGCAAATGCCTGGTGAGTGAGGCAACGAGACATCAACAAATAAAGGGCACAGCCAGGGACCAGGGGTTGTCTTCGTGGATGATATGATATCACATGTTGATAATAAAAAAGGCAAAGGAATGGCATAGAATTTTGTGAAATGTGTAACAATTTCGTAATTATAATTTTGCACCGCTTTATGCTGCCAAAAGAAAGGGGAGGTTAAAAACCTTAAAAAGACATGCGTAATAAGTTCAGGCATGTCATTTAAGTAAGGAGTCGTTTAGGGTTCGTTTTATGATTTTTCATATATTTTTTGTGAACCGAGTACATTTTGTATGAGTGTGATTGATGTTCGTTCGTTCATATTTATAATATTTTGCAAATTATTATGGCTTAAAAGTGGTATTGTATTACACACAGCTAAAAACAATTGGGATTTTTTTTCTGCATCTAAAATGGTTATAGAAATCGTAAAAAATAACCGGTTTTTAATAAATAAAGTACGTACGTCTACGTAGTGCTTAAGAAGTTCGTTTTTTCAAGGCAAAGTTTTGAATTTCTTTGCAAATTGTCCATTTAGTTTAAGTAACAAGTAATTTTCCAGTATTTGCACATAGTAATCGGACACTTGATGAAGTTGGGCAATTTTTTTCATTGAATGATATTCGACTTTCGAAACTTTGATTTGCCGTCATGAGAACTTTTTTATTGCGGGGAGTAAATTAACATTTTTGAAAAAGCATGAGAAATATTTTCTTTTTATAAACTTAGCTAATTTTTATATTTTATTTATGATTTAAATTGAATATAGTTGGCGTAATGGAATAACCGAATATCTTTAAAAGAAAAGAAAAATATTCAAAAATGTATATTAAAAAAACAACAAAAAGTAAGCTGTTATTTAAATTGAACGAGGTGACGAATGTATTTAAAAGAATCTTTAAACAAATATTCCAAATTTGTTATATATTTAAGAGTTAACATTTACCCAGTTGATGTTAGACCACAAGTAGTTCTTTGAATAGTATTAAATATTAAATTTAATTTTGAATTATTTGGATTTTATTAAAAACTATGAGATAATTATTTTGTTGTTTTATACATATATACATTTGGAAGAATATTTCAATAAAAATGTCACTGTGATGCATGTTTTTATTATTTTGTAAAGAAATTTCGAAGGTATCTTGAATAAAATATTTTTCATACTATCATTTTTCGAATGAAAATAATGAAAATGAGTTTTATTATTTATTGAATTATTTTGTATAGCGATCAATTAATCATTTGCCGCTTTTAATGTTTAAGTAGGTGGTTTATTAAGAAAAAGTAACCGATTACCACTGGGTCTCATTTTGTGTTTTCACAGCAGATTCTCACGTTAATGCAACCAGAGAGACGTGGTTACATCATAAAGAAATCGTACGTATTAATTGTGAATTTTTGAAACGATTGCATATAAAAAAATAAATTTTATTAGTTAAAATATCACAAATAACTTTCATACTATAATTTTTCGAATATTAGGAGAAATGAAATCCCCTGAATTATTTTATACAGCGATCAATTAATCATTTGCAGCTTTTAATGTTTATGTAGGTGGTTTAATAAGAAAAAGTAACCGGTAACTACTAGGTCTTGTTTTGTGTTTTCTCAGCAGATTTTCACATGAATCCAACTAGAGAGACGTGGTTATATCATAAATAACTCGAATGAAAAGAATGAAAATGAGGAATCATATTCCCTGAATTATTTTGTATAGCGATCAATTAATCATTTGCCGCTTTTAATGTTTAAGTAGGTGGTTTATTAAGAAAAAGTAACCGATAACCACTGGGTCTCATTTTGTGTTTTCACAGCAGATTCTCACGTTAATGCAACCAGAGAGACGTGGTTACATCATAAAGAAATCGTACGTATTTATTGTGAATTTTTGAAACGATTGCATATAAAAAAAATAAATTTTATAAGTTAAAATATCACAAATAACTTTCATACTACAATTTTTCGAATATAAGGAGAAATGAAATCCCCTGAATTATTTTATACAGCGATCAATTAATCATTTGCCGCTTTTAATGTTTACGTTGGTGGTTTATTAAGAAAAAGTAACCGGTAACCACTAGGTCTTGTTTTGTGTTTTCTCAGCAGATTTTCACATGAATCCAACCAGAGAGACGTGGTTATATCATAAATAACTTGAATGAAATGAATGAAAATGGGGAATCATATTCCCTGAATTATTTTGTATAGCGATCAATTAATCATTTGCCGCTTTTAATGTTTAAGTAGGTGGTTTATTAAGAAAAAGTAACCGATAACCACTGGGTCTCATTTTGTGTTTTCACAGCAGATTCTCACGTTAATGCAACCAGAGAGACGTGGTTACATCATAAAGAAATCGTACGTATTTATTGTGAATTTTTGAAACGATTGCATATAAAAAAATAAATTTTGTTAGTTAAAATATCACAAATAACTATCATACTATAATTTTTCGAATATTAGGAGAAATGAAATCCCCTGAATTATTTTATACAGCGATCAATTAATTATTTGCCGCTTTTAATGTTTAAGTAGGTGGTTTATTAAGAAAAAGTAACCGGTAACCACTAGGTCTTGTTTTGTGTTTTCTCAGCAGATTTTCACATGAATCCAACCAGAGAGACGTGGTTATATCATAAATAACTTGTAATTGTAATTCGGTTTGATTTTCGGAAACGATTACTTATAGAAATATAAGTTTTATTAGTTAAAATATCACAATTAATTGCTAAATTTTAAAAACTTTGATGCATAACTAATTACAAAATAAGTTCCTCTTAAAATGCGTGCAAATTTTTCAATATATATGAAAATGAGATTTAGCGGTTACCGGTTACTTTTTGTAAATAATGAAGGAAATTACATTTTAAGAATAACATAACAATTTGTTGTTATTAATGGCAATTAATACGTGTAAAAGCTAAGGGTTGGTTTTACACAAGAGCCTTAAAAGATATGAAGTCATGCGATAATTTTTTTTAAATTTCATACAAACTTCCTGCTGGGAAATGTCAAGCAATCCCCATACATTGTAATGCAATGTAACTGGAAGGTATGTCATTAAAAATTCAAGATTTTTTGTTTGCAGACCACGTGTAAGAGAGTTGAAGATACAATGAGTGATTATCACTTGAGCTGAAATGCAAAATGTCGTAACTAAAGAAAATGAAAAACAAGAGAAGTTATTAAAATAGTCATTCTAATTTTCTGGAGGTAGTTTGACTCCTTTCTCCATATGTCGAGCTAGGATCAATTGGTCTGGGAAAGTGCTTGAAAATTACCATATGTACACCAAAAATTAAATGCTTAAAAATTTCTAAATAGCCAAAGCATCTTCGAGAAAATTAAAAATACACACCTTTTTTATTTTTTTGTTTAGTTACCTGAAACTCATTAAAACTGGACACAACCCTTGTCAATAATAGCTGTTACTTAGTATTACAAATGACACGTTCCCAAAAAATCTTCGTGGCTGCCATTAAAAATATTGAATTTCTAAAGTACTTAAACGTAAGCGCGTGTAAAATTTATTTTTGCTATTTTCCCTCTCCTTTTTTAAAATGACAGTTCCACCCTTTAGCATTTTAGTCAATGATATGTAAATTTTAAGATTTACTTTCCTTTGGCTAATGAAAGGTAGAAAATAAGATCATTTTCTATAAATAAGTTCATTAGTGTTGTTGAAAAACCGGTCAGATTATAAAATCCTAAAATGTTTTTAAAATGGTTTTCATTCGAGAAATTCAAGAAATATTTCAGGTAAATCTCAATTCTATGTCACTTTTGTGAATATTTTTGAGAGCATATTAAAGGAAATTTCTAAAATGGTTACTTTCAATATAGTTTGCTGTTAGAAGTAACCGTTTTCGAACCGCATTTTACCAATTTCGAAAGATCATTCATAATATCCTTTTTTGGAATATGAAAAGGACGAATGCAATCCCTTGAATTATTTTGTATAGCGAACAATTATTATGTTTTCGCTTTAAACATTTAAGTAGGTGCTTTATTGACAAAAAGTAACCGATAACCACTTTGTCTCATTTTGTGTTTTCTCAGTAAATTTTCTCGCCTCTTCAATCAGAGCGATGTGCTTACATCATAAACAAATTTCGAAAGTAAAATGACAAATTAAATCCCTTGATTTACTTTGTATAGCCATCAATTATTAAGTTTTCGATTTTAACATTTAAATAGGAGCTTTAATAACAAAAAGTAACCGGTAACCACATGGTCTCATTTTGTGTTTTCTCGGCTGATTTTCACGTCAGTTTGACCAGAATGACGTGGTTTCATCATAAATAAATTTCAAAAGTAATTTCGCATTTATTAACATCTTTAGATTTGAAAAGAAAGTTGAAATATTTTTCGATTACAAAATCCAAGGTTTCAAGAAATATTTCAGATAAAATTCAATTCTCTGTCACTTCTGTAAATATTTTTGAGAACACATTAAGTGGAATTTCTAGAATGGTTACTTTCAAAATAGGTTGCTGTTATAAGTAACCGCTTTTTAAGTGTTACCATCTCAGTTTACCAAAAAATGAGTTAACCCTTCTTTACCTATTTCCTCGAAACCGGCTTTTCGCATAACCTATTCTGAGCTGAAATTATATTAATTTTATTTTATTTACCCTCAATATTCATACCCTGTATAAAATAATTCGTTATAAGCATTATTTAAAAAAAGTAATCGGTAACCATTTACATAAAATGTTTCAAATCATCACAATTTTCAAATCCATTTCCTCCTCTACGAACTTCTTATTACAAAACTATACGATCACCCTGTTTTTAACTCAAGCACAACGACCTTTTAGCAGACTTACGGTCATCAGCCCCTTTTTTCTGATGCAAAGCCAGTTTAAGGGTTTATTTTGTTGCTCTTGCGTCATTCTCCACAAAACTTTGCAAGGACAGCTGGCAATCTTTTGTGGCTGTTGTTGTCTACGATTTATTAAAAAGAAATATTTTAATTTTTATTTCGCTTGAAAGATTTCTAACAATCGCGTAGTCGTGGAGTAATTTACCCTCGCCTCGGCGAGTACACGGAGTCAGGCAAGACACATTTCTCGACTTAGCCTTATTGGCATTGCCTTGTCTTTGGGAAACGTGCAACGTGTGTACAGGCATGAGAAAAAAGGGGAGGGTCTGCATTTGGTTTTGGCAATATTTTGATATTCACAAAAGTCTCCCTATGTTACGAGTCGCAGACGACGCATATTCATACATGAAAATGAATGAATGAAATGATCACGATAAACATGTGTTGATATATTTTGTGAAATGAAACGCGTGTGAAAGTTTATTTATGTTTCTTGTTTTTCGTCATTTGGTTTTCCTTTTGTGTTCGGCCGAACAAATTTTTCCTGTTGCCAAGAACAATGGTGGATTGGTGATGGGTGGTTTCTCCATATTGAATTAATGTAAAAAAACCTACTACGTTTTCGTTTTCAGAATATGCGCACTTTTCTTTTAAATCATCTCAAAAAAAGATCTTGGCACTAAGGAAGGCGATATTTGTTGGGAATGTGGCAAAAGTGTGTGGAAGTATCGAAGGAAAACTCAAAGAAAAAGACGACACGCTTAAGAAGTGGGGGTTTAAGGATCATTATTGCAGGAAGAAAAGGTTAAGGACGAAGGAAATATCTTGGATTCTCTTATAGGACTAGCAATTAATCAATTTTTGGGTTTAAAATTTAAGTGGGTGTTTTATTGGCAAAAAGTAACCGGTAACCACTTGGTCCCATATTGTGTTTTCTCATTAGATTTCCAGGTCGATGCAATCAAGGGGATGTGGATATATCAAAACGAGATTTCTAAAGGATTTTCATTAAAAGATTCTAACAAAAATACCATCCTTAGAACATAAAAATAAAAAATAAAATAAAAAAGGTAATTGAGGAATAAAATATCTTCAAATATTTTGCCTTCCTTTTCTTTTAAATCATTTCAAAAAGATCTTGGCAATAAGGAAGGTGAGATTTGTTGGGAATGTTGCAAAAATATATAAGTATCAAAGGAAAACTCAAAGAAAAAGTCGTGGTGATTAGGGTTAGATATTGCAGGAAGAAAAGGTAAAAAACGAATGAAATCTCTAGCATTTTTTATGAAGATCAATTAATCAATTTTAGTTTTTAGAACTTAAATAGCTCTTTTGTTGTATTTTCTCATTCGATTTTCAGGTCGATGCAGATTTGACGGATTTGATTATATCAAAATGATATATCGAAAGGATACCATCTTTAATTTTTCGAGAATGAGAAAGGAAATATTTATAAAGAATAGAAAATAGTTTTAAAGTAAATTTGAAAGTTGGTTAAAAGATTCTCATAAAAAAGAGATCTTTCATGGTATCCTTTTTTGAGTATTAGAATGAAAAGGGCGAATGAAATCCTTAAATCATTTCGAATAGCGTTCAATTATTTATATTTCGCTTTTAAAGGTTAAATAGGTGCTTTATTAAAAGAATTAAAATTACTTGACTTATTTTGTATAGCGTTCAATTATCAATTTTCGCTTTTTAAGCGTCAAGTAGGTGCTTTAATAACAAAAAGTAACCGGTAACCGCATGGTCTCGATTTGTGTTTTCTAGACAGATTTTAACGTCAATGAGACCAGGGTTACATCATAAAGAAGCTTCGAAGGTGATTTCGATTAAAAAATTATTTCGTAATGAAATTTCGAAGTTAGCTTGGTTAAACGATATTTCATACCATCCTTTTTCGAATACGAGAAGTAAAATTACTTGAATTATTTTGTATAGCGATTAATTAATCATTTTCTGATTTCAAAGTTCAAGTAAGTACTTTAATAACAAAAAGTAACCGGTAACCGCATGGTCTCGTTTTGTATTTCCTGGGTAAATTTTCATGCCGCTTCAAGCAGCACATCCTGACATTATAAACAAATTTCGAAAATAATTTCGATTAACAGATTCTCATAAAAAGAATTATTTTTATTACCAATCTTTTTCGTATCTGAAAAAAAAAACAGAAAATGACGGATGAAATCTTGTGAAATATTTTGCATCTTTATATTATAACAAAATATTTTGTAAAGAAATTTCGAAGGCAACTTGGTTAAAAGATCTTTCACACCATCCTTATATGATGAAAATAATAATAAATAAATATGATAAATGAAAAGAACGACTAGATTCTTTTGATTTATTTTGTGTATCTATTTATTAATCATTTTCCGTTTTTAAAATTTAATAAAGTGCTTTATTAACCAAAAGTAACCGGTAACCACTAGGTCTCATTTTGTGTTTTCTCAGTAAATTTGAACGCAGCTTCAATCAGGGGATTGTGCTTACACATAAAGATATTTCGGAACTGATATCGATTAACAGATTCTCACAAAATTACGATCATTATTCTCATTCATGTTAGAATTTGAATTTGTATTTGAAAAAAGAAAATGACAAAAGAAATCATTTGAATATTTATATTATAAAACAATTATTTCGATATTCAATTTCGATGATAACTGGTTTAAAATATCTTTCATACTATCCTTTTTCGAGTATGAGAAGGAAAAGTAGGAATGGAATCCCTTGAATTATTTTGTATTAATTGATTAATTATTATGTTTTCACTTTAAAGTTTAAGTTGATGCTTTATTAGCAAAAAGTAACCGGTAACCACTTGGTTTCGTTTCGAATTTCACGTCAAATCGTTTGAAATATTTTGCATCTTTATTTAAAAAAAAAATTATTTTGTAAGGAAATTTTGAAGGTAACATGATTAAAAGATCTTTCATACTATCCTTTTTCGAATATTAGATGGATAAGGACGAGTGAAATCCATTGCATTATTTTTTATATCTATCAATTAATCATTTTCCGCTTTTAAAGTTTAGGTAGGTGCTTTATTAGCAAAAAGTAATCGGTAACCACTTGGTCTCGTTTTGTGTTTTCTCGGGAAATTTTCACGTGAAAGCAACCAGAGAGAGGTGGTTACATTACAAAGAAATTTCGAAAGTAATTTCGATTATCAGATTACTTTTATCCTGTTTCGAATGCCATAAATGAAAAAGAAGGACGCATGAAATCCCTTGAATTATTTACTATGACAATTATTAATGCATTAAAGTTTAAATATAAATATTAAAGTTTAAGTAGGTGCTTTATTAACAAAAAGTAACCGGTAACCACTTGGTCTCGTTTTATGTTTTCTCGGCCGAATTTCAGACCAATGCAGCCAGATAGATGTTATTACATCAAAAGAAATTGTAAAAGTAGATTAACTAACAGATTCCACACAAAAATAGTGGTACAGATATTCATGTTATCCTTTTTCGAATATGAAAAAGGACGAATAAAATGAAATTTATTTGGTAAAGTAATCCATTTTATATTGTGTTTTCTCGGTAAATTTTTAGTTTTTAGTTGATATATCATAAAGAAATTGTGAAAGTTGTTTATTAAGAGATTCCTATCAAACACGATCCTATCGTTTCTCGAATATTATGAATGAAAAGGACGACCGAAATCCCTTGAATAATTTTGTACAGCGTTCAATAAATCATTTTCCGTATTTTTATTTTAAGTAGGAGCTTTTTTACAGAAAGTAACCGGTAACCACTTGGTCTCGTTTTGTGTTTTCTCGGGAGATTTTCACGTCAAAGCAACCAGACAGGCAAGGTTACATCATAAAGAAATTGTAAAAGTAGATTAGCTAAAAGATTCACACAAGAATAGTGGTACAGTTAATTCATGTTATCCTTTTTCGAAAATGCCATCACAGGGATATATCAATCAAATGCCGTCACTCTAAAAATTACAAAAATTATTTCTTAACAAAACCAGGACTTTCATTGTGTGATATTGGTTTAATCTAATAATGGCAAAAATCACAGTTTAAAGATGCCGCTTTCTGAAACTTCGAAAATCTGTGATCAGCCGCATTTCACTAACTAACTCTTTTCGGTACCAATGAAAGTAAGCGGTTAGTCTCATTTTGAATTTTCACAATAGATTTTAGTGTCAGTCAAACCAATCACAATGGAATTGCATAAGGATCGTTGTTCAAAAAGAATCTCTAACCAATATCCTTTACATTTCAAATATATTCATGTTCTTTCTTTCTTTCAAAGGACAACAATTATTTTTTAACAAAAGCAGAAATTATCTCAAGGACCTGGCAAGCATGCATTGCTATCTACCTCAAGGATCGTGTTTACATTGATGTTTAATTGAAGTTCATAATGTTTAAATTTCTTTGGGCATAGTTTAAAGGCGCCGCTTTCTCTCTGAGTTCGAAAACATAAATTAAACAAATGCTTCAATTTCAAAAATGTCCTTTATTTGATCTTTTCTTCCTCCATGTACAGTGTACACTCATATATCGCTTCTAATTCATTTATTTTCTGACTGACTTATTCAGTCGCTTTTATAACTGGCTAAGTACCTGCTCTCGAAGCCAACAAGGAGAGAACAACAACAACCACTCATAACCCTGAACGCTGGGAACCTTTTTTTGCCTCGCCAAAACAAAACTCTGTTGCTAAGTGTACAGATCCTCCCTCATCATCAAAACATATCGAATTAAAAAAGAAGCGTTGAACTGCAAAAAGGACAATAAAACACCAGACAAAAGCAACGAAATGTTATTGTCCTGGTACCGCTTTAAACAAACAGGTTCTCCGGTGCTCCGTTTTCCTTAATAAGTAGGCGCTCCATAAAAATTCTTCGCAGCAACAACAACAACGGCAACGGCACACTGAAGATCTGTAGATAAGCGTCTTTTCACATAGTCTCTCAACGAGAGTGACGGGATCCCTTTTTCGCAGGATCCCGTACATTTTTTTCGTTTGTTCGTGTGGGAAAAGTGTTTGTTTACATTTTGAAAATTTCACACGCAGCACTTGTTGGTTTCGTTGGTTTTGGTTTTTGCTTGTCAAATAGTGGCTCAATTTGAAATTTGGCCACGGGAAGGGAAGGGGAGAGAACCTGTAGATTGATAAGGATTATAACAGGATAATGGAATGTAATTAAGAGAAATATGAAACAATTAATAGGAATAATATTTTTAAAGGTGATGATTGGCTTTTCTTGGTGAAAAATATGTGAATTCGGAGGGTTTGTTTTTCGAAATGTTGAGAAAAAAGGAACGGAAATTTAGCGGAAATGCGGGCCTAAAATAATGTTGTTTGAGAAACTATAAAAATATTTTGTTTGCGCGAATGATGGGGTTTAACGGTTACCGGTTACTTTTTGTAAATCAGCAAGATAAACTAATTTTAACAATGGCAAATCATTGGCGGATGAAATATAAAACAATCGAAGTAAGAAAAAATAAATGCTATTAAGGGATATTAGTTTTGTATCAGTTTAAAAAAAAAAATACAAACAAAACGTATTATTTTCGCTTACAATAATTTTAAGATTTTTTTCCCGCAAGGATTATATTTTGCTCTGAGGACGACTCTTTATTTAAGTGCTATAGTTCATTATAAATATATAAATTGGTATATTTAAATTAAATTTATATAATTTATTTAAAAAAATAAGCTAGAAATTGAACTGATGAAAGAGTAAATTAAGATTAATTAATTATCGATTATTTTATCCGAATAATTCTGAAACTTCTTGAAGTAAACTTAAGGGAAGGTCTTGTGTCAGTAAAAGCCGTACAAATTTTGGAAAAACACACATTTAAAATTAAACGGTTACCGATTACTTTTTTTACCAAAGTTTGAAAATTAATTCTAACAGCGGGATAATATTCGAAAAACATTTGTCAAAATTAATAAGACCATAATTGTTTGAAAATCAATCGGTTACTCATATTTTTATCACATATTTCTGATTTTTAAGTAAATGTGAAGAACGTTATTAAGCCTGGAAAAACAAACTGTAAAAATTCGGAACAAAACACAAATGTTACTTTCTTTCACTTTAAGTATCCAATGCTTTAAAATTAATTCTAACAGCGTTATATCTTTTGCTAAGCATTTGTGACAATCAATAAGGCCATAATTGCTGACAATTAATCCTTTGCCGATTATTTATTACATATTTTCTAAAATTTCTTGTAATAAATTAAGTAGCAGTTTTATTGACAAAAGGTAATCTGTTACCGCAAGGTATCATTTTGTGTTTTCTCACTAGAGTTTGAGAGCGATCCAACCAGTGGGATGAAATAAAAGATGAAAGATGAAAGAAATTTTAATTTTGATTAGTAGATTCCCACAAAAATACCGTACTTCATACAATATGTTTTCGAAAATGAAAAAGGAAATTGAAGAATAAAATCTCTTGAAATATTTAACAGATATTGTATATTATAAGGAAATTACATTTTAAAGCAAAAGCTACCTATGAAGCATGGTAAAATGATCTCTAGCCTTTATACTATATACTACTATCCTTTTTAGAATATTGGAAGGATAAGGACGAATGAAATCCCTTGAATTATTTTGAATAGCGATCATTTAATAATTTTCCGGTTTTAAAGTTTAATTAGGTGCTTTATTGACAAAAAGTAATCAGTAACCACTTGGTCTCGTTTTATGTTTTATCAGTAAATTTTAATGCCGCTTCAACAAAAGGGATGTACTCATGACTTTTTGTATATAATAATGCAATAAAATGAATAAATAATACCGTAATTGTTGAAAATTAATCGGTTATCATTTATTTCGACATATTTTCTGAAATTTCTTTAAATAAACTTAAGGGAATGTATTATTTCTGCAATACCTGCAAAAGTTCGGGACGCGCATTTAAAATTAAGCAGTTACCGATTACTTTTTGTATATAATGCAATAAAATGATTTCCAACACCGTCAGCATTTAATAAGACTATAATTGTTGAATATTAATCGGTTACCAAATAGTTTCTACACATTTTCTGAAATTTCTTTAATAAAATGTAAAGGAATGTGTTAAGCCTTCAAAATTTGTATAAATTCTGATCGAAAAACGAATTTTAAATAAAGTGGTTACCGATTACTTTTTGTACCTAATGCTGGAAAATTAATTTTGACAGCGGGATAATTTTCGCTAAATATTTTTGATAAGTAATAAGGTAATAATTGTTGAAAATTAATCGGTTATTCATTATTTTATCACATATTTTCAAAATTTCTTGAAGTAAATTTAAGAGAAGGTTTTTGTTCTGCAATACCTGTAAAAATTCTGATCGAAATCCGAATTTAAAGTTAAGCGGTTATCGATTACTTTTTGTATCAAATGCAGGAAAATACGATTTAACGGCGGAATAACCTTCGCTAACGATTTGTGACAATTAATAAGAATATAATCGAAGAAAATTAATCGGTTACCAACTAGTTTATATAAAGTTTCTGAAATTTCTTTAATAAAATTTAAAAGAAATATGTTAAGCCTGTAAAATCTGTAAAAAATCTAGGGAAGGTCTTATTGCTATAAACTTGTAAAAATACTGGACGAAATATAATTTTAAAATTAAGCGGTTATCGATTACTTTTTGTATCTAATATTTGAAAATGAATTCTAAGAGCGGGATAACCTACGCTAATTTTTTTTTGATAAGAAATAAGGCAATAATTGCTGAAAATTAATCGGTTACACACTAATTTATTTTCATTTTCTGAAATTTCTTTAATTGCATTTAAAGGAAGGCGGAGAGCCTTCAAAATCTGCAAAAAATCTGGATGAAACACACATTTGAAATTAAACGGTTACCGATTACTTTTCGCATCAAATGCATGAAAATGAATTCCAAGAACAGGATAACTTTGTCGAAACACTTTTGACAATTTCTAAGAATATAATTGTTGAAAATTAATCGGATACCGATTATTTTATCGCATATTTCTGTTTTTTTTAAGTAAATTTAACTAAATGTGTTCTGCCTACAAAAGTTTCGTCGAATTTAAAAATTGGACGAAACACAAATTTTAAATAAGGCGGTTACCGGGTACTTTTAATCGATTACCGATTATTTTATCGCCTATTTCTGAAATTTCCTGTAGAAAATTTAAGGGAAGATGTTATTACTGCAATGCCTGTAAAAATTGTGGACAAACACACATTTGAATTAAGCGGCTACCGATTACTTTTTGTATTTCATGCTTGAAAAATGATTCTAATAGCGGGATAACTTTTGCTAAGCATTTGTAACAATTAATAGGACCATGATTATTTGAAAATTAATCGGTTACCGATTATTTTTATCACATATTTTGAAATTTATTGAAGTATATTCAAGGAAAGATCTTATTTCTGCAATAACTGCTAAAATTCGGCACGAAACGCACATTTAAAATTAAGCGGTTACCGGTTACTTTTTCTAACCAATGCTTGAAAATGATCTCTAACAGCGGGATAACTTTCGCTAAACATTTGTGACAGAAATGAAAACCATAATTGCAGGGTTGATATTGTACCACTTCGTTGAAAGCAAGGATAATGAAGGGAAAGGACCAATGAAAACGAGATTTTTGTTTAATTACTACGAAAGTGCTCGATGCCTGCTCAAGATTCTTTTTTTAATAAGGTAGTAGGGAAAAGGGACAATGTATGACTAGCCCAAGGACATGAAAAAAGAAATCAAGTTAAGGATTTCCAAAAAGAGTAACATTTCGTCCAGACGAACCCTTGTCCTTGATAAACTTTGTCAAAATTTGAACAAACCCCAATTTGTCTGCAGTTCTTTAACAAAGTTTTTAATTGGACGAATTTGAGGCAATGATTTAACGCAAAGAATTCTAAAATGATTCTGAGTCTTTGATTCTTTTAAATGCAATTTATTTGAACAAATTTGTGGCAACAGTTTGATTAATACATTTTACTTTGAAAAATTCTTGCCATCAGTTAAATGGAAAGAATTCTAAAATTCAGATTCTTTAAGTGCTATTTATTTCGACAATTTTGAGGCAACAGTTTAACGAGAAGATCTCTAAAAATATTTAGAGCATCATAATAATTATATGAAGGTTAATTTCGAGGATTCTTAATCAGAAACAACACTCAAATTAAGTGATTTTTACATATTTATGTTAATTGCAGCAATGTCCTTGCTGTGCTGTTAAACTAAAAGAATTTACTTTGGTTGGAATAAAATTTACAGCATTGAAAAAAAGGTCTACGATATTGCTACACCAGATATCCTTGCCATCCTAGCATTTACATCTCGAAAATTCCGCGAAATTCAGCCTCTTTATAGCCCTGCAACATATGATAGTTAGTTGAGTCATAAACTCTTAAGACATGACAAATACTTCTCAAGGATATGGATAATGTCGGTGATGTGGGCGAGGACATCATCGAGGAATTCCTCGAATCTGAAACGAAAGGCTAAGAAGGTACACATTGAAAAAGGGCTGTGCGATAAAGTTAAAGTGTTTAACTCTCTGCTAGTCTGTGGGTGTGTGCATATAGTATGGTGTGGTATGGTTGAAAAAGGATAATGTTTTATGAGGCCTCATAAATCCGGCGAGCACAGCACATAGACTAACCAACCAAGCAACCAACGAAATCCAGTAAAACCCAAAAAGTGATTATTTGTTTTGGTTTACAACGAGTTAGTGTCCCTTTTTCGTCGTAACTATGCAGCGACAGCAAATGTTACGGCCTCGGGTTGCATGTCCGAAGGATAATGTTGCCTTTGTTGTCCATTATAAGTTAACAATTAACACAATATTAGCGTTTATAGCGGGACAGTTAGCGTGCTGGCAAAACTTTCGAAGGTGATGAAAAAGGATGTGTTTAATATCCTTTTTCGTAAAGGATGAAAACGAACCGGACGGAAATTAAGAATTCGTAGAAATTGCGGGAAGACATGGTTTGGAATTGCATGATTTTTTTAGGAAATTCGTAGAAGGATGTATTTTTTTTGAAAAAATAATAAAAATAAAGAAAAGTCTTACAAAAGGGATAATAAAAAGTGATGTAAAAAACGGTTTGGAATTGCATAATGTTGGCGTGCCCGCTAGAAGTTAGTGGATGTTTGCATGATTTTGTAAGAAATTCGTTGAAGGATGTATTTTTTTGAAAAAAAAAAAAAAAATGTCTTACAAAAGGGATAATAAACATATAATGTAACCAACGATTTGGAATTGCATAATGTTAGCGTGCCCGTTAGATTTAGTAGATTTTTACGTGATTTTTTATGAAATTCGTAGAAGGATGATTTAGAAAAAAATAAAGAAATTTCTAACAAAAGCGAAAATAAAAAATTATGTGAAAACCCGTCTAAGGCTTCAAATTGCATAATGTTAGTGTGCCCGCTAGAAGTTAGCAGATTTTTCAATATAATTTGCAATTTGACGGGTGCTCTTTTAGGGGCTATTAACATGATGAGCAAGCTGTCAAGGTTTCAGCACTCCTCAAAATGACATTAGGGTGATATTTTTTGCTAACGTAATGTCCTTGCAAAAAGAGTAATTTTATAATGTTATATTCTTGATAACTATAGGGTGGGCCATGTAAAATTTTAAATTTGAACTACCGACTTTGAAAGGTAGAATAACATTAATTTTTATTTTTATTTTCAGGTTTATGTTTGACATTTGCAAAATGGGACGCTATACGCTCGAACAAAATTGGGAAATATTGAAAACTTACTTCCAAAGTAGTGAGTCTTTAACGCAAACTGTAAGAAATTTACGTGGACAAAGTTTTTTTTTCAGATGAAGCTCATTTTCAGCTCGGCGGCTATGCCAATAATTGCCGCATATGGGGTTCAGAGAACCTACACATATAGTAGTCATATGAGTGATATTGTGTTTCATTATTAAATGACAAAGTTCAACCTTTCCAATGAAACCAGAAGTACCAGTACTTTTTTATAGCCGATTCTAATTTAAAATTTTAAATGATCCACCCTAAATTTCTTTTTAATATTTTGCTCGTGCGCGTGTATTAGGCAGGTCCAAATTTGACTTGAGGAAAAATTTGTATACAAATATGTATAACATATTTTTGCTATAATAACCTTTTAATTAATTTACTTTACAAATACAAATATTATCCTAATCTATGTGCGACAAAAATATGGGTCATGGAAATATAGATATTCTGAAAGCTGAGTGCTTAGTATTTCCTTTTTAAAAGGACTTGGAATTTTTGAAGAAAATAATTATTCAGATTATTTGTAATTTTCTTATTTTAAAAAATATTTTATTGATCTATTTATTATCTACCAGACATATCTAAATTTCATTTCTCAGGTTGTTAATTAGTTTAATTTTAGAGCAATTTTGTTTACATATTGATGGCTATATTTGTATTATTATTCTAAGTATTTGATCTTTTATTCAATATTTCACTGAAAATTTAATACTTTATCAAGCTGGAGGCAACAGATGACGAGGACGTAAACAGACGATTTCTATGTTTATTAAATTTTGTTTTCCTGAAGGTGTTCCTCAACGAGGGACGAAATATTGAATAAATAAAAACAAAATTACAAGACCTCAAGCTTGATTAATTATTAAATTTTCAGTAAATTATTAATGCTTTTTTTCAATGTCCATAAAAATGCACAACATAAAACTATTCACTGATCACGAACAAGTCTATATTTTTATTAAGCTTGAGATCCAATATAACTGAGTTTTAAATTTGCTGGTCCTGTTTTCGGTCAACAGATCGTATAATTTCTATTGGAGATGGAGATTGAGATTTGAGCCGATGAAACTAAAGGTACATGGTTTCATCATACTGGTAGTAGTTAAGGACTTAAGTCAGCAATATAAAAAATAGTACTATTATTATTAAATGCATTAATTTGCAAGAGGATCATCTTAACTTTTAGTCTGAAATTTTTGGCGTGAAAGCATTTGAATCCACACAGCCTTCGAACAAAGCCAAAATTATGTATATTTTTTAAAACGAACATACCGAAATTACGGTATTTTATGACAAATTTACATTATTTTCTATTATAGGAGATTCCATTGTAACGGTTGTGACACTTTTGCTTAAATATATTTAAATATCGTTTGTTTTCATTACTTAGGACTTTTACGTTACTGCCAATTGTAAACGTCTGATTAATCGGAACTGTATTGCAAATATTAACATAGAGTGTCACGGGTGTGACCTTACAGTTACATAAGAAATATAGAATATTTAAATTGTAAGAGGCGTGACATTTTTACAGAATTTCCTTAAAGATACGCAGAAAAAATAAAATTTAGATTCAATTAAAAAATTCACGAATTCAAATGAAATATCTGTGGTCACAACCCTTAACAGCCTAACTCGAGTTAGGACACAATTGAGTTATTAGCACCATCGTATTCAGCGTATCTAAATTTATTTGCTCTAAATTTTTCATGTTTGTATCTCTTCTAGGAAGGCAATTAATCCTAAAAAACCTAATAGCTTAAGTTATTTTTCTAAATTACTGTTTTGGCATAACTGCCTAAGTCAATTTAGGATTACAACAAATATAAACATTATTTTTTCATCATTGCCTAAATCAACTTAAGTCGTTAATCCAAAAAACAAAGAAACAATTTTATTTTCCTAACTTGAGTTAAGCACTTATTCCGAATTACAATTTCGTTTTTTGATAAACATAAATTGAGTTAAGGTCTTTCTCCAAACAAAAAAAAAAGTTTTAAAATATCATGTCAAGTTGAACTTTTTGACTTTCTTTCGTTCAACAATTCATAAGAGCCTAAGTGTCTTTTTCGATAATATCTTTTGACTGCGAGAATAAACAACTATTTTTTGTTAACAACTAAGTAAAGAAATTCGTTTCCTTGGAATCTGTAGCAATGTTTTCCAAAAAACACCTTCTCCTGATTTTCAGTGAAGATTCAAAACTTTAAACTCCTGTACTGAAAATATTGAAAAACAGACTTAGGCTGTTATGGGTTGTGACCACAGATATTATTCAAAAATGGTGTGATAAATAAATTCAATGAATCAATGAAGAAATTCGTAAGCCGTTTATTGAAAATATGTTTCATATTCACTCGATAAAAAAAATACATATTGACAAAAAAAGTTGTAAGTCGTTAATTGAAAACAAAAAAATAAAGTTTTGGGCGAAACGAGTATCGAACCGGGGATGTTAGATTTGTAGTCGCACATTATACCATTGCACCACTCTCGGTATACGGATAATGAAGTTAAAGTTGAATATAATGCGTGACACGCGATTTTGTCGATACCATGAAGTGCCACAAATAATTTCCAATTAAATGTGTAATTAGAAAATGTTGTGCTTTTGACTAAGTTTTAGTCAAATGTTTTGAGTGTTATTTTAGAAGTTTGTAATTTTTAATAAACGTTTTTAACAAATCTTAAATTGATTTTGAGATTTTATGCATAAAAATCACCTATATCGATCATCCATTTCAAACCGAACACCTTTTTTACATCACCATTTCCGATAACTATACTTTATAAAATATTTGATTCGTAGAAGTCGAAAAAACCGCATTTTTTTTTTAAATATATTACCAATTGAAAATTGGGAAAATGAAGAAAAACGTGCCGAGGTATGAACATTGAAAATGGTGTAGTGAGAAAACGCGTGGACACAATTCAAAGACTGAGGGCTTATTTTAAAGGCAATTACAAGTACTTTTCGCCGCCTTTCTTGGCTATTGACTGCTACTGACAAAAATTTTGTGTATTTCTGATTTTTCCTCTTCTTTTGTATTTTTCACTATGAAAACTTAAAACTTATTTTTTTTTAATATTGTTAAATATCGCAAAAACGCATTAGAAATTACATAACAGAATATTTTGTTTTATTTCTTAATAGCTGGGTTCACAGAAAAAGAAAACAAGGTCTATTTGAAGAAAGAAAATTTTTAAAAAATCATGAAGTTTTTAAATTTCTGTTTAAATAGCGCGAAAAACTGGTTTACAAATGAGATAATAGAATATTGTGTTATATTTTATAATAGCTTGGATCTTAATGAAAAAAATCCAGGACTACTTGAAGAAAATCTATGAATAAATGTACAAGTTATGGCCCTTATTGTAGAAGTAAGGGAATTCCAAAAAAGTATAACTTTTACAAAGTTTTTTTTTTTTGCTTAAATTGATTTAGTCATAAGTGAAGACGACATGTATTTCTACTTAAAAGGCAATAACTTCTATATTTTTCCATAGGTTTTAACGAAGAAAACAATATCTATATGTAAAAGATGTGTGAATAAATCTATATATATATAATCAGACGTATGTTGCGTATAGGACGCCAAACCGGTGGACCGATTCGCCTGAAAATTTACTGTATTTAACTTCTGGACAGAGAATGGTTCCTGTATATACTAGGTCATGATAGGACGCAGGGGGGTGGTACCTCCCACACAAAAAATATTTTTAAACATTTAAATTACTCATTTTATCTTCCAAAGCATACGAAGTAGGGGAATAGAGAAAAATGAACCCACGCAAAGCCGGGTAATAATAAATAATAATAATATAATAAATATATAATCATGTGTCATTTTTACCAAGTTTCTACTTAAATTGATTTACTTATACGTGAATATGACATGTACTGCTGCATGAAAGATAAAATATTAATATTCTGTTTTGTAAAATAAAAAAAAATTAAGATCATGAAAAAAAATTATTTTACTCTTGCAAAGAGTTTCTATATTTATCCATAGATCTTTTATATATTGACATTGTTTTTTTTTTGTGTGAGGATGTTCGCTATTAAAAGGTGTAACAAAATATTTTTTTGTTTTTTTTTTTTTCTATTATTATGAGTTTTTCGTGTCATAAAAAAGATATAAAAAAAATAATTTTTTTCTTAATATTTTTCAATTGAACATATAAGCGACTGTGATCGGACCAATATATGCAAAATGGGAATACAAAAATTATTACGACGGAAATTTTAATTTTAGTAAAAAATTAAAAAAATTATCATATCATATTATCATTGACTTTATGAATCAGCAAGCCTTAATGGACAGAAAGTGAAATTCAAAAAGTATCAATCAAAATTCAAATGGTACTCTAGCAACATAATATGAAAATTTTGTTTCCAAGACAAAAAAACATTTTTGGTAGAATCAAGTCATACATAAAATTTTTATAAAAAAGTATGTATATTTTTTTATAAAAATTTTTAATCGATCTGAAATGTCAAATATAGAAATATTTAATTTTAAAGACCTTTTTTTACAAAAATTCCAATTTAGAGACAATTTTATTTTTGTTTTCTAAAATTCCGATTTAAAGACATTTTATTCCTAAATTCCTAAAATTCCAATTTAAAGACATTTTTATTTTTTTTACTAAAATTCCGATTTAATTTTTTACTAAAATTCCGATTTAATTTTTTATTAAAATTCCGATTTAAAGACATTATTAATTTTTTACTAAAATTCAGATTTAAGATATTTTTATTTTTTACTAAAATTCCGATTTAAAGACATTTTTAATTTTTTTTACTAACATTCAAAAAATCAACAAAAAATATGTATATTTTTTTATAAAAAATGTTAATCGAACTGAAATGTCAAATTTTTCCAATTTTCCAAAAATTCCAATTTAACGACATTTTTATTTTTTTTATTAAAATTACGATTTATTTTTTTACGAAAATTCCGATTTAAAGACATTATTAATTTTGTACTAAAATTCCGATTTAAGATATTTTTATTTTTTACTAAAATTCCGATTTAAAGACATTTTTATTTGTTTTTACTAAAATTCAAAAAAAGCAACAAAAAATATGTATATTTTTTTATAAAAAATGTTAGTCGATCTGAAATGTCAAATTAAAATTCCAATTTAATGACATTTTTATTTTCGTTTTTTAAAATTCCGATTTGAAGACATTTTTATTTTTTTATTAAAATTCCGATTTAATTTGTTACTAAAATTCCGATTTAAAGACATTTTTATTTTTTACTAAAATTCCGATTTAAAGAAATTTTTATTTTTTACTAAAATTTCGATTTAAAGACATTTTTAATTTTTTTACTAAAATTCCGATGTTCGGAAATATAGTCCGATTTTGAAGGCTACGATTGTTACGCATTGCACTTTCGTAAGATTTCATTTCAAATTCAAAAGACACCAGCTGAAATGTAAATGTTTCTAGCTGAAACTCAAAAGATGTAAATTCAAATTCAAAGAAACTTCAATCAAAACTCAAAAGATAAACTTTGCAACAAAAATATAAAAAATTTTAACAAAAAAATATTTTTTGGTACAATTGAAGCCCACAGAGTAATAATATAAACACAAAAAATATGCATGATTTATGTGTTGATTTTATGAATCAGCAAGCCTTAATGGACCCCAAAAATATTTTTCCAGCTTGGACACACGTTTTAGTAAAAATTTAAAAATATACATAAACAATTTATTAATATCTTTTTCGAGTTTCGACAAACAAAAGCATTAGCAAATATTATATTTAGCCCTTCAGCAAAATTTTTGATGCATAGTTCCGGCTTTAAGGAGCGTTTGTTTTCTTTACGGATTCTGCTGTCTTTACTCAGTCTTACACAAATCTCTGTCAAAGGATTACCACATTAAATGGTGTTTTCTTAAGCCAGGATAATATTTCTAATACTCCGTTTTCCTTCTTCTTCTTCTTCTATGACTTAACAAATATTTCCAACTAAATAGTATATTTATGGTGCAGATTTAGTTACCCATAACAGGATGATCTCGCAGATAACAGGTAGTGTTTGGAAAACATTGGCCAGCAAAATTCCAAAATTATTTTGGATATTATTTCGTAAGCCTGTGTAAACAATTTAAAAGCAATTGCTGGGATAACGCCCCATTAAACTCCTTCGAAGTGCCTACACGGCGACAAGATATCCCTAAGGAAAATACAAACCTTTTTGCACAAACCTTTCCCAAGAAACAAGGGAAATACAAGACACCACACAGCGATAAGCAAATATTCCCATAATCCTTTTACACGCTTCACTTCACAATTTGTTGTTATTTTTGCGAAGCAATTGAAACTGTCAAAACAATCGAAGGGAAAACATTTAAAATCCTTGCGAAAATCGACAGCATAATAGGCTAAGGATACAATGACAAGGATTTGTGAGAAGAGAACGAAGCAAAACGAAGAAAAAAACTCCCACAATGTTTCCTCAAGCGACACCATTCAAAATACATGCAAAATGCACCAGAAACGGAAATGCAAAACTAAACAAAACCGAAGACGATGCACAGTCACATCGGAACTAGCCCTAAGGACAATGGAACCTTTTGCATTGTGTGCCAAACGGAACTATATTCACACAACTAATAAGAACCACACGTTTCACCTGAACATCCTTCCGGTGCGAATTCCACACTCACCACACAGAGCATAGGACTGCCAGGACGAAGAAGGAGCCAGTGGGAACTGAGATTTCACAAGCAAAGAGTGCAGAATCTGTGAGAAATTGTTTGCCTTCGTTTTTGAACCAAACAGGTTGATCGTTGCTGCGTTGATCCTTGTCCTCGCTGTTATCCTTGATGACAATAGTGTAACAGTTATGAAAACATTTTCATTTTCCCTGCATCCCCCGGGCAAGGACTTTCTGTGCGAGTGCCGAAAGTGTGTGTGTGGGAATCGGAGAGTTGAGAGAATGTGAATTTGTTCCCTGTGGCAGGTTTTTTCTTTTCTTCTTTTTTTGTTAACGGATCATTTTGTCGGGATACTTAATTTTCACGGGCAGCCCACCCTCACTGCCTTTGTGTGAGTGTGTGCGCTTCTGCGATAAAATCATTAGATTGCCAAGATTTATAGGATTGGAACGTTGGATTGTTTTTTATTTGATATCCATGACGAATGCATCGTGTTATGGTTTTCATGAGACACAAGTAGATGTAAACATAGTTGTGGCTGGAACAGGTACATTTTGGTGAGACGTGAGATGAGATTTTTTTCGAATGGAAAAAAGAGGGAGGATAACTTGTTAAATATTTTCGAATAAACAGAGAAATTAGAGTTTTAATTGAATGCTGTGAAAATGAACCACGTTTATGTTCGAGAGATTTATGAGTTCGCTTTGTGTTTTTTGACACAGTTAAAAACAGTTTATTACGTTAAAGGACAACCCAGGCTCGCCCAGTCAACAATTTAAGTTGGGCGATTAGAACAAAAATCGATCTAATCATTGGGACGTGTTTTTCCGCCTCTAAACGTAGATACAATTTTGGGAATTTCAACCTGTGGGGAAAGGATATTTGTTTTTGAATTTCAAACCAGCGGTCTCTTAAGATGCCTACTAAAGAGCTGGAGAAGGGGACTGTCAAACCTTTATTTTCCGACTGGTTGAAGTATCTATTTCTACGTTTTTTAATTTTAAAAATGAATTTAAAAAGCATCAATTGAAATTCGTAAGATTTCATTTCAAATTCAAAAGACACCAAATGCGCAAGAAAATCTATGTGAAAATAAAAAGACAGAAAGTGAAATTAAAAAGCATCAATCAAAATTCAATTCCAATTTAAAGACATTTTTATTTTTGTTTTATTAAAATTCCTATTTAATTTTTTACTAAAATTCTTATTTAAAGAAATTTTTATTTTTTTTTTACTAAATTTCCGATTTAAAGGCATTTTTAATTTTTTTACTAAAATTAAAAAAATATATATGTATAATTTTTTATAAAAATTTTTAATCGATCTGACATTTTTATTTTTTGTTTTTTACTATAATTCCAATTTTAAGACATTTTTATTTTTGTTTTGTAAAATTCCGATTTAAAGACATTTTATATTTTTTTCTAAAATTCCAATTTAAAGACATTTTTATTTTTTTATTAAAATTCCGATTTAATTTTTTACTAAAATTCCGATTTAAAGATATTTTTATTTTTTTAAATAATTCCGAATTAAAGACATTTTTAATTTGTTTACTAAAATTAAAAAAATTAACAAAAAATATGTATAATTTGTTATACACATTTTTAATCGATCTGACATTTTTATTTTTTTTACTATAATTCCAATTTTAAGACATTTTTATTTTTGTTTTCTAAAATTCCGATTTAAAGACATTTTTTTATTTTTTTTTCTAAAATTCCAATTTAAAGACATTTTTATTTTTTTACTAAAATTCCGATTTAAAGACATTTTTATTTTTTACTATAATTCCGATTTAAAGTCATTTTTGTACTAAAATTCAAAAAACTATGTATAATATGAATATGTATAATATGATATGAAATGTCAAATATAGAATTATTTAATTTTAAAGACACTTTTATTTTTTTACTAAAATTCCAATTTAAAAACATTTTTTTACTAAAATACCGGTTTAAAGACATTTTTATTTCTTACTAAAATTCCGATTTAAAGAAATTTTTATTTTTTTACGAAAATTCCGATTTAAAGACATTTTTAATTTTTTTATTAAAATTTAAAAAAATCAACAAAAAATATGTATAATTTGTTATACACATTTTTAATCGATCTGACATTTTTATTTTTTTCTAAAATTCCAATTTAAATACATTTTTATTTTTTTTATTAAAATTCCGATTTAATATTTTACTAAAATTCCGATTTAAAGACATTTTTATTTTTTACTAAAATTCCGGTTTAGACATTTTTATTTTTTACTATAATTCAGATTTAAAGACATTTTTAATTTTTTTACTAAAATTCAAAAAATGAACAAAAAATATGTATAATATGATATGAAATGTCAAATATAGAAATATTTAATTTTAAAGACATTTTTTACTAAAATTCTAATTTAAAAAAAGTTTTTGTGTTTTCTAAAATTCCGATTTAAAGACATTTTTTTTTGTAATATCCAATTTAAAGACATTTTTATTTTTTTTATTAAAATTCCGATTTAATTTTTTCTAAAATTCCGATATAAAGACATTTTTATTGTTTTTTTTTTACTAAAATTCCGTTTTGAAGACATTTTTATTTTTTTTTACTAAAATTCCTATTTGAAGACTTTTTTAATTTTTTTACTAAAATTCCGATGTTCGGAAATATAGTCCGATTATAAGGCCTATGAATGTTGCGCATTCCACTTTCGTAAGATTTCATTTCATATTCAAAAGACACCAGCTGAAATGCAAATGTTTCTAGCTGAAAGTCAAAAGATGCAAATTCAAAAGATAAACTTTGCAACAAAAATATAAAAAATTTAACAAAAAAAATATTTTTTGGTACCATTGAAGCCCACAAAGCAATAATATTAACTCAAAAAATATGCATAATTTTTTATAAAAAAATTAAATTAAATTGATCTGATTGGTCGAATATAGAAATATATGCTTTCAAAGATATTTTTTATTTTTTACTAACATTCCGATTTTGTCGAAGGTGCCTTTAGTATTTGTACTCTCATTTGGAAATATAGGCCAATTATGATGGCTACAAATGTTGGAAATTCCACTTTCACATAGAAACAGTGGTTCACGAACAGTCATCAAAAATAAAAAAAAAATATTTAAAAAACTCCCTTTCTGGCACGAAAATACTAAAAAAAATCAAAAAAAATGATTATTATAACTTCAACTAGGCTTTGTTTCTTTTTTAAGATCCCAGCTACAGGTGGGCCATTTAAAATTTTAAATTGGAATCGGCTATAAAAAGGTAATAATTATTTTTCAAATTTCTGGTTTCATTGCATTTGTCGTTTAATAATGGAATACAATATCACTCATATGACTACCACTCGACCTCATCCGATCAACCCAATTTTATCGAAATCCACATCAAACAGTGACTCGTTGTGGATGCATTGGCTTCTCAATAGTCACGTATGAGTTCTCTGAACCCCATATTCGGCAATTTTGCTTATAGACATAGCCACCGAGATGAAAATGAGCTTCGTGAAGGCCGACATCTTCTCGAAAAATTTCCACGTTTATTTCTTACAGTTTGCGTTAAAGACTAACTACTTTGAAAGTAAGTTTTTAATATTTCTCAATTTTATTCGAGCGTTTATCAACCCATTTTGCAAATATCAAACATAAACCTGAAAATAAAAATGAATGCTATTCTACCTTTTAAAGTCAAAGTAATCGGTAGTTCTACTTTAATGTTTTAAATGGCCCACCCTATATTATAAAATAAATATTCTATTATTTAATTTACAAAAAATAACAAAGATAACTTCTACATTTAACCATAGATATTTTACATCTCGACACAGTTTTCTCCATTATAATGTTAACTATTAAAAAATAAAACAAAATATATTTTACCATTAAAAAATATTTCAATTCAATTTATTTTCTTTTATAATATTACAATATTATTTAATAATATTTACAAATGTAAGAGTTCAAGAAATTGTTCTTTTTCTAGATATTAATACTGATAACTATGAAATATTTAAAATGCTTATAATTGTATTGGAGAAAACCATTTGAATAAAAAACAAGTAAGAAGGCGTTAAGTTCGGCCGGGCCGAATTTTATATACGCTCCACCACGGAGTGCATTCCACAGTATTACCAGCAGATTAAAAGATGTCGACTTTACATAGAAGCACAGTAAAATATTACGAAAATTGTGATATTTTTATGCACATTACTATATTTGTTTACGATTTCAAACTATAATGTATACTTATGCGCTCTGTTTAAAATCGACTACTATATATAAATAAAATGCTGAAATTGTGAAAGTGAACATGCCGAAAATATTAGGCGATTGTCAGCCATTAGGGAGAAGCATTTTCAGATACAGACAAAGTGACTGCATTTTTTGATAAGAAAAGTACAAATTTTAAAGATATCCCCATTCGCCCCATTCTCCGCCCAAATGTACAAATTTGAAAAAAAAACTTTTTGTTTCGAGTCTTCATAGTTAGACCACCGAATACACACCGAATTTCATTATATCAACTTCAGCGGTTTGGAAGGTCCCATTTTTATCCCTCTTTTTCAATTATATCCCTTAAAAGTACGAATTTCGAAAAATCCCTCTATTCTACGTGTTTATGCAATTAGAGGGATGTACACACCGAATTTCATGATTCTAGCTGTTGTCGTATCATTGGTAAAATATTTTATCCATTTCTGTCCCATTTCGCCCGATAAAATAATTATTATCTTTGCGGTGCTTCCAAGCTACAAGAGGAATGTCCGCAACATATAACAAATGTATGAAAATGAGAAATTTAATTAATAAGCCAAGGCTACCAATATTTGTATACTATGTATATATATAATGGAAATAATACTTCAATCCATAAAGTAAATATAAGGCAGCAATCATAATACCCTAAATATTGGGGGATAGAGAGTGTATTTTCAGCTACAGTCGTTTGGTTGGTTGTATTTCCATCCTATTTTAATTTCAAAAGTATAAATTTTGAAAATACCTTATCTCTCACGTACGCAGTATAAGACAACTTCATGATTCTACCACTTTCTGTCGTAAAAACAACAAAGTAAAGTACGAACTTGGAAAAAAATATTTTACGTGGCTATGCAGTCAGAGGAATGTATACACCGAATTCCATGATTATATCAGCGGCCATTTTGTTGGTACCATTTTTATCCCTCTGCTCCCATTGAATCCCTTGAAAGTACGAACTTGGAAAAACGTTTTTTTCGTGTCACTCAGTCAGAGGAATTTATACCGCGAATTTCATGGTTCTAGCTGCATCCATTTGTTTGGTACAATTTTTATCCCCTTTTTCCATTTTACACCCTAAAAGTACGAATTTCGAAAATTTCCTTTATTTTATGTGTGTACGCAATCAGAGGAATATATACATCGAATTTCATTATTCTATGTGCAGCCGTTTGGTTGGCACTATTTTTATCCCTCTATCCCCATTTAACCCCTTAAAAGTACAAATTTAGAAAAAATACTTGTATATTATGTATCTACTCTATTAGAGGTATGTACACGCTAAGTTTCGTGTTTCTATCTGTTGTCGTTTGATAGGTACTGTTTTTATCCCTTTTCGTCCCGTTTCGCCCCCTACAAATAAAAATCACTCTATGGTGCCCTTTTATGCTATAAAGGGAATGCGCATTGCAAATATCAAGTAAATACAAGCTAATATGTTCAAAAAACATGCTGAAATACTCTAAATATTGGGGGTATTTTCAGTCCCTATGGGCCGATTTCGCCTACTTTCAATCCCAACCGATCTACAGCCATAAGACACATTTAGGAAAAATTTGAACCTCCTACCTCATTTCGTTCGGCCGCTATCGTGCTTTCAACAGACAGACAGACGGACATGGCTATATCGTCTTAGAATTTTACCACGACCCAGAATATATATACTTTATGGGGTCTCCGATGAATATTTCAAGGTGTTACAAACGGAATGACAAAGTGAATATACCCCCATCCTGGAGGTGGAGGGTATGAAAATAATTTTTCAAGTCTCAGGCACAAAATTTTAATTTTTTGTTGCATAATGTTAACAGTTCTTCTCAAACTTTTAAAGTATAACAGCTTGAAATCTGTTTATCAAATGACAACGGTTTCACAGTTAGGATATTTTCACTTCATTCTGGTCTATCGTCTATCGATCAACCTTCATAAGGGGAGAAATCTAATTTTTACGTATACTTCATCATTCTCATAGACTGAGTTTTAAATTCTGCGAGCTATGCAGAGGGAAAGTTCAAGTTCACAAGATCATTTTGAAAAAAAAACATGACAAAGATCTTTTAGATCTTATCTTATCCGATGGGAATATTTGGTATTTTTATATGCGGGTCCTTTTTGGTGGCAAACAATAAATCACTTCAAATTGTCAAGGACAATGTCATATACATCCATACACACATTTATATCTACTTCCATATGTGTACTTATAAAACAATAAAATACAAATAACAAATCGATTAATTTTCTCATTTGAAAACTCGAGGGAAAACTACAGTTTCCAACAATACGGGCTGAGCACAATTTTAGAAATATTTACATAAATTCGTTCCTCATTGAGGACGAACTCAGGATTGCATAATCCCCAGGAAACTCGTTGTGGGAGTTCAAGGAAGAATCTTAACGAAAACTCCACACTCACCGACCCTAGGAAATTCGATACACTTAAGCCCTTAAGATGGGAAAAGAAGGTGTAGGAAATTTGGAAAAGGATACTTATCCACACACTCACTCAGGTTGGGCTGAGAAAAAATCTCTGTCAAAGGACGAAGCAAAGACACAAATCCCATTTACTTCTCTTGTAGGATACGAAATGGACAAAGGCTATTGCTGGCAATTAGAAAATCAAAGGAAACCATACAGGTAGTTTAGTATGTTTTCTCAACACAAGGACTCCAGGAGATTTTCAGTTGTTCTTTGGAAAAATGAAAGAAATCATCGATCATTGACCATTTCTTTGCTAAGCGAGTGGATGTGTGTGTGAATGACCAAACAGAAATGTAGGTGGATCTTCAACAATGAAGCGCGTTAATTGGATAAGAGCTGGAGGGTGGGCTATTGATTGGTATCAATTTTGTTTTTCTCTTTGGAAGACCAAAACATTCTTCTTTGACCTTAAAAGGATATGCCGCTTGTGCTGGGAGAGTGCAGAAGAACAAAAACTCTCAAGGGTATTCGATTTATGTGTCGTAATAATTATTTTCTCTTTCTCTAAATTCTCTAAATTTGTTCTGGTGTATTTACAATGAATGTGTGTGTGGGGGTGGGGGACAATGTGAACAACAATACGCATGACAGGACCTCACACTGGCCAGAAATTGTGCAAGTTGGACAGTGGAAATAAGGGGAAGCGGGTAAAAACGGAATAAAGCGGAAGAAAGCAAAAAACGGAAGTAACCTGTTACCATTGTTAAATGCTATTGCACGTTTCCGTTTTTTGAGAGCTATACCTAGCTAACGGAAGTAATCATTTCATATTTTTGTGCAAATCTCACAAAAGCCATTTGATTCAATGACAAGCGTTACATATCATCCGGTACTTGGGACTCCTAAGTGGGAGGTCATTGTTTGAATTGTGCTATAGAAGAATGAGGTAAAATACCGGTCAATTAATTTTTGTATGAAATCTCACTCAAATTTGTATTGGAAAATTTTGATGGTTTTTATTTATTTTTTTGACGATATTTTTCTTCGGCCAAAGAAATAAAGGTTAGAATATGAACTAATGGATTTGAAAGAGAAGAACTTTTGTGTTATGTAACTTTGGACGATTTTCCAATTTTTTGCAATTTAAATAAATTAAAATTAAAAAATAGCAAAATTAAAATTTTGGATGATTTTATTTTTTTGTAATTTATAAAAAAATTAAAAAATAACAAAATTGATATTTTGGACGATTTTCCAATTTTTTTGCAATTTTTAGAATAAATAAAAAAGAAAAAATTTAAATTTTGGACGAATTTCCAACTTTTAAAATTAAACAAAAATTAAAAAATAACGAAATTGAAATTTTGAACGATTTTCTGCAAAATAAATAAAAAATAAGAAAATAGAAATATTGGACGATTTTCCAATTTTTAAAATAAATAAAAATTTAAAAATAAAAAATTTAAATTTTGGACGATTTTCCAGTTTTTAAAATAAATAAAAATTAAAAAATTAATAAATAAAAAATAAAAAATAATAATTGGACTATTTTTCAGTTTTTAAAATAAATAAAAATTAAAAAATTAAAATTTAAAATAAATAAAAAATAAGAAAATTGTAATTTTAGACGATTTTTCAATTTTTTTGCAATTTTTAAATAAATAAAAATTAAAAAATAGGTAAATTGGAATTATGGACGATTTTCCAATTTTGAAAAAAAAAATAAAAATTAGAAAATAACAAAATTTTGGGCGATTTTCCATTTTTAAGGTAAGAATATGAACTAATGGATTGATTTGAAAGAGAAAAGCAATTGCTCATTTGTGCTATGCAATTTAAAAAATAAAAATTTGAAATCTTGGACGATCTTCAAATTTTTAAACTAAATAAAAATTAAAAAAATAACAAAATTTAAATTTTGGACGATTTTGCAGTTTTTAAAATAAATAAAAAATAACAAAATTGAAATTTTGGACGATTTTCCAATTTTTTTACAATTTTTAAAATAAATAAAAATGAAAAAAATAACAAAATAGAAATATTGAACGATTTTCCAATTTTTAAACTAAATAAAATCTGAAAAATAATAAAATTGAAATTTTGGACGATTTTCCATTTTTCTGCTATTTTAAAAATAACGAAATAGAAATATTGGACGATTTTCCAATATTTAAAATAAATAAAAATTGAAATTTTGGACGATTTTCCAATTTTTTAAAATAAATAAAAATAGGAAAATAGAAATATTAGACGATTTTCCAATTTTTAAAATAAATAAAAATTAAAAATAAAAAAATTGAAATTTTGGCCAATTTTCCAATATTTAAAATAAATAAAAAATAACAAAATTTTCTTTGACATTTGGAAAAATGTTTGCATTTAAAAAAGGAGTACAACTGTTTGTATAGAGAAAAATAATTTCTTTAATCACTTAACCCCTTGGCCATTAACAATTTGTAAAAGTGCGAATTTCCAAAAATCACAATTAGTGATCAGCGATTTTTTAAAAAGGTAAAAAAAGCAATTCTTACTTTAAATATCTCAATTATTGTGAATTTTCTAAAACAGCACTAAAATCGGGTAAAAATATACAAAAAACGCCTCGGAGACGCCCCCAGGGGGTTAAGTGTAAGACCGACCGCCATTAATTTTACATCCTAACATTTTTTTTTTGAAGAAACATACCGACTGTCCCCACTCCTTAAGGGGGCTCCCATACAAAAAATAAATTTTTATACAATTCGCTGCCACCGCTCTTACTGGTCCAAAAAGGCCGCTATTGGAATCAAATGTATTATCGTCCCACACTGTTTTTTCAAACCCCGTATTTTCTCTGAACATACATACCTACCTCCTATCTTCATTTTACACCTATATTTAAAAGAATAGAATTTAATATTTACACACACCACTATCATGATTTCTATCCTGTGATAGGTTTCCGCAAAGTTTCCATTAAAAACTGATCAGTACTTTAGAAATTGAATTTATTTCGAATTCCTCCTCCGCTGTGTCGATTTTTTTCCAAATCGTCAAGTTGGCGATAGACGAAAAGGTTTTTATAGTTGGCAATTCATCAAAGGTTTATGTCTCTGCTCTGCAACTTAGATATGGCGCCATCTACTGTAGCATAGTGAAACTAAGCTATTCTATAAATCACAGTGACTCTCAAACTATGTAAATGGTAAATTTAATTTCGTATTCATATGCTTTAGTTCCAAAAATTGTATTCCATCAAAATAAAAAACAGCAGGGTTTGGCTATTTCGTGGAAGTATTTTCGCAAGTTGTCACCTTTTTTAGGTTATTTCATAGAAGTGCTTTTTAAATATAATTTCTAATCACACTGGGAGGAACAGTTAATACAAATTTTAGGGATGTAAGGCATGTAAAAAGGTATTTAAATTTGTGAACCTTAAACGTAAGCTATTATACATTATAAATACTAGCCTAACCGGCAATGATTCTCTATTGCTAAGGCATGTAAAATATTCACGAATCGAATTAATACCAAATGTCTTCTTTATTGATTTAAGTTACATTTTGTGATCGCTTAATATAGAAAGAGCAAATCTCGATTTTTTCCGAAGCCAAATTCTTAATAATAGACTTTTCTCAAATATTCTCCGTTCAGATTGTTTAGACGCGTTAGAGGGAGTAGATGGGGTTGTCTCATTTACCTTTCCCTCATAGAATAATAACACTGTGTATTTTCGGTGAACGTTATAATTATTATTCCGGGTAGTGTATTTTATTGGCACGTGTGTATGTATGTGTTACAATGCAAGTGTTGTGTTTAATATGTATTGAACTTATGTTGGGTGATTTAATAATTCATTTGTTGAGTTACATTACAAGTAAACTTTAGTTTAAGTAGGTATGTTTCACTGTAGTATATAATGTGTGTTGTGAGGATCACTATGTAGGTTGGGTAGGTTGGTTGTTCTCATTCGTATCCACTTATATGTTGGGTATGGATTGTTCGAGGAACTTTTTATGGCTGCTGTTGACGTGTGTTGATGTTTTATGTTGTTCCCGTGATGGGTATGTAGATCGCACTGCCTGCTCTTTTAGCGTTAGGTTGACAACTGAACTAAGCACACATAGAGAGAAGGGGGAGAGCCAAGTCGATCTTACAATTGCATGGACATGGAGATAGACGCTAGGAGAGAAAGGATGCCACCCAGCAAACATTCTGTGTTCGCATGAACATAGATATTCAAAACTTGTTGCTTATTCAGGTCTTAAGTCTTTTCCTTTCCCTGTAAAGTCACGAAAAATCTAGTTACGCTTTTCCACAATTTTAAGGTCAGCTAGTGACGTGAATTTAACACACTATAGATAGTTTTTTTGTGATTTTATTGGTGCATAGCATAGCATAACCAAGCTGTTTATGCGATACTGATATTTGACCCTTTAACCTTTGCATTTAAGACGAATTTCTCCAACATAGGCTGAACATGTATAAATTTAAAATTTAAAAATCAAATGTCAGATTTTCCTATTATAATTGACTATAGAAATAGCAGGGATTCTCCAAATTCTAATAGGAAGTGCAATTTGTCAATAAATATTATCACTGTGATTGTTTAAAAATTTTGCGACTGCTCATCTTGTATCAATTAAAATCAATCGATCAATGTATGTAAGAATTTATGAAATCAGAATACATTCAATTAATTTTATAATTGAAAAAAATTTACTTTAAAGCTGTAAGCAAAAAAACCTCATAAACTGCGGACTAATCTAGTCATAAATCAATTCTTAAATCAGAGGTCATATGGATCAAGGGAATCAAAAGGAATCCAGGAGGTCGAAGGTATCAAATGAATTAAACGGATCAAATGTTAGTGGTCAAAGGGATCAAAGGTCAGAGGTCAATGGTCGAAGGGATCCACTGAATTAAAGGGATCAAGGGGATCAAAGTTAAAGGTCAAAGATCAGAGGTCAAATTCTGAAATCAGAGGTCGAAGGGATCAAATTAATTAAAGGGATCAATTAGATCAAATGTTAGAGGTCAAATGGATCAAAGGTCACAGGTCAATGGTCGAAGGGATCCAATGAATTAAAGGGATCAAGGGGATCAAAGTTAAAGGTCAAAGATCAGAGGTCAAAGGGATTAAAGGGATGAAAGGTCAGAGGTGCAAGGACAAAGGGTTCAAATGAATCAAGGGGATCAAAGGTCTGTGGTCAAAGGTCAAGGGATCGTGGGTTAGAGGTCAAAGGTCAGAGGTTAAGGGATCAACGAGATCAAAGGTCAGAGGTTAATGGATCAACGAGATCAAAGGTCATCAAAGGAAATATCAACGAAATCGATTGAAAGTATATTTATATAATTACAGAAAATTTATCACATTTTATTTAAATTTATCAAAAAAAAAGTCGTATTAGACTTCGAGCAAAAATCTTAGTCTTTTTAAAAACAAAATAAAAATAATATTGAACAACCGGAGAAGATTTTTATCTTTTTCTAATAAATTAAAGTTCAAAAAATATGTTATGAAAAAACTATCACAAAATTTTATGTTTTTTTTTTTGATCATTAGAATATTATTTTTTATTAAACGAATATTTAAATATTTACAGCTTAACATGATTGATTGCACTTAAGTAATACGTCTTAGCCTTTAATCTAGAACAATATATTTTGTATATATACGAATTATTTACATTTTTATTAGTTAATATTTCAAAGGATTAATATTTCAAAATTTAAAATTTTTAAAATATACATTTTTGAAAATTAAATATATAAAAATATTATTTAAAGACAAATATATAAATATATTATTTAAAATTATGGCAATGAAATTCTTTAATGTATTTGACCATTTTGATAAACGTGATTTGCCACCAATAGTTATGTTCTAAAAATTTAATGTCCTAGACCCATACTTCTTAACCCCCCATTTCACTGGGCAAATATTAATGTCTGTGGATTTAAATGACATTCTTTACACCCAAAAAATTAAAAAATCTAGTTAATTTTTTTATTTGTAATTTTGTATTGAATGTAAGAAATAATAATTTAAAAATAATATTGAGATTAAAATTATAGAGACTGAAGCAGTTTTGTGATGTTTTGGAGCAGATGAACCCATTACATGAACCATTTTTTGGCCTGCTTGGAGGGGTAAGTGTAAACAAATGGTGAATTCTCTCTAACTCATCTTTGGTCATCTGTGGTCTATCACCTATCTGTACAAGGCAAATTTACTTGCATCTGGTGGTCAAAGCGATCGCACTACTCGCAAAGTTCTTTTGTATCCAGCCTGAAAGATATTTTTATTAGATCTCATATATTAAATTTGGACATATTGTCAATGTCTTCAACTAATTGTCAGAGCTGAGCAATTGTAGCAGCTTGAATTGTAGCTTCATTCGTCGTCAATCCCAGAATGGGAAGAAGTAGAAAATCTATAACCTAAGCAAAGAAATGCCATTTATAGGGTGACTTTGAAAGATAGAATAAAATTAATTTTTATTTTTAGGTTTATGTTTATGTTTGAAATTTACAAAATGGGACGCAATATGCTCGAACAAAATTGGGAAAATATTAAAAACTTACTCCCAAAAAAGTAAAACATTTTCGTGAAGAGATCTGCCTTCAGTTCAGCCTTCATGAAGATCATTTTCATATCGGTGGCTATGTCGATAAACAAAATTGCCGCATATGAGCTTCAGAGATGCCAATGCATCCACAACGTGTCACTGTTTGGTGTGGATTTTGGGCTTTACTGAAAATTTGGGTTGATCGAAGGAGGCACTGTCGAGTCAGTCGTCTTAGTCATATAAATCATACTGTGTTCCATTATTAAATGACAAAGTTCAACCTTTCCAATAAAACCAGAAATTTGAAAAAATAATTAGCACTTTTTTAAAGTCGATTATAATTTAAAATTTTAAATAGCCCACCCTATAGAATTTGAAGGAAACGAAGATTGTTTTAGAATGGAAGCAAAATAAGGACTACAAAAGGGATTTCTCACAAATGGTTGGAAGAAAAGATCTCACGCGGAAGGAATTCTTAGGAAAAATCGCTCAATAAACTTCACTATTATTAGTAGTATTTATATTGAAGTATTTAAGAATTTAGCTAGGATCTGTGAATCATAGAGATATCTGTTGGCATTTAAGACCTTATGAATGAATATTTTTTACACCATCATTTCCTCGTTGGAGGAACTATGTATGTATGTCTGTGTTCGGTCGCATAACTTAATTGGATATTATTTTATATGTTGTTTTTCCACATTCAAGTTAATTTATATTACCAACAAAGCAAACAAACATACAGAGAAAAAAGAAAATAAAGCAATTTTGTGCAAAATCCTAAAGCACCTCCATCGTCCATGGCCATACCAGCGAGATGAGCGAGGGACCTGGGATGTGAGTAATGTGGCCACCAGCACCAACACTGAAATTTTTCCACGGTTTTACTCGTGTCGGGCGAAAAAAACGAAGCAAAAGCCACATAAAACAATCTTATTTGTTATATTTTTTCTCGTTGTTTTAAGACTAATTTCATTTGTTTGCAGTTTTCGTTTTTCTTTGTTTATTTTACTCCATTTTCCGTAACACACACAAACACATCATACACATATGCACATGTATGTGAGTGTATTTTCTCTACTAAATACAATTTTTATTCGCCAATGTCGCTGCTCTTGCTTTGTTTTGTTTATTATCCTCAAAAAAAGTGAATATAAAAAATTAAACTTTATTTCGCCATTTTTAATTTCCTACTCCTTCGTGAGTGTTTGTCGTAAACACACGCCAAAGGACAATAACTAACATGGGCCAGCAACAACACACCCAACAACACCCCACATCAGCATCAGCCAGAACGAGTTTGAAAAAGCGGCACCAGTTCTGGTGCCGTTACGATTTCGCCGTCATCAAGTCACAACTAGACTGGATGGAACCTCTCGTCCAAAGGACATCGTTGTGAGTTCCTGTTTTTCTCTGTGTTTTTTTCTGAGTCCAAACGTTTGTGAATAGGACTACTGGCCAGCCAGCGAAAAAAGCTAATAAAAACTGTAAAAATGTAATAAAAATTAAAAAGAAATAAAAACGAATTAAATTCTAACGAGACTTTGTTTCACATCTTTGCTGGTTTTTTGTGGTTGTTGTCCTTGTTGTTGTTGTTTTCACTCCAAAATTGCCTTTCGCTGGTTTTTCCACGGTTTTCGTCAACGTAATGGCAAAGTATTCATAAGTTACACACACCACGTATGAGTGCGATATACTTCAAACAGGGGTGGAATTGGGAGAACCTTCTTAAAGGGAAGGCCTTTTGAAGGCCTTCGATTTTTTCATTATTCAGGGAAATTTCATCTACACATTCCTAACCCGATTCTTAAAGTATTCTTGGCGATTGGAAATATCTTAAAAAATTCCAGTTGATTCGAAGACCCTTTAACCAGGGGTGGAATTGGGAGGGCCTACCAAATAGGCCTTCTAACGGCCTTCGTTTTTCTCGTTATTCAGGGAAAATTCATCTACACATTCCTTAAAGAATTCTTGGCGATAGGAAATATCTTAAAAATTCACTTTGATTCGATAACCCTTTAATTTTGTCTTTTAAAGGATTTAATTGAAATATATCCGTCCAATATATTTTGGAATCTAGGTTTTAATGATCCAATGAATTCCAATCCAAAAATTCTTCAAGAAGGGTTTCAAGCCTACCTTCTGAAAAAACTGAAAAAATCGTGTTGAAAAACCAGACTCGTTCTTCAATATCTGAGTTATTCCATGTCAAACCCCATGGCTAAATGACTCTGATTATTCCGGAAATCTCAGCAAATATTCTGCTTTAACAAATATTTTATACGTGTCTTAGGAAAAAATTTTTAAAATTTTATTAGCCGACTTATAGGCATTGTAATTTCCACAAAAATTGAAAATTCTACAGACAAGTGTATATCAAATCCTTGTATATTCCAATTGGTTTAACCAATTTTAAACTTCAATACCTTTCTTGAAAGGTCTTCAGGAGTACTTCAATGTAGATATTTAATATATTTATATTTATTTTATAACAATTCCGGTTACACGTTATAAGCAATTAATTACTATTAATTTTGGTCTCAATTTTTGAAAAAAAAAACCTGTTCGAATTTGGCCACGTTTTTGTACATTATTTTGTTTGGTAACCGTACCACTTGTAAATTTATTTAAATAACACATTTAGTAAGGAGTAAAACGCTGCTTTGTTTTTAAAAATCCGTCAGTAATTGACTTTGTTATTGAAGTTTTTATTAATACGAAATTTTTGAAAAAATACATGTTTTGGTCATTCCACTTCACATCTCTCATTATTTTACGAATTGAAGTCCAATAAAAAATACTTAAAAATCGTCAAAACAAATAAAAAAGCATGTCGACCATTTTAATCAAAAAATCTCCAATTTTGGCACACATTTTCCCCTCTTTTGGGAATTCGGGTATTTTTCTTTTGAAAACAAATGGAAAATGTTGAGAGTGCAATTCAGAGCAAAGTTAATAAAGCCTGTAGACCATTTGAAAAATCCCAATTTTGGAACACATTTTCCCCACTTTTGGGAACTCCGCATGTCGACCATTTTAATAAAAAAATCTCCAATTTTGGCACACATTTTCCCCACTTTGGGAATTCGGATATTTTTCTTTTAAAAAAAAAAGGAAAATGTTGAGAGTGCAATTCAGAGCAAAGTTAATAAAGCCTGTAGACCATTTAAAAAAATCCCAATTTTGGAACACATTTTCCCCACTTTTGGGAACTCGGCATGTCGACCATTTTAATAAAAAAATCTTCAATTTTGGCACACATTTTCCCCACTTTGGGAATTCGGATATTTTTCTTTTGAAAAATATTTTTTTTTGTCTTGAAAACATGGGAAATTTAGTAATTGAGAGCGCAATTCAGAGCCAAAGTAAGTAAACATTTCGACCATTTTAATAAAAAATCCCCAAATTTTGGAACATATTTTCCCCACTTTGGGAATTCGGGTATTTTATTTTTGGGAAAATGTAATAATTGAGAGCGCAATTCAGAGCCAAGGTAAAAAACATGTCGACAATTTTAATAAAAAATCCCCTCTTTGGGAACACATTTTCCCCACTTTGGGAATTCGGTTATTTTTTTTTTTGGGAAAAATGGAAAATGTAGTAATTGAGCGCAATTCAGAGCCAAAGTAAAAAGCATGTCGACCATTTTAATAAAAAATATCCAATTTTGGAATACATTTTCCCCACTTTGGGAGTTCGGGTTTTTTATAAAAAAAATGGAAAATGTAGTAATCTAGAGAGCAATTCAGAGCCAAGATAAAAAAATCTTGTCGACTATTTAAATAAAAAATCCCTATTTTTGGAACACATTTTCCCCATTTTGAGAATTCGGGTATTTTTTTTGGAAAAAAAGGAAAATGTAGTAATGGAGAGCACAATTCAGAGCAAAGTAAAAAAGGATGTAAACCATTTTAATAAAAAAGGTCCACTTTTTGAACACATTTTCCCCACTTTGGGAATTCGGGTATTTTTTTTTGGGAAAATGGAAAATGTAGTAATTGAGAGCACAATTCAGAGCCAAAGTAAAAAGCATGTCGACCATTTTAATAAAAAATATCCAATTTTGGAATACATTTTCCCCACTTTGGGAATTTGGGTTTTTTTATAAAAAAATGGAAAATGTAGTAATCTAGAGAGCAATTCAGAGCCAAGATAAAAAATCTTGTCGACTATTTAAATAAAAAATTCCCATTTTTGGAACACATTTTCCCCCACTTTGAGAATTCGGGTATTTTTTTGGAAAAAAAGGAAAATGTAGTAATGGAGAGCACAATTCAGAGCCAAAGCAAAAAAGCCTGTAGACCATTTTAATAAAAAATCCCCACTTTTGGAACACATTTTCCCCACTTTGGGAATTCGGGTATTTTTTTTTGAAAAAGTGAAAAATGTAGTAATTGAGAGCGCAATTCAGAGCCAAGGTAAAAAAGCCTGTAGACCATTTTAATAAAATATCCCCAATTTTGGAACACATTTTCCCCATTTTGGGAATTTGAGAATTCGGGTATTTGTTTTCTTTAAAAAATGGAAAATGTAGTAATTGAGAGCGCAGTTCAGAGCTAAGGCCCTCTCATATCCCTCATCCCGATCCTGGTTTTTGGAACACATATTCCCCACTTTGAAAATTCGGGATTTTTTTGACAAGAAAGGAAAATGTAGTAATGGAGAGCACAATTCAGAGCCAAACTAAAAAGCATTTCGACTATTTTAATAAAAAAAATCCCCACTTTTGGAACACATTTTCCCCACTTTGGGAATTCGTTCATTTTTTTTTTAAAGTGGAAAATGTAGTAATTGAGTGCGCAATTCAGAGCCAAACTAAAAAAGCATTTCGACTATTTTAATAAAAAAATCCCCACTTTTGGAACACATTTTCCCCACTTTCGGAATTAGTTTTTTTTTTTGAAAAAAAAAAATGAAAAATGTATTAATTGAGAGCGCAATACAAGGACAAGGTAAAAAAGCCTGTAAACCATTTTAATAAAAAAATCCCCAGTTTTGGAACACATTTCCCCACTTTGGGAATTCGGGTATTTTTTTTTGTACAATATGGAAAAATCAGAGCGCAATTCAGAGTTAAGATAAAGAGCATTTCGCCCATTTTAATAAAAATCCCTAATTTGGAACACATTTGCCCCACTTTAAGAATTTGGGTAATTTTTTTTTTTGGAAAAAAATGGAAAATTTAGTATATGAGAGCACAAATCGTAATCAAGGCCTTTTAACAGGCCCTCTCATATCCCTCTTCCCGTTCCTGTTTTACACATCCGAACATTTCATGCATAGTACGTGATTACTGTGAAGAAGTTGGCTTTTTATAGTGCAACCCATAATGGTTTTAGTGGAATTGTAATTTTTTCTGGCCATAGAGTCTGAGCTGTTGCCAAAGCTGATGACGTTTCCCATCGTTTTTTCTTGTTTTTCGTGGGAGGACGAGTATTTACGCGTTAAATGTTGAGTTCTATGCGAGAAAGTAACAGTTTATATTCAAAGACAATTAAACAAATCTCAGGATTTTAGGCTAATAAAACTTAGGGATTTTTTCATTCGTAGTTACAAGAAACAACATACAAAACATATTCATTTGGGAAAAAGTCGTTCACGAAAACAAAAGCTGAAATGTTATTTTTATAGTTTTAAAAATAGATATCGTATGTTTTAATATTAAAATCTCGCTCAGTGAAGAAGAAAGACAACTAGAGCACAGCCAAGAAAATAAAGGAGTGTTAACAAGTTAAGAATCTTATCATAGCTGTCGGTATAGCTTTCGGTAAAAGAGTGAGTTTGTTATAAAATTTAAGGTTGTAATATAATAATATCAATAAACGCATATGGCCTTTCAATTAAATGTTAATAGGAATTCGTGAAAAATAAAACAAAATCAAGTTTTTAAGCTTTTGTTTCGCTTAATATTCGCTTCGAATTCGAAAAAATAATGCGAAAATTCGCTATTACTTATGTTCCCTGAATAATGAAATATCCAATACATCCAATTTCTTACGCGAAACATATTTGGCTTTAAAGTAAGGATTTTTATATTTGGGCAGAATTATTTTTATATAATGCTTGTACCAAATATTTAAATGTATAATAATAATTTTCAGAACAGCGTCTCACAATTCAATGATGGTGCTATCATATCTTAATAAAATATTTGGAAGTGTTCGGAATTTTTTACATGTGAGTCATTCATGTCAAACGGTGCGATTTTTGACCTCGATAGCTGCGATTGTTTTGAAAATTTGTTTAAATATAAATAAAAACATTTTAGACGTATTTTAGGGAAAAAAATTAGACATTTTTTCACGAATTATGTCCAATTTTACAAAGAAAAAATAAGATTTTTTCAAAAAGGTGCGCCTGAAGCTCCTGAAACACTTGACCGATTTTAATGAGCTATACCTTGTTTTGAAGGTAATTTCAATTACTTCTAAAATATTAATGTGTTATGGCATTGGCGCGTTATGTTTTTAAAGCTTCAACAGTTTTATTTCTTCTATTTTGATGTACGAAATGATTGTATTAATCCATTTTTTTAATTTTTAAAGTAGTGTTCTTAGATGTCTTTTTTAGCGATTGTGTGAACTTGGAAGTGGTGGAATGATGGCTTCTATTTTTTACGAATTTTTCTCGATTTTTTCGCAAGAATTTCAGTGGAAAATTGTCAAAATGATAATTTTGTGATTACTTTATTAACACAAACAATGAAAAATCCAAGAAAAATACGTCATGGAAAAAAATAATATGTCCATAAACTAATTTTTTCTTGAAATCGTACCGCTTGACATCGAAAGACTCAAAAGCTTCATTCCGGCGTTTAACATAAGGTGAGATTAAATTAAAGATTTGAATTATATAATAAAATGTGTAGACTCTTAGAGTGTCACGTGTTGATTTCTTAAAAAAATACTTTTGATTAAGTTCGTCCGTATAATCGAAAGGAGTTAAATATGTGTATACAATTATTTCAATTTAGTACATTGTAATCATTTAAGATGATTGTTATGACTGTGTTATTATGTGGATTGAACGATTCAGTAATTGTTCAATAATTGAAGCCCACATGAGCTGAGTGGATTTATGTCAGACGTCTCATTGAAGATTCTTTTTAAATATATATCCTGTCAAATTCAAAATACCTTTTTATACCTTTTTTATACCCTCCACCTAAGGATGGGGGTATATTCACTTTGTCATTCCGTTTGTAACACCTTAAAATATTCGTCGGAGACTCCATAATTTTCCATTTTCTCGAAAAAAAGTTTTTGATGCCAAACTATTCTCAGATTTGGATAACATCTGTCATATAAATTTGGAGAAGAAATTGTTTCTAAAGCCATTTTTTTCCAAAATTTTCTGATTTGGCTATCAAATCAAATGGCTATGAAAAATAATATAAATAAAAAGTTAACAAATATAGCAGATAACACCGAAGGTTATAACGGGATTGATTGATTGATTCCAAGTTATCAGGCTAAAATAGGATAAATAGTGGCTGTAAGGTCAAAAATTGTGAAAAATATCTTAGGAAAACCCGCGTAACTTTTTATCATATTGAGAACACCAAAATATTTTTATGGCATATGATTGCTCACTTCATTCGGAATATTTCTGTCAGAATGGTTTCAGAATCCTGAATGGAGAAATTTAAAATACAAGCAATTGCAAGCGCGAATTTTGAATTTTTTAACTATTGCAGCGATTTTCGCGACTGGCTACATATATGTTACAAGCGACATTGGTTCTTAATACACAAACAAAAATTCAGTCGGATCCGTTGGCTAGGTCGCGAGAAAATCATTTGTGAAAACCATATTTGCCGCGAAAATAAAATTTTCCAAAAATATCCAATTTGTAATTTTTTGTTTATCGTGCCCTACCGCAATATCCACTTTTCGTAAAAAAATGGAAAAGAGATAAAAATGGTACCAATCTGACGGATGAAGCTGGAATCTTTAAATTCGCTGTGTACATCACAAATGCGTTTTCTACACAAAATTGCCAATATTTCATAAAAAAGTTATCGAGTTTACAATAATATATATTCATAATTAATGATTCATAATTACTCTTAAAATTAAGGAGAAAATCAGTTTTTTCGCTCTCCTGAAAAGTTGTGTTTTTGTTCATAGCCACTTATGAATATAAGCCCTCGATATATATTCCGAGTCGTGGTAAAATTCTAAGACGATCTAGCCATGTCCGTCTGTCTGTTGAAAACACGCTAGCCAAAATGAACTAGGAGGTTCAAATTTTCTCTAAATGTGTCTTATGGTTGCAGGTCAGTTGGGATTGAAAGTGGACGAAATCGGCCCAGAGGGAAAATTGTTTCCCTAACAAGGACTGAAAATACCCCCTAATATTTAGATTATTTAAAATTTTTTTCTGTTGAAAATTTCTGCTTATATGCACTTGAAATTTGTTGCGTGCATTCCTCTTGTAGCGTGAAAGCACCAGAAAGTAAGTACAAGTTTTAGCGGGCGAAATGGGACAAAAAGTGATAAAAATGGTGCCAATGAAACAACAACAGCAAGAAGCATGAAATTTGGAATGTACAATTGCGTAGATACGTAAAATAGAGTGATTTTTCAAAATTCGTACTTTTAATGGATACTATTAGAAAATAAGGATAAAAATGGTACCAACCAAAACACTGAAGTTGAAATTATGAAATTCGGTATATACATTCACCTGACTGTGAAGATGCGAAACAAAACGGATTTTTTCGAAATTTGTACTTTTAGGCGGAAATGGGGCGAACGGGGATAAAAATAGTACGGCTACAGCTATAAAAACGAAATTCGGTGTGTACATGATATGACTACGTAGACGCGAAAAATAAAGAGATCTTTTGATATTCAGGTTCTGAATGGGAATAAATTTGGCACCAATCAAGGGGCTGTAGTTGGAATCATGTCAATATTCCGTATTTGCACTCGTCTGACTGCTTAGACGCGGAAAATAAGAGGTAAGATTTTTTTTTAAATTCGGTTTTAAGGGTCAAAATGAAAAAAAGAAGTGAAACTGGCACCAAGCAAAGTGCTGTTGCTAAAATCAGGTGAGTGAATATACATTCAATTCTGAAACATATTGCACCTTCAATATTATAACTTTTCCTATCGAAATGGTACAGGAATTTAGGCTGTAGCTGGAATCATGAAATTGCAAATTGGGAAAATCGGTATTGATGGAAATTGTTTCTACCGAATAATACTTAAGACATATTTTTGAAGATTGCTGCCTAATATTCACTTTTTTATTACATTTTAAGTTTTATATACCGTAGAGGACTATTAATATAATAATAATGAAGCATCTCAATTTTCCCAATATCTATAATATTCTGATAATACTGGTGAATGTAGTCATTGGTGGAGGGTACATAAGATTCGGCCCGGTCGAACTTAACGCCTTTTTACTTGTTAGTAGTAATCTAACATTATCGATGCAACGAACTTATTCTTAGCTGACTATTTGACAGCCGCCTCTTATTATGTAGGCATCATTATTTCCTAAAATATAGTTATTTCCCAAAATATAATTATTTCCCAAAATAGAATTATTTCCCAAAATATAATTCAATTGCATGCAAAAATTTCTCTCTTTAGAAATACTTACCTGGGAACATATTTTGTTTTCATGTGACATCTTTATATCTTCCAAATATATTTTATTTGCATGCAAATATTAGATAAGAAGATTATAATGATTAGATGAACTTCGATTTTACTGATATGCCACATTATGAATATGGCGACAGACATCAAACATAATTTAGTTGGCCATAGTTGCCTTTTTTTTGTGTAGGCATCTTTATGTTTCCCAAATATATGTTATTTGCATGCAAACATTAGGCTAGATTTTTCACGAGAAACTATTTACCAGACAATTTTTGTTCTAATGTAGGTTTAATAATGTAGCTATACAATATATTTTTTATGTCCATGTAAAAATTATAAAAACCAAAATTTAGCGAAAATTGAAATTTCTGCCCTCTTCATTACGATTCCAAATGAAAATATTGTTTTTCTCAATTTAACATCCCACCCTCATATCACAAAACGAGCAAATGGGAACATACGAACGAGTACATCCTCATAACACCACGATGGCCAGAAGAAGGCTTAGCGTGAAAAATCTAAAAATTTAAACAGGACTAAAAGGACCTAAACGACTATGGGTGTATGCGAAGAAGTAGGAGGAGTCAGAGCATGAGTCGTGTGGATCCTGTACTATACGTTTGAATTTACCCAGTAACACAGCAAAAAAAAACGAAAGAAAATCCCTATTTTTTGCACTTTATGTCATTTTGCAGACATTAATAACAAGTTCAGGCGTAGCATACATACATATACAGGACCATCAGGGGTGTTGGGGAAAAACAACGACGACAACAACAAACTGATTGTCTAGCCATAACTGTGGCAAAAGATCGAGCTGGCATATAAACATTTGTGAAAAGTGAGGCAACGGAAACGGGGAAAATGCGAAAGCAGAAGGGTATTGAGGAATTTTTAGAGATCTTGAAATATGGCAACCATGACGATATAGAAAAATTATGTTGCCCACCTCAAAAAAATCTGAATCGCTTTCTCGAGAGTTTCAAATAGAGCCTTGGACATCATTTTGAATTATTATAAAGGCTTATTGGGAAACTTGCCTATTAATGCCTCTTATAACTTCTACCTCACTTTGGAGACCCACCTCGATTTGTTGTTACAAAATACATGGAGCAACAAAAACGATCTAATGTATTTTTTAAGCTCATCAGGAAAAATGACTATGGCTTGGGCGGCGATATAAGGACGGGTGGTCAGATGATGCGTTTTTATTGTGTAGTGACCACCGGTGACCATGTATTTGACCATCTTCCCTAGACTCCCCTCTCCGGGTGTTGGCCGTCGCGTTACCATTCATTCTTCCTTTTGGTCATTTGATAAATTGGCATTTGTTTGCCATGTATTCTTTGGGAGAGAATTGAACTTTGCGAAAAAAACATTCGCCAACAAAGTTTCCAAAAGAAACAAAACGAAACTACTTGGATGGCAGAACAGAATCCAAACTGACTTTGTATGCCGCCGCGTACAATAATATTTTTGTAAAAAACCAGAATGGAATTTTTCTGGTACAGATTCACCCCTTTTTCGGAAGAAGAAGATGATGATGATGGTGATGATGACGCTGACCATGCTACTTTTGTTATTTTTTCTGGATATTGATTCCTTTTTGTGTGTTTTGTTCTCATTTTCATATTTTGTCTATTTTTTGTGAATTATTTTGTCTGTTTGTCGATTTTCTGTTTGTTTTTTGTTTGTTCCTTTTCTCTGTGTTGCTGGCGTACGGACGACGACTGGGCGTTGGAAAACGAAAACATTGCAACGAAAAAACTGGTGTCTAACTAAATTGAAATGATTATCGTTTTGGTCACTTGCTATGAGTGCGGCCGTAAGGACGAGCTGGAAGAGTCGAACGAAAATAATTTGATATTGAAAACATAACAAAACAAGCAAAATGCTTATAAAAAATGCATTAGATGAGCGTCGAAGGGCAGAGAATGGGTGACACATATACATACATATAACGCAGGACGTTCTGTAGACATTTGCAATTTTAGAAGGATTTTCGGATTGTTTATATATCATATTACTTTGAAAGTATTTTAGAGAAATACTTGGTATTTTTTCCTTGTATTGTAAGAACAATACAGCTATGGTCACCCTGTCCACAGTGTGGCAAAGTTAGTCTCCCTAGTTGTCAATTAATTTACCAGCCATGAACTATTACAAATACTTAATAATTTTGATGAGTTCAAAATTAAGTTTTAAATGTAAGACCACCCTAATACAATAAAGGGTGACACACCGATTATTATGTTGATCAATCCGGGTGCCAAACCCCTGTTCACAGAGTGCCAAAGTTAGCATCTTCAGTCGTGAAATAATTTGATAGCTCGAAACTTATACAAATTCTTAATAATTCCGATAGTTTTGGTAGAGGTTTTATGCTTTAAGCCTCCCGAATACAAAATAGCTTTCACAATTTTAGGCCGCGTTGCCAAGGAATTTTTATTAAGAAACTTTTCAGCTTTGTGGCCTATTATCATCAAAGCATAAGAGCTTCGCAGCTTCAAAATCGCTAAATATACACTATCTCTACATCTGAACAACTAGACGTCTGGGTGAATGTTGGTGTCAGGACTGACCTATCCAGAATACCTCCCACTATAACATATCTAATGGACGCAATCCTTCCTCTGAAACAGAACAAAACATTATAAGTGCAGAACTCTTTAAAACGGAAAACCTCGAAATAGTGGAAACAGGAGCGACAAAAGCAGGCCCTCACTGCATATCTAACATAACAAAATATGGAACTTTAAGACGACCAAGACCAACTTCTTTTCTGTTATTTGGTAAGCATACTAACATACTAACTTAATCGAAACGCCATTGATTCGAGCCCGCAAGGAAGTGGAAGAAGAGGACAACCGACTGGCTCATACATGGCGAAGACATCATGATGCTGAAGTATTAAGAACTGGAAGAAGCTGAAATCAATAAAACTGCGTCAAATAGAATTTATTGAAAGTTACTTGTAGAGACCGAACGCTCCTTATGTTAGAACTAAATGAAACTTTGCACAACGAAGTTTTATGGGATAAGGACGAACGCTATTTAATTTGAAGCAAATTTAGATATAGCTCCCATACAAATTTTGCTTTCGATTTTACTTTTTCCGTTCTAGAAACCACATATTTCAACAGATTTTTTCAAATTTAGCAAAACGTCATATATTTTAACTAGAAATAGCTCTGCTAAAAATAGGCCACATCGGTTCAGATTTATATATAGCTCCCATACAAATGTCTCCTATGATTTGACTCTTTCCGCTCTAGAAACCACATATTTTAGCAGATTTTCTTCAAACTTGGCAAAACTACTTATATTTCAACTAGAAACAGCTCTGGTAAAAATGGGCCAGATCGGTTCATATATATATATAGCTCCAATACAAGTTTCGCCACTGAATTGATTATTTCCGCTCTAGAAATAGCATATTTGAACAGATTTGCTTAAAATTTGGCAAACCAGCTCATTTTTCAACTGCAAACATCCATGGCGAAAGTGGGTCAAATTGGTTCAGATTTATATATAGCTCCCATATAAATGACTCCCCCGATTTAATTCTTTCCGCTCTAGAAACCACAGATTTAACAGATTTTCATCAAATTTGGGAAAGCGTCTTATATTTCAGAAAACCTATGCTAAAAATGGGTTAGATCGGTTCAGATTTATATATAGTTCCCATTCGAAGTTTGAGTTCAAATTTTCTTACAAAAACAAATAAAATCATGAAATTTGTAGTATATATACCAGGTTCAAGAGTAACGACCTTCTTGTACGCTACACCACAGGGTATATTGACTCGGTGTAGGGTACCATATAGTCGGCCAAGCCCGACTTTAACCTTCCTTACTTGTTAAAATTTACATCTGTGGCCAGCCTATCATAACATTGAACGAGCCACTGATTGTCAATGTTTGTGGATTCGATGAAAGTTAGAGGCTTATTATTATTATATAATGTCTTGACTTAAGTGGGATATTGTCGGATTATAGCAAAGTTGTTGTTAATTTTCACATAAATTTATTTACGATTGCCCTGTCTTAACAGAGAATTTGAGCATCAGTTAAAAATATGTTCAGCCATTCGAGATAAAATTACCTACATTAAAGCGATGTGACAGGGAAACCCTATTTGAAGAATACAGGTACGATTTCAAAATAAATTGAGGCCCTGGCGTCTTTCAGGCGAAAGTGTTGTCAGCTAAGGAAGCATGCAGTGAACTTTAACTTTTTGGAACTTTTTTGGATACATCGTGTCGCATATCTTTGTAGACGAGTACAAATGGATAGAGGACTTGGTTCGGGTAATTGCTGCCAGTTAAGAAATCTTTATATGGAAATATGCAATATATTAATTAATTTTATATTTGATATTTTACAATTAAGATAATAATACTATAGAATCCTCTAAATATTTAAAAGGAACAAATATTTTCTTGTTTCAAAAAATGATAAGGTATTACTTTGCAAGGCTAAATTATTAAACTGAACTGTCTTGCATTGTTAATTCTCTGTTTTGTTGTTTCAATCATTCATCTGGCTATTCTGAGTTTGCATTTTTTGAGTTAAAAGGAATGAATCTTTACCCAATTTGATGGATGAATAACATACAATAATAATTGTTTTTTTATATAAATTTGTTATATATTGGCAAAATATATTTCGCATAGTCTTGGTAGAATGATACTGATTACAAATACATTTGATTGCCTTATTCTGAGTAACTACCACAACATACTCGAGGTGAAAATAGTCCAACGCTTTATAAATCAGCAGCTTTGTCATAATATCCGTATTAAATTAAATATTATTCCATTTGCAGAAGAAATTTTCGATTTTATGTATTTTATATGTTCATCCCATTTCAAGCTACCTTTAAGTTTTATTCCCAAGTAAAGAGTGATTTTTTTGAGGTTAGGATTTTCATGCATTAGTATTTGACAGATCACGTGGGATTTCAGACATGGTGTCAAAGAGAAAGATGCTCAGTATGCTTTGACATTTCATCATGAATAGACTTACTAACGAGCAACGCTTGCAAATCATTGAATTTTATTATCAAAATGCGTGCTCTGTTAAGAAAGTTCAGAAAGAAAGAAATTGTGTTCAGCGACGAAGCTCATTTTTGGCTCAATGGGTACGTAAATAGGCAGAATTGTCGATTTTGGAGTGAATATCAGCCAGAAGCATTGCAAGAGCTACCAATGCATCCAGAAAAAGTCACAGTTTGGTGCGGTTTATGGGCTGGTGGCATCATTGGACCGTACTTCTTCAAAGATGATGCGAATCGTAACGTAACTGTGAATGGTGAGCGCTACCGTGAGATGATATCCAACTTTTTTTGCCCAAAATGGAAGAACTGAACTTGGTTGACATGTGGTTTCAACAAGATGGCGCTACATGCCACACAGCTCGCGATTCTATGGCCATTTTGAGGGAAAACTTCGGAGAACAATTCATCTCAAGAAATGGACCGGTAAGTTGGCCACCAAGATCATGCGATTTGACGCCTTTAGACTATTTTTTGTGGGGCTACGTCAAGTCTAAAGTCTACAGAAATAAGCCAGCAACTATTCCAGCTTTGGAAGACAACATTTCCGAAGAAATTCGGGCTATTCCGGCCGAAATGCTCGAAAAAGTTGCCCAAAATTGGACTTTCCGAATGGACCACCTAAGACGCAGCCGCGGTCAACATTTAAATGAAATTATCTTCAAAAAGTAAATGTCATGGACCAATCTAACGTTTCAAATAAAGAACCGATGAGATTTTGCAAATTTTATGCGTTTTTTTTTTAAAAAAGTTATCAAGCTCTTAAAAAATCACCCTTTATATAAGTAATCTTCCCTAATAAAATTCCCATCTACAAAAATACCAAATTCATTACTCATGGTTGTGGACAATGGTCTAAATCCTAATAAATTTGTTTTGTCTAGATGCTGAATATCGGACGAAAAATGACGTCACTGACTCAATGTTTGTAAAATAATTTAATACAGGAGATGGATTTTCAAAGCCAAAACTCTTTTTTACAAAAAAAAACATGATTTTTAGGGGTATTTTCAGGTGCGTTTAGATCACAGACGGCTAGATGTAGGAATGAAATATTTTGCAAATCATAATTTAACGTTCGGATTGTTAAATGATGATAAATTATTTTCGTGTGGTGACTGGAAAAAAATTCCTCATCAAAGTATTTCAAATATTTTATCAGTAGATAATAGTAATATTAATGGTCTTAGGTATAGGATTAAACTTATACAGTTTCAGAATATCTGGGTATGTCGGCAAATTTATCATAGCGTCAAAAATACTTGTAATATAGGGTGATAAAATATTATAATTATTAATTAATAAATTCGCCGATATTTTGTCTTATCAAGGACTCTTGGTTCTATTCATCTTATGAATCAGCTATTATGCCTTCTCATTGATCCTAAATCATTACAGCGATCTCCACGGAAGATCAAAGTTTTAACAGAATTCACAAAATATTCATTAAAAATATCCGATTTATCATTATCGACATTTCAGAATTCCTTTGGATAGATCGACCCAAAACACAACCTAATTTCCAACACTTTCTGGGATCAGAACTAAATTTTCGTTCGAGTATCGATAAATTTGAGAACATCTATCGGCATTCGTTCAGTTTTGTAGTTCAGTCTTTTCTCAGCGGGGACATCAGTAATGTGTTGTGAAATAATTGCTCAGCTCTTATTTTCAACATGTTTCAAATGTAAGGCCTCCCTAATACAATGCAGGGTGACAGGCCTCTATGCGATGTTATCTACTTCAAATCTGTAAAATTTTAGTTGATTTAATGATGAAATCCATTATTTTTTGTTTAGCGTCAAACTTATGAACATGAAAGCTTCTATAAATTCGATTACTCGTAATGCTTTCAAAAAAGTAAACAAATAGATCACTGGGGATCTACCGAATGGCATTTTTAACAGTGAACAAATTAAGCTCTTCGAATATTTATATTTGTGATAACCCTATCTTGACTGATTGACAATGTTTACAACCTCCTGTGAGATGAAGCTTTCGATTCTTAAATCTGTAGGAATTTTGTATCAATATCTTAGCTTAGGAATGATATTGAGGGATAATAGCAAACCTATTAGTCAGTTTGATGATAAAGTTATTAACGATCACCTTGTCTTAACAGAGGATTTGAACTTCTGTTAAAATTATGTTTAATCGGATTAGGAGATAGCTACTGAGTGCTGAAGTTGTGATGAAATGTAAAAATCACCTTCTTGATAAGCAGACAGAAATACTCAAACCCATTCTTACTAAAGCACTCCTTGAATACTAAATTCGCTACAAGAATGGAATGCGACAAGGGAAACCTGATTAGAGTATATAATATTAAAGAATACACAGATTATTTCAAAATGGATATATGTCTTGGTTCTTCTGCCTCTTCCAACCTCCTGACTAAGTTAGAGTCTTCCTGGCGAAAGTATTGTTAGCTAAGGAAGACTGTACTGAACTTTAACCTTTTGGATACAACGGGTCGCATATCTTTGTAGACGAGTACAAATGGATAGAGGACTTTGTTCGGGTAACTTCTGCCTGTTCCTGTTGGAACTTTTTGTATACAACAGGTCCCACATATCTTTGTAGACTGCTAAACTGTCCTTCTATCTCGATAAACTAATAAGAATTATATGTACTCTCGTGGATCACCGTATTGGGAAGTTGATCAGATTGAAGGATGAATCTAATTTGCGACTCCTCACTTAGGAAACGGTCGCAGTGTCGATAGAAAGTTTTAACTCGAAGTGAGAATTTTTAGTATTTTTTTTAATATCCAGACAAACCTGAACCGTATGTTGTAGAAAAAGCAATATGTCCCTTCTCATGTCCCTCGGAAATATGTTCGTCTTCGAAAGAACCAAGTAGCAACTTTTAAAGCAATATTTTGTCCTCAGTTTTTGTGTTGTTCGAATAGTGAGTGATTTGATTGATTTTTGTCTTTGAATATAATACATTCGATTTTCAGCTTTTTCGATCAAATTGGAGAAAATTTTTGTTTTATGATGGCCTCGATTTGGCCATATACGTATATATCCTGTGTGGGATAACTCATCAGTGGCGCTTCTGAATAGAGTGCTTGTGTTATCATAAATTTGCATATGACAATAGGCATATGCAAATTTATACACTCGAAATCCCCACACACAAAGAGTTTTGAAAAGTGTTATGATCGTTATGACCTACCTTGGACCTTTCATTCAAAATGGTGCCTTAAAGCACTACTTGATGACCCCATGAGAGCGGCCATGTAAAACAACCTGTAACTTTTCATATTACCATTTTAATATAAATAAATATTTTAATTTCCATAACTTGATAGGAGCCAGCTCGTGCCATTGTACTTTCCATTTGGATAAATTTAAATCGATATCATCCGTACATCATGCCCACCACCGGACCGACCGACATAATTACTTCACACCAACTGACCCACTTCCCGGAGATCACAGCCAACGGTGTAGGTGGCCTGACCGCCGCTGGTGTTTTTTTTTGTTGTTACGAGGTGTTAACAACACGGGCACTGTCTGTCTGTCAGTTAGTTGGACATGTTCTTAACAAGCCGGCTTAAAGATGCCGGTATAGAATTTCATGGCTCTGAATGAAATCAAAACAACACCAGCGGAGACTGCAAAAAAAAACGAAAAACAAAACGGAGAGAACCCAACCAAACATGTTTTCCAAAAACAAGTCGAAGACCAGAACAACAACAACAGCGTCAATATGAAAAAAATTCACGTGATAACATTTGAGAAATGACCGCGGTGGTGATTTGAAATCAATCTTGGTTAACAAACGCCACATGGGAGGAGGAAGTCAAAATCAAATCGAACAGCAAAAAAATGGACAACAGAACAGAATAGACACAAAGAAATGACCAAGTTAAACATAAATCTCGAATTCACCAAAGCAAAGAATTCAGTTGGCTGGGAGAAGTGAAAGAAGAAAGTTAAGATAAAGAATTAAGGAAATCTAAGATTTTTGAAAAAAAGGTGTTCGCCAAGATTTTCAATGTGTAAACCATAAAAGTCAATAATAATATTAAAAAAACTAAAGCAAGGATGCTAATATGGCTATGTTGAAGCTTATTGTTGCTGTTTTGTGTTGTTGTTCTCTAATCGAAAATGTCTTGTGTCTCTTTGAACAATGCAATCATAAAGTGAACATGAAAGCCGGCGAAAAGTTATTTATTAACTCACCTTATTATCCTGGTGAATATCCTGTGGGTACATCGTGCCGCTATGTGGTTACAGCTCCGGACGATTATGGTTTAAAATTCAAATGTGATATCAAATTGAATACGGTGAGAATGAATAAAAAAGTATAGACTGAAAAAGAAATGTAAACAATGTTATGCGAATGCTGAAGCTCAACAATTGTAACTGAACAGAAAGAAAACTCCATTGAACATTCCCATTCCGAATAGATCATAAATTTGAACAATATAATTAATATTCTCTAAAAGTGACCTACAGTTTCAATGACAGCTCCAATTTGTTAGTACTCCTTTGTAGACATGCTTTACAAGTAATTTATACTTATAAATGTTACCACCGCTGACTTGTGTTGTTAAGTTCCACAATCACTCTCTACCCCATTAAAAGGGCAAGGCTATTTTACACTGTCACTATAAATAGTTTTCACACTTATGCCCGGAAATATCCGAACTCGATTTTTCGGTATTATAGGTTGTATGTGACCTAGTTAAAAATAAGTTCATCCTTGGTCAAATCAAACGCAATGCCAATCAAAATCGCACGTACCTGGTCTCTCCAAGTAGACCTAGCGCACACTGCTTTCCGCATTGGCGTAGGAAGGATTTTCTTTTATTAAAAAGTTTATTATGTTATTTTATGTTAAAAAGTCAAAAAATATTTTTAGCCGCACTTATAATAGTCCTGTTTTTCTTCAGGACTGGATAACTAAGCTGCGATAACCAACAAATTGCACTCGAAATAATAAAATATATTTTAAAATTTCCGTATGAAAACAAATTTAAAAAAAAAAATAATTTTATGTTAAAAATTTCGAATTTAGCCGGTATAATTAGCTGTAAGTGAAATTTATGGTTATCGAGACTAAGTCCAAAAAAGTAAAAGCTAAATAATTTTTTTGAAAATTTTATTAAAAAAATTACATTTTATTAACGTTTTTGTTATCACAGCTTGCTATCGCGGCTTAAAGAAAAACAGCCCTAATATTACACTGTACCCCTGTCAGTACACTGAAAACGGGTTTAAGTTGTTTTTTGTGTAACTACTACAGTTAAGGAAATCAATACCGTTATTAACAAATGTTCCTACAACGATTTGAAACATTAGGGGTGTTTACACATGAATATGTTTTGTATTTATTTATTCACACACACAGCTAGATGTTTGACAATTTAATTTTTAATAAAATTTTGGTAAATAAACAACAAAGCAAAAATAACCTGGCAGCTGCTGTAGCCCTTATTTGCGAAATTATAAAAACTGATGAAAAACTTTAATTAAAACCAAGCCTTTTTCACGTTCAATTTGAAAAAAAAAAACATATTTTTTCTTTTTCTGTTGACAATGATTTTTACTTTTTCCAACACTGAAAAATTAAGTATTTATAAAAATAAGACTTTTGAACTAATTAAAAATTCTGGGGGGAGGCTACTATTTTTCTGACTTAGCCCACCACCAGGATTAACCGTCCTACGCCAATGCTCGCAGACCGATCCGATTGTCGTATCCCGACCGCTGAGAACTACTGCACGATATCCTAAAAAAGATTGAGCGCGTCAAATGGATTTGTGTGCTTGCTGTATTTCGCCAGTAAATAATTTCGTACAAGTACACTCAGAAATCGTTCAGATATTCTGCACAAGTTGCCGGTTCTGTTACTGATATTGGCCAAACAGCGAATCAATAATCGTATCGTACCCATCGATAATAATTCGGAATGATTTGTCTTGGGAAAATTCGAAAGATTGTGTAAATTCGTCGGTGAATTCTGAACAAAACTCTGTGGGTAATTCCGAAGAATTTTTCGTTTCGACGAAGTTGGGCTGAAAACTAACCAAATACGAACACGAGAAACTTGTCTGACTTTTCGGATGAATAACATTTTTATTTTTTAAATTTGGTAATTTATTTAAAAATTATGTAAAAGAAATAATTGAGGTCAAAGTACATATAATAAAGAAGGAGAAACAAATAAATAAATAAAACAAAACAAATAAATAAAATCTAATTAAATTATGAAATTTCTTGCGTTGTCAACCTTGAATCCCTCTTAAACATTTTCTCCTCTGGGCTATGTCTCAAGCCGAATACAGAGCGTACATGGGTTCTGCGTTGTGAGGGACACCACAGGGATATTATAAAGATCGTATGCAATTACAGAGAATGAGCAGAATTGGATGGCAGATAGTATGCAGAATAATCGTTCTTATGTGTTAAGGCATTTGGGACTTTTCGGATGATTGTCTGGCAATTGACAGACATCTTCATGCCTTCTGACTTTTGTCGCCTATTAGAACAATCTAAATATTCTTGAGAACGTTGTTGTTTGTATGTATAGTTGGTCTGTTATGTTGTATGTCTTGTCATTTATTTTGATTTAAGACCAAAGGTTGTGCTGAAGTCTTCAGCAGAACCCAAAATTAGCAAAAGTCAAAGACATACATTCGTTGCGAAAGTTCTGACGAGATGGTTAGCGCCCATCGAAACTGCACAGTCAACTTTTAGCTGCAACAATATAGGTCTCACTTTGCCTTTTTGCTAATTTTGGGTTCTGTTGAAGACTTCAGCACAACCTTTGGTCTTAAACCAAAATAAATGACAAGTCATATTCTTGAGAACGTTGGGCAAAAAATGCTGACTGTAGTTCTGATTTCCACAACTGTTTTGGTTAACTTCGGAAATATGTGATTCATCCGGTGCTGATGTTCAAGGTTCAAGTGAAACCTTTCAGTTGAAACTTTCCCCATACAACTCCACGGGACTTAGTTCTTAAACAGCAGGAGTTTTAGCCTCAAAGCCTTTGAGTAGTGGGTCGCTTTCATTGAGTAGAGAATTGAATTGTTCTCAGCCCACTGATTGAAGGAATCTCAGCCTGGGTCAATTGGAAATGTTTGTGGTATTTTTAAAAGTTTTATTTCGAGGTTCCGACATCATGAATTCCCTTGGACTGCACTATAGGAAGTCCGACAAGAGAATTTTGAATTCATTCTTGTCTGTTGTAATGACATGGGTTAACTTCAGATCTGTCTATATTTTGGAATAATATTTCAACTTCGTGTTCTTTTTCAGTTTCGAAATATTAAATATAGAAGTATAAAACTTGAGAATAATGTTGTTAATGAATAATAATGCTCCAAAGTTATACCAGGCCTTGACAAATTTTTGGAATGCATAAAATAATGCATAAATGAATAGTTATTCCTCCAAAAATGAATAGTTATTATCCAAAAGATAAACTGCATAGTTCTAATCTAATATCGGACCTGAAAGCGCATAAAACCATAGATACGTGGAAGGCTAGACTGAATTTCAGTCGGAACTATCATTGCCGTCCCATCCAGTAAGGAATCTGATGGTTTCGAAGCATAGATACATGGAGGGTTTGGCTGGAGGCAGATTACTTTTATTCTGCGTTGCCGGTCCTCTGACATACCTCAAATCTTTTAGACTGGCTGAAGACCGGTAATGTCGAAATCCTATACTCTGAGTTTAATCACCAAAATTAAGCGGCATTGGCAAATTTCTCAAACAAATATCATATGGCTCGGAGTCGGGTTTGATGAGAAGGTTCTTTTAGGGATTTAATTTACATCTCTATTTCATAGGGATCTTATGGCAAGGATTTGTTGATGCTTAGAGCTTCCAATTTTCTCTAATCTTCTCAACCAATCCCAACTATTAAAACCTTAATTCCTTTCAATGTTCCTTTACATCCATATCTTCCAATCAGTTTAGCTAAGTTTGTTACATATGTTTTACCCTCTTTGCAGATTCCCCCCTCTTCGCAGTGCCTCAATGAGATCTTCTATTTCAATCGCGAAGGTAGCGAATTGCTCACCGGTTCGGAGTACTTTTGTGGCCGTGGTCTCGTGGAGAGAACAAGTTTTCTCAATCGTGCTGTAATTTCATACATTTCAACACCCCAAAACAAACGAATCCTGGCAAATGCCTTCAAAGAGGGAGGCCAGGATATGGAAATAAAGGAAACAGAAACTTGGAAAACAACAACATCAACAACCACTACTACAACTACCACTACAGAACAACCACTTGGTGCGACTTCCAGCTCAACAATAACACCCGAAGTACCTAAACCCCTGACAACGTCCACTTTGTTGATGACTTCCTTAACATCGCCTTTGACGGAGGATAAGAATGTTAGCAACTCGTTTGCTTATGTGGTTGCCTTATTGTCCAACAAACTCGACATACATGCCTTCACAAGTGTAACCGGAGAAGAGTCGGCGCCACCTCTCTTTGCAGCAACTACAACTGCAAGACCAACAAGTGCTTCGAATTCCAACGATAGACTGCCGGTCAGCACGTGGCGCAACGGCTCAATTGCCATTCATAAGATTTCCTCTAAACGTGCCGGCAAAGTAATTGTTGGCCAAGATTATACAAGTTCGAAGGCACACCATCATTCGCCATCTCAATGGCCGTATGAGCGCTCGGGCGAAGGTGGTGGTGGCGGTGGCTCGTTTTCTTGCCTGGTCGAAGTCGTTCAGCCCCCCTGCGACTGTGGCTGGGGTTCGTCGTCGAAAATCGCCGGAGCATCTGGTGTGGCCGGCATCAATGAGTTCCCCTCGATGGCCGGTATTATGTTGACAAAAACTCAAAGGATTTTTTGTGGTTCGGCCATAAGTGAGTTGGTTTGTATATTTCGACTTCTCGCTTTCGTTTCGGTTTCAGTTGTGATTGATTGAAAGTTGGCGAGAAGTTAAAAAGAGGAGGTGGAAAAGTTTTGCTTATGTTTTCTTTCCTTTCTCTCCCATTTCTTGGATGAATAGTTCATCATCGCTATTTGCTATCGGCCGCCCATTGTTATGTGGGCCCGGACACAAACAGACCTGATTACTTGGTGGCCGTGGTGGGAGAACATGACACATCAACAGGTAAGCAAGACATCGATATGAGCTGGGAGATTTGCCAAGTCAATGTCTTTGGTTGACTTGCCATATTTTGAGCGGAAAGAGAGAATTGAAGTCGAGAGAAATTACCAAGTACACTAGGAGATCCAACAGAAACGAATTTTTGATGTGAACAAGTTGGAAGAGTTAATGCCAGACAAGATAGACTATGTGATACGTTATCAAAATAGATGATACCGACCGAAGGTTGGCAAGGCTGGTGTCCATTATTCTGCGTAGCCAACTGTTTGTAACCAAAGTCATAAATTAAGAGTTATCCGTTGGTGCCCCTTTGTTTCAGGTACTGAAACGATGTCAAAAGGGTCTAATATCGGAACTCGCCTTGCCCTCCCATCAAGTAGGGAATCTGGCGGTTTCGAAACATAGCTACATGGGCGGGTTGGCTGACCGAAGGTTGGCAACGCATGTTGATTTTAGCCAACTGTTTGGAACCACAGTCATAAATGAAGAGTTATTCGCTGGTGTCTCTCTGTATATTTAAAAAATAAATTACATAGTTCGAATGTGCAGCGTGTTTTAGGTACTGAAACGATGTTAAAGAGGTCTAATATCGCACCTCGCCTTGCCATCCCATCAACTAGGGGATCTGGCGGTTTCAAAATATAGCTTTCATATGTGTTTTATATTATATTCCTTTCAGTTCTCGAGTCCATCTACACCCGCTACTACGACATTGTCAACATCATAGTTCACGAACACTTCCGAACCACCTCGACGCGGGTTCACAACGACATAGCTCTGCTGAAGACACGCCATCCCATCGAATGGAATCGTAGTGTTGGTCCAGCTTGTCTACCCTTTCTACCCGCCATAGGCTTCGATGGTAGTCGCAAACCACCCATACCCGGACAACTGGTGGAGACGGCCGGTTGGGGTACCACTTCGTTTGGCGGCAAACAGTCGTCGGTGCTACTGAAGACCACCCTCGATGTGATATCGCGTGATAAGTGTCAAAATATCATTCATTATCTGCCGACGGGCGCATTCTGCACCTATACACCGGGCAGGGATACCTGCCAATATGATTCCGGTGGAGCTCTGTATGTTCGCGGTGAACGTTTGTATGCTGTCGGTGTGGTGAGTTATGGCTTTGGTTGTGCCACCAACCAGCCATCGGTGAACACGAGGGTGTCGTCACATTTGAAATGGATTAGAAGTAAGACACTGGATGCTAAGTATTGTGTGAAATAAAAATTATGTTATTTGAAATGGTTTTTACTTATTGGTGGACTGAAAGAGAGTACTACTCCCTACCCTGACCTAAAGGTAAACCGTGGAATATTTTCATACACGGAAGGAAGGAATAGTACTATTGGGTGGGCCATTTAAAACGTTAAATTAGAATCAGCTATAAAAATACTGATTATTTTTTAAAATTTCTGGTTTTATTGAAAATGTTGAACTTTGTCGTTTAATAATTTTTATTTAATTGTGTTCCATCAATATCATTCATATGACTACCACGACTGGCTCGGCAGTACCTCATCCGATCAACCCAATTTTTCAGTACAGCGAAAAATCCACAACAAAGAGCGACTCGTTGTGGATGCATTGGCTTTTCAATAGTCACGTGTGGGTTCTCTGAACCCCATATGCGACAATTTTGCTTATTGACATATCCCCCGACATGAAATTGAGCTTCATGAAGGCTGAACTGAAGGCCGATCTCTTCTCGAAAACTTTCCACGAAAATTTCTTACAGTTTGCTTTAAGGACTCACTCCTTTGGAAGTAAGTTTTTAATATTTCCCAATTTTCTTCGACCGTATTGCGTCCTATTTTGCTAATGTCAAACATAAACCTGAAAATAAAAATAAAAATGAAAGTTATTCTACCTTTCAAATTTAAATTACCTATATACCGATGTTGAAGTAATTTCACGAAGCATTCTATTTTATTATTTTAAGTATCCGAAATTTGCTTTTGTTTCATTTCTAAATTTTTACAACATTTTAAGGAAATTCTGGAAATAATTCACTTTGTAAACCTCTCGATATATATTTTTATTTTTTTTTACTATTTTTAAACATACCTTTCCATACGATATTTTACCCTAAACAATGTTGTAAAAATGGCTTGTTTTATGGTTTTCAATTATGATTTTATTTTGCATAAAAGGCCGATTGCATGTGGGAGTATGTTGTGGTTATACTGATAATAAGAACTGTCCCAGAAGAAATGAGAGGAAAAATTAAATTTCTGATAACATTGCAGAATTTCTAATATTTACATGTAAATACATAATCACCATGCAGACGAGCTATAAAAAGGGATTTTTCGAAATTTGTACTTTTAAGGGAGGAAAGAGACGAAAAGGGATAAAAATGTTACCAATTAAAGTAATGCAACTATATTCGTGAAAGTCGGTATTTACATTTCTCTGGCAACGTAGACTTGCAACATAAATAGATACAATGGTACCAACTAAATAAAGTATTACAGCTAGAATCGAGAAATTTGGTATGTAAATTCCTCTCACCACATAGAAGCGCAATACAAATGCATTTTTGTACTTTTAAGGGGCGAGCGGGACAAAAGGGATGAAAATGGTACCGACTAAAATATTGCAGCTAGAATAGTGAAATTAAATATGTAAATTTCTCTGACCATGTAGAAGCGTATTTAAATTGAATTTTTCGAATTTTGTACTTATAAGGGGTGAGCGAGACCAAAATGTGTAAAAATGGTACCGACTAAAGTATTACAGCTAAAATTGTGAAATTTGGTATGTAAATTGTAAAGAGCAGTGTAAATGTACTTTTAAGGTGCAAGCGGACAAAAAGGGATAAAAATGGTACCAACTATATATGACTATATATATCTAAAGGGCTGATTTTCTTTTAGACTAAGGATAACTAAGTGGATAAAATTTCACTCAAAATAAAAAAATCGTTTTTTAATTGTCGCCGACAGCAATATCAATTTGTGTGTGAAAAAAAGTTAAAATAATAATTTTGTATTAAAAATGTTGAACTTAGCCTGAATAATTATCCAGTGTAAGTCAAATTTATGCTTATCGAGGCTAACTACAAAAAAGTCAACACAAAATATTTTTTTAATTTGTTTTGATACAAATATTTATTATATTGTAGTCGGCGACAATGTGAATAAAATATTTTTTTATTTTGAGTAAAAATTAACTTTTTATTAACGTTTTTGTTATCGCAGCTTGTTATCTCGGCTTAAAAAATGATCCTCCTATCCTATAATATTTCAATAGTTTTAAAAAGGTAGTAATCCTCAAAAAATGTGCTTTATTCCCTAAATATTGTATATCAGGCCCACGAAATTGCTGCGGTCACGCCCTAAAAAGGAAGATTGGATTGTTTAATGATGATCTGCCACATATTTCGTCTTTGGGTCAAGTCATCTGTAAGCTAAACGTTCTTGAAAACACCTGTAAAAATCATGTTTTCTTCGTGTATTTTTTTATGTTGCATTATTGTCCATTTTTTTTCTTGAATTAATAGACCATTGGAAATAATTTAAATATAAACTTTTATTAGATTAATTTTTTTTGGTTTTTCAAAGTGTCAGTTAAAAACTCATATATCTTGGGAACATTTTGTAATAGGTGTTATGAGAAATAAATACAGGGTTGCCCATATTCGACGGACCCATCTGGCAACGCCATAACTTTTGACAGAGATGTCAGATCGCTTAATGACATACCGCGTTTGAAGCGTCAGTCCAAGCAGATTTTTACCATGCAACAATACACGCCACGCGAGCGCTCTGAAATAGTTGAAATTTACATTCAACAGAACAAGTCAATTGTGAAAACTCAACGTGCTTTTAAAATATTAAAAACACCATTAAGCGTTTATACGAAAAATTTTCGACTGGTGAGGCTCTTTCTAATCCGAAGAGGCCAAATAAAAGTCGACCAAGGCGATCGGCCGAGAATATCGCTGCCGTACGAGCCAGTGTTGAGAGGTCCCCAAGAACAACCCAAAAACGCCGTTCTCAGCAGTTGGGCATGGCTCGGTCCACTTTACAACGGATTATTCGCGTTGATTTGCATTTGTTCCCGTACAAAATTCAATTGACGCAAAGATTGTTGCCTGTGGACAAGCCTCGTCGATTGGAATGGGCCCAAAGAGTCATCGAAATGGCCGAAGATGACGAGCAATTTTGGAACAAAATTATCATGTCCGATGAAGCCCATTTCACATTGAATGGGACCGTAAATAAGCAAAATTGCCGTATTTACGCCACTGAAAATCCTCAGGAGATTCAAGAAGTGCCTCTTCATGAGTGGTGATTTGGACTGGCCACCGCGTGTGGGGGATATTTGAAGTCAAAGGTTTACGTTAACAAGCCAAGGACCGTAGAAGAGCTCAAGGACAACATTCGTGAAGAAATAGCCGCTATTCCGGCCGAAATGTTGGCGAAAATGATGGAAAATGCTGCAAAAAGGGCACAATACGCCATCAACGCCAGAGGCGGCCATTTGAGAGATATCATATTCAAAAATTGATGTAAACAAATCTACTTGGAACAAATTAAATGATTAAGATTGCCAACCGCCAAATTTTTATTTTTTTCTTTGATTTTTAAAAAAAAACATGGGTCCGTCGAATATGGGCAACCCTGTAGAAGGAAACAGCACCTTTCAAATAATGCCTAAATGATAAATATCGTACGTAAAATGATGTCTGTGACTCCATTTTTGTGAAATATTTTAATTCAGCAGATGGATTTTCAGAGCCAAAAGAGCGCTGCTGCGTCAATTTACTTCAGATTTTCATCATTTAGGCATCATTCGAAATGTATTGAAAGCAATTATTTATTTCCTATAAATACTAACACCAAATACGAAAAAGATTTCAATTGTCACTGTGAAAAAAAACACAAAAAATGTTACCTGTTTTTAACATCGCTTTATCTTTCGAGTCAACGCAGTCAGAGTGCAGTATACACTGATTTTCGGTACCAATTTTATCCCCTTTTCAACATTTTCCCCTTTAAAGTTTCAATTTTGAAAAGTCTTTTTATTGTACGAGTATACACGATTAGAAGGATGTACACAACGAATTTCATGTTTCTAGCTGTTGTCGTTTGGTTGGTACCATTTTTATCCCTTTTTACCTTTTTTTACCAAGTATACATCACTTTATGATGGGCGTTGAGGCTATAAATGGTTTGAAGTTTGCGAAAGACTAGATATTGAAAATTTGAGTTTGTTTCGGTCAGTCCTTAGCTTATGCCTAAATATAGGCAATGCTTTTGTAGTGGAAAATTTGCCGCCATGTTAGGCAATTATTTTTTTCTCCCTCGTAGATATTTGATGATTTTTAATAAATGCTCTTTTCCGAGTGTGCAATGGCTGTGGGTTAAAACAATGTTTTAGTTTTGCCTTCTTTTTGTTGATGTCACAAAACCCCTTCGACGGGTAAAATTAATGGGAAGCTCAGGAAAATGGTCACGTTTCGTTGGAATAATAGAAGGAAAAAAGAAAAACAAAAAATTGACAAAACCCCTCCTTTCACCCACAACAATATGTTAGAATAATACATATAAAGGTATACTCTTCTATATCGTGTGTGTTCTCATGCTGTAGCATATTTGCCGTTGCACATCGATATTTTTTTCTAAAGCATACTTAAAGGTTTATGCATTTGTGCATTCACATCTCACTTAAGGTGTGAAGCCATTAACACTTTACGGCCTTTTGAGTTGTGTGTAGTGTCTATACAAATACACAACAAAAATGATACATGGCATGGCGTCAAGCAGAAATTCAATTAATTTGAATTTGTCATCTAATTAACACCTCAAAGTATGCTTTACCCCGTTGCCTTCCAATCAAATGAAGTCTCAAATGCCCATCACCATACCCATCATGCCAATTAAGATCGAGCTGTGCTCACAACCCCAATCAATGTATTTGAATATGTTGTTCGCGGTAAAATAAATAAAAAAGGAAACGGAAACATACATCGCACAGCTCAAATGTCAATATTCGTCGATAGGTTTCAAGTTGTTGTGTTCGTTCGATGTCATGCCTTTGGATATGCTTTACTTTTGTTCGGTGTTTTTTTGAGCCGATTTTCAAAAAATCTAAATAATTAAACGTTAGCTTAACGTGTGCTCCATGTGTGGCAGGCAGTCTGCTCCATGGGTATACACCCGTTTTATTCCAAAGAAGCGCAGAGGCATCTCGCCAACTGCATAAGAGCAGCAGCAGTCGTTCGTCGTCATCGAGCATATATGGCGGGTTGGGTGGTGTTGGTTTTCCTTTTTGGGTGGCTGGCGTATGGGGCGCTTAGAAGAGTCCACCCCCTAAAAATATGCATTGTGTTGCAATGGTTTTGTGTGTAATTTCTTTTTAAACAAATTTCTATAGCATACATTTTAGGCTGATTGCATGCAATATGCAATAGAGGATAGTGAGGATGCTCGACACACAACACAACAGCCAGCCCAACGTCGTATTTTTGTTTAGGTGCTCATCAGCACCATCATCGTTCTCGTTCTCGTGGCAGGCAGGCAGGCTGGCATTTTCGTGTTGTTTTTTGGTCGATTTTCCTGATTTGCATCTAGCCAGCCAATAGGCAACGGAAACGAGAGAAAATTGTCTGCTAGAAAATTGCAATTTGTGTGCATGCACTTTTTCGCAATATTGAGTCTTGCTCACTCTGACATTAACGCTCTGGCTCTGGCTCTGCGTTTAGGGCGCTTGAAACGATGACGCGCTGACGAGGAGCACGAATATTCTTTCGACACAAAAAACACACACTCACACACAAGACTTTTAATTTACATTTAGGTAAAATAAAACGAGGTCCTATTGAATTAATGACCGTCCATCAGGGACTAGATGTGAAACTAGAAACGCCTGATAGTCCTTTTGAAATGGGACTTCTTTTTTTCGATTTTTTTCCAGAGCCAGTGTGAATGCGTTGGAGGGAGGTTGAATAATTCTTAGGGGGAGAAAGGATCATTTGAATAATTGTTATAAAAGAAGAGTTTTTTACGAAATACTTTGGCATTTTTTTAATCTATATAAACTTGTATAAAAACTGGCATATGTATCTGAGTATGTATGTATGTGAGCCCACAAGAAAAAATACAAGTTAGGATTAGCTTAAGATTAACACAAGCTAGGGGTGCTCCTTTATCCAAAGAACCACCCAAAATATTTTTTGAATTAATTAAAAAACAGGTGCACCTGGTTTGCTAACAACACTGGCTGCGAGAGTCTCTTCACAAAAGTCTACACCGATGGCGGTGTATGTTACACCTTCAACAGTTTGAAAGGCACCAATCTCTACCGTGAGAATGTGGCTCAACATCAGATGAGCCTCAAACATTCGCACAATTCCTCTGAAACTCCAACTCCTGCTCTGAGTTGGTCGCTGGAAGAGGGTTATAGCTTGGATAGTGATTTAGAGACTTATCCAGCCCGTGTTCTTAGTTCTGGTTCCAAAGCCGGCCTCGAGGTGTACTTGCAAAGTTTCCTCCATGAGGTGGAGTACACCTGTACAGGAGCCATTGAGGGTTTTAAAGTTCTGCTGCAATCGCCCGACGATGTACCCTCGGTGGTTAAGCATTTTGTGCACATATCCATGGATAAGGAAATTTTGATAGCGGTCAAGCCGAAAATGATCACAACCTCTAGCGATATAACTGCATATCACCCGGATAAGCGTTGTTGCTATCTGAACAAGGATCGCCAGCTGAAATTCTATAAGGTCTACAGCCAAAACAATTGCGAGCGGGAGTGCCTCACGAATTTCACTCTCCACTCCTGTGGCTGTGTTAAATTCTCAATGCCTCGCACAGTCGATATGCCGGTATGTGGGGCAGACCAAATTTCCTGCTACAGACGTGCCAGGCTCGAGCTTGGGTTTGAAAAACGCGGACTCTTCTTCTGAAGATGTTACGGAGTGCAATTGTATGCCTGCATGCACCTCTTTGGACTATGAAACGGAAATATCCGAGGGAAATTTCGATTTGGTAAATACCCTCAAAGCTTTTGATAGTTTTGAGCAATACTACGCCAAGTTTCCCGGTGTTATCGGTGTATTTTAAAGAAACTCAATTTATTACCTCCCTGGCCAATTTCGGCGGTGTATTCGGTCTATTCATGGGAATCTCCATTCTAAGTCTTGTGGAGATGTTGTATCACTTTTCGCTGCGTCTATGGTCAAATATGAATCGTTCCGGGGATGTTGTGAATTTGAATGTGGGCTAAGTTAGAGTAAATTGAATTTTTTTAAATATTTTCAAACAACGGCGGGTATGATCCTGTATCAAAATATTTTTTGAGTTTCACCACGAAGGAAACTCACTTCATGGTCTGAAATATTTTCTTCCTCTAAATAAAATCGGGACACACTAATAAATGACTAGCCTATTTAATTAAATGAAGCCACTTTTGATTACTTCGAATGCATCTCTTCCGAATCAGATGAACCACCCTACATGGAACATTATGCCGCACAGTGTAACATCAGCGGCAATAACTCCCAAATTTCATGCGCCCGAATTTCGACTTTATTGATTGCATTTTGCAAAGAACTTCCCTATTAAGCATATTCTAAAAGATTTTGCCAATATCGTGGCTAAATTTAGCTGTGGGTGCATTTAAAGTTCATAAATGCTAAAATAGTTGAAAATGTCATCATAATAGAAGTTATTTTATTGGGAAGTATCTCGGAAACCCTATATCGCATTGAAATTTACACTGTCCAACAAATTTAGACTTTTTGGTTGGAACATAATAGCGACCCTATGGTTCTAAACGGGTATATTGAGTAGACCCTTTTTGCAGAGTAAACTTATATCCCAACTGGCCTGAGTTTCTTTTTACAGTGGATCAAAGTTTTCCTTTTTTGGTCGAAAGGAGCATTATGCGAAGTGAGAAAAGTCTTGTAAGTTAATGTAATGTCTGAGATAATTCTAAATGTCATAACTATATTGTGGAATTGTATGAGGATTATTTTGTGGAAGATCTTAACCCTCTTCGGTGACCCCCATTGGAATTTTCCGACAATTTTTTTCCTAAAACATTTTAATGCTTAAATTGTTTTTTTTGAAAGGACTTGTTTTTGATTTCTCCAAAAAATAGTCAAATGGACCCATCATGAGAGAAATTATCTTCATAAAATTCCACAATATACTTCTGACAATAACAATTCTCTCAGAAGAAGATTCATTCGTCTAGAGAGGAAAATATTTTACAGAAACAGGGTGAAATATTCTAAACTGTAAAAGCAATAGAACCATTAAAAATTTTTAATATTAATTAAATAAATTGATAAAAACATAAAAACACTGAAATATTGCAGTCATTAGTTCTTACAAAGGGTCATTTAAATATACCGTTGGTATATTTCTATTCATACTAGATTCTTCTTGCAAGTTTCCAGGTGAACAATTTTAATTATTTAAATTTGAATTTGTCCCTATTTTCAGAAAATTTCTTACTGGTTTCATAAGTAAAGTAAGTTCTTCTTTGAGAAGATTTTTACCATTTTTTTTGGTAGATTTTTCTGGGAAAAATTTAAAGTTAAACCAGATAGCATGAGTGGTTAAGTATTGACCACTATATCAGTCATAGTATTGTCAGTATGTTTCACAATAAATATCCTTACAAAAAATATGTACTCCCCTATCTGATCTTCGCATAAAATGGAGCTTTAGCGAATTAAAAAAGTATTATTAATATAATATGAAAAAATGGTAATTATTATTGTCAGCAATGTAAATATATGAATTTTAAATATATCTACAATTTCCATTATATAGTAAATTTAATTAGTGCTCAAAATAATCAATAACATATTTTAAATATTTCATGTATTCCCAGGAAATTTAAAATAAAATAAAAATTTCATAGCCGGGAATTCCCGTGAAAAACGGCTCGGGAATTCCCGGACCCCAACCCTACTCACAAGAACTGAAAATACGCCCAATAACCCTTAATATTTAGAATATTTAAGCATGTTTTCAGACCTCCACCACAGGGTGGGAGTATACTAACTTTGTCATTCCGCTAGTACCACCTTGAAATATCGACCAGAGACCCTATAAAGTATATATATTCTTGATCGTCATAAAATTCTAGCCATGTCTGTTGAAACCACGCTAACATCTAAACGAATGAAGCTAGGACATAGAAATTTTCCCAGAATACGTCTAATAGTTGTAGATCGGTTGGGTTTGATATTGGGCGAAACAGGTCCAGAGGAAAAATTGTTCCCTCACAAGGACCGAAAATACCGCTAATATTTCAAATAAAACATGGTTTCGAATATGACTGATTATATTTACTTGATATTTGGTAGGCACATTCCCCTTATAGCGTAAACGTGCACCATAAAACGATTCTTGTTTGTAGGCGGTGAAATGGGACAAAGGGGATACAAATGGTACCTATCAAACGACAACATCTAGAAACACGAAATTCGGTGTGTACATTCTTATAAATGATTGGAAACGTAAAATAAAGAGATTTTTCAAATTTGTACTTTAAAAGGTGTAGAGGGATAAAAATGGTACCAACGAAATGAATGCAGCTAGAATAATGAAATTCGGTGTATACATCCCTCTAATAGCATGTGCACGTAAAATAGAGTGATTTTCAAAATTCGCACTTTTAAGGACGAAATGTGCAAAAGGGATAAACTGGGTCCGATCAAAGGACTGCAGCTAGAATAAGGAGATTCCGGTATGTACATTCCTTTGACTGTAGAGACATGCAAAATCAAGGATTTTTTTGTTTATTTTGTTTTGCTTTTATGGGAAAACGGTGCGAAAGTGGATAAAGTGGTAGCTATTAAACAGCTGAAGCTAGAATAATGAAAATCTGTGTATATTTCACTCAATTTTGCGTAGATTCGAAATATAAGGCGAGAGATCGCTAATAGTACTTATAAGGTCTTAAAGGGATACAATTGGTGCCGACCGAATGGCTGCAGATAGATAATCATAAAGATGAAGGCGTGTACGGATTATTGCAAATTTGTACTTTAGGGAAAACGGAGCAAAAGGGGATAAATATGGTACCAATCGAACGGATGCAACTGGAATCATGATAATCTATTTATAAATTTCTCTGACATCGTAGACGTGCAAAATAAAGGTCTTTCTCCAAATTCGTACTTTAAGGGATAAAATGTCGTAAAAAAGATAAAACTGGTACCAAGCAGAATAGAATCTATAGAATCGTAAAATTAAGTGTATTCATTCCATTGTGAACCCGAAAGATAATTTCGAAATTCGAAAAAGATAAAACTGGTACCAAGCAGAATAGAATCTATAGAATCGTAAAATTAAGTGTATACATTCCATTGTGAACCCGAAAGATAATTTCGAAATTCGTACTTTACCTACCTGAAGAATTATGGTTGTATATCAAACCAAGGGCTATCAAGCAATAAAAATTAAAATTAAAAACACGCCCCCTAAGTGAGTGTGGCTTTTAAATTTATTATTTAACTTTATTTTAAAATTATAATAATGAAACGTCACAATTTATTTAACAAATATCGCTATCAGCAAAAATCATAATTTTCCTAATATTTTATTGCACTCATGCGTTTAAGTCGACAGCCTCTATTCAGCCGGTAATACCGAGGAATGCAATCCATGGTGTAGGGTATATAAGATTCGGTCCGGTCGAATTTAACACCTTTTTATTTGTTTTTTTTTTTAGTAAAACAGTCGATTTTAGAACAACTTTATTCATGAATATATCAATAAATCAGAAATTAAAGTGTCATTAACTTTAATAGTTTAACTTGTCCCATAGTTTCGATATTATTTGTAAAGTCGAGACAAAAAAATATTTTTTAAGCTAAATTAGTCAAATAGAAAAATATCATGAAAAATCGAAAACAACAAAAATATCAGGTATAGCAATGTGATCGGATATGAATGAAATGAATCAATATTAACTGAAGGTATCTCATTTTGACAAGAATTTCAAATTGTCGTTTGCTTAGATTATAATTAATATAAATAGATTTTTTCAACTCGCTTATTTTTACTCTAGCAATCTGGGATGACGATTAATTGGTAATACTGCTGCGATAAAATGAAACAAATGAAAAACGTTTATTTTTACATACTTTTTACATAAAACATATTAAAATTGTTATACAATTTATTATAACTTAGAGGTTAATTGTGATTTTTGGAATTTCTTAACCCATTAAGGATAGCCACATTTTGTATATTGTTGACCCTCGAGGGACGGCAGAGCCTTTTAAAACACAAATTGGACCAAAAATTTTGATGTTAAAGTTAAAAATAATGCTAAATCGTAAAAAATTGGCTATAATAATAAATAAACTAAATAAACTATTTTAGTAGGAAATATCCACAAGTTAAAATTAAGCTTAAATTTAATGTTTTATTTATGTGTGTTAAATATTTTTAATGTCGAATGCAATGCCGCTTATAACTTTGTTTATTAAAAAATACAAGGAAATAAGAATTTTTAAGATCTGATAAGTTTATATTAAACTAGAAGCAATTTGCTTGATATTCGACAAAAATTATACAGGGTGCGGCTAAAGTTACTATATGATGTAAAACAATTGTAACTTCTTTGCTTGCGAGTATTTAACTTTTTCTTTTTTCCTATTTCAGAAATTAAACTTGGGAGAATATTTAAAAATGGAACGCTATACAATTGCGCAATTGCGCTTGGAATTTGCTAGAGCACTTTTAAATCTCGTTGATCAAAATGAAAATTTTTTGTCAAATTTAATGATGACCGACGAAGCGCATTTTCACTTGAACGGTTTCGTAAATAAACAAAACAACAGATTTTGGGGATCCCAAAATCCCAAAAATCTTCATCAGAAATCTTTACAACTTAAGGACAACATTCAAGAAGAAATTGATCGTATACCACAAGAAACACTCAACAAAGTTATGGAAAATGCCATAAAAAGAGCAAATTTTTGCGTTAGAGAAAACGGTTCTCATTTAACTGATATTATTTTTCATAATTAATGTAAAAAAATAACATAAAATAAACTTTCTTTTTATCATAAATTTTTTTGTTTTTTTTTTCATTCCATTCAATAGTTATTTAAAAAACAAATCATATAGTTACTTTAGCCGCACCCTACATTTGTATCTTTTACCACAAAAGTATTTATTTTCGATTCTCCCTCTCGGGAAATGCAGATTTGTTCTCCATATAGATAAGTACAAATTGGCAAAGTTTCATTTAAATCAAAATTTCCGTTTCGTTTCAAAATGAATTAGTCTATACAAAAATATTAAATTCAGATTTTCAGCTTTTGCCATAAACTAATAATTTATGCCGCCTAAAAGCATTGCATGTTTAGAAGGCCTCGCCCACCCTAAAAGTATGTTCAGCATGCGACCAATTTCTCTTAAAGTTCTTCATTGGATTCTCGAAATAATCGCTCGAATTTGTTGACTCTTTCCAGAAGCCAATAATTTCTTTCGTATGAAAGGGAAATAGTAGTCGTCTAGCCTAATAGCAGGTTCAACATTTTATTGCAAATTGTCATTAAATTTTAACCAAAAGAACTGCGTAAATTTCAAGCAATTTCGCAAGTATCACTTAATGATAAATCATATTTTTAAAATTCAATTAAACTAGGCATCTTGTGCATAAATATGTTTAACTAAGCAGGCATTATTTAACGAGGGCTAGTATAATAACGGGGGTATGTTTTAAGTGCAAGCGGGGAAATAAAAATAGTAATGATTTGGAAAACAAGATTTATTTTTATTTATATAATATTCTTTTTTAATTTTATATATAAAAATTTAAATACAAGACAATGATTACAGACAGTTTATATTAAGTTGTATATCATGGAAAAACTAGATGTTCTGTTTATTCTCATATTAGTCTCATATTAGCACATTAGACTGATATGAGAATATGAGACCTTAAATTGTTTCTATTTCGGTAATATTACAAAATGTAGTTCAGAACATTCTGAAGGGTATGCCAGGTTAAGGTGGTAAATATTTAAAACTAATTTTATTATCAAGTGTAACATACAGATATCTTTTAAGAAATATTACATTTTTGTATTATATCATCGACTTTTTAATTGAAAACTATTCCATAGATATTCCAAATTTCATTCTTTCAATAAATGTTCGCTTTTAATACATTAAATTCGCTGCAAATTTAATATTTTTACAGTCTTATAATAAAACTATTATTAGTTATTTGTCTATTGTTTTAAGTTTATATGCATACATACAGCACAATTCCAGAGAAAATGACAAGGAAATGTTCTCACACTTTCCAAGAATTTCCCACAGCAGTGATGAACATGGTGCATGATTGCTGTTCGTAGAAGAGTTTAAGCAGGCCTGTATTTTTAATTTAAATGCAAATTAAGTCTTTTGTCATCATATACTTTCTGATTTGATCAACAAGCCGCATAGTGCTTGCTTGCTTCCTTTGGCAGACTTCGTCCTTGCCCTCGTCCACCACTCCTTATTCCGGAATATTACTAATTGTTGTACAAAACTGTCTCTGTACTCGGCACAATTTGTTTGATATAATTTTCTAAGGAAAATATTTTCGGTTTGATAAGAAGAGAATAGAATAGTTTTTTATTGCTGTTGTTGTCGTAATGCTTAAATAATAATGGAAAATTTGAAAGTTCGTTTTTATTAAATTATCAAATGCAATCAGCAAAAATTTTCTGTGTATTTAATTTAAGATTAGCAAGTGGCAAACAGCGAAATGCCTAAAAATAGGCCAACGTGTTTATGTGTGCGGAAAAAGTATGCAATGCCATTGAGGGTTGGTAGAAACAAGCCTTAAAGTATGCAAAAGGTTTTAGTTTCGTAGAAATATTATTTGTGTATTTTATATTAATCTATAAATATATTTTTTATATTTGCAAGAAATGATAAAAAAAACAAACGGATATTAGGCAAGTGAGTTGAGACCGGGTATGATGTTGAAAAGTCGCTGCAAAGCCACCACCTGAGGAAACCTTTCACAGGTTGGAAATCATTATAGTGGTAGTGTGGAGCCAAGTAATAAATGTCATCATGCCATTTGAAACAAATTTGCACTCTATAAAATATATATAGAATAGAATAGAATATATAGAATATCCGAGTTCAAATCAAAATTAAAAATTCTTGAAATCAATTTTCAAACTTCATATTTGATATTATATGAAATCTAAACAAGTAAGAAGGCGTTAAGTTCCGAATCTTATATACCCTCCACCACGGAGTGCATTCCACAGTATTACCAGCAGACTTTACATAGAAGTACAGTACCATATTACGAAAATTGTGATAGTTTTATGCACATTACTATATTTGTTTACTATTTCAAACTATAACTATACTAATGCGCACTGTTTAAAATCTACTTCTATAAATAAATACAAATTGTGAAAGTGAACATGCCTAAATATTAGGCGATTGTCAGTCACCATTAGGGAGAAGCATTTTCAGATACAGACAAAGTGACTGTATTATTTTGATAAGAAAAGTAAAAATTTTAAAGATATCCCCATTCTCCGCACAAATGTACAAAAAAACCTTTTTGTTTCGAGTCTTCATAGTCAGAACACAGAATACACACCGAATTTCATGATATAAACTTCAGCGATTTGGAAGGTCCCATTTTTATCCCTCTTTTTCAATTATATCCCTTAAAAGTACGAATTTCGAAAAATCCCTCTATTTTACGTGTCTATGCAATTATAGGGATGTACAGACTGAATTTCATAATTCTAGCTGTTGTCGTATCATTGGTACCATGTTTTATCCCCGTTTTGTCCCATTTCACCCGCTAAAACTTTTATTTTCTTTGTGGTGCTTCCAAGCTACAAGAGGAACGTCCGCAACAAATTTCCAATGTATGAAATTTAATTAATAAGCCAAGGCTACCAATATTTTTATACTATGTGTATATATAATGGAAATAATACTTCAATTCATAAAGTAAATATAAGGGAGCAATCATAAATATCCTAAATATTGGGGGATAGAGAGTGTATTTTCAGCTACAGTCGTTTGGTTGGTTGTATTTTCATCCTATTTTAATTTCAAAAGTATAAATTATCTCTCACGCACGCAGTATAAGAAAACTGCATGGTTCTACCATTTTTGTCGTAAAAGCATAAAAAACGAATAACGAAGCAATAAAGTACGAATTTGGAAAAAAATGTTTACGTGGAATGTATACTCCGAATTCCATGATACTATCTGTGGCAATTTTGTTGGTACCATTTTTAATCCCTTTTTCGCATTTTACTCCATAAAAGTACGACTTTCGAAGATTTCATCATTCTAGCTGTAGCCTTTTAGTTGGTAACATTTTTATCCCTCTGCTCCCATTGAATCCCTTGAAAGTACGAATTTGGAAAAACGTTTTTTTTTTCGTGTCACTCAGTCAGAGGAATGTATACCGCGAATTTCATGGTTCTAGCTGAATCCATTTGTTTGGTACAATTTTTATCCCCTTTTTCCATTTTACACCCTAAAAGTACGAATTTCGAAAATTTCCTTTATTTTATGTGTCTACGCAATCAGAGGAATATATACACCGAATTTCATTATTCTAGGTGCAGCCGTTTGGTTGGTACTATTTTTATCCCTCTATCCCTATTTAACCCTTAAAAGTACAAATTTAGAAAAAAAAATACTTGTATATTATGTATCTACTCCATTAGAGGTATGTACACGCCAAATTTCGTGTTTCTATCTGTTGCCGTTTGATAGGTACTATTTCTATCCCTTTTGAGAAATTTCTCATGTTGTCATTTTTTGTATCAGTTTTGCATACTCTGAAGCAAAACCATTTGTTTGATTCTATTAGTTAATTTGATAGATATTTTTGAAGATATAATTAAAGTTTTTTTTTAATAAAATTCCTAAAATTCCTAAGGTATCTCAGTATTTGTACTATTATTTTGGTCCGATGGCACCAGCTGTCCAATTAAAGGTACTTATGTATTTAAGTAAAAGATCTATGGATAAATGTAGGAGTTGTGACACTCTTTTATAAGAAAATCATGATTTTTTAAAGTTTTGTATAAATAACGAGAGAAACCCCATTAGGGACCAGATAATTGTTTTATTTTTTAATAGCTAGAATGTCGAAAAAGACAATGAAAAAATGATGGATATTTCTTTATTTTTTTTTATTAAAATTCCAATTTTTGTCTAAGGAATCTTTAGTATTTGTACTATCATTTTGGAAATTTAAATTCGATGATAACTGTTGATATGTTAAATTAATATTTTTAATTATTATATTATTTATTAAATTAAAATTAATTAAAGGTATTAGTACCTAATGTGGCTAATTTTACTTTAACAAAGAAACAGTGGTTTAGGAACACTACCATAAAATTGAGAAAAAATCATTTTTTGCTGACAAAAAAAAACTGAAAAAATCAGGGAAAAATTATTGTTTTTTATTTTTTGTAGCTAAAATTTTGTAATGAAAAAAAGACAAATCAGGATTTTTTTAAATTTTATATAAAAAGCGGGAGAAAACTTTTTATAATTTATTTTTTAAATTTTGTATAAGTAGCGGAAGAAAACTTTTTCAATTTAGATGATAGATTATTTTTTTTTAATATCTAGGATGTGGAAAAAGATATTAGGAAAAAATATGGATATATTTCTTAATTTTTGTATAAATAGATGTACCTCACTAGCATTTATGTGTTACAAATAAATCCTCCTGCACCCTGTAAAATCACGCCTAAATGTAGGCAACACATTAGGCTTTTTTGTGTAGCCTAAAATAGACTTTGTATTAACATTTTTCTGTGCATTGTTTTCTTGAAATTGTGGGTGAAATTCCTTTTAAAAGGAATTATGCAAGGATTAATATATCCCTTTTGTATACCTTTGTCGGTGAAGTGTGGCCACTTTTTGTGTTTCTTTTAAGCTTTTCTTCGAAATTATGCCCATTTATTCATGTATGTCTGAGTATGGGACTCGTATCTTGTCAATTTTATACAATGTACTTAACACGGAAGTTAATAACAATATAATACAAGAAAATTGGATTTTTTTGTTCATTCCGATTGTGTGTTGCCTTTGAAGAATGTTATAAAAAGCATTTTGTTATATTTTTTCAAGGATCCTCGAAAATCTTTAAGTCTACTTCTTCGTTCTCGCAGGGGTAGAGGTATGGGTAGGGGTTGGAGCAGGACATGCACAAAATGTATGCCGGCTTTTTTTTTGTTTGGTTGGCTCGGTAGGATTTTTAACCCTTTTTTCCCAACATTGTGTTCGTTCTGTGTTATACAACAAAGTATTTATAAGTTCATTTGTTCACTGTGTCAGTGTGTGTGGGTTGTACAACGAACACTACTACACTGTGAAACGGCACGGACGAAAAGGAAACAACAGCAGCAAATCATTGTGTGATGCCTTGCTTTGAGTTGCATGCAACCGAGAGCCCAAGCGACCACCCTTCTACCTTCTGGGCAACGCGGCGTGCGGCCAAACAAAACAACACAATAAAACAATATAAATGCATTAAAGTATACTTGACGCGACTTGTTTCCTTTTAGCTACTTGTTCTTCAAACTCAACTCATTGAGATACACCCGTGCAACGGAACTCATAGAGAGACAGACAGTCAGAAAAAAAAACCAACTGAAACAACTCAAAATAGCTGCTCAGAGATCTTGCTGCTACTGCTGATGATGATGTCCTGATTTAGTTGTCGAAGCAAAAAAGATAGAAAAAAACACACAGAATAAACAACAGACAAAGATTTCACTAAAGGGTGCTAGTGTTTCGCTTGCAACTGCATAACATCATTAGTGTATAAATTAAGGACAAAATATAACAAGGACTTTGGAAAATGAAGTGTTTCCTGGTGCAAAAAAAAAACAACAACAAAGGATTAACACAACTAAAGCATTGCGGCTAATAATCCTTTCAATTGTTGCAACTTTAATATATTCATTTATGGAACTTTATGAGAAATCACAATGGGAAATATTTGAGGCATAATGGAAATCAATTGCAGTGCAGTTGGGTGCACTTAGAACCACGGCAACCCGTGCCGACTTCCATTGCAATTTGTCACTACTTTCACACTAAGACGCTCGGAGATAAATTTTCGGTTTTGATTAAATTTATTATAATATATATATAGTTATATAGTTATTGTAATATATATATGTTATATATATATATTAGACGTTTTTTTTTTAATTTTGAAAACTATGGTACCTTTTAATGTTGGAGTTTTGTATGTTTTGGGGGCTTACTTAACCAGTCATAACTGTTGTTTTGTGAAAGATATTGAGGACAGCTTTTTAGAAGAAGAAGTGTTGGCTTTTAGTTCCAAAAAATAATATTAAAAAATAAATTTTTGATTTTTTATTTCAAAAAAAATATATTGAAATTTATTTTTTGAGAAAAAAATTAAATTTTTCGAAAATTAAATAAAATTATAATTGAAAAAAAAATAAATACATATAAGTATTCCTGCATTTTTTACCGCAGAGAAAAAAATAAAAAATAATTTTTGATACTTTTTATAAAAAAAATTATAATTGATTTTTCGAAAAAAAAAATATAATTAAAAAATTCACATAAGAAATTCTACATTTTGACTGATATGTCAAATTAAAAAAAATTATTTTTTGAAAAAAAAATATTAAAATTAAATTTTTCGAAAATAAAATAAAATTATAATTGAAAAAATAAATACATATAAGTATTTCTACATTTTTTCTGCAAATCTGAAATTTACGTTAAAGTCTTCCTTTTTTGGGGGTTTACTTAACCAGTCATAATAGCAATTCTGTGAAATTTACTGACACAATTTTTTGCAGAAGAATTGTTTTTTTAGCGCAAAGAAAATTAAAATAAAAAATAATTTTTGATTTTTTTTATAAAAAAATATTTAAATTGATTTTTTTTTTTTTGAAAAAAGATATAATTAAAAAAATACACATAAGAAATTCTACATTTTGACTGATATGTCTCATTGAAAAAAAAACAATCTGAAAATTAATTTAAAAATTTTCATATTTTATATATATTAATATATTGAATATATTATATATTCTGTAGAAGATATAGAGACAATTTTTGCAGGAGAATGGTTGGCTTCAGTACAAAGAAAATTAAAATTACAAAAATATTTTGATTTTTTTTTCATTAAAAAATATTAAAATTGAAAGTTGAAAAGTAAGAATAAAATAAAAATTAAAAAATACACATTGTGGCTGATATCAGAAACTACTTAAAAACCTAATCTGAAGTTTACAGAGTGTTTAGAACTAAAAACATTAAAAAAAACATCTAACCTCATCGAGTCGAGCCGATTTCCTCTTCCATATTCATTTATCTTCATTTATCCGTAGAATTTCTCAATTCTTCTTTAAGATTTCAGTTATTACAAAATAAAATATTTTTTATTTATTTAATTTCTAAAGTTTTTTCGCTTTTTATAAATAATTTTTATAATCACAAGTTTAAAAAATCTTTTACAAACATGCATGCTCACAGAAACTTTTTCCGTTTTTACTGATTTTTTTGTTCCAGCAAAATTATTAAAGAAAAAAGTCATATAATGACGGTATGTGTATCAAATGAAAGAGAAGAATGTTTGTTAAAATTACTTCAAGTTTCATGTTTCTATCTGCAGTAGTTTAGCATTAGCGTCCATTTCAAGTTTACCCCCTTAAAAAGTAAAACATTAATGAAATAATATTAATAAGGTCTCCCCATTGAAATGGTTGTTAATGCAAAACTAATACAAATAGAAGCATGTAATTTTAAGTATTTTTAACATATATTTTTTAATTGGTATCAATATCGGTATTGTATGTTTCGCAAAAGTCATACAAAACAGTACGAAATTAATTATTAAAAGATCTATATCCTTTGGAAATTAAAAGTCCTGTAAAACGGACAACGGATAACGAAGTAAAAAACTGGGTATGCAGTTTTAATACTGTTGATCTAAAGTTCCAGTTCTATATAGTCTCGTTGTTAGGAGGGGATAAAGTTGTCACTTGTAGTACAACTATTTAAGGTGCGAAAATAAATTTATTTTTTTTTTATTTAAATGTCCAAAATCAATTTTTAGAGTTTAGAACGATAAATTTCATCAGAAAATTTTATATCGGTCCTAGGACGAAATATTTGTTGCGTAGTGTTATGGAGGCATATGTGTGTATTAGGGTGGGTCTATTGGTATGGGTGGACAACAAATGAACAAAGCAACAGGCTAAAACTAAAACTATGGAAAATTCTAAAAACATTTCTCCAAAAAAAACTTGGATCGAAGATGAATTCCTAGCCCTTGGAAATCGACTTCAAATTCGCGAAGTTGATTTTCGCGGGCTATGAATTCATATTAGACCCATGGTTTGGGGAGAAGTGTTCTTAATGTTCAGCATATCACGTTTTTGCCTGACGCTTTGTGCGAAATAAGTATCTACGGATAGATTCGAATTTCAGGCAAAATTTTTTCTACATTAACCTACCTAATAAAAAAAATTAAATAACAAATTGGGCTCTAAATCGACATTTAAGTGTGCGTAAGTCAATGAAGGGATGGGTGCACGAAAAATCGCTCAATGAAAAATCGCCTAAAAATTATAAAGAAGTACCCAAAAAATAACCCATATCGTCACTCACATTACAAAAATGGTCGGTTTTTCATTATGCAAAATTACCCAACACTTTTGATCTTTGTTAATAATTATTGGACAATATTTAATATTTTTCACCCCAAAAAAATATAGCCCAACTGGGCGATTTTTCAAAAAAAAAATTTTAATCATTTTCATATTTTTTTTGCGATTTTTCATGTCGTCGGGCTCTGAATCGAGGTTTAAGTGTGCGTATTTTAATGAAGGTATGAGTGCACAAAAAATAGCCTATAAAAATTGAAATTCACCCAAAAAACCATACAAAAATGGGCGATTATACCCTCACTCTACAGAGTTGGAGCGTATATATCATTTGGGACAGAAAAAAAGTGTAACGCATTGAAGGAGTGACGTAGGACCCTAAGTTAGGGACCTATAAATCGACTTTCGACTAATCGATTAATCGACCAAAAGTCGAAATTGACTTTACCATTGCCAAAAGTCGAAAAGTCGACATTTTCGACTTTGTGCATCAATGAATTTAAGTTATTGAATACCGATTTTACTTTTTTCGCTCTAGAAAACACATCCTTTATCCGATTTTCTTAAAATTTGGCACAACAACTAGAAACATCTATGCGAAAAGTGGGTAAGATCGGTTCAGATTTATATATCCAATATAAATGTCTCTCGATTTGGTTTTGATTTGGTCTATTTGTCTTTTCATTCAGTTGCAATGTCGTCTTTTTATTTATTTGCAACAGTCAAAAAGTCGAATTTTCAAAAGTCTACTTTTCATATATTTGCAAAAGTCGTTGTACATGATAACTCTCGAAAGGAGCTAAGGAATCAATTCAAACTTTTCACATGGTAATATTTTGCCCCTTGCATTACCTCCCACACAAACCACCCTAAACCACGTAAAATAAATGCTGTTATAACTTCTATACAAATGATCTGAATACTCTGAAATTTGATATTTAGAACTTATTTGATCATTGTTTTACAATTATTAACAAATGTGGATGCTGGGTCCAATTGGCACAAACTTCTAGTACCTACCATAAATATACTACGGCGCTAAACAAAATGAAGTCCTTCCATGCTCATGTTCTCTGAGAGTGAAAGTATATATATATAAGTCGCTTTAACCGACTGACGTTTTCTTACTCGTTTTTCATTATTATTGGGCAAAATTTCATATTTTCAAAAAACCAAAAATATTTATATACATATATGTATATATATTTGTGGGCTATTTTTCATATTAAAAATTAATGTTTTTACCAACCTTTCTTATGAAAATCAGCGATTTTTCAAATTATGTTCTACATTGACCAATCAGTTGAAAGATCACACTCCATGACAATACCTAACTTTGTATTTGTTTTTTTCTTCGCTCGAAATGCATTTGAACTTGAACTTGTTGCATACGAATCGGTCGCACTCCTTATATATTTCCATGATGTTGGGCAGGGAATACAATTAAAATCAACCCTTTGCCGACAATTAAAAAACATAAAACATGTTTTTGTCTTTTGCTGTTGTACTAAAAACAATTTAAAGAGCTCTTTACGCTAATTTCCGCTTGTGCGTCTCGTCCCGTTGCGACGTTGCACAGAAAAAGTAGCAATTATGCGAAAGGATGCAAAACAACAACGGCGAAAAAAACACACTCACACAACATCAAAGGCTAACAAAGCTCATTATCCTTGAAATGTAAAATCATATATATTTTTTCGTTCTATTCTTCACAATCACAGTAATAAATAAAAAATATAGAAAGCGAGCGGGACAGAAAAAACTGTGCATAAATTAAGTCATTTACCATGAAAATATAATAATAGAAGTGGTCCTTGTGACAGCAAGCGAAACATTAAGAGGACCTCCGCGTTTTTTAGGTACTCGACGAGAAATTAAGTTAAACAGACTTTTGTTTTATGACATTGTCATTGTTGCCATTCTACAGCACACATACATCGTTCTGTGTATAGCCCCACAGCCAGCCCAGATGCGAAGTAATTCTCGTATTTACTGATGTCCCATAGGGTATACCACAAGCTCGTCCAAAACTGATGAGGCCCAGCAGCAACATACGCTGATTGCGCACAATCACCGGACCACCCGAGTCATGTTGACACGAATCTTGACCAAGGCCGCGATAGTCGTACGTGCAGATGTGATTGTTTTGTATGGATCCATTGTAGGTTTGCTGGCAAATGCGATTTTCCACGGTAATCAGTTGGGCCTTCTGTAGGGTGTTCGATTTGGCACCGGCGAAGGATAGATGGCCCCAACCGGCGACATCGACTTGAAGATAGGCAAAGGCGTTCATTCTGTAGGGAGATGGATTTTAATTATATTTTGAAAAATTCTAACAGTGACGTTACATGTGGGAGGTGTGGCAATAGAAATATAAATTTTTCATAGAAGGTCGGAAAAAGCAGCCGCTTGGTTTCAAAAATTGATAAAAATGATAAAAAGAAATCGCCAAACACAAAAGTGAGTCAAAATAATAAAAAACCAAATATGAAATATCGCCTAATCGAGTGATTTTTCACACTTTTTCGCGGTTTTTCATATCGTCGGGCTCTAAATCGACTTGAGTAGCATAATTTATTTAAATGGGACCAAAAAAATAAATATGGTCCAAAAACGGAAAATGAAATTACGGCCAAAAATAAATGAAAAATCAACAAAAAAAATTGTCCAAAAATTTGTCAATTTTTCATATGAAACATAACCCAAAAATGAAAAATCGCCTAAAAAATAATTGAAACATTGCCAAACAAAACTTTTATCAAAAAAAGAAAAATAAAAATGGCCAAACACAAAAGTAGATCTAAGTAATAGATACAAAATTACCCAAATAAAAAATCCCCCAAAAAATTAGGAGCTAGAAAAAATCGCCAAATTAAAAATCGTCTAAAAATATAAAATATCCAAAAAGACCTTTAAAAAGTCTTTATTAATAACTTTTAAGACAATATTTCATATTTTCATATTTTCACCCAAATCAGAAAAAATCGCTCAATTAGGCGATTTTTTTAAATTTTTTGACCATTTTATTTTTTTGTCCATTTTAATTTTTTGGCGATTTTTCAAGTCGTCGGCCTCTAAATAATAGATACAAAATTACCCAAATAAAAAATCCCCCAAAAAAATTAGGAGCTAGAAAAAATCGCCCAATTAAATATCGTCTAAAAATATAAAATATTCAAAAAAACTTTTAAAAAGTCTTTATTGATAACTTTTAAGGCAATATTTTATATTTTTCACCCAAATCAGAAAATATGAAATATCAATTGGGCGTTTTTTAAATTTTTTTACCATTTTAATTTTTTTGGCGATTTTTCATGTCGTCGGGCTCTAAATAATAGATACAAAATTACCCAAATAAAAAATCCCCCCAAAAAATTAGAAGCTAGAAAAAATCGCCCAATTAAAAATCGTCTAAAAATATAAAATATCCAAAAAGACCTTTAAAAAGTCTTTATTGATAACTTTTAAGGCAATATTTTATATTTTTCACCCAAATCAGAAAATATGAAATATCAATTGGGCGTTTTTTTAAATTTTTTTACCATTTTAATTTTTTTTGGCGATTTTTCATGTCGTCGGGCTCTCGCCCAAATAAAAATCGCCTAAATATGCAACATATCCAAAAAGACCCATACAAAAGTCTTTATTAATAACTTTATTATAATATCGTATTTTTCAGCCAAAACAAAAAAAAAACAATTTGAAATATCGTTCAATTGGGCGATTTTGAAAATTAGTTTGACCATTTAAATTTTTGGCGATTTTCAAGTCACCGGGCTCTCAATCGACATTTAAGAGTTCTTAATTTATTGAAGGGATGAGTACACGAAAAATCGCCTACAAAATTATGAAAAAGTATCCAAAATTAACCCATACAAAAAATAGACGATTTTTTCATTATAAAAAAATCACCTAAAATAGGTTTTTATTCATAATTATTCGGCAATATTTCATATTTTTCACCAAAAAAAAAAAAACAAATTAATGAGATATATGGGCTGTTTTCATATTAAAAATTATTTTTTGGGCTATTTTTCTTTCTGAAAAATTACCCAAGTTTTTTTTTGGGCTATTTATAATTTGAGTGATTTTTGCATATATTTTTGGACATTAATTTTTTTTGGGTGACATAGAAAATAATAGTTCAGTGAAAAATCGCCCTAAACAAAAATTGGGCCAAAACGGAAAATGAATTTACGCCACAAAAATAAATAAAAATTCACCAAATCATATGAAAAATCGCCCAATAGTTTGCAAAATCACCTAAAAATAAATTAAAAATTGTCCAAAATAAAAATTAAACCAAAAAAATTAAAAATGGAAACGGAAAATTAAATATCGCACAGAAATATGGGAAAAATCGCCCAAATAAAAATAGGGTTATTTTCCATATAGTAAATCGACCAAAAATTTGAGTAATTTTTAATATAAAAATCGATGGTGTATAATTTTCTACAAGTTAAAAATCGATGGTTTTATTTCATTGCCGGTCTGATTATTCTTAATAAAAAATCGCCCAAATGCCAAAGAAGAAATATTGGCCAAAAATTATGAATAATGACTCACTTTCTTTGAGTGATATTTCCATATAAAAAATCGACCATTTTTGCAATTTTTGGACAAATTTTCATATTTTTGGCGATTTTTCATGGATTTTTGTGTAATTTTTATAAGAAAAATTGGCCAAAAAATTATTAATTTTAAATATAAATCACCTACAAATTTTTAGTAATTTTTAATATGAAAAATTGCCCAAAATATATCATCTGTAGACCTTCACTCTGGCTTCACAGAGTGAAAATTAAAAATCGCCCAAATGACAAATGTGAAATATTGCCCAAAAATTATGAATAATTACCCAATTGAGATTCAATATAAAAAATCGCCCATTTTTGTAATTTTTGGACAATTTTTCATATTTTTTTGGCGATTTTTCATGCATTTGGGTAATTTTTATAAGAATTTGCCAAAAATTATTAATTAAAAAAATCGCCCATTTTTGTAATTTTTGGACAATTTTTCATATTTTTTTTGGCGATTTTTCATGCATTTTTGGGTCATTTTTATAAGAATTGGCCAAAAATTATTAATTTTAAATATGAACCACCTACAAATTTTAGTAATTTTTAATATGAAAAATTGCCCAAAAATGTATCATCTGTGGACCTTCACTCTGGCTTCATAGAGCGAAAATTAAAAATCGCCCAAATGACAAATATGAAATATTGCCCAAAAATTATGAATAATTGCCCAATTGAGATATTTTTCAATATAAAAAATCACCCATTTCTGTATGGTATTTTTTGGATCATTTTTTATATTCTTGGGCGATTTTTGGGTAATTTTTCATATGAAAAATTACCCATTTGGGTGATTTTGTATTTATTTTTGGACATAATTTAATATTTCATTTTGGGTAATTTTTCACTGTTTTTTGCCCAATTTTTTTGACTGGGCCATTTTTTTTTGCGATTTTTCATGTCGTCGGGTTCAGTATAGAAATTTAAGTGTGGTTAATTAAACGAATGGATACACAGAGCTTCCTTTTGGACACTCTTCTGCTGAACAATGATAGTTTCTCCTCTGGGGTATTTCCATTTATTTTTTGGGCGATTTTTATATTAAAAATTAATCATTAATTTCTTATGGAAAATGACCCAACTCTTTTTGAAGATTTCTCATTCTGATGATTTTGGATTTATTTAGATTTTCATTTTGAGTAATTTTTATTTTTTGGGCGATTGGCGAGCTTTAAATCGACATTGAAGTGTGGGTAATTTAATGAAATGAAAATTTTATGTAATAAAATATGTATATTGAAAATTAATTAATTTTTTGGGCCATTATTCTCATGAAAAAATAACCCAACTTTTTTTTGGCGATTATATTTGTGTTTTTTTTGATTATTTTTAATTTATTTTTGGTCATAATTTCATATTTAATTTTTCGTTTTTTGTCAATTTTTGATTTGGACCATTTTTCATATTTTTTGGGCGATTGTGAAAAATAAAAAAATGTTACGGGCTCTGAATTGACATTGAAGTGTGGGTAATTTAATGAAACGAATTTTTGGCGATTATATTTGTTTTTTTTTTGATTATTTTTAATTTATTTTTGGTCATAATTTCATATTTAATTTTTCGTTTTTTGTCAATTTTTGATTTGGACAATTTTTCATTTTTTTTTTGGCGATTTTGAAAAATAAAAAAATGTTACGGGCTCTGAATTGACATTGAAGTGTGGCTAATTTAATGAAACGAATTCAGAGTAAATACCATTTTGATGGCCTTCGGCGGGACTTAAAGGGTTACTCCTCTGGGCTATTTTCATTTATTTTTTGAGCGATTTTTTATATTAAAAATTAATAAATTTTTTGGGTCGATTTTTCTTATCAAAATAGACCCAACTTTTTGGATGATTTCTCATTTGGGTTTTTTGCAATTATTTTGGGCATAATTCAGTTTTTTACCTCTTTTGATTTTGGTCATTTTTCTTTTTTTAGGGCGATTGTAAAAACTCGTCGCCGGACTCTGAATCGTCATTGAAGTGTGAGTAATTTAATGAAACAGAGTAACTTTTTTCGTCTTGACGTCATTCGGTCGGACTGAAAATTTGTTAAAAATTAACAAATTTTTTGGGCGATTTCTCTTAAGAAAAATTACCAAACTTTTTCGAGCGATTTCTCCTTTGGGTGATTTTGCATTTATTTTTTGACACAGTTTAATTTTCACATTTTGTGCCATTTTTATTTTTCTTGTCCATTTTTGGACTTAGGCTAATTTTAACTTTTTCATTAATTTAACTTTAAATTAATCAAATTTTTGGACGATTTTTCTTATGAAAAACACCCAATTTTTGGATGATTTCGCATTTATTTTTGGGTATGTTTTCGGTTTTTCATTTTGGGTATTGTTTTCACCATTTTTTGGGTGATTTTTAAACCCTCCACCTAAGGATGGGGGTATATCCACTTTGTCATTCTGTTTGGAAAACCTTGAAATATTCATCGGAACTCCATAAAGAATATATATTAAAGATTTATTTTTTTGGACCGTTTGATTTAAAAAAATCACCCTACTACCGGACTAAAAGATTTTATAATTCATTTCATTATTTTTTGGACTATTTTTCTTTAGGAGTTTTCGTAGCCCCAATTTTGTGGGGTTATCGGCCATTTTTTTCTAATTTTTTGAACGATTATTTTTAGCCCCGGGCGAAACGTGAAATATGAAATCTAATTATCAATTTTCGACCTATATCAGTTAACGTTTCTCTTGCCTCACCTTGACATATGTAATATCTCTGCTTTATGATTGACTTACTGTTGTCTCCAGGGCAAACATATGGGACCCACACCGCGTGACCATTCGATGATTGTGGCGGTGATCAATATGGATATATCATTATTAAGGGAGGTCGGTGTTGAGGCATAAGCGGGATGATTTATGATCCTTTGTATGCGATACTGGGCCTCGAATGGCGAGTCACCAACTGGAGGAAAAATAATTAAAACATTACACAGAGCGGTTAGAAATTCGACCAAAATTCACTTGTAATGGATGTTGGAATTTTTTGTTCTTCCCTCCTTCCTTTTTAAAAGCCTTTTAAATATTTCCTCCCCATTAACAGTTTACTTACCCACACTCAAATCATGATCTCCCACATAGGCTAAAATTCGGCTTGGATCCGTATGTGTTAGCATACAATGAGCTGCGGTCAAGATATGACGATGGCTTACTGAAAATTGAAGAGGAGACCTTTAATCTCTCCGAATAGTACAAATATATACTCCACTAACTTATACTGCCGCCACAAAATACTCTCTGCGCTGAAGTGATATCCCTCAAAGCCACAATCGAGGGGAATTCATGTCTCATCGTTTCCTGGCCATTGGTAATGCGCGTGTTCACCGACCAGCCGCAGTTGCATGGTTGACGACGGGCATAGGCCTGACAAGCAAATCGTCCCACCTTCCCGGCACTTGGACGGACTGATGCGTATGCCAATATTATAGAACGGTAGCGGGATATTCGTGTCACTCGTGTGGTACGGCAATAGCGTTCGCCATCGCGTAATTGAAAATCACCATCCAGGGATACAACGAAATATTCCGTATCACAAGTGTCGGGACTCTGTTATAGTTATTATCTGTATTCCTCGCATTAAGAATAAATCCTTACTTACCACCTCAAAAACACAATTTACCACTACTACATGCTCCAAGGGAGCTGTAATGCGATAACGACAATTTGTTCCCGCCGGATAGGCATTAGGATAATTCGGAGAAGTTATATTCACCACCTGACGATCATTGGCGATTTGAAAATCCGTTTGTCCGCAATGTTGGGCCCAGGACGTATCGAAAGTCAAAATGAACATAAATAAAAAACTTAAGCGTATGACTGTAGCAACAGACATTGTGTGTCAGAATTCTTCAAGCGACTGAGGATAATTGTTTATGCGATCATACAGAATAATCATATATTTACATTTCATTTTAAAATTCTTATCTTCATGATTAAATAGATTTCTCAATATTTAACAATGAATAATATAACAAAATTTACAGGAAATATAAAATTGTTTACATATTATAAATGTAGGAAAAAAATAAAAAAAATAATTGGAACACAGAAGAAATTTTTTTGGGATGTAAATAACAAAATGAGTTAAATTATAATGATACTTGATATTATTACTTAATGCATAGAGCAACATTCGATTTAAACACTGTATGTACAGTGCTTTCAGTCGGTTTATATAGAGCTGCTTCATATTAGTAGCTCGGCCGTGTATACTTATATTTTTTTAATAAATGTGAAGAAAATATATGAAATTTTAATAATTCTTAGAAATTTTAATAATATATAAAATAAGCCATTAAATTATTTTTGATAGAATTTAATTTTAGAGGTGTGGTGAGTTTCACAAAGGTGTGGTGAATTTCTTAAAATAACTAATAACATATTTTTTAAATCCCTAATATCATCTTTATCATAACGAAAGCCCAATTTTATTAAATAATATTATTTTTGTATCTACGCAGAAGCCTATTAGTAATCGTATTTTTTATTTTCATTTTGTAATAAATATTAAGGAAACAAGAAATGTTAATAAATAAATTTGTTATACTTACATATTTCTAATAGTTCAGATAAATTATTGTTAATTGGAAAACGGGTGCTAAAAATATTCTTTTTAGTGATATCTTTCATTTGATCTTATAAGACCTGCTATACCAAATTGTAACATCTTATTCTGTACCTTAAAACTACCAATAAATTGTCTAATTTTCTAATTAAGTAATTTTTAGAACTAGTCAGCTATAGAGCAACCCAGGCAACTAATTTTCGAGGTGTGGTGAGTTTCTCGAAAGTGTGGTGAATTTCTTAAAAAGACAGAAAAACTTCTGTTTATTTATCTGCGTCTATAAAACACCATTGAAACCATTCACTAAGTACAATTTATTTCATAAAAATGTTCATAAACGGCTTTATCTTGTATTTTTTTTTTAAATTTGCATTTATGAAATATCAACTAAGCTGAGCTCATCAATTAAATTCTTGTAAAATCCAAAGGGGAGTTGCAACTTCCCATTTCATTGCAATAAATAATGAACACTAAAGAACTTTCACTATTACGTTTATTTTCTATACAATATGTGTGTTACTATGCAAAATTGTAACACCTTATAATGTACCTTACAAGTACCTATAAATGGTGTAATTAAGTCATTTTAGTACTAGTTAGTTTAGAGCAACCCAGGCAACTTATTTTCAAGGTGTGGTGAGTTTCTTAAAAATACAGAAAAACATTCATTTCATTCTCTACGCTCATAAAACACCATTGACAATTTAATAAGCAAAATTTATTTAATAAAATTTTCGAAAAAACGCCTTTATCTTGTGAAATTTTTGAAATTTAGATTTATGACATAAAAACCCTAAGGGAAGACGAAACTTCCCCTTTCATTTCACAATGAACACTAAATAATGAGTACTAAAGAAGAACCTTCACTATGGCTTTTATTTTCTATACAATTTGCGTGACATGGCAAATTTTAACACCTAAATCTGTACCTTAGAAGTGCCAAAAATTCTCTAATGATATTTATTTTTCGAAATTATGCTATATTTTCAAAAATTTGTTCATTCCACCAATTTCCAGGGTGTGGTGAGTTTCATGCTAGAGTGGTGAATTTCGAAAAAACTTGAGAAAATATATATTTTATTAATACAGAGTCAATAAAACACATTTGCAACATTTTCTAAGCACACTTTGGCCGATAAATCTATTTATTTGTGAATTTAGCAATTATCTACATAACAAACAACAATACGTAACAACATCTGCCTACCAAATCATAGTTTACATGCTTACGTTACAGGTGGTATAACCGGTTTGCTGATAGATCCATGTTAAATATGATGAAATTCGGGTATTAACCCCAGTAGCGTAACCACCTTGACCGCAGAATTTACCAAAACTAATACAGCCCAAAAGGAATTGGCGGGTACCGCGCTTAATAACGGGACCGCCGGAATCGTATTGGCATGAATCTTTGCTGGTGCCCGTGTAATCGTAGGTACAAATTTGTGATGCATAAATGGTAGTATCGTTATACGTTTGGGCACAGATCGAATTGGTCGTTATGATTACGGTAGCCTTTTGGAGTGTGTCTGAATAGACGCCGGCAAATGATTTAGTTCCCCAGCCAATCAAGTCTACGGAATTGTAGGCGTAATCGCTTCTGGAATTTTACAGTTTTAAATATAAATATTAATTTCTATAATAATAATTAATAATATAATGTATCAAATAATAAAATTGTAAATAAATAAAAAATATTAATAATATATTAATTTCTCACCATTCTATTTATTTAAAAATAAAAAGGAGCAGAGTTTTTCAAATGTTTTCAAAAGTGTAAGTTAGCTTAATGTTCGACTAACACTTTATAGACTAAATCATATTACAACATACTTACGCAGAATTGTATGGCGGCAGACACATGGGTCCTACACCTCGAGTCCACTCCATGGGGGTGGTGGTTCTCAACAAAGAAATATCATTATTCATGGCCGGCTTAGTCGTATACGAGGGATGTTGAATAATTTGTGCAATATAATAGGTAACCGCATATTTGGTCTCCGAATCTAAATATGAAATTGCAATTGCAGTTATAGATTTAAGATCATAACTACTCATATGAACTTACTAGTAGCCAAATTATGATCTCCTGCCTTGACTATATAGCTGGCAGGATTCGGTACTAGTTGGGTACAGTGAGCCGCTGTTAAAATATAACTATGCGCAACTGAAATTGAAAGAAAAATATTTTATGAATATATTTTATAATCGAATCTAGTAAACATTAACGTACTTATGGTTCCCCCACAAAAAGGTGGCGAAGCTGCATCGGTCTTTAAGGCCACCATACTGGGAAATTCATTGATACCCGTCTCTTGGCCATTGACAATTTTTGTATTCACCGACCAGCCACAATCACATGGTTGAGGGGTTACATAGAATTGACAATTGAAATTTCCCCAAGATCCTCCAGATTTATAGGCAAACACCACGGAGCGGAAGAGAGAGTTACGAATTATGGTGCCCTGACCACAAAACTGCTCCGAACCACGCATATTTTCATCGCCATCACGGGCTAAATAGAAGAATTCTGTAGTGCAACCATCGGTGCCCTGCAAAGCATGACGGCATGTTTAAACTGTATGTTAGATATGCTTGAAAAGTAATTACCTTGTTCAAATTAATCGTACAATTTATTGCTATTTGATAATCCATCGGAGCTACCATTTTGTAGCGACAACTTGTGCCTGCCGGATAGGCAGCGGGATAATAGGGCGATTGCACATAAGTATAGCCGGGATTCAATGTAATCACATTGTCGCATCCTTCAAATAAGGCTGCTGCCGAGCCTATACCACAAGCGACAGCCGCAAGAAGGTAGATAACTGGAAAAGTGAGCAAAACAAGCTTAAAATTAATCTTAATCTTGTTTAAATTGAGCTTCCCTGGCTTCTGTTTCAAGGAGGGCCATTTTTTGTTGTTTTAAAAGCAGAAAATATTCTAAAACATATTTATTTTATAAATTAGTATTTGATTAGTAGAAACTATTATATTTGAAGGTGTGGTGAGTTCATGAAAGTATGGTGAATTTCTTGAAAGCACAACAAATTTACTTTTTTCATTACTACTTCAATAAATCACATAAGTAATATTTAAAAACATTTTAATTTCTAAGCAGTGTTTATGTGGAGCTTCTTAAATGCTTCCGGACAAAATAAACTTCGACAAAAGGATTTAATTCCTCCACTGAACTTCTGCTAGCATGGCGCATCGTAGTTTATTTTTACAGTGAATTTATGTTAAGGTCATGTACAATTAGTTTGGAAGTCCATTTGAGTGTATAGCTAATTATTAGGACAAGATTCGAAACATTTTATAGGAAATAAAATTTGTTTTTGATATTGTCCAGCTTGAGGCCATAAAATGATAAAACTTGGATTGTGTTGGTTTTGTTGTTCTCTTTTTTATTTAAATTTTGCCCAATATTTCGATTCGACTTTGTCGATCATCTTCAGGGGTGATACAATTTCAATAAAACAAACAACGAACTTTGTTCCTTCAAGAGTTGGTGGTATAAATAAATTTTGTCATAATTTATGTTTTCTTTATAAAACAAAACTAATTCGACCAATTTCTATTAATTAAGTAGTTTTTAGCACTAGTTAGCTATAGAGCAACCCAAGCAACTAATTTTCAAGGTGTGGTGAGTTTCTCGCAAGTGTGGTGAATTTCTGAAAAATGCGTAAAAACATGCGTTTCATTATCTACGTCCATAAAACACCATTGAAAAAATTACTCGGCACAATTTATTTAATAAAATTTTGAAAACAAGTCTTTATCTTGCAACATTTTTTCAAATTTACAATTATGAAATATCTGAACAACAATAAAACTCTTATAAAATCAAACCGGAGATGTAACTTCCCATTTCATTTTACAATTAGCCATAAATAAATAAACCAAGCAACTACTTTTCAAGGTGTGGTGAGTTTCTCGCAAGTGTGGTGAATTTCTGAAAAATGCGTAAAAACATGCGTTTCATTCTCTACGTCCATAAAATACCATTGAAAAAATTACTCAGCACAATTTATTTAATAAAATTTTGAAAACAAGTCTTTATCTTGTAATTTTTTTTAATTTACAATTATGAAATATCTGAAAAACAATTAATCTCTTGTAAAACCTAAACCGTAGATGTAACTTCCCATTTCATTTCACAATGAGCCATAAATAAATAAAGCCACTAAAGAACTTTCACTATGATGTTTCTTTTCTACACAATGTACGGTGCGCGCGTTGAACCAGGAAAGTGAGTTGTATCAATTTACGTGACTTTTCTCAAAACGGTCTTTTGTTTTGTGTAATGGACCGCAAAATCTTGTTTATTATTGTATTTAAACAAATTTAGTTACACTCTTCTCACGTCATGCGTATAGTCACTCACATCTGTACCAAAACAATCTGTAGTTGATTTCTTTCTTGATTATCAGTTAAGTAAACAGTTGTATAGCATTTGTCATAATTTGTTGGAAAAACGTTATCTTTCTATCTGTCTAAATCTTGTAAATTATTTTTTATACCCTCACTTTGGGATAGAAAAAAAGTGTATGTTTGGATAAAACCTGTGCCACAAATTCTTAAGCTGTTCGAAACATGCCCGTCCGTCCGTCCATCTGTCTTTGCTGGCAGGTGTACACGATAACATTCGAAGGGAGTTAAGTAATCTATTCAAACTTTGCACATATCAGTATTATCCTCAAACTTAGTTTAAGTTCGGAGATGGGCAAAATTAGCATGCCTCTTCTGGTACTTCCCGCACATTTGAACCCAATATAATTTCCAAACGAATATTCGGAATCAACTATATTTCGAAATTTTATAAAGTTCTTATAATCATTTTGAACGTACAAAATATGGAGGATGTTCCCACGCCCCCTCTGGCACCTTCCACTTCTAGATGGATAATGGATAAAACTGATATAACTTCCATACCGGTAGTCGAAAACAGTTGTGGGCTAAAAATGCTCTGATCATAGTTTTCAAATCGATACAGTAGCTTAATTACAGAGGGTCTGTTTAAAAATATTTGTAAATACGACAAATATCTGGAAACACGAACAAAAAAATTACATTTGTTAGATGAAAAATCAGGGAAAATATTTTTTTATTTTCAAATTGTAATGCATAAAACAATGTCTAAACGTAAAAGATCGTTGGTTTAATATAGAAGTTATGACACTCTATATATAGCGCGAAAAATATAATATTTAAAAAATATTTTTTATTTGCAATAGCTGGCATTTTAACGAAGAATACGAGGCTTAGTAGAAGAAGTTATGGACCTTCTTTTAGAAAGAAAGTCTATTACTGAATCTAAACAACACAAACAACACACGATTTATTGTAATTTACATTTTTCCATAGATTTTTCAACAAGGTCTTGTTTTTTCTAATTTAGTAAAGGATTTTTTCATGCTATTTATGAAAAATAATAACTCATTTTTAGAAAATTATTTTGCGCCTTGAAGGCTCATAATTTTATCATTTATTCGTAGATTTTTTTTAACTATTCTATTTTTATGATTTTTTTGTTCATTTTTTTTCAAAACAAAATAATTTTTGGACTTATATTTCCACAATGAGAGTATAAATGTTTAAGGTACCGTCGACGAAGGAATTTAAATAAGATTTACAAATTTGCGATTTTTGAATCAGAGTGCACAAAAAATTAATAAGTTTTTAGGTCTCGGACACAACATTTTTACTTTTTTACACTAGCAACTAGAACCACTTACACTATGCAACTTAGAAAAAATCAGTTGTTGATTTCAATTATGTTCAATTAAAATTAATTCAATGGTGGTAATTATACAATAAGGCTCATAACATCTACATTTATTCATAGATTGTTTCAACTAGGCCTTGTTTTCTTCGCTAAAATCCAATAATCAATGTTTCTGTGAAACCACCTTTTTCTTAGTTCAAGTAAAATTCGCAACATTTGTAGCCATCATACCTTTATTGAATTGAATATATAAGTGGGTGTTATTGGTCTCATATTTCCAGAATGAGAGTATAATATTAAAGGTAATTTCGATGAAAATTGGTATTTTAGTAAAATTTAAATATTTGATTGCACACAAAGACTACTTTTTTAAGTTTTTATTTCTGTTGCATTATAATACAAGATACCTCATTTCAATTAAAAGTAATTATGATGGTAATTATACATAGATTTTTATACCCTACACCACTTCGTGGATTAGGGTATTATAAGTTAGTTTCGCGCCAAATGTTTGTAACACCAAGAAATAATCTAGCTAGACCCACCTTTAAGTATACCGATCGGCTTAGAATCACCAGCTGAGTCGATTTAACGATGTCTGTCCGTCTGCTGTTCATCTAAGCTTGTTCGCACTCTACAGGTCGCAATTGTTGTCCGATTGTCATGAAACTTGGCAGAAGTTATTATTTCTGGCCAAGGAATTGAATTTGGAGTAAATCTCTTCAGATTTAGATATAGCCCCCATACAAATGTCGCTCCCGATTTCACTTTTTCCGCTCTAAAATCCACATATTGTACCCGTTTTTCTTTAAAATTGGCACAACATCTTATAATCCAACTAAAAAAACCTATGCAGAAAGTGGATAAGATCGGTTCAGATTTAGATATAGCCTTCATACAAATGTTGCTCCCGAATGTTTAACCGATTTTGGCCAAACTTTACATATTATATTTCACCAATAAACATACAAGGTGAAAGGGGGTCACATCGTTCCAGGTTTCAATATACCCCCCAACAAATGTCCTTTCCGATTTAACATTTTTTGTCAAACACATACATTTACAGGATGCAATTTCCGATTTTACTTTTTTAACCGAATTGAAATGAGGTAGAAAGTCCGTCCGTCTTTAGCCTTTCCTTACATGTTTGGTATAACCCAAATGGTGCCCCATTCTGATCTATTACAACTCTAGAAACTACATCTTACATCAGATCTTCAACAATTTTTGTAGATCATGTTATTTTTCAACTAGGAATACCTACCGTGAATGAGAAATATATAGGCCCATGTTTTGGACCAGGCGCAAAATGTTGTTATAGTCCCCCTTTTGAAATGTCGGTCCGATTCATCCTATTGGATAATTGGATCAGTTACCATATTATTAACCATATTTATTAAATTTGACTAAAGATGAATTGATAGTAACTGTATAATTTATATGAACTACATAAAATTGCTCCCATGAAATAACTGGGTTTAGTAATCAAAGCGAGGTACACACGCAGGGAGTGGTGTAGGGTATTATATAGTCGGCCCCGCCCGACATTAGCCTTCCCTTACTTGTTTTCAACTAGGCCTTTTTCCTTCGCTAAAATCCAATGCATAACAAAATAAAATAAAATATTATGGTATCTAATCTGTAAATGTCGTTTTGCACAATTTAATAAAAATATGAAATCATCACTTTTTTATTTTTTGCGTTTACAAAGAGCGTCATATGGAATGAATGTAAATCTTGATATGAAATTGTGTTGATTTTATGAATCAGTATGCCTCGGACACAAAATTTTTATTATTTTTTAATTCTAAAAAGACGACAATCGGTCATCGATCTTTTACAAATAGACAAAATATTTATTTAGATTTTTTCTCTTCTTTATGGGCCCTTCATGTCAGCCAAATCCAAGCTATTACAAATTAAAATAAAACATTTTTGTATCTAATTTGTGATGTTTTTTGTGCTGCAGTCTACCACGATCATGATTTCGACCATGTCAAAAGTCTTTTCAAGTGGCTTCGCACCAACTTTTCAACATCAAACCCGGCCACTATAAGGAAATGATTCTCACAAACGAACGAGAAGCACAACTCACTTGCCGAGTTTGCGTTTAAAAAATCGCACCAAGTAATAAAGTGCACATGCCATCTTACAAGCATCTCATTGAGTTGCATATGTAAGTATGTGTGAGTTGTGCGTCTCGTTCGTTTGTGAGAATCATAGAGGCCGGGTTTGATGTTGAAAAGTCGCTGCGAAGTGTATCACATATCATTGTTTTTAGATGTGTTTCTCCAGCAAAAAAAAATATTAAAATTTATTGTGCGGAGCAAAACAATAAGTTTTATGTCTCGTTAACTGTTGAAAAATAAAAAAAACATGTTTTCCGTTTTTTCTCATTTTTTGTGATTTTTTCGTGCGTAATAACAGTTAAACATTTTTTCTCAATGTTTTTGGAGACTTTTTAAACCATAGTTTCTATGTAGCCGTCATAAGTAATTAGTTGAGCATATAAACAGGTGTTATTCGACTTATATTTCCAAAATGATGAATGAGTGTACGAATATTAAAGGTACCTTCGGCGAAAATTGGTATTTTAATAAATTAGGAAAATATCCAGTGTTTGTTCTGATAAATGAACACCAAAAATTAAATTGTTAAGTCTCGGGCACAACATTTTTTTTAATTTTTAAACATGACTTTTTTATTCCAAAAAGACGGTAATAACTTTTATATTTATCAAAGTAGACACAATATTTTACCACCAAATAAAATATTAAATGTTTACCACCAAAAAAAGTTAAAAAAAAATATTTTTCTCAATGTTTTTGGAAATTTATTCTAAACCATTGTTTCTATGTTACAGTGATATTGGCAACATTTGTAGCCATCATAATTACCTTTAATTGAATATATAAGTGGGTGTTATTGAATTTATATTTTCAAAATGAAAGTACAACTATGAAAGATACCTTGGACGAAATTTGGTATTTTAATTAATTAAAAAAATATATCGTTTTCGAGTTTAGAAAGCCAAAATATATCAGAAAATTTTATATAAATGTTATAGCCATTCGACATTCGGATAATCGCTTGTTCGAAAACATAGATCTTTTAGAAATAGACTTTGCGTTCATCCTTGAGATGTTAGCTATTAGAAAATAAAATAAATTATTTTTTAACAGATTTATTTTTACGAGATTTTCGTGCCAGCAAAAAAGTAAGCTTCTCCATTTTTTTAAATAACGTTTAAAGTCTCGAACACATTTTTTTATTTTTTGGAAGCATTGGAGCCAAAGAATTATTAGAAATTAATTTATAGTAAAAAACTTATAATAACGTAATCGATTATATTGAACTATTTTGGAAAAATTTATTCGAATGATTCGTAGACGATGATTTTTCATTATTGTATTCTATTAACCAAATAAAATTCAATTTTAATAGCCAAATATTGACCTTCATTAACTTAATTCCTGGCATTGCCAAAATTTTAAAAAATATGATAGCTGCTTTTATTTTCTTGGTATTTTTGTAAGTAAACACAATTTTGTGATACAAAAATACGACGAATCACTAATAAAACTCACGAGACAGATAAAGGCCAGAACAGGGTAGGTCGTGGCATTAAAACACTCTAAAAACATAACATTTACGGATAAAGAAAAATTTTCCAAATTTCTCAATATTTCACACGATCAGGTCCAACTTTTCACTTTTTCTAGCTATAATCTTACACAACACCATACACCCTCGAGTAATGTCCTTGATTTAAAACTAAAGGACAATGAATTTGCTTTCAAAATATTGTTGTTCAAACACAATTGTATAACACTTTGCATCATGACTTAGGACTTCAAGAACACTCCAAAATTTGTTCATGGTCTTTTTTATAATTTTGCACACTTTTTTGTATTTTTTTTAATTTTCTTGCGCACTTTCTTCTTTAGTCAGCCAAAAAGGATTAACGTCTCAAGTAATTACCATTAAAATGCTGCATTTGTTTTAAACCGTTCGACAACATTTTGTCAAATGACAATTGTTTTTTACTGCGACCAGGCGTTTTAATAGACATTTTGATACAGATATACTGAGAAAATATTTGCTTTATTTTTATTTTAATTATATTCGATGTGTCGGTGTGCGTGCGACAACGCCAGCAGCAATAGCAACAACAATTACAGACAGCAACGACAACATGAATGGTCTAAGATGATGGCTTATAAAAAGAATAGCATTTATGATTTATTAACACTTGATGAGATTTCAACACTTGATTAGCTGGAGTTATACCCTTATACCCTCATATAATTATATGCCCTCCGCTACACTCCAATAAATATTGTCTGTTCGATAGCGAGTCATACACATGCCTCGTTTGGTGGAAAGAAAAGAGTATATAACTAACATCTGTTGTTAAATGTATTTAAATATTTACATAAAATATAAATACAATACAGTATGGGTTTCTTTGCAATTGGAAATTGAATGGAGTTACACTCGAAGAAAAAGTGAGAATGAAAAAGATGACGGATTATAGAAATAATAAAAATATGCCGGTAAGATTCTCAAAAAATTTCAGAACATTTTCTAAGGTATATTGACTTTCTAAATTCCAAAACTATATTTTTATGGATATTTTTTTAATATTTTACTAAAATTCCGAATTTTCTTCGAAGGTAACTTTAATATTTGTACTCCCATTTTGGAAGTATAGCCTCGATCACAGCCCCTTATATGTCCAATTAAAGGTAATTATGATGTCTACAAATATTTGGAGTCTCGCGTTCACATAGAAACATTGCTTTAGGAACAGTCTAAAAAATTGAGAAAATATTGATTTTTTCGAAAAAAATCTTTTTTGTCGCCACGAAAAAAACCCTAAAAAATAGAAAACAAAATTGAAAAAATATTTGGTTCCATTTATCAATAGCTAACATCATAGCGAAAAAAACTATGTCCACATGTAAAAAATCTATGGATAAATGTAGAAGTTATGGCACTCTTTGTAGACGCAAAAGGGTTTTTTTAAAAAAGATTTTCAAATCTTTTTATTTAAATAGCGGAAACCCCCCTTTGCATATAAAATAACAGAATATTTTATATTATTTTTTAATAGCTAACGTCTCAACGAAGAAAAAAAGGCGTATTTGAAGAAAATCTATGAAAAAATGTAAAAGTTATGGGCCTTATTTAAATATTGTAAGATGAAGGATTATAGAAACAATAAATGTCGGCAGTGTTACTCGCATTAATCTGATATGTTTTGACTTTCTAAACTCCAAAACGGAGAAATCCATTTGTAAATTAAATAATATTATGCTATTGCTTTATAATTGCTTGAATCTCAATAAAAACAAGGCCTATTTGAAGAAAATCTATTAAGAAGTGTAGAAGTCATGGACCTGATGTTCAATTTGAGAATAAAGTTCAGAATTTTTCGAAGGTACCTTGAATATTTGTTCTCTCACTTTGGATCAGATCTCACCCGATCTCAGCCCAATGTCCAATTAAAGGTAATTATGATGGCTACAAATATTTTGATACTCACTTTCACAGAAAAACATTGATGTAGGAGCAGTCTACAAAAAAATTAGAAAAAATTGATTTTTTTCGAAAATAAAATCTTTTTTGTTGGCACGAAAAACCCCATAAAAAAATATTTGGTTTTATTTTTCAATGGCTAACATCATAAAGGAGAAAACAATGTCAACATATAAAAAAATCAATGTGTAAATGTAGCGGTTATGGCCCTATTTGTAGACGCAAAAGTTTTTTTTTAATCACGATTTTCAATTTTTTTATTTAAATAGCGGAAACCCCATTTACGTATAAGATAACGGAATAGTTTATTTCATTTTTTAATAGCTGGCGTCTCAACGAAGAAAACAAGGTGCATTTGAAGACAATTTATTAAAAAGTGAAGAAGTTATGTACCTTATCGTATGATTACTCAATTAAAGCAAAAACTTTGTAAAAATGACACTTTTTTGAAATTCTCTTATTTCTACAAAAAGGGCCATAAATTCTACAATTATCCATAGATTTTTTTCAAATTGTCCTTTTTTTCTTTGTTAACATCCAAACTATTATAAAATAGAGGAAAGTATGACTAAATAAATTTAAACAAGAACTTTGTAAAAATGACACTTTTTTTTGAAAATCCCTAACTTCTACAATAAGGGTCTTAACTTCTACAATTATCCATAGATTTTTTTTCAAACAGTCCTTGTTTTCTTTGTTAAGATCCAAACTATTAAAAAATAGAAGAATACGTGACTAAATAAATTTAAACAAGAACTTTGTAAAAATGACACTTTTTTTGAAAATCCCTAACTTCTACAATAAGGGCCATAATTTCTACAATTATCCATAGATTTTTTTCAAATAGTCCTTGTTTTTTTGTTAACATGCCAACTATTATAAAATAGAAGAAAGTATGACTAAATAAAATTAAACAAAAACTTTGTAAAAATGAAACTTTTTTTTGAAAATCCCTAACTTCTACAATAAGGGCCATAACTTCTACAATTATTCATAGATTTTCATGAAATAGTTCTTGATTTTTTTCGTTAAGATTGCAACTCTTATTAAATTGAACAAAGTATTTCATTTGTAAAACAATATTTCGAGCTATTTTGCCAAAATTTAAAAAATAAGTTTTTTTTAATTCTTTTGTGTATGCAAAGATGATCATAAATTTTATATTTATCCATTGATATTTATTATATTTATCCATTGAGCTATTGAACCAAAAATTTAAAAATCATGATTTTTTAAAAATTCTTTTGTGTCTACAAAGATTGTCATAACTTCAACATTTATTCATTGGTCTTATAAATGTAGATATTGTTTGCTTCGTCAGAATCTATGGATTTATATGAAAGATATGTCCTTGCTAGTAGAAGTTCATGTTGTCTTCACGTTTGAATAAATCAATTTAAGCAAAAACTTTGTAAAAATTACACTTTTTTTAAATTTCCTTATTCCTACAATATGGACCATAATTTTTTTCAAATATTCTTCATTTTTTCGATGAGATCACTGCTAATACAAAATAGAACATACTGTTCTCTTAGCTCATTTGTAAAACAGTTTTTCGCGCTATTGAACCAAAAATTTAAAAATCGTTATTTTTTTAAAATTCTTCTTTGTTTACAAAGAGGACTATAACTTCTACATTTATTCGTATATCTTTTTCTTTATCTGACATTGTTTTCTTCATTCAAATGCCAGCTTTTAAAAAATTATATAAAATATTTTCTATTTTTTTTTCATATTTTTAGGGATTTTTTTCGTGCCAGCAAAAACATTTTTTGTAAAAAAATCAATTTTCCTCTATTTTCTGGAGACTGTTTTTTCGTTAGAATGTTAGATATCAACAAAATGATTTTCCCGATTTTTTGTTCTTTTTTATTTTTTTATACCAACAAAAAATGATTTTTTTTCGACCAAAAACCATTTTTTTTTTTCAATTATTTGAAAACCACTGTTTCTATGTGAAATTGAAATTTGTATTTTTTTAATTGCTCGTATTAGTGGGTATTATCGGTCTTTTATTTCCAAAATGAGAGTACAAATATTAAGGCCACCTCGACGAAAATTGAAATTTTAGCCCATTACAACCCAGCCAAATTATTTTTTGCCGTTTCTTACTATTTACTGTTCGATTAATCGAATAAAAATAAATAAAAAAATATCTGTCCAAATGTATATTTTAATATTCGGCCTATGTTTATAATTTATTTTTTAAACAATAAAATATATACATAAAAATCAATGTACACAAAAAATTTAGTCCTCAGGAATATTTTTTTATTCTTGTGTTGCCTAGTTCGAATCCCATTTGAACAGACTTTTTGCTTTGAGTGTTAGTAACACAGCGTAGCTGCAGTGAATACCCCAACAATGCCAAAATTAGCAAAGACTTTTACTTTAACTAAGCGTTCTAATTTCAATTAAACACTCGCTCGCACACTTGGTAATTAAGAAATTAGCTCAGGTTATAAAACCCACAAAATTTTTTGTCTACTTTATTATTTTATGGTATTTTCTTTTTTTTTTGCGCCAAGGTAAAGTTGTGATCCCACACACATAGCCTTCTTATCATATTTCAGTTAGTTTAAAGAAATTGTCTGTGTTTATTTGTTGAGATGTTTTGTCAAACGTTTAGTAATTACTGATTTCTTTGGAGCGTTTTTTTCTTTCAGCACAAAATACGTACTTTAATGACAAATATTGTAATTAATTTATTGTTGGATATTCTCGTTTTGTTTTGTTTTATTCTCTTCGAACAATTGTTCAAACAAAAACATTTACTTATCTATACGAAGCCATATTCAAACCGAAGTGACGTGTAGAAGTGTCAGGTGGGTGGGTGTGAATGGGTGGTGGTGGTGTTACTGGCGTACATTTAAATTTCCTCCGGGTTCTGAGACCGCCAACCGCTGCACATATGCGTAAAGTGTCAATACCAGGCGGTGATAACGGCCGAGCATTTTTCAAAACTGTTTTTCTTTTAACGAATGACACAATAAACCAAAAGGTTTGAATTGGAGTTTTTGAACTTGAACATTGAAAGTGACTGATAATGAGTTGAAAACCTTACCAAAGAGTTCTTGGGGGGTTTGCTTCAATGCTGGCTTTTTTCACTAAATTTTTAATTCTAATTTTCTCAAGTTTTACATTTCATTCGTTATAAAAAAATGATTTAAAATTTAGTTACTCATAAAAAATTGCTGCAAAATAAATACAAGTCGTGACTTAGAAAAGTAAATGAAAATAGTTACGACCCTGTGGCTGGGTATGTGAGAAATGCACCATTTACATTTACAATTTGAAAATGCAATTTTGAGGATGGAGTATACTAAAATTAAACCCTAGTTGTAATAACAATATTTACTCAAATTTACTCAATTTAATTACATTTGTTTACAAGATAAAACTTATTTTTATTAATTTTTCATAAAATCATGAAATCTGCTTGTTTGAAGATCGAAATCGATCATTTTAAAACTTACGCTTAAAAGACAAAAATTGTGAAAAGAGGAATAAAAATGGTACCAAATAAAGTGTAGAATCGTAAAATTCGGTGTTGACATGCTAAAACTAATAATTTAGCAAATTTCGAAATTTTTACTTTTTGTGGGGATGTGGAAAAAAGGGATAAAAATGGTACCACCATAATTGTGACATTATAAAATTCGGTGAAATTCTACTATCGACATGGAAAATTAATATTTATACACTCCACGAGAGTATTATGGCTTTGTGCATTTGTTTGTAACACTCAAAAGGAAGCGAGCTAGACCCATTGTTAAGTATACCGATCGACTTAGAATCACTTTCTGAGTCGATTTAGCAATGTCCGTCTGTCTGTCCACCTATTGTTGTAATCAAATTACAGGTCGCAATTATAGCACGATCTTAACAAAAATTGTCACAAGTAAGTTTTGTGGATCAAGATCGAACGCTATTTAATTTGAGGCAAATAGGTTCAGATTTAGATATAGCCCCCATACAAATGTCGCTCCCGATTTGACATTTTCCGCTCTAGAAACCACATATTTGTACCCAATTTTCTTTAAATTTGGCACAACATCTTGTAATCCAACTAAAAATTCCTATGTAGAAATTCGGTAAGATCGGTTCATATTTAGATATAGTCCCCATACAAATGTCGCTCCCGATTTGACATTTTCCGCTCTAGAAACCCCATATTGTACCCGATTTTCTTTAAATTTGACACAACATCTTACAATCCAACTAGAAACACCTATGTAGAAATTAGGTAAGATCAGTTCAGATTTAGATATAGCCCCCATACAAATGTCGCTCCCGATTTGACATTTTCCGCTCTAGAAACCCCGTATTATTATATAGTCGGCCCGGCCCGACTTTAGCATTTCCTTACTTGTTTTAGTTGAGTTCATACTTGAATTGTCAATACTACAACAATAAGAATAAAAATGCATTTTTATTTTTTTTTATCTCTTTTATTTTAAATATTATACATTTTCCACTTTGGCTTGGCATAGCAATCAAAATAGGGCGAATAAAAAAAAAACGCTGCGACAACAGTCAAATTACAATTTTAAAAAGTCATTACGCCATTACGTTAAAACGGCAAATGTTTTGTTCGTGTGACTAATGCCTAAAAGTATACTCTAACAAATTACAAAACTGTCACAAACACTTACACCGAATGCACACTCTCTCAGTATCTCGCACAGACCAACCAATCAGGCGCTCACATGCATGTGTGTAGCTCTGAAATACAATATATATATTTAAGCAAAAATATATTAGCAATTAAACTGGTAACACTAAAATAGAAAATAGAAAATAGAAAACAAATTTTAATAACATTTTGTAGAAATAATCACATACAACCATACATACACAGGACATACATACAAGTTGCACGTTTAGTGTGCTTCGGTGGAAAAATATTTTTCAATTGACTCAAACATAAACCATTGCATATCTCAGAACGGATAAAGAGTGACTTAGACCACTATCATTCTAACTGGCACATATATAGTTTACAAGCGCCATTGGTTCATTATACACCGTTGCATAGATCGCATACAAAATCTTTTTAGCCATAACTCTCGCGAAAATGAAAATTTCGCAAAAATATTCAATTTCTATTTTTTGTTTGCCGCGCTCTATCGAATTACCCACATTTTTTGTCGAAAATGATTGATCTTTCAAAAAACATTGACAAATTTTAACCCTAGTCGTATAAGTTGACGTGTAATTTTTGCTATATACGAGTCAAGAGCCTTATTTACAGCTTTGGTGTCTTTGGTGACCCCCACTGACATTTTTTCGCAGAACATTTTAATACTGAAATGTCCTTTTTTTAAGTTCTTTTTTTATTTTCTCGAAAAAAGTGTCAAATTGACCCATAAAGAGAGGAGCTAGAGGGTTAAGATCTTCCACAAAAATGATCCTCATAAAATTCCACAATATAGTTCTGACAATAAGAATTCTGTCAGACAACACCTTTTCTCTTTGTATAATGTTCCCTTCGATCAGAAAAAAATGAAAAGATTGATCTACTATAAAAAGAAACTCAGACCAGCTGAACTATAAGTTTATCCTGCAAAGATGGTGTATATATATTCAGAATTATAGAGCCGCTACTCTGATCCAAAAATGCTGTTGGACAGTGTAATTAATGAATTTGACAACAAATATTCTACAAATAAAAAAGTATAGAAATCTATAATTTTTTGTTTGTATGGTACAAATAAAAATACTTCATGCTTTTATTTTGGTTTACGATTAAATGTACACTTTTGTGATATAGTTTGTTAAAATTTTTGTTCTAACGCCTTTACTTTAAAAAATTATAGCAAGTTCTCAAAATGTGATTATAGAGAAAATAATGATGATGTTCTCCAGATCTGTATATAAAAGTGTACAAATTAAGAAAAACTATAAATAATATTTGAAAACCCTCACAAATATCTAAAAATATATAACAACAAATAGACTACAAAAAATATAAAAACCTATAGATTATTCTAGTGGTGTTTCCTAACCAAAATTTTTATTTATTTGTATTTAATACTTTTGTATTTGAAGGAAATATAAGATTCGTTTCCATAAAAAAAGATAGGTAAATTTAATGTTTTTAAGAGTTATTATAAAAATTGTAGCAAGTTCTCAAAATGCGATTACAAAACTCCAAACTACAAAGCTCCTTCACAATTTCCCATGAGTGTTAAAAACTATGAATATTTTTATACCTACCACCTCCAGGATGGGGGTATACTAACTTTGTCATTCCGTTCGAAACACCTTGAAATATCGACCTGAGACCCTATAAAGTATATATATTCTTGATCGTCATAAAATTCTAAGACCATCTAGCCATGTCCGTCCGTCTGTTGAAAGCACTCTAGCATTTAAACGAATGGAACTAGGATGTCCAAATTTTCCATAAATACGTCTTATAGTCGTAGATCGGTTGGGATTGAAACTGGGTGAAATCGGTGATATTGTGCATGTGCATTCCCCCGATAACAAAAACGTGCATCATATCACCATTTTATTCGTAGGGGGTGAAATGGGGCAAAAAGGTATAAAAATGGTACTTATCAAACGACAACAGCTAGAAACACGAAATTCGCTGTGTAAATTCCTCTAATTGAGTAGATACATAATATGAAATTATTTTTTCCAAATTCGTACTTTTAAGAGATAAAATGGGAATAGAGGGATAAAAATGGTACCAACCAAATGGCCGCAGCTAGAATCATGGAATTCGGTGTATACATTCCTCAGACTGCATAGACACGCAAAAAAAAAAATTTTTCAAATTCGTAATTTTACGCAAAAATTGGTTGAATCATGAAGTTAAGTTATTTTGCACTATGTACGTAGAAAGGTAGAAAAACATTCATTTTTATTTTTATTTTCAGGTTAATGTTTGACATTTGCAAAATGGGACGCTATACACTCGAACAGAATTGGCAAATATAAACTTACTTCCAAACGAGTGAGTCTTTAACGCAAACTGTAAAAAATTTCAGTTCAACCTTCATCAAGCTCACTTTCATCTCGGTTGCTATGTCATTAAGCAAAATTGTCGCATATGGGGTTCAGAGAACCCACACGTGATTGAGAAGACAATGCATCCACAACGAGTCACTGTTTGGTGTGGATTTTGGGCTGTACTGAAAAATTGGGTTGATCGGATGAGGTACTGCCAAGCCAGTCTTGCGTTATTAAATGACAAAGTTCAAACTTTCCAATAAAAACAGAAATTTGGAAAAATAATCTATATTTGTTTATAGCCGAGTCTAATTTAAAATTGTATATGGCACACTTTACACAAATTAATGCAAGTGTTTCTATAAGAACAAATTTAGCCTTCATTTTCATCAGACCTATGCTGGGCTCCTGCACAATCTCCCAGGAGTACTAAAAACTGTGAATATTTTATATATTACCAGATTAAGACAAAATATAAACTTGCTACATATATTTTTTTTTGTATAATCCGATCGGTTAAAATGTTTTAGAACGACCTTGTTATTTTGTGCCAGTCTTTTTCGTCAGCTTTTTTGCTCTTCAACTCTTTGGGTTTTTAATAAATTGGGTCCTATCATAAAGGACACATTAACACCAGTTGAAATGTTTTTCAATCATTGAAATTTCAAATTATCAGTTTAAAAACATTTTTTTAGAAATTTCTTTTTTTTCCTGTTACCCATGCCATGCCATGTTCAACATACTCTTCGTCTCATTATAGAGCGTGCTAAAAATAAAAGCCTGTCTAAATTTTATTTTTAACAAAGTGTAATTAAGTTTAATGTACTTTATTTTATTTGTGTTCTTTTATTCTTTTCATGCTCGCTCGTACAAAAAATATTTGCAATTACAAAAAACAAGCTCATTCAGCATATCCTCGACGGCACCAGCAAAATAAATGAGTGCGCCTAAAAGTAGGCAACATTACATAGTTCAAATCCATACAGCCTCTGATTGTGGTGTGCCATGGCACACACACACTCAAAGCAATTATGAAAATTGCAATTTCAGGCTGGACAATATTTTCATTTTTTATGTGATTTTCCGATTTGCGTTCATATTTTTTTTGTGCCTTTTGTCCAATTCCTTCCTAGCCATAATGTCCGATGATGATGGCGATGGCCAGCCACTAACTTTTAATTACTATTCCTGACCTGGCGGCACTTTTATTGTCAGTGCGAGTGTGTGTGTGTGTTTTGGTGTGCAAATGTTTATGAGGGTGCGAGAGTGGCCGAGCCAAAGAGTTGTCTCCTATTTTCTCCTCTTTTGTGTGGGTTCTTTTTTCGCAGAGCATTGTGTGGGGTGTGTGAGAGTGTGTGTGTGTGAGTGGGTGTCTGCGTATGTGGTGTGCAGCACGGCCATTGTGTTTTCTGCGGTTTTTAAATCATACCCACACTTACGCTAACCCACATCTCTCTCTCTCTCCCCAACCATGCACTCACCCATGCATACCTCAGCCCTCTGCAGAGTATTTAATGTGGTACGTAGTACTCGTGCATACACGAGTGCTACTTTACTATGCTCATTTTCCATGTATTGTTATTGTTGGCGCTCTTGTGTGTGGGGGGGCTGTGTGTGTGTGCGGATTTGGGTGTCCTGTCTCTGTACATGGTAGTTTACCCATCAGCCAACCAATCAGCTTAACGCACATCTTGTGGGTTGTTTTAATGTGACCGGTATATTGTTGCAGTATTTTTATGGGACGTGTTGGCTCTTGTTGATGCTGTCGATGTTGTTATTGTTTTGTGCTTTGTTTCAGTTACGCACATTTCTGTGCTTTCTCCTTATTTTCCCTGCGAGATGGGTGGTGTGGATCCAGTGCTGCTTCTTTTAGTCTTCGTTACATTTGATCCTGGTCACAATTTGTTTTAGTCTAATGCATGTTTTTGTATTTGTTCTATACATTCATATGTATGCATTTTTTGTGTCCACTCAATTCTGAAAAATATCTACAAGAGAAGAATGGTAACACAGTTCTAATGTTTGGTTAATACTTTTTGTTGGGATCAAAGGGAATATGTTGTTTGTGATGTTAAATCTAATGACAAAGCAGAGTTCTATCTAAATCTTAAAATTAGAAGGGCAACATTAAGTGTTGAGAAAATCAAAGGAAGTGCAGAAAATACTCGTTTAAAAAAGAAGAGGATATAAACAGATGATTTAAAATCGAGTAGTTACGATCGAAATCAATTTTATTTATAGCTAAAGAAGTATAAATTGTCAATGAAAATAAATTGTTTGTGGAGGTAATATAATTTCAGAGGAAATGTACCCATTTTGATGGAAACTTTCTCAATTTCAATTAAATTTATTTGTACAAAAACCATTGGATTGTAATAATTGTTTTGTTTTTCACAGCACAGTGATCCATTTGACGTAGTTTCATGATTGTATTATTGTTTACCAGACCATTTCTTAACCACCTAACATCAATAGGTTTTGTAGTTACAGAGCTCGAAGTTGAACATCACGTTGTGTGAAAAATGTTAATACTCGCCAAATCAAGAGCTTTCATCCGATATGGAAAATATTTCTAAAAGTGAAAGTACAAAACGTTGTAATATATTTTTCTCCTCTAATTCATGAGTTAAACGCAATTAAAAAATCATGGATTTTGATTTAACCCCCGTTTCTTTGAAATATTTATAAACTTTTAGAATTATATATAAAGAAAGTACCCGCTGCTTCGCACGCGAAAAAGCCAGCTATTTGTAATTAGTTTTATCGGTCTCTGTTTTGAATAGTATTTATTTAATTTTCTTTTGGTGAATATAGATAAATCTAAAGTAGTAATTTATAGTAATTTTTTATAACTTTTTGCAACTTTTTCCCAAAAAGTACACATTTTGAGAAAACACTATAGGTAACACGTGTTTTTGCTTCCCCTAAAAACATGTACTTTGTTTGGTAATACGTTCACCCTTGTCGTCCCGCATCCTCCTGATAAGTAAAAATTTTGGAACATCCATTTGTGTTCCGGATTTTTCATAATTAAAATGCTGTAAACCAATTGTAAAAAATCGCAAATATAGCTGCTAAAAAGGTACTAGAAACGTACAATAATTTGATCAAAGATATATTTTAAGATAAGAACAGATATGTATTATCAAAGACCATTCAAAAGTCTAGGTATTCATAAAGAAAATTTGGTCATGACCAATTTAACAGTGAAAAAATCAAATCATTCAATTGCCTGTAACTCCTGAAATACTTAACCAATTTTAATTTAATATGCCTTGTTCTGAAGTCAAATTCAATTATTTTTAAAATATTGAAGTGGAATATAGCTGCGTTATATTTTTTAAGTTTATACAAGTTTATTTCTTTTATTTTGATTTTTGGAATAATTTCATCAATTAATTTTTTGAAATTTCAATATATTTTAGGCAATTTTATTTAATTTTAGAATATTGAAGAGGAATGTTATGTCGCCTTAGATTTTTTTAATTTTTACAAGTTTATTTCTTTTATTTTGATTTTCGAAATGATTATTTATTATTTATTTTTTAACTTTAAAGTAGTGTCCATAGATGTATTTATAGTGACTGTCTGAGTTTGGAAGTGGTGAAATGATGGCTTCTATTTTTTACGATTTTTTGCAAAATCAACCAAAATTTCCGTTGAAAATCTTCAGAATGATTATTTTTGCAGTAGTTTAGAAAAAACAAGGTTTAAAAACAATGAAGAATTCAAGAAATAGTAGAGAATGGGAAAATATATAGATTTTTTATTTTTTCTAATGGTGCAATCTCACGCTACGAAAAAATAAAAAAAATGCATCAACTACTTTTTCTTAGATTTTTTATTCTTTTTATACCTTGTGTTTATAAACTATTGAAAAAAAAATATTCTGAAGATTTTTCACTACAATTTTGTTTGATTTTGCAAAAAAAGCGAAGAAAAAATCGTAAAAAATAGTCAAAACTTTCAAAACAATTGCAGCGATTGAGGTCAACAATCGTACCGCTTGACATGGAATGACACTTTTACGTATTATAGACGAAGAACTATAATTATATAAAAATTATTTACGATACAATAAATAACAACTTAATGTCTGTATATTTTTCGTGACATAAGTTAAGAATTTCTGTATAATAAATTTGGACCCTATCGATTTAACATTAGACTGGGCCGCGATCCGTACAAATACAAAAATAATGTTGTGACTGTAAATACATTTTGGATTGTTTAATAGTTATTTCCAACATATTTCGGTCGGCCTTAGGTCAAGCCGTCTGTGAGTTAAAATCTCCTAAAAAACACCTCTCGTTTTTTAGTTTATTATACACTCCACGAGAGTATTATGTCTTTGTGCATTTGTTTGTAACACCCAAAAGGAAGGGAGATAGACCCATTGTTAATTATACAGATCGACTTAGAATCACTTTTTGAATCGATTTAGCAATGTCCGTCTGTCTGTCCATCTATTCTTGTAATCACGATACAGGTCACACTTGTAGACAGAACCAAATTAAACTTTGCACAACGAAGTTTTTCGACACAAGGACGAACGCTATTTAATTTGAAGAAAATCGGTTCAGATTTAGATATAGCCCTTATACGAATTTCACTTCCGATTTGACTCTTTTCACTCTAGATACCACATATTTTAACAGATATCCTTCAAAATTGGCGCAACATCTTACATTTCAACTAGAAACATCTGTGGTAAAAATATGTTAGATCGGTTCAGATTTATATGTAGCTCCCACACAAATTTCACTCCCGATTTGACTTTTTCCACTCTATAAACCACATATTTTAGCAGATTTTCTTCAAATCTAACAAAATACCTTATATTTCAACTGGAAACACCCATGGTGAAAATAGATCAGATCGGTTCAGATTTTTATATATCTCCCATACAAATTTCGCTTCCGGACTGACTTTTTCCGACCACTTATTTTCAGAGAAACCAATTATTTTCAGAGAATTTCTTCAAAGTGAGCATAAAACGTTATATGTGAACTAAAGGGTGATTTTTTAAAAGCTATAGGAAAGTTTTTCACAGAAAAAAACACATAAAATTCAGAAAAATGCATGAAATCTTTATTTGAATCGATAGTACGGTCCATATAATTTAATGTTTGAAGATTATTTCATGCAAATGTTGACCTTGACTGCGCCTCAAATGGTCCATCCGCTTAGTCCAATTTTGGCATTTCCACGTTTTTGAGTAACAGAGGCCCAATTGCAGCGAACGGCGACGAATCGATAATTGATGGGAATCATTAACACTGGCCGATTCAGCTGCGATATTTTCTTCAGTTCGCACTCTACGTAAGCGTGTTGGTGGTTTAATGTCCAACGATGTAAATTTGGTGCGAAATTTAGTCACAATAGTCCGAAAATCCGCTTCAGTGGGTCGATTAAACTGACCATAAAATGGAAGCGCGCGATGAACTTTCTTAACAAAGCACGCATTTTGATAATAAAATTCAATAATTTGCAAGCGTTGTTCGTTTGTAAGACGATTCATGGTTAAATTATAGACCAAACTGAAGATGTTTGACAGTGAAACAAAACACGAAACGTGCGTCAGCTGTTTAAACCAATGTTGCCAAAAAGATAATAGCTAAAAAATCACCCTTTAGAAGAACATACTGTGTAAGTGGGTCACATTCCATACTTGTATATAGCCCCGATACAGATACTCTTCTCGATTTTACAAATTGGGTCAGGTCATATCAGCCTTTGATTAGGAAATATACAAATATTCTTCCCGTCTTCAATTTCCTCCGAATTGAATTGTATTCGGATAGAAAGTGGAGTGTCGACTATATGATGACCCCGCCCGACTTTAGCCTTTCCTTATTTTTTGTTTGCATTTTTCTCCATTTTTTATTGAATTGAAAGCATTTTAAAAATATTTTTTACAGTTGTCTTAGAATAACATTTTGTGCAGATCATGATTTAACAATCTAATCTTTATTTCAGCTGACCGCAGCAATTTTTTTTGCGGTCCCCATAAATGAAATGAATTGACAAAATTAATTGATACGTCTGACCTCTACAGCTCAATATTGTGATACCTTTTACAAATTTCACTTTCTTTTTTTTTCGATATTTCTATGCACACATGGAAAAATCTAATAAATTCTGGAAGTGTAACTTATAACGGAATTCCTGTGCCCACCACTTTACCTAGACAAATTCGTTTACTCGTTTAAAAATGTAATTAATATTTATAAAGAAATTACGGGAGGCAATTTGAAAATATCCAATATGGTTTGATTTCGTGTATTTATTTTGTGTTCTAAATTTGAATTAATTCAAATTTTATAATTTTTAAATTCAAATGAAATTTAATGAACTGCTTCTTTAATTGTTACATAGCGATCCAATATCCAAATTGTAACTCATTTAAATCCCGAGTATGCCGATTTGGGACCATTTCACTCCTCAACCAGCCCTTGAGTTAGTATTGTCTACCTCGATAAACATTTCCCTTCACATCTCCACCAATTCCCGGGTATGTAGTTTTTCCCCGAAGTTCCCATTCACTTTAGACCTTTTAATTACATTTCGTTCATAGTCCTTTATTTTACATAATTGAAACATTTTCTACGAAAAGAAAACCTACCACCCACACGGCAGGCGCAACCTGCATCCTGCATCGTCTCTGGCAATTGAGAACTCCCATAGAGGGAAAAATTGCAATTAAAAGTTGTTTTAAATTAAAAACTAAACACACACGTACGCCCCACCCCGAGAGGAGGCTGGCTGAGGAATGAGTCGTGCCAAGGCATAAAACGAAACCATAAAAAACGGTTTTTTTAGAAATTCTGCAAAAAACCTTCACACAACCCACATGAATAATAGAACCATGAAAACCAAAAACAACAAATTAGAATAAACAACAGAGAACAAATGAGGAAAATAGGGGCAGGAAAATGGGGTGGCGGGGACGATAACCTGGCTGCTGGAAAGAGATGGGTTGATGGATGGGGGCCGAAAAATAGGCGGCCGTTGCAGCTGCACGCAGTCTCTGCGGCGGCAGCACACAAACGACTGAACTCGTCATCATGTGAGGAGCTGTGATTAACATAAACACGCAGCCTTCGTTCAACATTAACAGCATCCCGAAAAAAAACAACAACACCAACGTAGGTGGCTGAAAAGGCCTCCTTTTCCGCTAACGCCCCATGGGTTAGAGAGAGATAACATTAATGAGCCCCGGCAGCGAAGAAAGGAGCAGCCAAATGCAGTGTAACAAAATGAGTTTTAGCTCATTACGAGCATACTCACGACGTACAGCATAACAGTACATAAGCCTTACAGCGTAGAAAAAACCGACTGCTACCCCTACTTAGGTGCTCTGGCGCTCTCTCTCGCAACAAGGGTGCTTTCGGCACCCTACTCTTCAGCAGCCTCACAAAACGGAGAGAACGTGTTGTTACATTGAAGTTACGCGTTAATAAGATAACGAAAAAAAGTGTTTAGAAAAAAAAATAACGGTAAAACACGACTACCCACAAATGCCAGCGAAAGCACACAACGACAAAATCTAACAGACGCCTGGTTGGGCGGCTGGCTGGCATCACATCACATCACACAACAGCATCGTTGCCTCGTGCTTAGCTCCCAGTACGATAAGAACAATTTTTCTAAACGCACTCAAACTACATAGTTTTTGTTTTCCTCGTTCTCATCCCTTCTCAGCAGCCTACTACTCCCTCCCCCCACCTCCTTCCCAACTTACCGAGTTTATTATCTAGTGGAGAAAAAAGGTGGGTTGTTGCTTGGGCTCTCTTCTCCTGCCGTATGCCCAACAACACACACTTCTTGCCATACCCCAACTGTCTTTGTACATAAGTAGCAACAGCAACAACACCAAACCCGTCTCCACTCGCACAACCAATCAGAGAAATTGTTTACGAATGCGAACACAAAAAAGAACATGTTAAAAAAACCCACGAACAACAGCAACTACAGCAATACGGAAAAATGTGGGCTCACAGTTTTTTTCGGCCGACGCCGCCAACGTCAACCAAAAGCAGCGCTGACTACTGTTAAAATACTACGAGACTGTTAAATGTAGATAACAGAGCTTTTTGTGACCCCACTTTAGCAAAGCTTACATCGCTGTTAACTTGAGTTTTTATTTACATTTTTTGTACTCCCTCTTCCCCACGATTGTTTGTGCCAAGGAATGACAAAAAACAACAGAAAAGTCCACGTGCTTTTTAGAGATTAACAGACTGCGGCAAAAGCAGCGACAAATCCATAGCCAACGCCAGTGTTAACTTGCTGTTAAAGACAACAAAATCAAAAAAGAGAAAAAGTTAAATGTTCTTTAGAGTAAGAGTTACATATGATACTCTCTTTTTTTATTTTTTTACTTGGTTTGTGTTTAGAGAGAACCATCACAGTAAGAGCATTTCAGTAGTTAGGGAAAGCTCTTTGTTGTATTGTAGGCGCAGAGTTTAAGTTAAAGCTACTAGCTGAACTGTTAGTTCAGCACAACTGCTAGTTAATGTTCTTAACTCTTGGGCTATTTGCACTACTGAAGTTGTATTTTAGCTTAGCTATGACATTATTTTGTAAATAAAAATGGTAACAATTATAAATAAAAAAGGGAACAATAATAGTTGGAAAATCGAAATAAGTTTGCATCGAATATCTGCGATGACTAATTTTAAGGAAAAGTTTCATCAACAAAATCAAACATCATTAGAAGCACTACGTTTAGTGCCTACTTTTGGTTTTGTCGATATGTTGTTTCCATTATACAGATAATAAACATGGGATCCCGAACGGGACAAAAAATAGAACTTGTTTTCGACTGCATATAGAAAAATTAAAAAATCTGTTAATTGGAATAGAAAAAATTAAAGATGTAGGATTGGCCATTTAACATTTTAAATTTTAACTACCGATTACTTTGACTTTGCAAGGTATAAAAATGTAAATTTTTATTTTCAGGTTTATATTTGAGACTTGCAAAATGGGACGCTATACGCTCGAATAAAATCGGAAATAATGAAAACTTACTTCCAAAGTAGTGTGTCTAACACAGACTGTAAGAAATTTTCGATAAAAGATCGGTCTTCAGTTCAGCCTTCATGAAGCCGAACTGTTGAGAAGCCAATGCATCAACAACTAGTCACTGTTTGGTGTTGACTTTGGGCTGTACTGAAAAATTGGGTTGATCGGATGAGGTACTGCTGAGCCACTATGCAATAACTAGATATTTATAATGGTCTCAGACATCCGCCTCAATCCTTGGACACCAAAAATAAGAATATAAATTTACTTTGCATTGTAAGTAACAATAAATAAATAAGATCATTCAAATCTTAAAATGTTCAACACATCATCCTCAAAATATTTCGCCTGCAGCTCTTACATTCGCTAATGTGATTTTACATACCTTCTAAAAACATGTTTTTTATAAACGGTGGTTGTGTTTCAGATTTTGGTCAAAACAAAAAAAACGTATGGTCGATTCCACTTCCAACGATGTCAAAATATATAACACAAAAGGCAAGGACAATGTATAATAGTTTCTGATGGCTTTCTAAACTCGAAACATTAAACATTTTTAGTGGATCCATTTTTTATTTTTTTTAATTTTCTAATTTGCGGTACCTTTAATATTATTTCTCTTATATTTAATATTTGTTTTCTTATTTTTGAAATATAAGTCCGATAATAGCTTCCTATGTGACCAATTAAAGGTAATTATAATGGCTACAAATGTAGCGGATAACACACTTACAAAGAAATATTGGATTAGGAAAATAGTATCCAAAAAAAGGCAGAAAACATTTGAAAAAAAAATAGAAAATAATATAAATATAGCTATTGTTATACATAAAAAGTGTCTACGTGTAACAGATCGATGGATAAATGTGAAAATTATGGCCTTTTTGTAGACGTAAAAAATTTCTAAAAAATAATCATTTTCTAAATTTCTGGTTAAATAGAATATTTATTATTTTATAATAGCTGGGATCTTAACGTAGTAAACAAGCTTTCAACTAGACCTTGATCTGTAAATAGATGTAGAAGTTATGACTATTGTTGTAAAAGTACATCAATTTAAACAATCGTAAAAAGGTGACATGATTTTTTGAAAACCCCTTGTTTCTACGATAAGGTTCATAACTTCCATGTTTATTCAGAGATATTCTTCAAATAGACTTTGTGTGTTTAAACAAAAACTTCGTAAAAAAGTGACACTAAGAACCCATAACTTTTATATTTATCCACATATCTTTTATACATATTGTTTTCTTCATTTGATTTATTTGAGCGAGCAAAATATTTTTTTTTTGGAAAAAAATTATCTAAATTTTTGGAGACTGTTCCTGAAAAACGTCTGTAGCCATCATAATTACCTATATTTCTAAAATGGGAGTACAAATATTATAGATATCTTCGACGAAAATCGGAGTTTTAGTAAAAAAATACTATTTGTTGAATTAGAGTAATCTATTGATTTCTTGCTATAGTTGGAAATTAAAATTGGGGCAAAAAAGAGGAGTTTCATATACATTTTACGAAAATTTCCATTAAAATCTCCTAAATTTTAGTTAATTGTAAAATATATATTTTTATTTTTCTGATGGTGCAATCGCACACCACCGATATTGCAAAAATTATTTTTTTCCATCAACAACTTTTTCTTATATATTTTGTTTGAATTTGGAATTTCACACAGTCATGGTACTTTCGGGTTTACTTGGTCATCTATTGGTCATCTAAAAAGTTTAATAAAGTTTGAATTTGGCTAAATCCAATTATTTTCAGTATCTACCCATTCAAAGGAATCTACAAGTGAATTTTATGATTCTTCTCAATTTATACAAATACATAACAACGTAATTCTTATTTAATGATTTTAAGTTTGAAAACGACTGATTAACTGTTTTCGTTTTTTAGTGTAAATATGAGTATTTTCGGAGATGTCGCCATTTAAAACCGTCTTCGAAACATTACCATTATGTATGCCTTTAATATAAAGAGTGATTTTTTTGAGGTTAGGATTTTCATGCATTAGTATTTGACAGATCACGTGGGATTTCAGACATGGTGTCAAAGAGAAAGATGCTCAGTATGCTTTGACATTTCATCATGAATCGTCTTACAAACGAACAACGCTTGCAAATTATTGAATTTTATTATCAAAATGCGTGCTCTGTTAAGAAAGTTCATTGCGCGCTTCCATTTTATGGTCAGTTTAATCGACCCACTGAAGCGGCTATTCGGGCTATTGTGACTAAATTTCGCACCAAATTTACATTGTTGGACATTAAACCACCAACACGCTTACGTAGAGTGCGAACTGAAGAAAATATCGCAGCTGTATCGGCCAGTGTTAATGATGACCACCAATTTTCGATTCGTCGCCGTTCGCACCAATTGGGTCTCTGTTACTCAAAAACGTGGAAATGCCAAAATTGGACTAAGCGGATGGACCACCTAAGACGCAGCCGCGGTCAACATTTAAATGAAATTATCTTCAAAAAGTAAATGTCATGGACCAATCTAACGTTTCAAATAAAGAACCGATGAGATTTTGCAAATTTTATGCGTTTTTTAAAAAAAAAAGTTATCAAGCTCTTAAAAAATCACCCTTTACTTAAGTTAGGGGTAACACATTCCAAATTAGAAATATTTTTCATTGTTTTTTATTCCTTCAGACTAATATTAAATCTTTCAATTTGTATGTAAATCACGTACTTTTTTGTTGTTCCCAATTTTTTTCTGCAAAATAACACACTTTTCACCCAAAAAATGCTTCAATTCTTTTGTTTTGGCCTAAATAAACAGTGGTGGCAACACAATGTGAATTGTAATGACAACAAATACAACATTTTTGTGTTCTTTTGCATTAAATACAATGACAAACAATATTATTAAATATAATAATACCAAAATTATCATATTAGCCGACAACATTATGACCACCACCTTTCTTGTTTTTTTTTTCTTCGTCTATTTGTATTAAAATCTAACCCATTTCCAGCGCCAATCACCACCCCTCACCGTAAGCGACCCGAACAAAGGGAATTATTTACAAATGTTCGTGGGTTTGTGTGTTTGTGCGTTTGGGTTCATCTAAAACACCTTAATTACGATTGTTTAAGTGTCCTTTGTAAATAAGTGCTGCAATGGAAATGTTGGTCAGTTGAAGGGAAAAAACTGAGCATGGTAAGGAACGAATTGATTAAGCGCCCTATACTGGTCTCTAAAGTATTCTCTCTTCAAAGGTAAGTGTGGGGAAGGTAATTTGCTACCAAACAGGAGGTATTAGAGAGTCATTCTCTTCACTAATGGAAGTTTGGCTTAGGAAAATTCCCAAAATGAAAAATTGTCCAAGAAAATAATAAGATATCGCTCAAAGCAAAACGAGGACCAAAAAATGACAAAACTGTCCAAAATGAAATTAGGGCCAAAAATAAATGCGTAATCACAAAAATGAAAAATGACCGAAAAAATATTGGGGTAAGTTTTCCTATGGAAAATCGCCTAAAATGGCAAAACTACAGTTTATGAAGGCGCCAAGGCAAAATCATCCAATGCAAAAAGTGGACCAAAAATGACCAAGAATTCTCCTAAAATTTTGCTATAAATAAATAAATAAATTGGTTATTAATTTTGAAATCGACATATAAATACATAAAAAATCGAAAAATAAAAAAATAAATCGACAAATTTTTCGATGAATAAATGATTCGATAAATGCAAAGATAAATAGTCGATAGATAAATTACTAAAGCGGTAAATAAAATTTGGAAATTCTTGATATGAAAAGCACATTCAAAAATAAGTAAACAAATCTAGAAATAAATATTTAAATCGATAAATAAATAAGATCGATAGATACGTAGGTAAATTGTAGGGTTTGCATCCCGGGATTTCCCGCGGGAAAATTCCCGGGAATTTTTCATTTCCCGTATCCCGGGAAATTCGTACGGGAATCCCGCGGGAATTCAATAGAAAATTTTACTTATTTTTTCGCATATTTTTTCCATCATTTCCACAATAAAATTAAAAATGTTGTATAAAAATTTAGATCACATAGCTTTTAATCAGGTATGTCAAATATTGCAGTTGGATGACAAAATAGTTTTAAGCTGCGTTCGGATGTAGACTCAAAATCCACTTTTTCGGATTTTTCCTGTCAAACTCCATATGAAAATAATTAAAATCCGGGAAAAATAGATTTTGGGCGTGTACCGAACGCCAAAAATAACGAATTTAAAGTTTTCGAAACGATAGGACAAAGAACAAACATTTCGTTTAATGCTCAACTCACTATTAATGTGAACGGTCGTTCTCCGTCGCGTCCACATTTTCCAATAAAATAGGAAATATCTGAACTTTAATTAATTTTGAAACTTGAAAAGATGTTTGAATTGATCTCACATTGCTCTTTATTGTATGAATTCTGTAACAGGTTCGTTGTGAAATATATATTTATTTTACTTTAATAAAATGTATGGGAAAAAATAAGCTTTACTCATGGTAAACAGTATGTTGACGATTTGCCGTGCTGTCCCGGGATCCCGGGAAATTGAAAAAATAATTCCCGTTTCCCGGGAAATAAAAAGTACGGGAAAATGCAAACCCTAGTAAATTGGTAAATCGATAAATAACAATTCCTCTAAAATTTTGGATATTTTTTTCAAAATAAAATCGGCTAAAAATTTTGGCGATAAATAATAAATAAATTGATCAATATTTATCGATAAATAAAAAATAAATCGATGAATAAATAAAGCTGCAAATAAATAACTACATTAGTATTTCGATAGATAGTAATCAAATAAAGAAATAAATCCACAAATAAATTAATAAATCGATAAATAAATAAAAAATGATTTTGGAATCGATAAATAAATACATAAAAAATCGAAAAATTAAAAATAAATCCGATAATAAATTAATAAATCGATGAATAAATAAATAAATCGATAAATGCAGAAATAAATAGTCGATATATAAATAATTAAATCGGTAAATAAATGAAAAATTCTTCATATGAAAATCCCGTGCAATAATAAATAAATAAATCTAGAAAAAAATATTTAAATCGATAAATAAATAAAGATATCGATAGATAAATAGGTAATTTGGTGAATAGGTAAATCGATCAATAACAACTCCTCAAAAAAATTGGATACTTTTTCAAAATAAAATCGGCTAAAATTTTTTGGCGATAAATAATAAATAAATCGATCAATATTTATCGATAAATAAAAAATAGATCGGTGTATACATAAATCGATAAAAAAGAAATAAATCGGTAAATAAATAAGTCAATCGAGAGATAAATAAAAATCGATAAATTAATAATAAATAATAATAATTATTTCCAGTCCTTCCAAAAAAATTAGATAATATTTAAGTCGATTAATATGGAAATAAGTCGATAAATAAATATATATCGACCATCGATAATAAAAAATAATAAAAGTGGTAAACCGAAAAAGAAATAAATCGGCTAATAAAATAAATCGCTAAGTAAAATAAAATTCGAAGAATAAATTATAAAAAATAACACAAAAATAATGTTGGCAGATTTTTCATATACAAAATAAATAAATAAATACTTTTGTTTATCGATAAAATAGATAATATACAAAGAAAGTAAGAATGAAATATATAGATAAAAATCAAAACAATCAATGAGTAAATAAATAAGTCTATCGATAAATAATATTTAAGTCAATAAATATAGAAAAAAAAATTGATAAATAAATACATATCGATCATCGGTAGTAAAAAATAATCGATAGATAAATAAGTAAGTGATTAACTACATATATAAATCGTTAGATAAATGGTAAACCGATAAATAAATAAATCAATAAATTAAAGGAAATTGGTAAATAATAAATATAAATTAATAATAAAATAAATTAATCGGTAAATAAATTAAAAATCGAAGAATAAATTGTAAAAAAAATAACCCAAAAATATTTCTTAAAAAACCAATAATAAAAATATTTTCCAAAAAATTGGGTAATTTTTTATATTAAAAATTCGGCGATAAGTAAATAGATATATATATAGATATGTATATATAGAAGAAAGAAATATATGAATAAAATTAAAAAATCAATGAGTAAATAATTGTTTCGATAAATAAACTAAAATAAAAACTAAAATAAAAAAAAAAAAAAAAACAAAAATTATTGATAAGAAATTAATAAATTGATAAATATATAAATAATCGATAATTAAATATATGGCAATAAAATAATTTTGGGTAATTTTTCGGCGCAAAATAAATAGATACATAAATAGATAAAGGTATAAAGAAAGTATGAAAGAAATAAAGCTATACGAATTAAAAAAATCAATGTTTAAATAAATAAGTCGATAAATAATAATATTTAAGTTCATAAATATAGAAATAAATCGATAATAAATATAAATCGATCATCGGTAATAAGAAATAATCGATAGATAAAGTAAGTGGATAAATATAGAAATAAATCGATAGATAAATTCTAAACCGATAAATAAAAGAAATTGATAAATTAATCGGTAATTAAAATAAAAATCGAAGAATAAATTATAAAAAAATAATTGCTAAAAAATTATTAAATCGATAAAAGAATAAATATGTCTATAAATAAATCGATAAGTAAATATATAAATTATCGATAATTAAAAATATGTCAATAAAATGTATTTTATATGAAAAATACCATATACCAATACCAATACCAATACATATAATACCAATACCATAAGCCAAACTTGATGTTCATAAATAAATTAATTTAATAGATAAATTAATAAACTAACAAATAAAAATATAAATCGATAATTAAGTATATAAGTCGATATAATATTTTCCATATGAATATTGGACCAAAAGGCAATCTTGCTGTTTTGGGGGATGCCGATAGCGATTAAATTACCCTATATTGTTAATATTAAACCATGCAATTAAAATTTGGGAACAAGAGTCCATTGGGCCACAAATGGGCTTCTGAACTAGCAATTAAGTGTGGATAATCAAAGGAAATTTTAACAAAGATTATAATCAAAAAGATTAACACAAAAATTGAGAAAAAATGATTTTTTAAATCCATAAAAATAGAAAATGGTTTTAAAAAAATATTTTTTATTTATTTTACGATTCTAACTAAGAATATAATGTATATTTGCAAAAGATATATGGTTAAATGTAGATCTTATGATCATCTTTATTGAAGCAAGAGAATTAAAAAATCATATATTTTTTAAGCTACTAATTTCTTCCATATATACTTTTTTCCTTCAGATCTAGGGAGGATTACTTCCTATGCAAAACTTTAAAAATATACTTTGAGAAAATGTATTTTTTTTCAAGTCATGATGATTTGAACGTTGAAGGAGTTGAGAATCACACTGAAATGATGGCGCAATGAAATTGCAGAAAGTCAGGGCTGAGTGTATTGTAGGTAAGATAGTAGTGTAGTAAATTGAAATTTTGGAAAAGTATTTTTTCAGATTCAGATCGGCTTGCTATTGTTACCAACTATATAAAGAACTTTGTATGCCTGGAAAAAAATCAACATAACTAATAGATATCAGACGAAGGAAGGGCTAGTAAAAGACAAAAATACTCTTTCTTTGCTTAAGGATAATTTTTTATGTGTCTGAGTGTGTGTGTGCCTGTCTGTCTGTGTTTCGTAATTTGTTGTTGTTGCTGAGCACTTGAGTCCTCGAAAACGTAATGAAACGAAACTGAGGAACATGCAGACCAGTGAAAACAATAATAAATGTCACGAACGCGCGTTTTAATTTCTAATTAAATTATTTCCCTCAGTGTTGTTGTTGCTGTTGCTGCTGCTATTGTCCCGTAATTACTTCATTAAGTTCATGTATTATTCAGTGTAATTTTATTTAATTTTCTCTGCTATTTCGACAAACACATTAAACGAAATTTACTATAATTTCTCGTTCTATGTGGTGGGCGCTTTTCCTTGGGGTGTTAGTGGGTGGGAAGGGGATAGGGGTTTGCGTGCTTTCAGTAGCACACACACACATATTGGGATAAAAGTGTCATTAGTTGGGCCTTGGCTGGGGTGTTATTGAATGTCATAATTAAATGTTATTAACTTTTAATACTGTCCAGTGGCAGGATAATAATGTCGCTTATTGATTTATGGTAATGCTCAGAGGTGGCCGTAGTAATTGGCCAAATTAAGCTATAACTGTTATGCGTAAGTATGTAGTTCATAAATGGTTGGCTATACGGCTTTATGCAAATAACACCTTAACAACCGGCTTGAAAATATTTTCCAAGATTGGAGCTAGGCAAGAGGTTCGAATATTTTTTAATTACACTGTCCAACAAATTGAGATTTTTCGAATAGAACAGAATAGCGACCATGTGATTCTGAAAGGGCGTGTTGAGTAGAATAAACATCCAGTTAATCTGGTCTAAGCTGCTTTTTACAGTTGATCAAAGTTTTCATTTTCTGGACGAAGGGAGGAGCATTATACAGTGCTGTAAGCTGATGTCTAAGAGAATTCTTATTGTCAAAACTATATTGTGGAATTTCATGAGGATCATTTTTGTGGAATATCTTAACCCTCTAGCTCACCTCTTTATGGGCCAATTTGATCATTTTTTCGAGAAAATCAAAAGAGATCTTTCAATAAGGACATTTAAGGATTGAAATGTTCTACGAAAAAAATTATCGGGAAATTTCAGTGGGGGTCACCGAAGACACCAAAGTTGTATATAAAGCTCTTCACGCTTAAAAAGCACAATTTCACGCCTACTTATACAACAAAATTATTACGGTTAAAATTGGCCCATATTTTTTGGAAGATCGATATTTTTCGGCAAAAAATTGGATATTTCCTTAGAGCAAGGCAAATAAAAAATCTAAATTGGATATTTTTGAAAAATTTTCATTTTCGCTGGAGATATGGCTAAAAGCTTTGTACTCGTGATATTTTTGTTTTATATTTTTTCGCGATCTATCCAATGGATCCGGCTAATTTTTTCCATATAACTTAGATAAGTAACTTAGTAAGTCACGAAAAAATCCAAAAATTTGCGGTTGCAATTGCATTTATTTCAACTTTCTCTATCTGGGTTTCTGAAACAATTCTATCACAAATATTCCCCGTTTTAGTCAGCAATCATATGCCAAAAAAAATATTTTGGTATTCTCGAAAAGTTTGACCCACTGTAAAAAGAAACTGGTCTCACCTCAAATTTGTTCTTTCAATTTTGTTCTTCAAAAATGGTCTACTCAACATGCCCTTTCACAATTATAGGGTCGCTACTCTGTTCCAATAATACTGTGTCATTTATTATTATTATTTTCAATTATCAAAATTTACTATTTGTTAAGAAACCTGAGGAAAATGAAGAATGACATTTAAAATTATGTATGAACATATATATTTATTGAAATATTATAGTTCAACATTAATTGGTCTACAATATATGAATATCCTTTTACTCCAATTGTCAGAAAATTTAATATTGCAAATGAAAATTAAATTATAATTGTAAACCAGCATGATGACTTTATAATTATAATGTATATGAAAAAAAATAAAATAACACTGTGCAACATTTTTGAAGTCATTTCAAAATAACCATATACGGACACCGCTACACGATAAAAGACCAAAAAAAAAAGACCCGTGTTTTTTTTTCCCCCAAAGTCATGCACTTTTTTTTTATGGGCCCCCAGAGATTTGAGGCCTCGGTGTAATTTTTGGAAAAAAGTGATCATATTCTCAGGCTCATATCTTGCAAACCGTTCGGAATTTTGATTTACCCTCTGAGGCAAAGTTCTAGCTCTTGTCATAAAGAACAAAAATTGTGAACATATAAAATCAAAAAAACTTCATCTTCAAGGTCAAAATCGCAACTTAAAAAATCGATTTTTTTTAACCTTTTTTCCCCTGTTCAGGTCCATAGGTAGCAAACCGTTAAAAATTCAAGGAAACAATCAACAACAAAAATGTACTTAAGATTTCAATAAACAACTTTCTAGAACATATGAACTTCCTAGGAATTATTCTTAACACCGTTTAGGTACCGGTTTGCAAGATATGAGCCTGAGAATATGATCACTTTTGCCAAAAATTACACCGAGGCCTCAAATCTCTGGGGGCCCATAAAAAAAAGTGCATGACTTTGGGGAAAAAAAAAACACGGGTCTTTTTTTTTTTTTTGGTCTTTTATCATGTAGCGGTGTCCGTATATGGTTATTTTTTTTCGTGTTGCACTGTGTAAGTAAAGGGTGGCTCGTTTAGCTGTATAGAAGTTTAAATTGTAATAAAGTAATGAGTTTATATTATACTGTGGAACAGAATGAAACTTTTTCGAAAATAACCAGGTTCTGACAACGGATTCTGATAGAGGGGGACAAAAAAAGAATATAAGTGTATCGGCGTTTTGAAACTTTACGTATGGAGGTCATTTTATGGGAGGAGGTCAATATACCCCACTTCGGCAAATTCTTATGATGTATCGACATAGAAAACCTTGTGATGCTTACATTTTAAGTACACGATGTGTTCAGCAATATTACTTAAAACACTACGTGAAACATTTTTGTGGAACATTTTAACCCTTTAGCCCCACAATAAAGGGATCTTTTTGGTATTTTTTGTGAAAAAGGTTAAAAACACCCCTAAATCAGGAATTTCGCGGTCAAAATGTTCCACAAAAATATTTGCCATATAATTGTACTATAAGTCTCAAAGTACACTAAAACTCAAAACTCAATTTTAATGCCAGAAATAAGTCAAAACTTAAAATTAATGTTATGTATTTTGCTCAAAACTCGATTTAAATGCCAGAAATAAGTCTAAAGTTAAAATTAATTTTATGTATTTCCTTTTTTGCACATTGTTATGATGAATCGGGTTGGGAATCAACGTGATCCTTACATTTTAAGTATGGGTTGCATTCTGCTGTATTACTTAAAACACTACGAGAAACATTTATGTAAAACATTTTAACCCTCTAGCTACTCGATATAGGGATCTTTTTGGTCCCTTTTTTGCAAAAGGGTAAAAAACTCCCCTCAAACAGGAGATTAAAGGGTCAAAGTATGCTACAAAAATATTTGCCATTTAATTCTACTATAAGCCTCAAAGTACACTAAAACTCAAAACTTAACATAAATGCCAGTAATAAGTCAAATCATAAAATACGTTTTAGGTATTTCCCCCTTTGACACATTCTTATGATGAATCGACATAGAAAACCTTGTGATCCTTACATTTTAAGAATAGGATGTGTTCAGCAATATTATTTAAAACATTATGAGGAACATTATTGTGGATCATTGTAATCCCCTAGCTCCTCAATATAGAGGTCATTTTGGTCCCTTCTGTGAAAAAAGATAAAAACACACCTTTGGGTATTTCGCCCTTTTGCATATTCTTATGATGAATCAACATCAAAAACTTTGTGATCCTTACATTACATTTTAAGTATAAGACGTGTTCAGCAATATTACTTAAAACACTACGAGGAACATATTTGTAGAACATTTTAACCCTCTAGCTCCTCAATATAGGGGTCTGTTTGGTCCCTTTTGCGCAAAAGGTTAAAAACACCCATAAAGCAGGGTTTTCGCGGTTGAAATGTTCTGCAAAGATATTTGCCACAAAATTAAGTAAGTCTCTAAATATACAAAAACTCAAAACTCATCTTAAATGCCAGAAATAAGTAATAGCTTAAATTGCATTTTAGGTTTAATTTCGAACTTTCTCGGAATTAGTTATATACTGTCCCACAAAACTAAGTTTTAGGGGGGTGTTGTGAATGAAAAGCACATTCTATGTAAAATTTCAATATAAGCACCGAACAAAAGAAAACTGTAGATATAATATATATAAATACAATATCAGTATCAATTTGAGTATTCTAACAAAGAACGCTAGAGTCAAGAAAGAGTATATATTTTCTTACTGGACATAGAATTACCAAACGCCTAAATGAAAAATTTAATAAATAAGTTCCTTCTATAGCGTGATCGCGAAAAAACTATATTTCGAAATTGATACTTTTAAGACATAAAATGGGAAAAGAGGGATACAAATGGCACGACCATATGGCAGAAGTTAGAGACATGAAATTCGATGTGTACATAAAGGAATATGTAGTAATTCGTACTTTCAGGGAAGAATGGGACGAAAAGGGATACAAATGATACCACCAAAATGGCTGCAGCTAAAATCATGAAACTGGTGTTCACGACGCTCTAATATTCGTACTTTTAGCAACGAAATGGTGAAAGGGGGATACAATTGATACCGACTAAATTGCTGCAAAAATCATAAGATTGTGACTGCACTTCTCAGTCTGTGTAGATTTGTAAAATAAAGGATTTTATAAATTTACACTTTTAGAGTGTAAACGGGACGAATGAGGATAAAAATGGTACCGATCGAACGACTGCATCTAGAATAAAAATTCGGCTTATACGTCGCTTTGACTCCTACATACGAAACATAAAAATATCTTTCGATATTCGTACTTTTAGCTTCGAAATGGAGAAAAGGGGATAAAATTGGTACCGTCGAAATGCTTGCTAGAATCATAAAATTCGACTAGGGCTAGAATAATGAAACATGGTTAGACGCGGCAAATAAACAGATTTTTTGATATTTGTACTCTTTGAGTACTGTGGGGGGGGGGGGAATGGATAAAATTGGTACCGACTAAATGCCTGCAGCCAAAATTAAGAAAATGCTGTGTACGTTCTTTTAAAAGCATAAATATTTTTTAGAAATTTTGTAGTTTTAGGGGAAATCGGGAGCAAGGGGATAAAAATGGTACCACTCTACGGCAGCGACTAGAATTCTGAAGTTTGGTCCTTACATTTTCAAATTAGTACTTTTAGGGACAAAATAGTAAAAAGGGTTTAAATTGATGCCAGCTAGAATCATGAAATTTTGTGTGTAAATTCGTCTGACTTCGTCGAATAGCGAAATAAAAGGATTTCTCCAAATTCTTACTTTTAGGGCCAAATTGGGTAAAAGAAAAATTGAAAGGGTACCCAGTAAACGGCTGTAACTAGAATCATGAATTTCATGCCGGAATACAATCCATGGTTGAAGATAGCAGGTTCAAGTTGGGAAGAAGGAAGGAATGAAAGTTGAAAGAAATGAATGGTGCCCAGTAAATGGTTGTAACTAGAATCATGAATTTCACAACGTTAATATTGTGGAAAAAAATCCATGGTGGAAGGTAGATAAGATTCGGTCTGCCGAAGTGCTCTTTTAACTTGTTTTTTTAATCGACTAAAAACGGAAAAATATTCAGCGCAATTGAAAAATATCGATGAATAAATGTAGAAGTGACGACCCTCTTTGTAGAAGTAAGAGAATTTTATAAAATTTCTTTCCGACCCATATAATAGAAAATGTATAGAATATTTATATATTAAATATATTTCCATTTACACCACTACCCTAAAATTTTGATTTCTGGATTTTCACAGTTTAGCTCTAATTCCGAGAAAGTACGAAGTTATCCCTAAAATGAATTTTAAGTTTTAAGTTATTTCTGCCAATTAAATTGAGTTTTGGTGTAGTAAGAGACTTATAGTAGAATTGTTTGGCAAATATTTTTGTAGAACATTTTGACCCATTAAAGTACTGTTTTAGTGTCGGTTTTTAACGTTTTTCAAAAAAGGGACCAAAAAGACCCCTTTATTGAGGAGCTAGCGGGTTATACTATTCCACAAAAATGTTCCTCGTAGTGTTTTAATTAATACTGCTAAACGCATTATATACTTAAAATGTAAGGATCACAAGGTTTTCTGTGCTCGATTTACCAATATCTAAAAGAAAAAGATAATATATGTTTGTTTCCTCAAATACATACCCAAATAGGTACCGATATTTTATCTATATATATTATATCTACAACTATCTTTTGTTCGTTGACTTATAGTAAAATTTGACGTAGAATATTTTTTCCATTCAAAACATCCTCCTAAAATGCTTGTTTGTAGGCAGTTTAGCAGCAATTCGGAAAAAGTACGAAATTAACCCCAAAAATTAATTCTTTGTTTTTTGTTTTTTTTTACTTTTTTTGGCATTTATGTTGAGTTTTGAAATTTGGTGTATTCAGGAGATTGTAGTAGAATTATATGGCAAATATTTTTGTAGAACAATTTGAACCGTTAAATCCTTGTTTAAGGGTGGTTTTTACCCCTTTTGCAAAGAAGGGACCACAATATTGCTAGAGCTAGAGGGTTAAAACACACAAATGTTTTAATGTTTTAATCAATATTACTGAACACAGTAGATTGTAGTAGAATTATATGGCAAATATTTTTGTGCAACAATTTGAACCGTTTAATCCTTGTTTAAGGTTGGTTTGTACCATTTTGCAAAGAAGGGACCAAAAAGACCACAATATTGCTAGAGCTAGAGGGTTAAAATGTTCCACACAAATGATTTAATGTGTTAAACAATTTTACTGAACACATCCTTTACTTAAAATGTAACGATCACAAGGATTCATATACCGATTCATCAGAAGAAGGCGCCAAAGGGGGAAATATTGAGGGGGAATAAATGACCACTATACGTAAACTTTCAAAATATACAGAATCTTGTTAATTTTTGGTGTTCCACAGTGTTCTTTTAAACTGAAACAGCACTATATTAGAATGAAACTGTTATGCTATCAGTATCAGTTAAAATGTCACTAAATAAAGGACTAATATTCTCTAATTAACATAATGAAATTAATTAATTGAATTCATCTGAGATCTGAACATTTTGTGACAACGTTATTGAAAAATGTAACCTCTAAAGAAACCCTTAATATCTATGAATTTAAAACAATTATTTGGATGGATACTTGTGGGCCACAATTTGTGTCATGATGAGAGCTGTGGAATGGCTTCAATTATTTCATATATTGCTTTGGTCATATCCTTTTACAGGCAATGTTAACAAAATGTTCATATGTAAATTAAAGCTGCCAGGCTACTGCCTTATAATTAATAATAATATTTTTAACAGTTGACAGCAAACTGATTGACATATTCCCAGTATTAAGAGATGCTCAACAACAAAAATAATTACAAATAGATTTCGAAAAAGTATATAAGCCACAATTTGTTGATTTCTGAGAGCTTTCAAATGACAGCAATTATTTCTTAATATTTCAAAAGCTATTGAAGTTCAACGAATATCCTTTTCCAGGTGTTTGCTGAAAAAATCATTAAAAATTTATGTTTAAATGTATATTATGTTGTGCAGCAGCAATTTAAATATTTCACAAATCAGTTGTGTTTTTTTGTCTTCTGCTAAAAATATGAAACATTATCGTGGTAAAGTGTATTCCAATAAATCATCTCACATTTCCCGTTTCCTGTTTAACGATTTCTCTAAACTACAGATTCGTTGTGTTTCTTTTTTTTTTGTCCGACATACATACATCTTCACATTACATGTTGTGTTATGGGGGAAGAGAGAGAGAGAGGAGTGCGAGTGAGTATGTGCATAAAAACCCCCGGTTAAATGTATTTGTTAAAATAAATGACCATTGTCCTTGTCACCTTTGCTACAAAATCATAAATTTCAAATGTAAACGCGACACCACGACTCTCAACTAATGCTGTTGCTGTTGGACTTTTCTTGCTGTAGTTTCTGTTTTTTTTTTTGAAGTCGCCGTCGCCATGGTAGAAATCAGCACATCCGTTACCGTTATGCCACCAGCCACATGACCATGGGTGGCACTGGCCGTTGGCCGCTAGTAAGCTGGTGTTAGCCAACAATAGTTTTTCACACGAAAATTAATGTGCACACCCGGGCGAAAAAAAAATTAATAGAAATGAAAGCAGGCGGTGAAGGTGGACTGGAAGATACTCTAAATCTGATAACAAATGAATAGAAATGAATGTAAGCAGAGAAGAGGCACTCGTTGATACCCTACATTTGTGAAAAATACGAACTTTTAATAAAATTTAGTTCAAGAAGATTTTGGGGACTCAAGATTAAAAAAAGAAAAAATAGGAGGTAGAACGAGTTTATTTTGCTGAACTTCATTTTTTTAATTTTATTGATTGGAAATCGATTTATTTGGCTAATAATACCGTAACTTTTGTATGTTTGAGTCTTGTTCCATTTTAGGAATTTTGGGATTTTTCTTTAAGTTATTTAAAAAATGTTTTTAAAAACAATTGAAATATTTTTAATCATGTCCCAAATATGTTGTTTAGAAAACTATCTTTATTTTTTTGTGGAACACTTTAACCCTCAAGTTCCTCATTAAAGGGTCTTTTTGTTTCCTTTTTTGCAAAAGGGTAAAAACCGCCCCTAAAACAAGGGTTTCGAGGGTCAAAATGTTCTACAAAAATATTTGCCACAAAATTCTACTATAAGTCTCTGAATACACCAAAACTCAAAACTTTACTTAAATGCCAAAAATAAGTCAAAACTTAAAATTAAATTTTTGTGTTAATTTTGTACTTTTTCCGAATTTGAGCTAAACTGTCCCCCAGAATTGAATTTTAGGGGGATGATGTGAATAGGAAAAATATTCTACATCAAATTTCACTATAAGTCGCCGAACAAACGAAGGCTGTAGATATAATATTTTTAAATCAAATAGCACTTTCAATTTGGGTGTATATTAAGGGAGACAAACATTTATTATTTTTTTCTTTTAGATCTTTGTAAATTTGACATAGGAAACTTTGTGACCCTCACATTTTAAGTGTATAGTGAGTTCAGCATTAAAACACTAGGAGGAACAGTAATGTGGAACATTTTTTTTTAGCTCCTCAATGAAGGTTTTTTTTTGCACTTTTCTGAAAATCGTTAAAAAACCGCCTCAAAACCAGGGGTTTAACGGGTAGAAATGTTCTACAAAAATATTTGCCATAAAATTCTACTATAAGTCTCTGAATACACCAAAACTGAAAACCTAACTTAAATGTCACATATAAGTAAAAACTTAAAATTCATTTTAGGGTTAATTTTGTACTCTTTCCGAATTTTACGAAAATACAATTTAAAAGAGCAGTTCGGTTTTACCGAATATTAGATGCCCTCCACCATGGGTTGTATTCCACAGCATTGCGGGCATGAATTTCATGGTTCTAGTTACAGCCGCTTACTGGGTACCATTTGTATCCCTTTTTCCTAATTCGACCCTACATTCCACCTTCATGGATTGCATTCCACAGTTTTACCGGCATGAATTTCTAGTTACAGCTGTTGGTTTGGCATGGCCCTATAAGTAAGAATTTAGAAAAATTTGTTTATTTTGCTCGTCTACGAAGTCCGAGGAAGATACACAGAAAATTTCCTAATTCTATCTGGTACCAGTTTTATCGCTTTTTTACCATTTTGACTCTAAAAGTACGAATTTGGAAAAAACATACTATTCTGCTAGTCTATGAAGTCATAATTCTAGCCACTGTCGTTGATTGGTACCATTTGTATCCCCTTTCGTCCCGTTTTCCTCTAAAATTACACTTTTCTAAAAAATCTTTAATGATTTCAACAGAATGTACACGAATGTACGAATATTGAAAAATATTTTTATTTTTCGCATCTAGGAGTCAGAGCGACGTATGCACAAAATTTAATTATTCCAGCTGCAGCCGTTTGATTGGTACAATTTTTATCCCATTTTTCGTCCCGGCCCCCCAAAAAGTGTAGAATAAAAAAATCTCCATTAGAGCGCCCCGGTAGTCGAGTTGGTAGAGTGCTCGGCTATCAGCGTGGGGGTTGTGGGTTCGATTCCCACCAGAGGCTCTGGTCTGTCGCTGCAATAACTAGCTACAATGGTCTTAGTCACCCTGGCCCAATCCCTGGACCCAAAATTAGAATATAAATTTACTTTGTATTGTAATTCATAATAAATAAATAAATAAATAAAAAAAATTCTCCATTTTCCAAAGGAGTTTACTCACCAAATTTTATGATTTTACCTGCCATTTTGTCGGTACCATTTTTATCCCCTTTTTTCCTTTTTTAACTCAAAAAGTACAATTAACGAAA